>CM035107.1:66886392-68086392 GCA_020205505.1 Panax japonicus
GACACACTGAAAGACTAATAAAAGAATAGAAACAATCACATGAATTGAATCTATGTAATTTTGCAATCACATGAATTCACAAAGTGGGATAAATTGACTAAGCAACCACAATAATTTGATGAAATTTGAATAATCAGAGTTAACCCTAAAACACCGGAAATCATCCTTTAAATACTAAACAATAAGTTGGAAACCCTAATTACGTAAGGAATAACAAAATTACGAAAAAACCAAATGTCCAAAGAATAGTGAAAATTTCGGAGGGTCCAAACACATCTTTCCCGGCCTCTTTTCGGCTTAAACAACGTCCGTCATCGCCTTCGGTCTTGTAGCTTTCGTCGCTAGCTTTGATTATATATATTATTGGTCTGTAACTCCAAACGGATCAAAAGTTATGCTCAAAACAAAATCAAGCCCCTCTCGGACTTGGGTTTTCTTCCTTTCCTTCATTTGCGCACCGTGTCAATTTATCATTTGTATAATGAGAAAGCAAGCTTCTGATAGGGAAACTAGAGCAAAGAAGCAAATATGAAATAAGACAACAAAGTATTTTTTTTTAAATATTTAAACTTCACTACATTATGAATAATATATTCATTTTATGTTGATGCGTTACAAAAATTTACAATATCAATGCCACTTTTAACTCTGGTTGGTGATGTGCAATTGGAGAACCTGATGGTCGTGATCTTCTGCTTGTTGATGGTTTATGGACCATGTAATTTCTCTTAGCTACGTCCAGTTCATTAACAATATAGGTTCTATGCCCCCCTCACCCACCTTGATAATAAATATATAATCTTTATTTCATAAAAGGAACAAGAATAAAATAAAATATGAAAACATTCAAGTTCATGAAAGCATGTGTATTTTAACTAGTACTCGTATTTAAGAGCCTCTGTAAGGTAATTTTCTTAAAGTGACATTTTTCTGCTTGAAGGACTCAGCAGGTATAACTCATCTGAAGAAATTATCAAATGCTGGTATCACACATGTCCATCTACTGCCAGCCTTCCAGTTTGCTGGTGTTGAAGATGAGAAGGATAAGTGGAAGAGTGTGGGTGAGAATTCGTTTGTTTATCTTTTACTATTAAGTTAGGTTTCTATTTATGAACATTCAATCATTCAAATCACCAGCTTCAATGCTTCACCCACTAGAGAGAAGAAAACATAATTTAGTGGTCTTCCTCGTGTATGGTCGAATACTTTATCCACTAGATAGCGATGTAAAATCATAATTCTGTAGCTTTCCTTGTGTGTGGTCTCTTTGACTATATCATAATAAGCCATTCATGTGAATGTATGTGGTGTACTAGTAAAGAGGTAATGTGGTTTAAATACATGTTCAGTGTTCTAAAAATTCCCGCCTAGGTCCGCCTAGGCCTAGGCCCCCCTTGGCTCCCCGCCTAAGCCCAAGGCGGCAAAAAAATTCTTCCAGAAAATTAGGCGGGGATTAAGCGGAGAGTTTTTTTTTTATTTTAATAACTACCCAAACCAGATCTTTATATATTTATTTTTCTAATGATTTACCATATTCATAATACAGATTGTAATATATCAAATCACAACAAGAAGTGAACAATATCAAGTCAAAATGGATAATTTTTTTATAGTTGTAATTTTTTGAATTTGTACCAACTTCAAATTATATAAATGATGATACATTTGTAATATTTAGTTTAATTCAATATAATTCTTAAATTTATGTTTAGTTTCTTAAGTTTTAATATTGAATTAAAATCTTGAAATTTTAAATTTTATTATTTAATAGCAATCTTATTTATGAATAAAACTAATACGTTAAAAATATGTTTGAACTTTGAACAATTGCATGTTTGTGTTTGACCTTTGACATTAGCAATATGGATATGTGTTTGAACTTTAAGCAAATGCCTTTATTATCTTTATTATAGATTGTCTTGCTTTATATTATTGTTTTGTTTGGATAAATGTAAGATAAAATATTAAAATTGGCTTAAAATAAAAAATCCCGCCTAGGCCCCCCTCGGCCGCCTGCCTCCCGCCTTTTAGAACATTGCACATGTTATTCTTAATCTAATGTCATGTTATCATGGAAAGGGATGGTGCTTTTAAAGCTTAAGCTATTAGGGAGGGGAGGTAAGGCTGTAAATGGAGTTCAAAATATCCGATATTCGCCCCGAAAATTTGTATCCGTATTTGTATCAAAGTGGATATTATCTGTATCCGTGTCAAATCAAATATTATCCATATTCGTATCCATATAAAACGAATACGGATACGGATATATGCATATTCATATTCGTTAATATCCGTATCGGTAATATCAATATATATATGTATATATGTATGTATGTATATATACATATGCATATATAAATCTCTCATTTAATATTGGTATACAATGTATAATAGTATTATACATCTTTTATGGCTATTTTATAATATGCGATATAAAAAAAATTTACATATGTATATGATATCTAGTTTTATTATTTTACTTGGTTGATTAGACATCATTTCTAATTATTATTTGATTAAGTGAATACTTTTTTTGTTATTAATTTAACATTGTGCAAGAATTTTTAAAAAAAATTGAAACTTTAAAATTTTATTTTGAAAGGATGCGGTTACGGATACGGATATGGAGACAGATACATGGATATTTGATATATTTATCCATATTGTATTGTACAAAACGGATACGAATAATAATATCCATATTCTAATATTATTCTGCAGATATGAATAAGGATATTTTATATTGTATATCTGTCGGATACGAATATGAATATTGATATTAATTTATTTTTTTTCGGATACGGATATGGATATACCTGTATCCGCGTCCGAAAGTATCTGTTTACAGCCCTAAGGTAGCAATATTCCTATAAACATTTTCTTTTGTTATTTTATACTCAGATTCCATATTATATGAATTATAAACATTCATTTTATGATTTGTTTCCCCTCAAGCACCTTGTATTTATTTGGCCTCTCACTTCCCCAATAGCATATATTTGAACCTAGCTTTTAGAACATTTTTACGACCTATATGCTTCTGATATCTACTGATTGAGATGCATGTTGTGGTTGGTTATTTAGATTTTAGAAGAGTGTTTTTTTAACTGTACTTTACATCTCATAGTCTTCGGCCCGACTTTATTTAAAATAGAAATACAAGTTTAATAAAAATGTGTCATGCAAAATAGAACTGTAAGGCCCCAACTTACGCCAAGTCTTGCACAAGAGCTGTATTTACATACAGTCTTGTCAATCCAATCTCACAAACGATAACAATAAATAGAACTGTAAGGCCCCAGCTTACGCCAAGTCTTGCACAAGAGCTGCATTTACATACAGTCTTGTCAGCCTAATTATCGCAATCGGAAAAAACGTGAAAATAAAGATCAAACAAATAACAGATAAATATACGTTCAAAGTAAGACTAAATTGATTGAAATCAATATTGGAAAATATTAGAATAATAATTCCCCGGCAACGGCGCCAAAAACTTGTTGCTCGATTTTGCAACCGATAAACACGCGCAAGTATACGCGGTCAACAAGTAATATAATGATAAGAGAGTTGTCGAACCCACGAGGAATTATCACTAATATCTATCAAGTACTGACTTTATATCGCCTCAGTCTTATTTAAACAGTTAATTAAAACGATAAATTATGATTACAATTAATCAAAATAGCAAAAAAACATAACATAGATAGATAGATAAAGAGCCAAGAACAAAATATCCACACACAAGCATTTTGTCAAACACTTGGCGTGCATCACTTTGTTCAAATCTCTTAACTCTTTTTATGATCATGGCGGCCACTATGAATTGGCAATACATAAATTATGCATATACATAATCACATAAAGAACCAATTTGCATGACGCCAATCATAAAGAAAGCAAATTAGAAGTTTAATTCATAACAAATAAATCAAACTATTCCAAATATTAGGTAATCATCCAATGGATCATACAAGTATCAAAGAAAAGCTAGAAGTTTAATTCAATTCATTGCCTCCATAGGTGTTACAAATGTTTGCACTAGATCCCCAAGAATGAGTTCTAGCCACTAGAGGAAAAAGGAAGAAAGAAAGGATGGCTTCCCTTAGTTGTTGGTTGAAGCTCCTCCATTGATGTTGTTGAAGCTCCCACCATTGATGCTCCTTGAAGCTCTTGAAGAACCATGACCAAGAGCCATGGCCTCCCTCTTCTCCAAGCCACCACCTCTCTCTTTTTCTCCTCTAGGTTGCAAGTGGAAGTGAAAGAATGATGTTTTGGGTCATTAGGTTGAGCATTTAATAGCCAAAATCTGTCCAAAATCCGTGTCTGGCGCTGCGGCGCCGTGATTTGGCTTGAACGGGGCGCTGCGGCGCGGGTAAAGGGGCTGGGGTACTGCTAAGTGGCGCCGCGGCGCCACAAATACACTAGCAACTCGCGCTGCGGCTCCGGGGCATTTTCTGCTCGGACATCTGTTGGGAAAATGGCCATAACTTCTTCATACGAACTCCGATTGAAGCGATTCAAGATGATCCGGAAAGAGGAGAAGTAGATCTACAACTTTCATTCTTTGAGTTCTTCGAAATAATGGCTAGATCAATGCTCAAATTGGCCTTGAAGTGACTGTTATGCAAATAGCAGTTGGTAGTTTCCAGATTTGACACCCGTTGGGAAAATGGCCATAACTCTCGTATCCGAACTCCGATTGAGGCGATTCAAGATGATCCGGAAAGAGGAGACGTTGATCTACAACTTCCGTTCTTGATGTTTGGACAGATAATGGCCGGATCATGGCAAAAATTGGGCTTTACGGGACTGCTATGTCAATGGCAAACCGAAAATGCGAATTTGGCGATTCCAACCATCGACCCAAATGACATTCCATCCAATTCCTACAAATCAAAGTAAAAACACATAAAACTAATACAAATATACATAAAAGCAATATAAAACTATATTACACAATAATACAATGAAAATACATAAAAACCAAACAAACTAGCTTAGGATTTACAAATTATCAAACTCAAAAGTACCTAATTTGTGTATATAAAATACACTCATCAGTAAACACATCGGCCAAGCTGAACTCCAATTTTCACATGACTTGTGGATGTAATCCTGTCTTCTGTTTGTTGTCGAGTCAGTTAGTCACGTGCATACATGCTAAGGGGCTATATTTTCTGATAAACCAGGTCTATTTCCTAGTCATCAAGTTAATGAACATAAAAGCAGACTCTCATGGTTTTCATTGGAATTCACTCCTCTTACTAGAATTACCAATTGCATGGTTTTCTCCTTAATACTGCTCATTGACCTACCAAAACTGTAAGGCTCATATGATTGGCAGGATATCAGCCGTGATCTCAATCTCATTACCTGTAATGAGATTCTCAATTTATTAAGGTAACTGAACCCATGTATTATGTTCTTTAAATATTCCTTAAGAGGGTGGAAGCAAAGATTACACTCACGCCCCACTCCGCCCCTTGGTATGTATTAACACATGTATTACTAGAGTCCTATCTGTATATTACTTGTTATTCAAATGTGATGGCCTTATCAAATTATATCTTCCATGTAACAGATTATGTAACTGCTCACTTCTAGGATAAGGCTCATTTATATCTTCATGTAACATATTATGTAAATCATCTATAAATAGCATACATGGTCACCATTAATGTTGGTGTGTGACTTAACAGCATTAAGGCCTCTTGTACGTTTATGGTATCAGAGCCAATAAACTTATCAATTTTCCATCACAATGTCTTCTTCCTTTGCCTCATCTCATGCAACAAATGTCAACCCAAATTCGCACGCACCTTCCCTGTTATTCCACCCATGACCAATTCCTTCCTTTCCCATAAGCTTGGTCCTACAAACTACCTTATGTGGCGAGCCCAAATATTACCTTTCCTCAAGAGTCATTCCTTGTACAAGTTTGTCTCCGGTGATCATCCTGCTCCACCTGAAACCATTACCATTGCTGATAACCCCACACCACAGCCTAACCCTTTATTTGTTATTTGGAGTACCCAAGATCAAGCTGTCATGAACTTATTGATTGCTTCTCTCCTTGAGGAGATTGTGCCGTTGATCATTGATGCCACTACTTCCCATCAGATTTGGAGTATCCAGTATCGGACTTTTGCCTCTTCTTCCAATACCCGCATACTACATCTCAATTTACAACTTCATCAACTGAAACAAGGAGATGCCAGTGTTACTGTCTTTCTTCATAAGGCAAAATCTATTGCCGACACTCTTGCAGCGGCTGGTAAGCCGATTTCCGATATTGATTTGAATATTCATATTTTTCGCGGCTTAAGAACTGAATTTTCTAATATTGTTTCCACTCTCGCTACTCGTGATGAGCCCATTCCTTTTGCTGACCTTCTTAGTCTGCTTTTAAGTCATGGATTTATTAATGGTACTTCTATGGAAAACCTTTCTATCAACGAGGGTGAATTCAGCCCTACTCCCAGTGTTCACATGGTTAATCGCCAGCCCAATACTCGTGATGATAGGACCTCTAATCATGGTCGACATACTCGTCCCTTCAATGGCTCCAACTGGTCCAACCGCACTACTGCTAGCCATGGTAACCCACATAATCATGGTCGTTACAATCAGCCAAACGGATTTCGTTCGAGGAATTATCGTGGCCAAGGGAGTTATCATGGTAATAACAGGAACAATCGCGGCTCTTGTCAGATTTGTGGGGGTCACAATCACATTGTCACCACCTGCTTTCAAAGGTTCAGTCAGCTTCTCCTGCTGCTAATATGGCTAGCCACTCACTTAGCACCTCTGCCTACTCTTCTCCGTCTTTGGCTCCACTTAATTGGATTCCACATACGGGTGCCACACATCATGCCACGCCTGAACTCGGAGCTCTCCATACTGCTGTTGAATACTCTGGCAGTGATCAATTACTAGTGGGCAATGGTAAGGGTTTGATTATTAAACATGTTGGTTCCTCTAATTTGAATACTATATCTCGTCCATGCAAACTTACTAACATTCTTCATGTCCCTGCTCTTCATAAATCTCTCATGTCTGTTCAAAAGTTCTCTACTGATAATGATGCTTATTTTGAATTTCATCCTAACCACTTTGTTGTTAAGGATCGCACCACGGGGGACCCTCTACCTTCAGGCCGGAGCAATCAAGGACTGTACCAGTTTTCAAATTCTTCCCCTAATTTTCCCTCAGTTTTTCATGCAGAACGAACGTCCATAGACATTTGGCACTCTCGTTTGGGTCACCCACATGAACGTGTACTCAAGACTATTATTAATAATTTTTCCTTGCCTTGTTCTAATAGGACTTTTAATAATGTTTGTACTGCTTGTCAATTAGGCAAGTCTTCTAAGTTGTCATTTCCTTTATCAAATAAAAACAATTATTCTAAACTTCAATTGCTTTTTAGTGATGTTTGGGGACCTTACCCATGTTTGTCTAGTGAGGGTCATCGCTATTTTGTTTTATTCGTTGATGCTTGTACAAGATTCACATGGTATTTTCCGCTCTCTCAAAAATCTGAAGTTTATTCCGTCTTCGAAAAATTCAAGGTGCTTGTTGAAAATCAGTTTGATACAAAAATAAAAGAAGTCCAAACTGATTGGGGAGGAGAGTACATAACACTTAATACATTCTTTGAAAAATATGGTATTTTGCATCGACTATCTTGTCCGCATACACATGAACAAAATGGCTTAGTTGAGCGAAGAAATAGACATATTGTGGAAACGGGCTTATCTCTTATGGTGCATGCATCCATACCATCAAAATTTTGGCATTTTACTTTTGATACAGTGGTTTATTTGATAAATCGAATGCCCTCTTCAGTTCTTCATAATATTTCTCCTTTCCAATGTCTCTTCAATAGAGTTCCACATTATCTAAATTTAAAAACTTTTGGTTTATGTTTTCCATATCTTCGTCCCTATAATCGTCATAAGGTCCAATATCGTTCATCTCCCTGTGTTTTCTTAGGGTACAACAATCTTCATGTTGGTTACCGATGCTTAGATTTACAAACACAAAGGTTCTATATTTCAAGGCATGTAAAATTTAATGAAAATAATTTTCCTTGTGCTACTCGTGTACATAACCCTTTGGATGTTTCCCATATGCAGACACAATTTGCTCCTTGGTTACACTTTCCATGGCCGACCGAAACATCAACTTCTGTACCTTCCATTCCACCCCCAACATCACCAGCAATACCGTCTCTCCAAAATGCTCCCACTCCTCCTATCATATCCCCTATGGTTGATCCTTCCCCTTCTACACCTTCTACACCACCCTCACTGTCACCACTGTGTTCCTCTTCCCCACTCCATCCGAAAAACACCCTCAATGAACCGTACACACCGCCTTCTCATGCTAGTAGCATTGACCACATTCCACCTCCTACTCGGCCTCATACTCGTAGCATGGATCCTCCCCCAACAGTTCTCACGACTTCCACGTCTACAATACTTGAACCCTCATCCTTTACTAGTGCAAATCTGTCACCACAGTGGCGTAAAGCCATGTCCCAAGAAATTGATGCACTCATGAAAAACGGCACTTGGACACTTGTTCCATTTCATCACGGCATGAATGTTGTTGGCTGTAAATGGGTTTTCAAACTGAAACGGAAAGCTAATGGGGATATTGAACGCTACAAGGCCCGTTTGGTCGCCAAAGGATTTCATCAAGAACATGGTTTTGATTATGACGAGACATTCAGCCCAGTGGTGAAACCGTCTACCATTCGACTTATTCTCTTACTTGCTATATCTTACTCTTGGCCTATACGTCAACTAGACGTCAACAATGCATTTCTTAATGGGACCTTACTTGTAACTGTTCACATGGTTCAACCTCCAGGCTTTCGGGATCCAACCAAACCAGATCATGTTTGCCTGCTCACAAAAGTCGCTTTATGGCCTCAAGCAAGCACCTCGTGCGTGGTATTCGTGTTTATCAAATTTTCTTACCAAGCAAGGCTTCCATTCTTCCAAATGTGATACCTCCCTCTTCATTTTCAGTCAGCATGATATTCACTTATATATTTTAGTGTATGTTGATGATATAATTATCACTGGTTCGAGTGCGTTTGCTATTAACAACTTGATTTCATCCCTAAGCCAGGAATTTACCCTCAAGGACTTGGGTCCTTTGAATTTTTTTCTTGGCTTGGAAGTTCAGCGTACTGGTGTGTTTATTTCGCAAAAGCGCTACATTGATGATCTTGTGGCTAAGGCTGGTATGCACAATGATAATCCTATTGCAACACCACTGTCCCCTTCAACACCCTTGACAAAGTCTGATGGCCCATTGTTTCTTGATACAACCAAGTACCGTCAGCTTGTTGGGGCACTGCAATACATACTCCTTACACGACCTGAACTTTCATTTGTGGTTAATAAGTTGTGCCAATTCATGCATGAACCACGTGAGGCTCATTGGGTTGCTGCGAAAAGGGTGTTGCGTTATCTTAAATCCACCTTCATGCATGGTCTATTTCTACAGCCACTTACTTCTCCATTCCACTTACATGCCTACACTGGCTCAGATTGGGCAGGTGACCACGATGATAGACGCTCCACCGGTGGTTATGCCATTTACTTGGGTAGAAACCTCATCTATTGGTCCGCTAAGAAACAAAGAACTGTTGCTCGTTCTTCAACGGAAGCTGAATACAAGGCCCTTGCGGATGCCTCTGCTGAAATTACATGGCTGAAGTCTCTGTTGCATGAATTGGGTGTTCGACATATTCCTTCCCCAACTATTTGGTGTGATAATGTTGGTGCTACTTACCTTGCTGCAAACCCATTTTTTCATGCTCAAACCAAACATGTAGAGATTGATTTTCACTTCGTTCGGGAAAAAGTTAGCACTGGTGATGTCGTTGTTCGTTTCATCTCAACGAAAGACCAAATTGCAGATATTCTGACAAAGGCTCTGCACAAACCGCGTTTTCAGATCCTACGCGACAAGCTCAATGTTGTTGCACCACCTTTCGCTTGAGGGGGAGTATTAACACATGTATTACTAGAGTCCTATCTGTAAATTACTTGTTATTCAAATGTGATGGCCTTATCAAATTATATCTTCCATGTAACAGATTATGTAACTGCTCACTTCTAGGATAAGGCTCATTTATATCTTCATGTAACAGATTATGTAAATCATCTATAAATAGCATACATGGTCACCATTAATGTTGGTGTGTGACTTAACAGCATTAAGGCCTCTTGTACGTTTAGTATGGGAGGAGATTCAAATACTATGTAGATGAAGGAGTTTCCCATCAACAATTATGCGTACCAAACACAAGAGTTTATCAAAAGGGGATCCTCTTCCTCAGAGACCCCACTTGATTCCTGTGTACCAAATGAGGCCTAAAGGATTAGGATACTAATGTTCGTATCAAGGGAAATGTAAGGTAGATAAATTGAAATTTAAGTTCAATATAGCTGAATGTGATTGATACTCTAACAACACTAAATATATTCGTTGCTTGAGTTATCCTTCTTTTTTTCCCAATAGAAATGGTGCAAGGAAAGACTTTAAGTTAATAGTATCTCCCCTTCCCCAACTAGCATTTATTTGTAGGGGCTTAGTTGAGTTCAGGTAAGTTTTGAGGTGCTCTATTCGAGAAAATTTCACGGGGATTCCACCTATTGCTGTAGGATCCCTATTCAAAATCACTAAGACTCCCTTGTGGGAAGATTTAAATTTTTTACATCCATTTGTTTACTAACAATATTGTATTGTTAAAATAATGGTGTATAAACTACACAACCTCATTTCCATTTTCTTATTATGTCTATAGGCAGGAGGCTTCATTTATATTTTTAGACATGGAAGGTGTGTAAGCCAAAGGGAGGTTTGGGGTTAGTGAATTTGGTCCTTGCGAATGTTGAGCTGGTAGGTTACTGGCTTGGGAGATTCCCTTTAAAATCTAATTCCCTTTGGCATAGGTCATCAGGAGCAAGTGTGTTATACATATGAATGGGTAAGATGCTAAACCCAGATTTTTTAAGTCATGAGAATTCTTGGAAGTTCAAATGTTGAAGATTTACCTCTTCTGGTTCTCATTTGAGATGTGAGGTTTGGGCAGTCATCATATTTGTTTTAGGGAAGACACTTGGGCGTGTGAAGTTCAATTTTCAGGAAATTTGATAATCTTTTTTGCATATCTACTTTGCATAATGCACACACGTGATGGTGATTCCATGTCTTTAGTCTTTATCAGGGTGCCAGAGTTGTCTTGTTTAATTTACTGAATTTGATACAGATTCATACTTAATAATCGATTTGGGATCTAGTCACTTCTAACACTTTTTATTGTTTGAGTTATTTTTCCTTCTTGTCTGAGTTGTCTCATTCTTGTCTCTAGTTCAGTTTCCTTTTGGCTTCTGTCATATGAAGGGAAATGTTCTGTCAAAAATCAAGGCATTTATTTGGTCTCTGGTTTTACAAAGACTGAATACTAATGGTATTTGTTAGGAGTACAAATCCCAAAGGCTCCATCCTAGATGTTTACTTGTAAGCGACTGAGACGTACTCTTACTATTGTTGCATTATCATCTTGTTTCGGGTTTGTGGAATTCTATATTTGGTGTGTTGGGTGGGGAGTGGGTATGTCCCGATGTGGTGGATGATTTGCTCTTTACTTACTCGGTTTAAAGACTTTGTAGCAGGAAATATGCTATAGAAGTGTACATGCTTATATGGTCTTTTGGGAATTCGGAATTAGCAAAATGCCCAATCTCTTACAGACAATTCTTTATCGTTTGCTTTTACAAGTAAAAGATCATTTTCCTTTACTTTATAACTTTCCAATGGGTACTTTTAGGAGGCATTTGTTTGAATTTTGTGAGATTGGAGGTCTATGAGATTGGTCATTTTCTATTTTCCGCTTGTTATAATTTGGGTAGACTCCTTATACCCCTCTACTTATAATCTCTTTATGTTCTGGTAACATTTTTTTATAAAAAATAAATATTTTCTTTAATGAAAGTTATCATCTCTTTACAGTTTACAGGAAGGGTCTGCATTGACAGGACGAGTAATGAAAGTTATAAATCCAACGTGCTATGCTTAAAATTTTCTTAACAAAAACTGCACCTTCATGATCCCCACTCCAAGTTTCCATTTCTGAGTCTGTATTCTGTTATTCTAAATGAAGTATACTCCAGTCCTGATAATGCACTTCAGATATCTTTTGCAATATCGCAATATTATATGATGAATTTTGGAATGTATTGTAACATGATGTTCATTATGCAAATTACCTCGCAAAGTTGTTATCACGAATATTGCGTCCTGCCACACCTTTGGTGAGGAAGTGCAGTGTCATATTTGTAGATGTAAGCAGTTGAAAGAAAGAAGAAATAGCCAAATAATTTGCTACAATATTGATATCATGTCTATTTTGAGCATAGGTGAAGGCCAAGAATATGCTCCAGGGCCTATCAAAGGATAAATGTGGAGTAGATGGTGCAAGCATATATATGTAAGCTTTTAGCCATGACGTAGTTCTTTCTTGTTCCGCCTGTTATTCTTCTCCAGGTATATCATGTTGTCCTTAATTTAATATTCTATCCATACTCTTTATCACGTTGAGTCTTCAGAATTTATTATGTTGGTTAAACAACACATGGGTATTTGTATGGGACACTTACATGACGCGTTTGACTGGACATGTTTATTGAGATTATGTCTAACAGTTCAAGCTCATAATGTAGGTGTCCAGTATAACTCCATCGCTATGCCCACATGGTTGCTTGACAATAAGTGAAGTTCCCATTTTGCATTTATTTTGCATCCTTTTTCCTTGTGATGACTAAAATGGATTCTAGTATGTAATCATGTCTCCACATAGGTTTGTGGATTACACAGTTTGATTCTTAAATCTCTACTAGTACTTTTACATGTATTTGTTTCTTGGGTCCTACTCAAACCCATTGTTTTTTCCTGAAAGTATATCATAATAGAAACAAGAGCATTACCCTTTTTAGTAATGGCCTACAACTGAATGAGTCTTCTGAATACCAAATTAGGCAAAAGAAACATAATAGACAGATTTTGGGCAACCTCACAATGAAGCAATAGGTGATAAACCGATTCTCTGCCCTGCGACATATGTAAAAGCTGTTGACAAAAACCATCTCTCTACCTCAAATTGTTAATGGTAAGAATCAAGCATAGAGCTGGTGCCCAAGCAAAAAATGCCACCTTCAGAGGAGGACCAAATGCTTATGAATGGAACCTCACAATAACCATGCTCTCTAAAGATACAATTGCAGGAATTTGCTAGGACACAGTAGGATTTTGGCATTTTTCTGAAAGAACCCTGCTGCCATACCCTGTCTAGAAAGAATCTTGACTGCCCGTAAGAATATCCGTCTCCGACAACAAGGGCAAGAAAGCATCTACCACCTCTAACTTCCAATTCTGGTACTACCAGGTTCTATGACTGAACATCAAGGCTCAAGCTCACAGCTCACTGCTCTCATACTCTTCAGGACTTGCTCCAGATTGATTGTCACCTCTACAAGGTCTGGGACCTCTCTCATAAGGGCTCATCATCGTATCAACTTACCAAGTATCCTACTAAAACCTGGTTTTTTGCTTATTGCCAACTACAAAAGATACTCAGTGAACTCGTCCAACCCTTGCCCCTTCAATTGCCTTCCAAGTTAACCACCGAAAAGGAATGGTCCTTCCTTAGTAATCTAATAATAATCTCTTTTTTTTTTAAAATAAAATTTCTTTGTACAAGTTTAATTTAACATGTTCCAGTTCAAATTTTCTCACAGATACCATTCTCCACAAATCCTCCTCCTTTGTGAATCTCCACAGATATTGTATTCATTCTATGTTTCTATGTTTGAACTTTCAGATATGGGGAAGGATGGGACTTTGGTGAAGTGGCAAAAAATGGACGTGGAATAAATGCATCACAGTTCAACCTTTCCAACACTGGAATTGGGAGGTAATTCCTTTTTTTCATTCTTCTTTATAACATAAAATTCATGTGCTTTTCTTAGTTTATAATTCTAAAAGCTAGATTTTTCTTATGGGTGTGAATATAATGTAGATGGGTGATTGAATAAACTATTTTAGTTTATGAAATATCTTGTCCTTTTTAAATTTTTCTAAGTCTCAAGTGACTTGTTTATAAATCCAGATTTCCAATTTGTGCAACCGAGTAACAAGTAATGAAAAAACTAAGGAAAGGGATAACTAATCATGCATTGCACAATATATTTGTGTAATTCAAAAACATATATATGGTTTATGCTACTATGTCCAGTCCCAAGCTCCTCTCCAGAAGCTCCTCTCCAGGAGGGCCAGGACTTGAGATCCTATTACTATAACAATAAATAATCCTTTGACATGGAGAAACCTTTAGAGTTTATCATAATATAACTTTGGTGAATTCCTACACCTTCTTGTATTGAATCTGGCCTCTTTTGCTCCCTCCTCAGAGAAACCGCAACTGAATCAACCCTTGAACTCTTCATGATTTGGTCTCAGACAGAAACATACTTTCTTATTCTGCACAAATACAATAAAGAATCAAGCATTGAAATACAAGAGAAAAAAATAAGTGAATGCTTCTATGTTAAGGGGATATTACAATAAAATCAAGTTACAGTTTGTGCGTCTTATTCTGCACAAATACAATAATGAATCAAGCATTGAAATACAAGAGCAAAAAATAAGTGAATGCTTCTATGTTAAGGGGATATTACAATAAAATCAAGTTACAGTTTGTGCGTCTAAACTTATGTATAGATTACAAGTATAAAAGATTTAAGAAATTTGTGTAAAATAATAATATATTACTCAGAATTTTTTTTGATAGAAGTATATAGATTACTGTAGCTGAAGCTAAAATACTCGTATATATGATTTCATAAGTTAGAAAGTATATAGATAAAATACTAGTGAAAAATATTCAGTTCAAACTTCGCTCTTGTTATCTATGTAATGGAAAATTTTATATATTGGTTAGATTTAGAACGAGGATGTAGAAATTGAGAAGTTTATTTCATTGAAGTTATTTCTTTCTATTACATAGATTGATATATATACATAAAACAACTTAATTACATTTATGGTAATTCCTAAATTACAGTAATGTGTACACACTGATTAAAGAAGCTACAATTATGGTATATCCTGTCATATCTTCTATCACTCCCCCTCAAGTTGGTGTATAGATGTCTCGCATACCCAACTTGAAACATAGTGGATGAAACATCTTACTACTAAGACCCTTGGTCAAAATATCAGCAAGCTGATTTTCTGTTTTGACAAAAGGTAAGTAAATAAGACCCCTAGTTAACTTTTCTTTGATGAAGTGTCTGTCAATCTCAATGTGCTTCGTTTTATCGTGTTGTACTGGGTCGTTCACAATACTAATGGCTGCCTTATTATCACAAAATAACTGCATATGCCTATTAGTTGTAACACCCAAATCTTGTAACAAGGTTCAAAGCCACATTAGTTCACATATACCCAAGACAATAGCTCGATATTCCGCTTCAACACTAGATTTTGCTACCATAGTTATCAAGGCGTTAAGTCGAGGCAAAGCGGTAGCCGGGAGCTTAAGCGCTTAGTCGACAAAGCGCCCGACTAGTCGTTCGCAAGTCGACAAGTCGTTAACAATGTAAATTTTATACATATAAAATTATATATATTTAATATTTATATGAATATTTATATATTTATATTTCTGATGAAAAACATAGATGGAATTGAAAAAAGAAAACATTGCATTAATGATCAACCTATTTTTGAATTAATGGCATTGCTTTATATTTGTATATGAATATTTGAAAAGTGTTGGCTGCACTCGGACATATCATTTCCCATTTTAAAGCAATTTTTGAAACAAAAATAACTCCAATTATTAGGTAATTACCTTAAACAGCCAAAGTAAAAAATATTTACTTCTCATGTTAACTCTCTAAGTCTCTATTAAATTAGTATGAATATATATATCCCATTTATTACTTCAACAAAAAGAATATAGAATAAACAAGTCCAACTGAATAATTAATAAATTTTTAAAATTTAATATAAATGAGTAGAATTTTTTTACATATACTAAACCAATAAACAACACTCACTGTTATAATTTATACATATACTAAACAAATAAACAACAGAGACTTAAGAAGTCATTATATATTCAGCAACAAAGTCATGTCATGAGTCATGAGTCAACAAAGCACGTCAACAAAGCCAGAAATAAAGTCACTAGTCACTAAGCAGAATAGACAAGAAATAAAAAAAGAAAAAAATGGGAAGCATGTCAACAAAGCCAGAAATAAAGTCGAATACTACAGAGTACAGAGTAGAAGAAGAAGACGAGAAGTACTGAAGCATAAATAAGTCAATAGAAGAAGAAGACGAGAAGTATTTTGTATCCCCAACTAAAGACGAGAAGCAGGGTAGAAGAAGAAGAGAAGAACTGAAGCAAAGTAGAAGAAGAATACCTGTCAGTCGCGCCGAAGTCAGTAGATGAAGAATCGATTAGCAGGTTCGTTTCTCTCTCTCGTTTCGTTTCTTCCTCTTTGCTTGCGATCGATGGTTTGGGTCTGTCCGAAGTGAGAGATCGATTACGTTCAATCGAGCTTTAGGTTTTTTTACTGGGTCGGACCAAACCCGCTCCAAAAAAGTCGACCGCTTACCAGTATTTTCGTCCAAGTCGCTCGGCAATCGACCAAGTCGTCTGAGTCGGCGTCTGAGCGGTCGACTATCTGATCTCTCACCAAGGCGGCAGGACGACTTGGCTTTCTTTATCGACTTGACGCCTAGTCGTCGCCTAGGCGACGACTAGTTGACGACTTGATAAGCATGTTTGCTACCACGGATTGTTTCTTACTACGCCAAGTAACAAGATTACCTCTAACAAATGAACAGTAACCTGATGTAGAACGACGATCCTCTATGGAGCTTGCCCAATCTGAGTCGGAAAAAGCTTCAACTCTCATATGACCATGTGATGCGAACAATAACCCTTTTCCGGGAGCAGACTTGAGATACCTTAGAAATCTGTAAACAGTTTTCATGTGACAATGTCGAGGATCATGCATATACTGACTCACTATTCCCACAGCATAAGATATATCAGGTCTAGTATGAGAAAGATATATCAATCGTCCTACCAAACGTTGATATCTTTCTTTATCAACCGTAGGTCCTGTGCCACCTACTATATGATGATTAACTTCATTAGAAGAATCAACAGGCTTACATTCCATCATGCCAATTTCTATTAAAAGATCAAGGACATACTTTCTTTGAGATAAAAAAATCTCACTGGTAGATCTTGCAACTTCAATACCAAAAAAATATTTCAAAGGACCAAAATCTTTGATCTCAAATTCTTTGGCCAAACTTGCTTTGAGATTCACTATCTCTTCTATATTATCCTCTGTCACAACAATGTCATCAACATAAACAATAAAAATGGTAGTTTTACCGTTTATCTGTTTGACAAATAGGGTATGATCCGCTCTACTCTGCTTGTACCAAAATCTTATCATTACTTTGTGGAATCTACTAAACCAAGCTCTGGGAGATTGCTTCAACCCATATAAAGCCTTTCGCAGTTTACAAACCTTACCCTTGGTGGTAGATGAAGCAAAACCAGGTGGTATTTCTATATATAATTCCTCTTCTATGTCACCATGAAAGAATGCATTTTTAACATCCAATTGTTGAATATCCTAGCCGAAGTTTGCTGCACATGAGATTATGGTACGAACAAAGTTCATCTTTGCCATAGGAGCAAATGTCTCCTGGTAATCAATCCCATGAGTTTGAGTGTACCCTTTTGCAACTAATATGGCTTTGACTCGCTCAACTATCCCATCTGACTTATGTTTGATTGTATATACTCATTTGCAACCAACTGGTCTTTTTCTGTAAGGAAGTGAGACTAGTTCCCATGTATTATTCTTTTTCAGGGCATTCATCTCTTCTATTATAGCATGTTTCCAATTCTCATCACTCATTGCTTCTTTCTGTAATAACTAGAAATTTCAAGTCACTCTATGTATATATACATTATTGATATTTAAAACTTTGTGCTATATAGTGATTTAATATGTGATAACATATGTGAAGTGGTGTATGGCTAAATAAATATATATACTATAGTTATGGATATATATATATATTTATAGATTTCATTAAAAAGAAAAGCTTCATAATCTAATTATACATTAGGTGAGATAATTAAATAACCTAAGGGTTATGGTAATAATGAATAGTTAGTATTTAATATTTATACTAACTTAAGTGGATAATTTTATTATTGCAAGTGATTAATAATTTTAAACCTAATTATAGTAAACCTAATTAAGTTACAAGTTAAAGAGATATGTGTAAGTAATTAAATTCCATAAGATTGGAAATAGAAACCCTAAATAAACAATTAGGGTAATATATATTAAAATTGTTAAACTATGTTTATTACATAGCCCAAAACAATTAAATGAGAAACCCAAAATAAATAAAATGCTAACCAATACTTAGCCCACTTGATTAAGGGCATTTTAGACTTTTGATTAATCAAATTTGTGTATTAAAATAAAAGCAAAATGGAGGGAATAATGGGGCAAGAGTGACCGGCCTTTTAGGCCTTTTAAGGCAACAAAATTATGCTAATCAAGTTCCTTAATTTGTAACTCTTACATCAAGTACAAGTGTGTCCATCTCCCATTGGTAGAAAATCTACTTAGCACCCTTAATGACATGATTAAGCTTAATTGGAAGAGATAAGGCAAAGCCTTTTGTCCAAGGGACAAGATATGGGGGTTATTAGTTATGATCCTAGTTGTATCTAACTATATTGCAAGATACTTTTTTTTTAATCACCACATTTCATTTTCTCTTCATTTCATTTTCCCATTCTTTATTTTTCTCCCAAGCTAGCAAAATACAAAGAGAGAAAAGAGAGAGGGGTTCGGTTTTTTTTAGGAGAAAGAGAGGAGTGTGCTAGCTTGATTAATGCACCCTAAGTTCATATCTTACTTTGGTAGATCAAGGAAGGTTGCTACTAGAACAAGGTATAACTTAAATCTTCATCTTCTTCCTCTATTTGGTGTTATAGCAAGATTTGATGGGGTTATGAACTAATACCCAAGATACCCTAGTTCTATATATCATGTATGGAACTAAGTATCTTGAGTGTTAGATCAAAGGTTTAGAGGAAGGAAATAAGCATATGTTCTCCTAGGGGTGAAACCCTAGTTTTCCTTCCACTAAATCTTGTGTAACTCAATTTTTACAACTTGGATT
This sequence comes from Panax japonicus, assembly GCA_020205505.1. Lineage (NCBI taxonomy): Eukaryota > Viridiplantae > Streptophyta > Magnoliopsida > Apiales > Araliaceae > Panax > Panax japonicus. The sequence continues at coordinate 66,905,719 of CM035107.1, forward strand.
TGTGATCCTTCGAAGGGGGGTGCCAGATACATGAGTTAGCTAGTAAACCCAAGTGGTAGAACACAAATCCAACAATTTTTGAAGCCTTGGGGGCTGTTTTCCCAAAACAGTCCAAGTATAGAACTTAAAGCTTTAAAACCCTAAAAGTCCACTGACCCCGTTTTTCCTAAGGCTGTATCGGCCAGTTCTGAATCTTTTAAAAATCTGGAAAAAATCACAGAGGTACCTTAAGAAGTTATCTATATGTAGGAAAAAGAACGGACACGTTTCGATGTGTAGTTTGTGTGTAATGGCTTTTACCGTGAAGGACTCCTAAATATTCTTACCCGGATTCCTCAGTGTATACCTTGGAAAAATCTGAAATTTATACAGTATGTGTATATATGTTATGAGAGTGTACCCTGAAAGTTTCAGAATTTTCTAAGCAAAACTCAATTTATGAAAAATGTAGCAAGATTCGAAGGTTTTGAGTACTTTAAATATAGTAAACCACTTTCTAAAGTTCCAGGAAAATTTGTGAATCATTGTTGGATAATATACTGTCCAAATCCAGAAGATAATAATTTTCAGAACCTGTTTGCTACTTTTCATAATAATGTTATAGTTATGGTTAAAAGGAAATAAATGGTTAAATGATGTCATAAATGATGAAAATAGGATGTTAAAGCTTAGGTACTCCTATTATAGTGTAATCTGACCTATGTGAGGTATTTTGGTAATCTATTATGATAAATAATATTTATGACCTTTTATGGGTATTAAATAAGTTGTTTAATAAATGGTAAAACAATTAAAATAAATTGTTTATTTGCCTAATAACTTATTAAAATGTTAATATGATATTTGTAATATAAGAATCTGATATTTTTAAGTAAATAAAAATATTAAGATTAAAACTTTATTAAAATATTATTGAATGGTTAATAATATTTGATTTAAGCATTAATAAATGATTAAAATATTATTAAATGGCTAATAATATTAGATTAAAATATTATTAAAAGATTAATAATATTATATTAAAGTATTATTGAATGATTAAAATATTATTAAGTAAATAATAATATTCGAAATTAAATAAAATGTTATTAAAAATGTAATAACATTTGTAAAGGAATAAAATGTAATAACATTAGTAAAGGAATAAATTTGGGGGTGTCACACTTTCCATCCCTGAGGTACAAATATTGAAGACAAGGAAGAAACAAAAGAGAGATAGGATGCAGACAATTTAACATAAACTACGAAATTAGAGATCAGATGTTGAGTACAAGTTTTAACCCATTTTCTAATAGCAATAGGAATATCAATATCATCAGATGAACAAGTAGGATTAGGATTCTCACCATTAGCATTATTAAGACTAGGTTCTGAGCAGGGTTGGAGTAGTGGTGCAGAAATGGTGACCTTATGCTTGCCTCTTTGAACATAGGTTCTCAACTCAGGTTCATTCTGTAACTCCCCGTGTAGAATTATCAGGAACATCAATAGGAACAAGGGAAAATGGAACAACAAAAGTGGGTAGGATAGAACTTGTAATGCCAGTCTCAGGAGGTAGCTTCTCATCAATAACATCCTCCCCCCTGAGGAGAAGGTGAAGAAGAATAAAAAGGTTCCAATTCCCAAAAGGTTACATATTGAGTGACGAATACTTTGTGTGAAGGAGGATGATAACATTTATACCCTTTTTGGGTGGGAGAGTAACCAATGAAAACACACCGAAGAGACTTGGGATCTAATTTTCCCCGAGTGGGAGATTTATCATGAACATAGCACACACAACCAAAGACTTGAGGCGAAGGAGAAGGACATGTTGTGTGTTGAAGCAAAGATATTGGACTTTTGTTCCCAAGAATTCTAGAAGGAAGTCGATTTATCAAAAAAGCAGCAGTCAAAACAGCATCTCCCCATAGAATTTTAGGGGTGTTCATAGTGAACATAAGGGTGCGGGCTACCTCTAGTAAGTGGCGATTCTTTCTTTCTGCCACACTATTTTGTTCTTGAGTTTTGACACAAGAGGTTTGAAGAATAATGCCATGTTGGCAAAAGCAGTATTATTACTATATTCACGACCATTATCACTATGGAGAATCTTTACTTTAGCTTCAAATTAGGTTTGAATCATTTTATGAAATTCCTTGAAACAATCAAACACCTCATCTTTGGAACGAAGAAGATAAATCCAAGTGACACGAGAATGACAATTAATAAAGCTAACAAACCATCTATGACCAGAACGGGAAACAACCCGAGAGGGTCCCCACACATCAAAATGTATAACAACAAAAGATTCTGAATGTCGACTGTTTATAGCAGAATAAACAGAACGTTTGTGTTTCCCCAATTCACATGGTTCACACAAAAACTGAGTTTTATTACATATATTGTTGAACTAAAGATGGAAACAAAGACTCTAAAATAGAAAAAAAGGGATGTCCCAAACGTCGGTGCCACTGATGGAGGGAAGTCAAACTTGAGTCAGAAGTATGTGAAGAGCCTGAGTAGGGAACATATTCGACGAGGGAATATCTAAGTAATAGAGACCTCCAACTGCACTACCACTGCCAATCTTCTGCCCCGTCACCTAGTCCTGAAAAACACAATGAGATGAGAAAAATGTTATTGAACAGTTTAAGGATTCAGAAAGACGTTGAACAGATAACAAATTTGCAGTGAATGAAGGAATATGAAGAAAAGATGACAATGTCAATGAAGGGGTACAAACAACAGAACCTCTCCCAGAGATAGAAGAGATGGAACCATCAGCTACGCGAACCTTGTCTTTTTCAGAACAAGGCTTATATGAAGTAAAGAGGGTGGAGGACTCAGACATATGCTCGGAGGTACCTGTGTCAATGATCCAACTAGAGCAAGTTGATGAAACATTAAGAGCACAAGACTGTATACCTGACTGGGCGTAATGAGTAGAAGTGGATTTGGAATAGAGTTTCCGAAAAGCTGAGATTTCCTCAAGAGTGAGTGCAGAAGTAGTGTTTGAAGCACTGGAGGTATCAACCTGCGGTGTGGTAGTAGTCATATAGGCCTGAGATCCACGTTCATGACCACTACCAAACCTACCCCCTCGCCCTTTAGGACGTCTATGAAGCTTGAAACAACGATCTTTGGTATGGTTCTTTCCCCCACAGTAATCACATTCACGGGATTCCTTCTTAACAGGAGATTGAGTAGTGAAGCCAAACTTAGGATACAAAGCAATCATGACGGATCGGTCAACAGAATTTAAAACCATCACCCGATGCCTACTTTCCTCTTGTTGGACCCTAGCATGAGCCTCTCGTAACGATGGAAAAGTTGTCTGACCAATCAACTGTGCTCGAACTTGATCAAATTCTATATTCAAACCTGCTAGGAAATCCACAACTCTATCTGCACTAACAAACTTTTGATAAGTTGATGCATCTTTTAGACATTTGGATGAAAAAACCCGGTAATGATCAAGTTCCTGCTAAAGAGCATTAATTTCTGCAAAATACTGAGCCACAGTCTTCTCCCCTTGACTTAGCTCGCGAATCCTTTTACGAATATCATATTCCTTAGACATATCACTAGAAACAGAGAAAATTTGAGAGATAGCCTCCCAAAGCTCATAGGCAGTGTCTAAGAACATGTAACTACTCCGCATACTAGGTTCCATGGAATTAAAAATCCATGTTTTTACCATGTAATTATCAGATTTCCATTCATCTTAGATCAGACCCGGTTTCTCAGGCATAATGGTTGTTCCATTGATTAAGTGTTGCATACGATTGGCATCAATTGACATGCGGCATGCTTGAGACCATGCCAAATAGTTGGTTCCATCCAGTTTGAAGGGACTTAGAACTAGTGCTGAATTAAGTGTATGGCTTCTAACAGCCTGTTGTTCCATGTTACCCTTATAAATCCCACTGCTAACACCACTTTGTTCCGCCATATAACAGATAAAAAAAACTATATATCCTAGTAGAATAAACCTTCCAAAAAGATACGAAAGAAAAGTGTACGGTGTTGTGAATGAACGGGCTAACAAATTGCAGTAGCACGGAAGTAACCAAAGAACCAAACAAACCAACTGAAGAGAGGAAAAAAAATCGAAAACTCAAAGCCAACACAGTTGAAGCCAAACACGTTGCCTATCAAGCCAACTGAGGAAGAAAACCCCTTCAATACTACTTCAATACACTGCAGATAGCAAGAGGGAAGAAATCCGATCAGACTGGAAGAAAACCGCGTCGAAAAAAATGGCCGGAAAGGTCTCACGCGCCGGCGCGTGGCGTCGGCAGTCCGGCGAGTGGGCGGCGAGTGGGGGTGCGTGCAACAGTGAATCGAGAGATTGAAAACTCAAGTTGGGTCGCCTGGTACTGTAGAACTCAATTATGATATCAATTTCTCCATATCAAGTCGTTCAACTAGTTTTCTAATTGAAACTGTGAACAACAATAGGAAAAAGAAAAGAAAGCTTCTGGGAAAAAAGAAGCCGACTTTGATACCATGTAGAAATTGAGAAACTTATTTCATTGAAGTTATTTCTTTCTATTACATAGATTGATATATATACATAAAACAACCTAATTACATTTATAGTAATTCCTAAATTACAGTAATGTGTACACACTGATTAAGGAAGCTACAATTATGGTATATCCTGTCATATCTTCTAACAGAGGATAATCTCATCCACCCATGGGTAAAGAAAAAGAGATGTTATCTTCTGAGCAAGGGATTCAGCTGGGTTTGTATGGGATCTCCTTCTTATCTTGTATTTGTTTTTTTTCCTTTATGTTTTGGCTTATCGAAGATGAAGAGCTTCTTATCCTTCAAATATTTGTGTTCTTTTTTTATGATAATAAATATTGTCCTTTTTCTGGATAATTAAGTCTTCATTAATGGTACAAACAACTTACAAGTGTATTTATACTTGATGAAACAATTAATTTATTAATTGTTTTTTAAAACATGTTTTCAGCTTTAATGATCGAATCCGGGATGCATTACTTGGTGGATCTCCATTTGGCAATCCTCTTCAACAAGGTTTTGTCACAGGTTTGGTTTTGCAGGTAACATAATATTTTATGGTTTTTTCATGTAAACTCGGTAGTTATACAGGTTCATGTTCAAACAAGCATCCGGTGATTATTATATTTTATGTTTTTTACATGTAAACTCAATAATTACACTGTTTCATATTCAAACAAGTATCCTGTAGTTTTATTGTGTCATGATGCCATCGTTCTACTTGAGCTAGAGTCTATAGACAATGTTTTATTGGCCTGTTAACAGCCTCCTGTTCAATAACATCTATCTTCATCTACAGGCTAATGGTCATGACCATGGTAGTAAATCTGATGAAGAGCGTACTCTTGCTGTATCGAAGGATCATATTCAGGTTACATGTCTTGATATCTTCCCTTTTCTGCTGATGCCGAACAGGTTTTTGAGACATTATGATCAAATTCGAGGTTGGAGAGATCATTGTTTAAATTTGCATAGTAGATGTGTTATTCATTATTCAAATTTGTCTATTATATATCAACAGTAGAAGAGTTTTTTACTTCTTTTTTTTTCACTATTACCTTGTCTTTATAGTGTTTCCCTCTATTTCTTGTCTCTTTTTAGAATTCTAGCTGGTGTGTGGCACAAAATAGTTAGAGAATGATGAGGATTTCCTTTGGTTGGGACTTGGGGTTGATGATGTGCCAAAGGACCATCTGGTGTGTGTTTTCAATCTAATGTATGGGGCCCTTGGGGTTGATAATTTGGTTTCTATGAAAATTTCTTACAAATTACTGTCAAAAATTTATGTTTACCATGAACCACTCTTATTTTAGATAAAGAAGTATGTAATGTATGTTGTATCAAAGTACCTCTCAAAATTTTGGACCCTTTCTAGCCAAGTCCATTCCCAATGATTTGGAGTGTTTGAAGATATGTTAGAAGATACAATCTTATCCCATAATTGTAGTTCTTCTTATCCCATAATTAGTGTGTGTGCATTGGTGTAAATTAGAGATTACCATAACTATAATTAGGGGTTGTTATAGTTGTGTATATAAACCAATGTAATTGAGAGCAAATTAACAAGGAATTATAAACCCAAACTCTGTTTCTTCTTTTCTACAACTCTTTTCTAAATGGTATCAGAGCCTAGGTCCTTATTCTTAACAGAAAAGTAGCCTTCTTGTTCTTTGTTTTTGATGCCATTCGTATTTCCTCTTAGAAAACTAGTTGAACAAATATATATATGGAGAAATTGAGATCATAATTGGGTTACCCGTTGTCAGGCGATCATCACAAAGGTTTCATACTTCCGACCCACCACCGCACACGCCTCCTCACTCAGACTGTTGATGCCACGCCTCACTTTCAGCCGGTGCTTGAGACCTTTCCGACAAACTTCTGCTGACGTGGCCACTTTCATGGTGTTCGCCTCTCTTTTCCCTTGGTATCTACAGTAGTTTTGTTGTGTTTGGTTCAAGTTTATCCAATCCTTTTTATATTAGTTAGTTGATTTCGTGAGTAGCTTCAAGTGTCTTATGTTGTTACTACTGTGATTCCTATTGCCTCTTCTGCATAACTTTTATTTCTAACACAGTTTCTGAGTTTTGGACGGAAAATAAAAGAATAGAAAACTTGAAGTTTTTCTTTGTGTTGTTTCTGAGTTTTTAATAGAAAAGAATAGAAAATTTAAAATTATCTTTTCTTGCTTTTTTGAGTTCCAATGAGAAGAAAAGAAAAATATCACTTTTACAAATTTACCCACCTATTAATTATAACCATTGAACTATGAATAAAAATATGCAAGATAAATTTAATCAAAGAAAAAATTCCATAATCAAATACAAATGTCCAAATAAATGTTAAACAAAAACTACTTCTACAAAGTTATTATATTATATTTGCATATGCAGGCATTAGATAAAAGTGCAGTATATGATACCTTCAAACCAAGAAACGTAAATGACTATTTTCAATTAGTTTATGAAATATACATAATGTACTTCAGTTTGGAGAAATTCACCACAATTACTCTAGCCACTAGATGCTTCTTTTTGCTCGATTAATCATTTTAAATATTTTCAACGCTCTCTTTGAAAAAGAACCACATGTTATTGTAATTTTAATTTTCATTAAACGTATAACTCTTTTACGGAAAATATATTTTAAGCCTGTTATCAAAATATTAAATCCTAAGACTATTTTTTGCTAGCCCCTTCAATTTAAATATGAACTGGAATAAAAGTCATCAGAAAATGTATGAAAAATACACAAATGAATTTAGTTAGTAAACTAAACAATCTGCACGTGCTGCTGGTAGCGTGTGCTTTTTGGAATTTAGCTTTTATCATCTACTAATATACACTGTTCACCAAACCATAAAATAAAGTAAGCACATGAGAGAGAAAGCAAGAAAAGAAAATACAGTGAGAGAAAATCAACCATCTTCTTTACTTTTACGTTACTTGTTCAAGCAGCCATGGTAGGTTATGTAGAAGAAGAAAGCAAATTAATATTATCCAAATTGGGGACATGGGTTGTAATTTAAAATTTATTATATTGAAAGTTGAAGATAATATGAGAATTATAAAAATATTACTTAATTCAATTTCTTTTCCGTCCAAGTCCATCCAAATCAGACTAATTTTGGACGGAAAACTTGGCAGAAAAGTGGCTAAGTTTTTTATCCATTTCTTTTTTTTTCCCGTTTATTTAAAAACTTGAAACATAGGAATTGAAAAGAAAATTTAGATTTTTCGTCCATTTCTTTTCTTTTCTGTCTATTTTAAAACTCAGAATCAGAGTCCAAGTGCAGTACAATTATTTGTTATCCTTGGTAAAGTTATCCTCATATATATATTGTATATACCTGTTATATGGCGGAACAAAGTGGTGCTAACAGTGAAGTTCAACAAGTAATAAAGTGATAAGAGAGTATCGAACCCATAAGAATCTCTATCTAATAAATCCCAACTACTAATTTTATATCAATCCAATTTTATTTAAACTACCAAAATTTGTTAACATTGATTAAAAATAAATCAAATTAAACCAAGAGTAAGTTTAGCACAACTTTTTGATTTCAAATAATAAAGCTCAAGACTACAATATCCATATAAATCAATTATCCAATTCATCCAATTATTAAATCCGCTTAAGCTGTTAACAAGAATTCATAATTATTTATAAGCCCTTTTTCCAAGGTTCAAATAAAATCTAATTCAATTAATCTTGCTATATCCCTATGCAAAACAAAAGAATCAAATTCATTAAGTATCGATTCCCAATAGTTACATGCAGTGAAACGAGATATCCATATTCAATTCACAACCCTAATTATTCATCCCATGCAAACAATTAAGAATACATGCTATCATATTCGGGTTAAATGTTTTCCAAGTCACTGTACTATACGTCAACTTACAACTGGGTCACTGAACTTTTTTTTTTTTACAGTCAACTCACTGAACTACATTTTACTAACAAAAATTTAAATTTTTGTAACAGACGTTAATTTATTGGACGGGAATCTGACGTGTAAAACGAAGGGTCCCTTCTAATCCTAGCTGGAGCTGACCTGTAATGTATTTTAACACCTAAGCCATTGTCCACCCATGAAAAACTAAGATCCGAGCCACCAAATAAAGATCCAATCCATCCCAACAAATGATATCAAATTATTTTTTGTTTAATTATTTACAAAATACCTAATTCAAATTTACACATTATTATAATACCAAACAAAATTTTTTTATAGATAAATTTCAGATTATAAAGTTTAAAAACTAAAAATCAAATTAACTAATGAGCAGCGATGGGAGGATGCAGCGGGCAACGGGCGACGACGGATCAAGAAGGGAGTAGCATATCTAGGAGTAGCAATGAGCAGCGAATCCATACAATGGTGGATCCAAGTAGCAGCGAAGAAGAGTCGCCTTTCTTTCTCTGTTTGAATCGGAGGTTCGCGTCCATTTCTTTCTCTGTTTCTTCACGTCCATTTCTTTCTCTGTTTGAATCGGAGGTTCGCGTTCATTTTCTTCGCGTCCATTTCTTTCTCTGTTTGAGTCGGAGGTTTGCGGCGTGCAGCTTGTAGCTACGGCGAGATCGGATTGTGGTGGTGTTGGAACAAATAATTTTATGTATAATGTAGACATCTGCATTTGGGTTTCTGTGTGTTTAGATCTAGGTTTTGTATAATAGAATGTTTTGTGTAAACATGAAGATCTACATTTAGGCTTCAAAAGATTATGTTTAATTGGGATACCACCAATTTGATCTATGTATAAATACGCAGATGTATGTCATTGTGTTCTTCTATTTTCTGCAAGATTTTGACTTTACTTCTTTGGAATAGTAATAGGTTAAATTGTGGGAGTTTGGATCTTGGGTAATTGCTGCAATTATTTGTATCATGAAGATCTGCATTTGCATATTAAAAGGAACACAATCTCTCCTCTTCCGATCTGATTTTGAGAAACGAGGAAGAAGATGAGTAGAAGCTTATCAGGGTTATTTTTCTGAGAGTTGAAGACAATGAGGAATAAAAAATAATTTGATATTAATTACAAAAAAATTAAATATATTTTTCATTTATTTTCTTGTTTTTGGCAAAGTTTTCTCATTTATATTATTATATTTTTAAATAATTAAACAAAAAATAATTTGATATTAATTACAAAAATAACTAAATATAATTTTCATTTATTTTCTTATTTTTGGCAAACTTTTCTAATTTATATTATTATATTTGTAAATAATTAAACAAAAATTAATTTGATATTAATTACAAAAATAAGTAAAGATATCTTTCATTTATTTTCTTATTTTTTGGTTAATTTTTCTTATTTATATTATTATATTTGTAAAGAATTAAATAAAAATTCATTTGATATTAATTACAAAAATAATTAAAGATATTTTTCTTTTATTTTCTTATTTTTTGGCTAACTTTTCTAATTTATATTATTATATTTGTAAAGAATTAAATAAAAATTCATTTGATATTAATTACAAAAATAACTAAAGATATTTTTCATTTATTTTCTTATTTTTTGGCTAACTTTTCTAATTTATATTATTATATTTGTAAAGAATTAAATAAAAATTCATTTGATATTAATTACAAAATAATTGAATATATATTTCATTTATTTTCTTATTTTTTGACAAACTTTTCTAATTTATATTATTATATTTGTAATGAATTAAATAAAAATTCATTTGATATTAATTACAAAATAATATTGAATATATATTTCATTTATTTTCTTATTTTTTATTAACTTTTCTAATTTATATTATTACATTTGTAAATTTTGCTCCATTTTCACCTAATGAAAGCCACATGTGCCACGTTAAAATTTTTTTACACGTATGCAGCTTACGTGGCAAATTCCGTCCAAAGTCAACATACTTAACGGAAGAGTAAACTTTTTGTTAGTAAAATGTAGTTCAGTGAGTTGATTGTAAGAAAAAAAAGTTCAGTGACCCAGTTGTAAGTTGACATATAGTACAGTGACTTGGAAAGCATTTAACCCTATCATATTCAGATCTAACTTTATATTTCTTATCCCGAATTCATCTAGTGTATCACGCTAATTGTTCGCAAAACAATTAATTAATAAGCATAAAATACGATAAACAACTCAATTGAAATAAATAATTGGAATTCAATAGATAATTAATTTATAAGCATAAAATGTTCAATTGCAGCCTTAATTGTAAATTTAGTTCATGCTGAAAATTAAAAACAAAAATCCCAAGTAAGCCATCACAAATAAATTACAAAACTGAATAAGGAAGAAAAAAAACTCTGTAGATGTTCTTCAGTATTTAATTCTTCAGCCTGAATTTCTTGCGATGCTCTGCAACCTTCAATCACTCTCTTCAGCTATTCAAGTCGATCTCTGTGTGTATGTAGATGAATAGCCTCCTCCCTTTTATAGTTATCAATCTCCCCAAGTCAGCTTCTTATAGAATCCAATTTTGATTAGAATTTTGCCTTAGAATCCCTAGCTATGCAAATCCTCGTCCAAACCATTCTGCCTCCCAGCGCCCTGGCGCTGTACATGCTGGAAATTACGATTTTTCCCTTAAAGAAGCCAAAAGTCCTGCTTTGCCCTAACTTGCAAAATAACAATTAAACAAGTAAAAATGTCCTAAAATACTTAAAAACAAACAATATATTAAGCCTAAAATAGTCAAATCATGGGTATATTACCCACTCATCACAGTGTAATAAAACTCGATTTTTGTGTGAACCATGTGAATTGGGTAAACACAAGCATTCTACTTATTTTGCTATTAATAGTAGACATTCTGAACCTTTTGTTGTTATACATACTGATGTGTGGGGACCCTCTCGGATTGTTTCTCGTTCTGGTTATAGATGGTATGTTAGTTTTATTGATTGTTATTCTCGTATAACTTGGATTTATCTTCTTTATTCAAAAAATGAGGCGTTTTGTTGTTTTCAAAAATTTCATAAGATGATCCAAACTCAATTCGAAGCTAAAGTCAAAATTCTTCATAGCGATAATGGTCGTGAATATAGTAATAATAATGCTTTTGCATCTTATTTTTCTCAGCATGACATCATACTTCAAACCTCCTGTGTCCAAACTCCAGAACAAAATGGGGTGGCAGAAAGAGAAAATCGGCACTTACTAGAGGTAGCACACTCTTATGTTCACTATGAACAAACCTAATTTTTTTTGGGGAGATGTTGTTTTGATAGTTGCATTTCTTTTTAATCGGCTTTCTTCTAGAATATAAGTCCTATTTATTTTCTCTCACACATCCTTCTCCTTCGCCTCGAGTATTTGGCTGTGTTATGTTCATGATAAATCTCCCACTCAGGGAAAACTAGATCCCAAAGCTCTTAGGTGTGTTTTCATCGGGTATTCTCCCACCCAAAAGATTATAAATGTTATCAACCTCCTTCACATAAAGTTTTTGTCGATGTCACTTTTTGAGAGTTGGAACCTTTTTATTCTTCCTCACCTTTTCCTTAGGGGAGGATTTTATTGTTTTTATTAATGAGAAGAAGCTTCCTCTTGAGGCTGGTATTACAAGTCGTATTATTCCACCTTATAGACCTTTTGCTCCTGATCTTGTTGTTGACAAGGGGAGTTATAGGAGTCACATGCTAGACATAATGAGCATGAGTTAAAGACTTATGTTCGAAGAGACAAGAATAAGGTCACCACTGCACCATCGCAACAACTCTGCTCAGAACCTAGTCCTGATAATGTTAATGGTAAGAATCCTACTTGTTTTTCTGATAATACTGATCTTCCTATTGGTCTTAGAAAAAGAGTTAGATCATGTACCCAACATCCTATATCTAATTTCTTAGCCTATAATAAATTACCTGTATCCTACCATTCCTTTGTTTTTTCTTGTTTTCGATATCCATTCCTCAAGGGTGGAGAGAAGCAATTAGCGATGAGAGCTGGAAGAAGGCTATGATAGAAGAGATGAATGTCCTAAAAAAGAATGATCACTATTCCTTATGAAAAGAAACCAGTTGGATGCAAATGGGTATATACAATCAAACAGAAGTCAGATGAGACAGTTGAGAGACTCAATGCCAGACTAGTTGCAAAAGGGTATACTCAAACCCATGGAATTGATTATCAGGAGACATTTGCTCTTGTGGCAAAGATGAATTCTGTTCGTACCATAATTTTATGTGCAACAAACTTCGGCTTGGATCTTCAGCAATTAGACATAAAAAATGTGTTTCTTTATGGTAACTTGGAGGAGGAAGTGTACATGAAAATACATCCTGATTTTCTTTATCTGCCACTGAGGGTAAGTTTTATCAGTTGTGAAAAACTGTGTATGGTCTGAAGTAATCTCCTACAGCCTGGTTTGGTAGATTCCACAAAGCAATGATAATGTTTGGGTACAGAGTTGAACAGATCATATTTTATTTGTGAAACAAATAAAGGGTAAGAATAACATTCTTATTGTTTATGTTTATGACATTGTGGTGACAGGGGATAATAGAAGAAATAGTGCATCTCAAATCAATAATGGCTATAGAGTTTGAGATCAAAGATCTTTGTCCTTTGGAATATTTCCTTGGTATTGAAGTTGCGAGATGTTCTAATGGGATATTTCTATCTCAAAAGAATTATGTACTTGATTTTTTAACAGAAACTGGTATGTTGGGATGTAATCCTATTGATTCTCCTATTGAAGTTAATCACCATTTAGTAAGTAGCTCATGACCTACGATTGATAGAGAAAGATATCAGCATTTGGTGGGACGATTAATATATCTCTCTCATATATATCTTATGTTGTGGGAGTAATAAGTCAATATATGCATGATTCTCGACATTGTCACATGGAAACTGTCTACAAAATTTTGAAATATCTCAAGTCTGCTCCTGGAAAAGGTATATTGTTTGGACCACATGGTCATATAAGAAGTGAAGTATTCTCCGACTCAGATTGGGTTGGCTCTATAGAGGATTGTCGTTCTACATCTAGATATTGCTCATTTGTTAGAGGGAACCTTGTTACGAGGCATAGCAAGAAACAATCTGTGGTGGCAAGATCTAGTATTGAGGCCGAATATCGAGCTATCGCCTTGGGTATATATGAACTAATGTGGCTTCGAATTTTGCTAGAAGATTTGGGTGTTACAACTAAAAAGTCTATGCAATCATTTTGTGATAATAAAGCAATCATTAGTATTGCAAACGATCTGATACAACACGATAGAACGAAGCACATTGAGATTGGAAGACACTTCATTAAAAAAAAGTTAACTAGTGATCTTATTTGCAAACAAGATATCAGCTTGCTGATTTTTTGACTAAAGGTCTTAGTAGTAAGATGTTTCATCCATTCCGTTTCAAGTTGAGCATGCGAGATACAATCGTATCCCGTAATTGTAGTTAATCTTATCCCATAATTAGTGTATACATTGCTGTAAATTAGGGAATACCATAACTGTAAATTAGGGGTTGCTATACTTGTGTATATAAACCAATGTAATTGAGAGCAAATCAATCAAGGAATTATAAACCTAAACTCTGTTTCTTCTTTTCTACAACTCTGTTTCTTTTCTACATGGAGGATGTCCGATCTGAATTCTAGACTCATTCCCGCACCCACATCCCGTGTTAGAGTCCATGGAACACATTATGGGATAGAGTGATACTTCTTTTTTGCTTTGAACCTCATCTGCGGGAAATTTCAGGACACCGCTTTATGAATGCAGCAGGATTGTGAGCAGGATTTGTTCACATGACAGAAATGTTACAAATCTTCTTCTTTTTCTGATGAAAAAGTGTTGAAACTCTTTAACCTCTAATGATTTTAGAGCAGCTTCTGACACAATATTGTACAATTTAATCTAATGAATTACTTGTGTGTGTGTGGGATACATTTACAAAATTTCTGCGTTGATTTTGAATCTGAGATGAATATGGTTGAGATATTTGTATGTCCATAGACATAGAGTGGGACTACTATTTTTTAGGCTTTCCTAATTACTCTATGATTTTATCCAAAACTCTAATCTGATGGAAACAATATACAATTTTGAACTTTTATGGGATTGTATCATGTCAATAAAAAGTTGAATGCATGTCATTATTCCTCTTTGATTGCTTTACTTGTCTGATCTTCATTTGTTCGGCCATTATTTTAGATTATTTCCCAAGTTCTCAAATTTCTTGATTATGTTTTTATTTTATCAGTAATCCTTCTTGATAAATTATTTAATTCAGGTCGGAATGGCTGCAAACCTAAAGGACTATGTGCTAACTAATTGTGATGGGCAAGAGGTACTGTATGTCATGCCACTCGATTATACTGAAAAGAATATTTGCAATATCATTCATCTTCTTTCCCTTCAGTTTGTTTCCAGATATGCAATTATGTTTCTGTACCTTTTTTATGTGATAAAGTTCACGAGTGTATTGAATCTTTTTTTCTTTATCGTACTTACTTTCTTCTCCTGTAGTTCTAATTTCTTCACGACATTTTCTTATATGCAGTTGCTTCACATCAATTGGAACACTTATTATTAATTATTGTAATGATACTGAATTAGTCTGAAATTTCTGGAAGTTGCACATTTCTAGATTATATTAGGTGAGTGAATAGAACCTAAATACCTCTCATATTTACATTTACTATCCCAGTTGTTCCTGCCGTTTCTTGGATATTAATAAAGGTTTCATTTCTTGGGTATTAATAAAGGTCCGAGTCTTATTTCCATAAGTTTTCACATAACTAGCTGACAGAATAGACGACTATTTTGCCGGTTTCTTAAAATATTACCTTGATTTATATATTTATTAATTATGGTCAAAAGATTTATCTCTTAGTTGATAGAAGGTGGTGTACTAACTTATTTAAGCTAATTAGGATTTATTTTATTAGTGTTACAGCATGATTATTAGTGGTGAATAATCATTTTGACTAACCTAGTAAAACAAGTGAACATCCACAAACTCACCTAATAGGCCAAAACCTAGAACCTACTAGCTTACTAAATATCATAAATAAAGGAACACAGTTGTTTCCCATTGTTGTCATTCTGTCTTCTGACTGCATAACAAATCAATGCCATTTTTTTTCTTCTGATTTATAAATTATAATTGGTAAATGTCTGGTAGGAGCGGAATAGTCGTTATTGGAAGGATGAGCGAGTCTTCTTTCCCTATCTTTTCTTTTGGCTTCATGAGGTGTTTCAGCCTTTCAGGGGTAGATTGTGCATTTTTACTGGGAGAGTTTGCTATATGAGACTAATGTAGGTATCTTTTGGGAGGTTCCTTGTACAGGGAGGAGTCTCTTGGCTTGTTCGGTGTATAAGCGGGCCTTTTCTTCTTCTTTTTTCTCCCCGCTATACATTGTGCCTGTACTTGAGTTTGCCCCATTTTGGCACTTTATGGTAAATGTAATGGACTCAGTAAGTTAAAGGACATCCAGTGATAAAGCAACAATTTCCTTAACAAATTTTCCCATTGTTTGGTTTTTGCTTTTATACAACTTGTCAATGTAAGTATTATTTGTACCTACTGAAAAGCAATTACTCTTAATTCTTCTCTTTTTTTATCACTCGTAAAATAGTGGGTCAATAAATCAGTATTATGGTGTTGAATCATTCTAGTGTTGGGTACTAGGTTCCTGGTTAGCTGTTCATATATGAATTTGAAGAGTATATATTTCCTAAATTTAGTGACCAATTTTTCATTCTCTTTGAGCTCTTAGAAACTTATAGTCTTATATTATCTTGTTTCTTTCAAAATGCATCTAGTGTATTTGAGCCTCATCTTGTATCTAATTGTGTTCTTCCTTTCCAGGTTAAAGGATCTGAAGTTTCAACTTACGATGGGGTACCTGTTGGATATGCTTCATGCCCCACAGAAACAGTAAGTTTGTCATGAGCTGTATAGTTTTCATAATCTTTTTCCAGCTCTTCTCTGCTGTCACTAAAACTATCCTTTTGCACATGTGATGCTCAAGTCACACCAATTATTGCTCTTTTCTCATTTACTTGAATAACTGTTGGTGTGAAACCCTGTACTTGGCAAATGAAAATGAATAGGCCATTTGATAGTTTCTTGGAGAAGTCCTGCACTTAATACAGTATAATTAATGTTCAAATGGTCCGACAAACCATATGCCGGACACTACCGTTGTCATTTCCAGGTTAATTATGTCTCTGCTCATGACAACGAAACCCTATTCGACATAGTAAGTTTGAAGGTAAGAAGTTGCTATTATATGATCTTAAAGTACTCAACATAATACATATACTTAATTTTTTTTATATACTAATTCTGCTTTTTCATTTGTATAGACTCCAATGGAAATATCTGTGGACGAGAGGTGCAGGATAAACCATTTGGCAACGAGTTTAATAGCACTTTCCCAGGTTTTACCTAGCATTTTACTGTGATGCTTTAGCCTTTTTTATCATTTGAACTAGCGCAGCACCCTATTTGTCATGTCGACTCTGCCTACCCATTCACTTGGGTAAAAATTTCTTGCAATCATGAAGGTGCTAGTGAAACGCTCAATCGCTTCATTAATACAATGGTGTTTTCAAAGCCTATTACATACAGTAACGTGAACGTAAATTGTAAATCTACGAAGTTATAAAATGTTGGACTTCAGGTGACTGTTTCTGACAGCTTCGCTACATGGTTGCTTTTCAATTGTGTGCCACCTAGCTTTATGATCTGCTCTCAACTAGAATTCATATGCAAGGAATCTATGAGCCTCAGTTTGTTGTTTAAAGGAAAATGACAATTTACATGATGAAACATAAGGCAGTAGCAGTGTTTACATCTTCCTTCTAGTTCTTTGTTATCCTTCTCCTTTCCTATCAAAATGTTAAAATACTTGTACACAAAATCCATATACAAATACATAGGTATAGGCAGATAGGTGATAACCAAATCCAGTTGGAAGATGTAACTGCATAAAGGAAACTCCTTCCTTTTTCAAAAATAGTAACATAAATTGTGTAAACATGATCTAACAATGAACAGTTGCAAAAATATGGTTCCGACCAAAAGATATTTCTACTTTAACTAATCATAAGAAATACAAGGAATGAAGAAAACTAAAATTAATGTGAAATGCTGTCGAGACCTTCTGCATATAGTGGTTGGAGAGCAAAAAATCAGGGGTCAATTGGGGGCCGGAGTGGGGGGGGGGGGGTAGGGATGAGGCAAGTGATTTATATTTTGGAACTGAGGTAGTATAATTTATTTAGCATGCATTAAAACCAAAAGCCTATCAAATTTCAACAGTTAAATTTATCTTTGACTAAACCCTTCATTTGCTATGTCGACGTCCTAAGCTTGGTTATTTTCTTGAAGCTATTGGAAACTACAAATATTAATAGAAACCCAACAGATGACTCAAGAAAACACAGCTCACTTTATAGATAGAAGATATTACCTTCATCTACAAATGACAGTCCTACATCTTTTCTTTAATGGCTTCCCCCTCCCACCCTCCCTCCTGGCAAATATTAGGGATTTCAGTTAACACCCACGGACATAATTTTTCTTTGAAGGTCAATATTTAATAGGTATCATCCAAAAAAATATTTCTTGTGTTTTCAATTCAAACCTTAATCTTCGAAACTCATGGTTTATGCTGGGGAAACCGTTACCGGTTGTATGTTGTGACAGATACCTATTAAGTCCATGTTTGACTTGCATTTCTGAAAACTCTTTCTTTTATCACTTGTACATTGACCAAATAAGTTTATATGTATATCAAAGTTTCTACTTCAGTGATGCTATTAAAAGAAATACGTGTCCCCCATATTTTCATTATGAATACTACTAAAAGATTTTACTATTTGTAGGGAATACCATTTTTTCATTCCGGGGATGAGATATTACGTTCGAAATCATTAGACCGAGATTCATATAATTCCGGTGATTGGTTCAACAGGTCTACTTTTATTACTAACCTCAGATATTTTTTGATTTTTCATCGCATCAAACTTTTATTTTATTTTGCGAAATGAGAATTCTGAGTCTATATTATGCCACTGTAATGGATTGTAATTTGGGACAAAATAATGATAATAAAGAAACATATTCATTTTTTTATCTCATTATTAGAATGAGTTCTTTTCCAATTAAAGTCTTTTTTCTGATCTCCAATTTAACATTTGCATTTTATTGTTCTCAGGTTAGACTTCAGCTACAGTTTTAATAATTGGGGTGTTGGCCTTCCTCCAAAAGAGAAAAATGAAAAGAACTGGCCGCTGTAAGGTTCAGTTATTTCTATTTAGACCATATCTGTTTTAGTTACTTTACATCTTTCAAATTTGATATTTTGATGCATGCAACTCTTCCTGATTATATTTCTAAACATATAATCCCTCCGTCCCCGTAAATATTGCAGCACAACTTTTTGCACTACTTTTAAGAAAATGTTTAACTCTTGTTTGATTTCCTAATTGACCCTTATGAAATGAATGGTTGAGAATACATTAAGATTATGAACCACATAAGTTTTAGTTTGTGGACGGACCCACTATATATTCGAATGATAAGGTGACATGACTATGGGTAAATTAGTCATATAACTTCACAAAAGTTACCCAGAAAAGAGATGTTACAAATTTTGTGGGACTTCCGCAAAGGAATGTATTTCAATTATTATGGGACAGAGGGAGTATCTTTTTCCATTGGAATATCAGTTATACATAGCTGTATAATAATCACATGCCTTGCTTTCTTATTCAGTATCAAACCCCGATTGGCTGATCCATCCTTTAAGCCTCAGAATTGTCATATCCTTGCTGCTGTTGAAAATTTCTTAAGCTTGTTGCAAATTAGATACTCTTCACCTCTCTTCCGATTGAGGACAGCTAATGCCATCCAGGTCAGAACATTTATTCTGATGCTCTTTATTTCAATACTAAAAATTTGAGATGATAAGGGACTGTTAGGGAACTGAAGTATAATTGTTAGAATATAGTTAAACTCTTTGTGTTAGACTATACATCTTGTCCCACAACGAATAGCTTGACAAAGTATGTCTAGTATATAATGAGTTGGGCCAACTTTTCTCATTGCCAATTGATTTTGAGTTAAAAGAATTTGATATCTTTGTATACTAGACTTTGGGCCCATTTCATAAAATCTGACATGGTATACATTTCATAAGGGTCAAAATTACCCATTTCTTAACTAGTACAACTTATTAATTGGACCAATAGTTACCCGTGGTCTAGGTTTGTCTTGTGACTAACTTCTTCTGGGCTTGCTTATCTTGTGTGGGTTTTCATATTCAACAGTTCCATGTGCAAGCCTCAATACACCGGATTACATGTGAGGGGGAGTGTTAGGGTATACATCTTGTCCCACATCGAATACCTTGATAAAGTATGTCTAGTATATAATGAGTTGGGCCAACTTTTTTCATTTTCAATTGGTTTTGAGTTAGAGAGCTTGATATCTTTGTATACTAGACTTGGAGTCTATTTCATAAAATCTAACACTTTGTTTGCAAATAATAATGCTATAGAATCATGTGGTGTGGTATGTTTCTTATCACACATTATGTTTCCTCTAACACAACAAAATCACTAGAGAAGATATATTCAGTGAAAGTCAGATACTTTATACTAGGGTTAATTTGGATTCATCTTCTATTACCTGAAGTTTCTTTGGTCAGAGCCTTAGTTTTACTTGGGGACAATTATGACGTATACCCTTGAACAATGTTCTAAAAGGTCCTAGGCGGGAGGCCGGGGGCCTAGGTGGGATTTTCTATTTTAGCCAATTTTAATATTTTATCTTACATTTATTTAAACAAAACAATAATATAAAGCAAAACAATCTATAATAAAGATAATAAAGGCATCTGCTTAAAGTTCAAACACATATCCATATTGTCAATGTCAAAGTTCAAACACAAACATGCAATTGTTCAAAGTTCAAACACAAACAAATAATCCAAAATACAAACTAATAGTCCTCATCTCCATATCCCTCTATATCTCTAACTCTTCTCCATATCCCTTCAAGATAATGTCTCCAACTAGCTCACACTCATACTCCTCATCTACCTCTTCCTCCGCGTCATCTAGACAAAAAATCTTCTTCATTGAGTTCTCTTACTCTTAACATTTCTGCTACTTCTCCTAGGCTCTAACACGCTATCCGCTCCGGATGTTTCACCAATCGCCTCACCAACCGCTTCACCAACTGCCTCCCAAGATTGTAATATCTTTTTATTATAAATTAATATTAATTTCTTAAAAATCAATTTGAGATATTTTTAAATATAAATAAATGTTATTTTTAAAAATTAGTGTGAAGTTTATTGAATGAGACATTTGATATTATTAATTATGAAATTATTTTTATTTGTGCAATCTTCAAAATTGAGGACTTAAAGAAAATGACAAATACCATATGCTAAGTACGGCTAACATATCTTTAACGTATTAGTTTTATTCATAAACAAGATTGTTATTAAATTAAAAAATTTAAAATTTTAAAAATTCAATTCAATATTAAAACTTAAGAAACTAAAAATAAATTTAAGAATTATATTGAATTAAACTAAATATTACAAATGTATCATCATTTATAATTAATTTGAAGTTGGTGCAAGATCAAAAAATTACAACTATAATAAAATTATCTATTTTGACTTGATCTTGTTCACTTCTTGTTGTGATTTGATATGCTACAACCAGCATTATGAATATGGTAAATCATTAGAAAAATAAATATATCAAGATCTGGTTTGGGTAGTTATTAAAAAAAACAAAAAAAAAACTCTCTGTTTGCCCGCCTAGGCTCCACCTTGTCCCCTTAGGCCCGTCTTTCCCGCGTAGGCCCGCCTGCCGCACCTGCCCGCTTAGGCCCCCCTAATTTTCTGGAGGGATTTTTTCGCCGCCTTGGGCCTAGGCGAGGCGCCAGAGGAGGCCTAGAGCCTAGGCCGCTTTTTAGAACACTGCCCTTGAAAAGAGCTATCTTCGTCCACAAGTAGTGGTAACACGCCCTCTAATGCCATGTGAAAGGCCAGTTATAGCATGTAGGCTTTTGAAAATGAATTTCTAAGTTTAATTTCAACCATTTTACACTTCTTTCAAATCCTTTGAAGAACACATTCTAACTTTAATACATTTACTTAAGCTAGAAAGAGCTACTGGTAAGCTCAAATCGGAAAGACGAAAACTAACTGTTCCAACAACAGCAGCGTTTGTAGTTCAACAGGAAGAAGGCTTTAATGCTCAAATTTATCATTGTAATGCTTCATTATAGTTAGAGTATTCATTCTTATGAATGCAAGTGTTTGTAAACAACATATACTTTCTCATGTATTCATGTAATTGTCAATTAAGGTGTTACAGTGTTGTAAAACTTGATACAAAGATTTTATCTGTTAAAGTATAATATTTGAAATTTTTGAAGGATAATTTTGGTTTTATAAATAACACATGATTCTAAAGGAGAAACTGTATACTTCTCATCAATAACAATAGAAAATCAACATAAAAAGTACTCTAGAACTAAGTAATTTTTGGGTAAATGAAATCACTAAAAGTCGCAATAAGTGTAAAATTATATAATTTTAGTGTTGGAAAATGCTAATCCGAATTGGTTGATAGAGTTGTGAGACCAACTAATAGATTTACGGCTTCAGTACTGATGTCATTTTTGTTTATATTCAAGGTGCTCCTGTCAATGGGACCAAGACAGTGGCTACAACCTTGATCTAAGACTATAGTTTACACGTATTTATTATTGACTCTTTTTTTTTTTTGGGGGGGGGGGGGGAAGTTTGGAGCAAACTAAGTTAGAAGAGTGGGTAGATTGATAGTTAGGAGAAACATTGAGAGGGAGGACTACTTGTCCTCCTCCATGTATCTTTTATCCCTTTAGTCAAATCTTCTTTTTATCTGTAAAAAATTTGTTACGGAAACCATCTTCCTAAAGTTAATTTTATATTTGAAGGAATGACTTCATAGACTAAAAGAAATATTATTGGAATAAATTAGAGAAACCTGCTCTTGTAAAATTTCCATTTCAATAATATTATAATCTTGTATAGGATCAGTTGTTTTGTAATAGCTATTTTTGTTAAGGTTCTAGACCATTATGCTGTACATTTAATGTTGGTTTCTTGTTTGCTGCTTTAGGCAGCTCTTCCACATTGTCATTGTTGAGAGTGACCAAAGTGGCAAAGTTCCACATCTAGCACATTAAGCCTTGAGATCAACATATAACCCTGGGGTGCTACACTTATTGTCAGTTGATTTCTAGTTATGGTCTTAGAGCAGACAATTTAATCAGTTGTAATGTTCAGTGTTCCATGTGCTCCATTCTACCCAATATAAATAGTCTAAATGTTTGCTTAAATTACCTCGTATGCTTCCCTCCCACCCTCGCTGCCCCCCCCCCCCCCCCGGTATCCCATTTTTTCTCGTCACTTTTTTGTATTTAATTAAATTAGGCCGAGTTTTTAAAGAGTTGAATTTGAGTAGAACAGGTCCTGAGATGAATCAACTTAAATATTTTTGATGATATAAAATTACATTTTGATTTAGGAACGAGTAAGGTTTCACAACACTGGTCCATCATGGGTTCCCGGAGTCATAGTAATGGGCATTGAAGATGGTCATAACGGTGTTCCAGGATTGTCTCAACTGGATACCATGTGGGTAAAACAAATTTATGGTGTATTCATTGTATTACCATGATAGCATTGGTATCATTGAATGATAATCTGTATGAATGTTGTTTCCACAGCTACTCCTATATCATTGTCGTAATTAATGTATGCCCTGCTGAAATCTCATTTGCCAGCCCTGCGTTACGAGCAAAAACTTTACAATTGCATCCAATACAGGTATGACTTATGAGGTGTTTTATTTTAAAAAACTGTGTTTATAAATCATGCTTTAGTCATTTTGGCTTGCACGCTGACATTTACGGTAATTTTGATATCTATAGATTTTCCATGTTCTATATTTATCTTGTCTATTATCAGAAAGCTCACCTTTAAAATAATCTTGAATAAATCATGTTCAAATGGCTTGTATGGGAAACTTTTTAAATGCCCATTTCCGTGATTTTAGACAAGTACTCCCTTTGTCCCATAAAAGATGGTTCAAGTACACTAAATGTTATACAAAGACTATTTTGCTCTTCTACTTGAAGTATCTTAATTTCTGTGAAAAAAGTGTATTTAAGTCGTCTTTTTTGGGACGGAGGGAGTAATTACTTACCAAAGTGCAGTCTAAATTCTAATGTAGCCACTTTTTTTCATACGAGACGCTCCTATTTTATACCGTGGATAAACTGGGGAGGATATCTAAACTCAAATCCCCGTGTTTTAAATCTGAAAAATAAATTAATTGCAAAATGGAATATTCAGCTCATCATCAATCCTTATCTTTTGTTTCCAAGTCATAACAAGAGCAGGTCTCGCAGTTTTCATTAAAGTTTGTGTTTCCCATATGAATCTTGTTGCAGATGATGTCAACTGATAACATTGTCAAGAAATCAACTTATGATGCATCATCGGGTTACTTCAAGGTGCCTCCTAGGACTACAGCTATTTTTGTGGAGCCTCGAAACGTCTAAGCCGTTTGTACTTTCGAAACCACGTGGATACACGAGGAGGTTAAAACCTTTTTTCTGGTAAGACAATGCAGTGGCATCTCTAATCTATTTTTGAAAGAGTTCATCCTCAGTTTATGCTAGTAGCCTGGAGAATGTGTATTGCTAATAAAGCTCAAGAGATGATCCCTAGAACTCAAAAAATTAATTATGAATAAGGTATTTTACTAGGGTATCCATATTTTTCCTTGTTGGACAAAAGTACTTCACCTTTTGGTTTGTCATTATGAAATTTTGTATTACAACTCAGCATGTACAACGTTTGATTTTTCATACTCTTCCCTCCTTACGAATGAAAAGGTTATCTTTGTTGATTTTTTTTTCGTTCCCTTGAACAAATTGTTGGAAATTTACCATAAAATGCATTTTTAGAGACAAACTATTCTACAAACATTTTACAAACTGTTGATGTGGCATACTCCACCTCAGCATATTGATCAACAAATTGTAAATATTTTTCCACTTCCAATTTAAGATTGGGGGGCGTCCGGTGCACCTATTGACCGGTACGTCCGGTGCACCTCTTCTTTTTTTTTCTTTTTTTTACCACAATTATGAGAATAATAAATAAAAAATAATAGAGCAAGTTTGAACAAAAAATTGTAAAAGAAAGTATATTTTTTATTGAAAAAACATTGTAAGTTTACAGTGTTTTTTCAATAAAAAATATTTTTTTTTACAGTTTTTTGTTTAAACTTGTTCTATTATTTTTTATTTATTATTCTCATAATTGTGATAAAAAAAAATAAAAATAAAAAAGGTACACCGGACGGTAACGGTCAATAGGTGCACCGGACCGCCCCCAACCCCTTCAATTTAACGTTGACTGTATTCTCGTCCATAAGAGAGTGAATGACCTCTGGTGATGGTTAGATTATGCGTTAAAGTACTAAAATGCACCCTCTAGCTTATATTTGACATACAACTAAGGCTCTAGAATGAACCAAACAGTTGGTTGGTTGGTGTTCGATTCGTACTCGCTCAATTAAAAGTTTGATTTGACCTCGACTCGAAATATAAATAATTTAAATATAAGCAAATTGTAAAGTTAGATAATTTATTCGAAATTTTTCAAATTATAATTTTATATTGATATTCGAATTATATTCACTCGAAAAGTTCAAATTGTTCTGGCTCTATTCGAGATCGTGCTTGACTCAGGTCTCAATCAGACTTTATTGCATACTCAATAAATTTTGTGAACAAAATTTGAATAAGGCTCGACTCAGTTTATTTACAACTTTACATACAACTATCCTATCGTATCAATTTTTTTTCATCTCAAAGAATGTCTCAAAATTAACTTTTAAAAACTAACCTTTTTATTATGTTATTTTACAAAAACAGTCTCGTTTGTCAATTTTTTTTGTTTTTATTCATAGGAGGAACAATGGTAAATATATACTTGCCACGAGATAACAAAAAGTCAGATAATCACACTTTTCAAATACCCCAAACACACAACAAAAAACAAGCCCTTAATCAGACCACAAACCAACATTATCAGAATCTACTCAGTAAGATACACTTGCATATATGATTCTCATCATTTTTCCAGAGAATTTAAACCCTCAAATAACATTCTTTGGGAAATAAAGTAACCATGGCATTCGGAAAACTCTTCTCGCCAAAAAAAAAAGAAAAGAGAGGCGCCTACAAGCTAAAAGGGCTTTGCTTACGCAGTCCCTTTCTCTCTGTTTCTTACTAGTTAAATATTTCAATTCTACTACAAATTATAATAGTTGCATTTAGCCATCTCTTTCATGCTTATTTAACAGTATGAAAAGGATGGATACATATAAATATAAATATAGAAATTAATTAATATTTTCACACAATATTCCCCATCATTGGTCAATGAAGATTGGTGACCAACCTTTTGATTCTTGGAATTGGGGGAAAAATCAAAAGTTATTTTCACATTGAACTAAACCCCTCTTCTTACTAAAACAACCACTTGTACTGAGACAAGAATCTTGGTGAATTAGTACTCGAGCCCCCGGAGATGGGATTGTCACCGGAGTTGAGCTGAGGAGGCGGGTGCTGCCACTGCGGCAGCTGTCCCGTCAGGAGGACCGTCTGAAGGAGTGGCCCTGCTTCCATGACTGCCTTCAAAAACTTCCCATTTTCCGGCAATGTCTTATTGATCACTAATTTCTCAGCCACATCTGCCGTTTGTACTGCCGGAGGTGGTGGCAGAATTTGTTCCGTTCGTGGGGACGGAGTTGAATTTTCATCGCAACCCGAATAGGAAAATCCGGTGGCAGATTCTCCCTTCATTGTTAGTTCATCTTCAAAAACATTGATAGTTAAAGGAGATGGTTGTAGTTTTTGTTGGAGTAGGTGTTTTTCCAAAATTAGCCTTTGCCAATTTTCTTGGGCCTCATTTCTTTCTTTGATGGTGTTTGTCAAGAGACTATTCAGATGCATTAGTTCATTTTCTTTTCTTGAAAGTTCCTCATGAGCTGATACAACTGCAGCTTCTAACTCCAAAGTTGTGTACAATAAAGAATGCTTCAACTCCTCAATTCCCTATAAAAGAAAAAGTTACTCATTAGTATATTAAGATCTTGATTCCAGATGGTGTAAAATGTGCGGCATACGAATGTAACCCATTTCTATATGACTGTCCGAATGAATGGACTACCCAACTTTAATTGTCTAGAATCCAAATCCAGAAAATATCAATATAAATCAAGAAATCAGAGATTAAATAAGAAGAAGAAAAAAAAAAGGTACCCTTTGAAATTTCTTACCTCCTCTTCGTAGTAGTGAAGCAAGTTGAAAGAACCACATACTTCTTCCATTTTCTTGTAATTTTAGGACGGACGAGAGAGAGTTTTGTAAGCGGTACTTGCGCTTCTTTGTAAGGAATTTAAGTGCTTGCGAAACTCTTCAACCTTTTTTTTTTTTGCTAATGGGATTGGGACATATGGTCGGACCAAAACATAAAATGCCGAAAGCATTGAAAGGGGCTAAAGTGCCCAAGTGCATTTACTTTTACTATTAATATTCTAAGTACACGAGTACTGCTGAGTGGAGAAATAATATGAATTCAGTTATGAAAGTTGGGGCTCAATTTTCTTTTTTAAGGGTACTTCATTTCCATCATATAGTAGTAGCTGCAGATTGCACTTTGTATCTGCACGAGCGTTTCCAAGGAATTTTTTTGGTGGTTCATGGTTCTGAACTTTTGATTAATCTAGCTAGGTATCCTTTTAGGGTAATGTGTTAAAATATAAGGCCATCTCCGGCAGGCCGGAGCTCCATCAATCTTAGACTAAATATAGTATAGGATTCATGCTCCCTCTCCGGCAGCTAGACTAAATATAGTCAGGAGATTTTTCGGTGGATCCAAAAGACAATATCAAGGAATCTGATTTTGGTGGACTATAATTTTTAATATATTTTAATGGGAGTATGGAAGAATGATTGGTGGAGTATAATTTATTAAATATAATATAATCTTATATTATAGTCCATGTGGTTGTCTATGCTGGAAGAATGAATTGATGTCATGTGAACTAAATATAGTCCATGATATAGTTCACTTGTTAGAGATGCTCTAACAACATAGCGGAAACAATAATAAAGAATAATCGAAATAAAAATAATTACACATAATTAAGACACAAATTTTTAAGCGATTCGTCTAAATGTTGGATTACTCCACAATCTACGGAAAATCAGGCTCACTATATCAGAAAATTGTAAATCATAATATAATGCAATATTAGAAACCTAATTCACTTTGGAAGAGATGGACACATAAGACAAATACAAGAAAAAATAAGAAGAGATGCTCCCGCTACTTGCAAATTTGATACTTTCACATACAAAAAAAATTCAAAACACCAACTCCATTTGAAATTCCATCAATTAATTGTCTATCAAAAAAAGAAATTAATTCGGCCAATCCTCTTATCCCCTAGTGAAGAATGTTTCATGAAAAGTATCTATTGAACCACAATTACATGACCAACCATATATACCATTTATTATTTTGTTCAAAAAAAAATTCTCTTAGGACCTATTTTAACAAACTAGTTAATTAAGTCCAAATTTTGAAATATGAATAAACAGGTTTATATAAAAAAGAGGCTATAAACAATCCAAAAAAAGTTATACTAACTAAAAAGATGGCAGCTTTTGACTTGCATTTATGTTTAATCTATTTGATTTGATGATGATTCAATTCTAGAAAACGTTCGTAGAGCTAAAGACAATGTTACTCTAAGATCGCAGAGTGAACTTTAGACAGTCAAATATCGTAGAGTATAAGCTTTTCGTAGAGCCAGAATCACAGAGCCACTCGAATTCGTAGAGCAGAATTAACATATTAGTTACTTTACTATCAAGAGAAGTCACTCTACGAATTCACTCTATGAAAGTAAAATTCGTAAATTGTAGACTTCTGACAAGATAGTGAAAAGTTATGACAAGGATCATAAACCTTAAACTCTCGACCCTCCGTGGTTATCCTCAGAAGAGTTTACTATAGGGACAAGTCGACAAAGGTTCTATCTAACAACTGTTACGCCCCCAAATCAATGTACTTGCTACAGTGGACTGGTTCTCACTATTCAACATTAAATCCTTCTGAGTATATAGATATTATACAACAACTTTATCATCCTTGTGTTAGAGTTTATGTCCTAGAGGCCAATTATTTAATATAATTGTTTAACATCTTGATATTATATTTGATTGAATAAATGAATGATTTTATTATGGTTTTATTTACTACGTTATATAAATAGTAACATAATAAAATTCATTAGAATAGTGATACAAATTATATAGTTTCAAGTATGTGACTTGAACATGAGATTATATAATTACAATTAGTATCATTGCTCTTAAATGTCCCTAGTCGAGTATCATTGTTGATAGGACAATAATGATGCATTAAGACTAGTATGTGGATTGAATGATGACCAAATCTCATTGGTCAAAAATATATGAGATATTAAGTCAATGCATAGGTACGTGTTAGAGAACGATGTACTGGACAGACCCACCATGAGAATTCTATGTGGAGCATTATGCGTGTCATTAGCGATTCTCATAGTGACAATGATGTAATGGTCCTCCGACCTGAAATCACTATATTACTACACGAGAATTTATGTACTTTGATATCATCAAAGGTCACCTTTAATAGGATGGACTATAAAGGTGATTATTGGGTACATTATGAATCGTGTGAGGAATATGAGTGATCTAGATTGAATTTAACCTTCCTATATATTAAGGGTGATATCCATTGGCCTCTTGATTGAGTAGGACTATGAAATGCATGACCATGTTCAAATAGTGATTTGTTTCATATAGTCTACTCATTGATCAAGAAAACTCAGATTAAATTATAAAGAGTGTGACACATTCCATGACTTGAGTTTAATCTAAGATATCAAGGTTAAAAGGATTAAATTATATTGAAACATTGGTCACAAAAAGGTTACATCGAATCATCGATCTTATTATTACTTGGGTAGCAGTAATGCATTACTAGATGCCGCTCATTGTTTATAATTTTATAATATGATTTTAAAATTATTGCCAACATAATAATAACCTATAGGGTCACACACAAAGAACGTAATTAAAAGGGAATTAATTTAAATGGTAAAGATTTAAATATGTCAATATGATTGATAAAATTTAATTTACGAATTTAAATTAATAGAATAATTTATATATAGGTATATTAATTAAGTAAGACTTTATTAAGATATATATATATATATATATATATATATATATTCAGATTTTATTTTAATTAGATTAGGGTTTTGATTAATTCCTATTAACTACTATATATATGATATATAGTAGCCATTTTAGGGAACGAATCATAACCTACTAAAAAAAACCTAGCCGTTCTCAGAGAGAGACTAGAGAGAAATTTCAAAAATCCATTCTTTTAGTGGCTAGTACCACAGCTCCCTTCAATTGTAGAACCGTGCGACGATTCACGAGCGTTCATGTGGATACCATAGAGACGATGTTTGGTTGTATTGCGTTGGAGATTTGAAGCGGTTTCAGAGCATTCTATAATCGGTATAAATTCTAAACCTCTGAATTAATTTTGTTTCGCATGGATCCTGTGTTGGGTTTCGAAAATTGCTTTATAAATTTTTATATTCCGCTGTGCGTTTCTGTGCCGAAACCCTTCACCTTGTTCTTAACTTCTTCTCCATTTATCTATCCAAGAATTGTAGTATTAGCAAATAGACAGTTCTTAGGAAAGAGGGGGTTTTCCTGTTAAAACGACGCTCATTTAGACAACCCATTTCCTCGTCAAAACTTTCTAGACATTGCCAATAATGTTAATCTAGCATAAATTAAATGACTTCAACATTTACTAACTTAAATGTAAAGTGCACAATATATTTCTACAAAAATTCTTCAATATCATTGATATATGAATATTATAATTCTTATTTTCTTAATTTTATTTCCTAAAGTTATTAAAACTTACATGCTATAAGACAATTATAATATGCCCCTTAACTTAACTACTCTTCTTTAACTTTTCGTTTTTACTGCCAGGCTCTTCTAATAATACTTCCTTAGCCGCAAATGAAAGAATATTTGCAAGAACGAGAATAAGATAGCTAAACAAGTCTAAAGCTATAAATATAAAAAAATTCATATATTTTTTATTTCAATACACATATAAGAGAAGTTCGTACCTTCTCAAGATATACAAATAAGAGAAGCTCACACTTTTTCAAGACATACAGATAAGAGATGTTCAACATATAATGAAAAAGGTTGTTCAACTTATTTATTGACATTCAAATTTCACCCCCAAATAATTTGGTTTGCCACAATAAACAATTTGAAATAAAGAATTATAACAATTCAATATCTCAACAATAATTATTCTGAAATCAATAACTCAATAATCAAGTTAAGCCGAATCAAATGACAATTAACTCTTCTCAATAAAACATTTGACAAAAACACTGAACTTCACAAATAAAATGAAATCCAACATATAAAAACTTTATTACACGGAGTGAAAAAGAGTAGAAGACTTGCTTGCTTCGTCTCCACCATTTACGTTAATTTTGTATTCTTGGTTCAACCTACATACATAATGAGGCTGACATATAATTTAGTCACAATATGATTCCTTACTTTAGTTCATTTAACTAGCCTTAAACATGAACCTTATTTGCATTATTTAACTTTTACGATGTCCGATTTCCAAATAATTAACAAAAACTAGCTTTGTAAAATTATACCAAAAACATTCTGCAAGTGCGCAAGTGCAGCACCTAGGCCCCCATGAGTAGCGCCCTAAGAATAAGATACATAATGAAATGATACATAATCAAAAACCTTTTGTGAACCTTCTTTTCGATTATAAATAATGGAATCACTCATTACGATAAATAAAAAATAATATATTTGAAAGGACTACAAGAAATGAAATGTCACAATATTTTTTTTTATACATGTCGAAGTGATGAAAAAGAAAGAATATATTTAATGTATCTGCATAACTTGTCGACTTTTGGAGAAATGATACAAAGAAGGATGTCCTTGCCCATGCCCACACTAGAAAAAAACTCTATTTGAATGAATTGTACAATCATTGGATTTATACTAACAAAAAAACAACTTAAACGTATTTTAAATAGAATTGAGGCTCTAGATATAGGATTTTTTCTCTAGAAGTAGTCGAAAAAAGTACTAGATTGTATAATGATGATCTTGTAGATTTAAAAAGTAGTAAATTAATAAAAAGATGGATTCATATGACAAATATAAGAAAAGATAAGAAAAGATGCTCCCGTTACCTACAGATTTGATACTTTCACCTATAAAAAAAAACTCAAAACACCAACTCAATTTTAAATTCCATCAATTACTTGTCTATCAAAAAAAGAAATTAATTTGGCCAATCCTCTTATCCCCTAGTGAAGAATGTTTCATGAAAAGCATCTATGTGACCACGATTACACGACCAACCATATATACCATTTATTATTTTGTCCAAAAAAAATTCTCTTAGGACCTATTTTAACAAACTAGTTAATTAAGTTCGAATTTTGAAAAGATGAGTAAATGGGTTTATGTAAAAAGGAGGGTATAAACATTCCAAAAAAAGCTATACTAACTGAAAAGATGGCAACTGTTAGTACTTGTATTTATGTTTAATCTATTTAATTTAATGATGATTAATTCTAATGTATATTTGTAAACAAGTAGCTTTTTGAAAAGTCTTTATGAAAAGAATTCTATGTAAAATGACTTACTTTTGGGATCAAACTTTCAAGGTTGATCCAAATCGTAGATTTAAATCTCTATATTAGCTAAGTTGTCCCTGGCCAGAAAACTTTCGTAGAGCTAAAGACAAAGTTACTCTAAGATCGCAGAGTGAACTCAAGACAATTAAAGATCGTAGAGTATAAGCTTATTCGTAGAGCCACTCGAATTCCTAGAGCAGAATTAACATAGTAGGTTACTTTACTATCAGAGAAGTCACTCTACGAATTCACTCTATGAAAGTCAAATTCGTAAAGTTTAGACTTTTGACAAGATAGTGACAGGTTATGACAAGGATATCATAAACCTTAAACTCTCGTCCCTTTATGGTTATCCTCAGAAGAGTTTGCTGTAACGACAAGTCGACAAAGGTTGTATGTGACGAACGAGATTTTTCTAATTTATTTTGAATATTTATTAAATTAAATAAATATTTTTTTGATTTATTTATGGAGTTAAATAAATATTTGATGAAATTATTGTAGATTAATTTAATTAAATGTAATATATTAATTAAATTAATGATTGGATAATTTTATATAGTTCAAAGTGTGAATTTAATTGGGATTATTAAATTAAATGAATTTTTAAATAATTATTATGTGGCTCTAATTAAATTTATTTATTAATTAGAGATTTAAGGATTTGTTATAATTAATAAATAAGAATTTTAATTATGTGATAATTTGATTTATTGAGTTGTATTAGCTTTAATTTAATTGAATTTAAATAATGTAATTTGATTAGTTAAAGTGTGACATTTGTACTATATAATAAGTGAGTTAATTAAAATATACTAAAAAGGAGCCTTTTAAATGCTAGCCAAACATGACCTTGAGAACATGGGATCAGTTAAGGCCATGATGCGCTTAACTGATACACATGTACATGCTAGTTATTATACATATATTAAGTTATATTATGTTTATATCAGTTCATTTGTTAAGTTTGAGAATTCTAAAAACAGAGAGAACTTTGAGAGAAATTGAGATTTAAGAAGAAGACTTGGAGAATTAAAGATGAGTATTCTACATCATCTTTGTGCAATCTAAACAAGAAATCAAGAGTAAACTCTTAATCTCAAATTTTTTGTTGTGTTCTTCATGGTTTAACTGAAAATTAATTTATAAGTTCTCTGTAATTGAGTTTTCATGGTTAAATTGTTAAGAAGTTGTTTATAGTTATGAATAAGCATGTATGAATCATTATATGATGTTTATTAACTATTTTGGTTGAATTAATACATAAAAATATGATTATAAGTGAAGGAATTGAATTACAATGATATATGTATGAATATGACTTATTTAAGACTAAAATTGATGTTCAATTCGTGTAATAAGCTGTAAAGTGATGATTGATTATGTTAATACGTCAAGAAATGAAATGAATGAAATTTGAATGAACTGATTTAGTGTAGTAACGAATCTGTTATGTGAGATTTCATTAAATTTGAAGAAACTTTGGTAGAATGGCAAAAACCTTAATTTTGGATCATTAATTAAATTTATGATTTATGTGGTTTAAGATGTTAGAAGCATGCTAGAAATTATGAGTTATGATTCTATATGAATTACAGTGTTTGGGTACGCTTAAATTGTTGCATAACAACGAAATTGGAGTTATTGGCTTTGTTTTGTGTTCTTCGCGAGCTGTTACTGTCTGCTACTGAGTTGAGGCACTGTATCACATGTCTCAAGTAAAAATGGTGCGCTGCAGCCCCGGGCCTGAGTCACAGCGCCTGACTATAGGCTTAACAACAGAGCTGCATCGCTAGGTCTGCGCCGCAGCGCCGGATCTTAGGCTATTGGGCAGAGCCGCATCTCCACTTGGCAGATTTTCCCAGAAAATTCTATGTAAGTGTTCGAGTCCAGAAAATGTATTGTAAACCTAATCTAATGAGTATAAAAAGGTGTTAATCATATTGTATGTTGTTAAACTAGATTTTAATCACATTGTAAGTCAAGTTTGATGATTGTAAGGTTATATGACTTAACTAATTGTTAATAAATGAGGTTTGATGTTGATAAGAATTGGAAATGTGAATTAAATGCTATATTCTCATGTTACGTGCTAGTAAAGATTTTAGTTGTTCTATGTGGTTAGTATGATTAAACCAAGAGTTAAATAATGTAATATGGATGTTTAGCTAAGTAATTTAGTCACATTGTAGCTAATTGAGATTGTGATTCTAAATGACATATATGTATGATATTTGGAGAACGTGAATTGTAATTTTATAGATTACGCACAAGGAAAGATCCCTAACTCTAAACATTCATTGAGCAAGTTCCTTATTGTGACGCCCCCAAAATAGGTATACAACACCCATTTCTATTCTGAGTCGCCAAATACATGGTACAGAAACAACTACAACTTCATTAATACAATTGTCGTGCAAAATACGACAACACATAAACTTTGAGTTTAAATACAAATATTGTCTTCTAGACAATATCCACACTCAAATAAGTCCTCATTATAATTATTGATACACTATTTTACAAAATAGTGAGGACTACTAAAACAACTGTCTTGAACCATCACTCCACACCCCGACTAGTTCCCGCTAAATTCTCGTCTCCTGAGAAGAAAAATGGAACAAAAAAGAAAAGGGTGAGCTCAACTAGCCCAGTAAAGAATATTATGACTAAGATAATGTACAACAAATTATCCTTAGTCATCAACAGGGAAAAATCTGATAAAATACAATAGACAACAAGTTTTAGATCAACAACTGCAGCGGAAACAACAATTCATTAGAAGAGTTAAGTAGAGAATGAAATCTACTATCATCTATGAATTTAAAAGTCCATCATCGATATTTTATCCCTGTAACATCAATCAATATACATCTTGAATCAAATAGTCATCTTTGCACTACGGGCCAATGATATTCTTCAGTTGGTCATGTTCATCTCAACACTTGTTCATCTTTGCACTACGGGCCAAAGATATTCATCAGTTGGTCATGTTCATCTAAACACCTATTCATCTTTGCACTACGGGCCAAAGATATTCATCAGAAAATCATTCATCTTTGTACTACAGGCCAAAGATATTCAGTAATATCATCATTTAGAACTGAGGATGATGAAAAATATTTTAAAGGAAACGAATCCAGTGAAACAAAAGAATAAATATTAAGGATTTGTACTTTAAATAATCCAAGTTCAAAAATACATCATAAATAACCAGATTGGAGTAAAATTCAAAAATGAAGATCAAAACATAGATCCAATCAAAGATAGGAATCATAACAGACAATCTTGGACACAGAAAAGAAAATTTTAATTTTTCTGTGAATCGTGTCGTATTTATGAATAGTGTCGTATACGTGAATAGTGCCGTTTACGTGAATAGTAACTCCAACCTCAAAAGATAGAAATTTCACAAAAAAACATCATCACGCTTCGTGAATAGTACTCGTAAATAGTAACTCGTGAATAGTAACTCATGAATAGTAACTCGTGAATAGTAACTCATGGATAGTAACCCCAACATGAAAAAGTTCCAAATTTGATAAAAATTTTCAACCAATATTTCGGCATAATGATATTGAAGAAATAATATCATTTTCGAATAAAATAACATCCCTTACCTCAGAAAGAATAGTACTTCTGACAGGAATACTAGATATAGTATTGAAAGAACTTGCACCGTATAGCAATACTCAAAGTACTAAAATACTCACAAATACACTCGATATTATAGAGAGAGAAATCTTTAGTTTCTGGTGTGATTTTCAATTCTAACCTAAGCACCCTATTTATAGAAAAATGCTTAGAACACCAAAGCAGAAAAATTTAATATAATAATATTATATATAAACAAAATTCATACGCCCACATCTTGAATTTGAATTCAGCCACCATGCACATGTTAGAGATGTCCACAACATATAAAAATATTTTTATTAATAAAAATAAATAAAACTTCCAAAAATTAATTATTTCAGAACTTCAGAACTTCAATAATTCATAATAAATAGCCCTTTTATCAAAAAATTTGAATCTCGCAAATTTTTTTAGGAAATTCAATTCTCTACAACTTTGCAGAAGAAAGTTTTTTCAAATTCCAAACAGAAATTGACCGAAATCCATAAACGGGCAATTTTACAGGCTATAATCAAATTGCAGTCAAGAAATGGGGTCCATCGACACACAAAATATGTGTTAATCATTTAATGCAACAAAAATACTCTTCCTCCTCATATACTCATATATCCCACATTTATTATAAAAATATCACCATTAATATAT
The DNA here is from genome assembly GCA_020205505.1 of Panax japonicus. Classification (NCBI taxonomy): domain Eukaryota; kingdom Viridiplantae; phylum Streptophyta; class Magnoliopsida; order Apiales; family Araliaceae; genus Panax; species Panax japonicus. Next base: position 66,942,401 of record CM035107.1, read on the forward strand.
TATTAAAATAATATATTCAAATGAATTATTTTATCAGAAAAAGATAAAATATTAATTTTCAACAATTGTCACATTTAAAAATTTTCTCCATCTATATCCATATAAAATTAATATTTTCCTCATCATATAAATTAATAATTAATTATTCACAAATAATATTATCGAATCACAGTACTGGCAACCAGGCCGTTCCCAGGAAAGAGGGGGCTTTCCAATAAGAATTTCTCCTTACTGGCGCGCAATTAGGTGACCAAACCTCTCCTTAGACAGAATTTTCTAGACATTGCCAATAATGTTATCTAATAATATTATTCAAATAATATGAATTATTGATTTGATAATGGAAAATACTGTGCAGTGACAATTATTAAAACAACAATAATATAAAATATCAACGCAACAATTATTGAATCAAAAATAAAATATTGAACAGTAATTACTGTAACAATTATTGAGCAGTGCCTTCTTACGTAAGAACTAATAATTGGTGCAATACTGTGTGCTACTGTGCAACAACGCGTATTACTGTGTTTTAACCACCGGGTATTCCAACAGTATTAACGGTAACAACTACGCCGTTATTTATAAACAACTTATACTTGTCGTTTTCTTCATCCAATTGCTTTCCGTTATGGGGCCCACACAAGGCTGCGCCGTCGTACGAATATTCCCCGACAGCAAGAATATTTCACGACCAAACGAATATTCTCCGACAACAATGAGTATTTTATAACCACTTGATTATTTGAAATATTTTCACATTTTACCATAACTAACCACATTAATCAAATCAACCCTTACTATTTCAAAATGATAAATAGAGGAAATTAAATTTCATTTATTAATAATTTGTGGTCTTACAACCTCCCCTCCTTATGAAATTTCGTCCTCGAAATTGACGTACATACCAGGTGTTTCAAAAAGATGAGGATACCTCGCTTTCATTTTCGTTTCCAACTCCCAGGTCATTTCCTCAATAGCATGGTTTCTCCACAAAACTTTAACTTGTGGTATGACCTTCGTGCGTAGGACATGCTCCTTCCTATCCAAAATCTTGACAGGTACCTCTTCATACGTTAAGTCTTTGGCTATCTCATCCGGTTCTAACTCAATAACATGGTTCGGGTCGTCCACATATTTATGTAACATCGATACGTGAAAAACGTTATGAACACGCGTCATACTTGGCGGTAAAACGAGTCTATAGGCCACAGTTCCTATTCGATCTAGGATTTCAAATGGAATAATAAATAGAATGTTTGAGCTTTCCTCACATCGCCAATTCTCGCTTTTGGAATAACAACTTCTTGTACCTCCTTCTTCATATTCATCAGCTCCGGTGTGTAGCTTGAACGTTTTTAACTTTATCGATTAAAGTCGGTTCTACTTGTATATCATCACGTAAGTCCCTAGAGTCTTTAACTCTATATCTATCATTTGTAAGTTATATGAAATGGGTCTTTGACAATATCGTATACGTACTCGTATACGATCTTTTACTCAACACGTTAGCTACCACGTTCACTTTTCCAAGATGGTATGGTCAGAACATGTGCCGAAATGAGTCTCCTATTGAGTTCTTCGAAGCTCTTCCCACATTCCTTGCTCCATTCGAATTTTGTATCTATACGAGTCAGCTGCGTTAATGGAGTAGCGATTCGAGAAAATCTTTCCACAAAATCTTCGATAATAACCAACTAAGCATAGAAAGCTACGTATTTTGATTACTGACTTAGGTTGCTCTCAACTGTGACTCATATCCCAATCTTGGATAGCACGTCACAATGACACCTATCAGTTTACTATCGCATGAATATGGCGTCCCCTACGGAGAGTCTGGCTTCGATGCATTCCACAAAGGAAGTCACCAGATAAAGGCTCAGGTACCAAATTCTATAGTTGAATTTTTAACTCCTGAAGTTCAATAGGAGTCATGAGATTTTAGAAATGGGTTTTGTACCGGGTTCAAAGTCAATACAAAATTCAATATCACACTTTGGGAGTAAGCCAAGAAATTCTTCAGAAAATACATCAGGAAATTTACTAACAATAGAAATATCATTCAAATCTGACGTATTTTTGTTTAAGTTCATAACATGGGCTAAGAAAATTTGACATCCGTTTTTCAATAAACGAATGACTTTATGGCTTGATATAAAAGTGTTTGACTTCAATGGTTTGGTTGCTTGAATTCGAATAACAGGTTGCTTAGGAATATGAAAACTAACAACCTTACGAAAGCAATCAATTTTGGCATGATGAGTAGTTAATCAATCAATCACCAAAATCACATCAAAAGCAAGTATCTTTAAAGAAATAAGGTCAACATGTAATGCGATGGTGCCAACTTGGATCAAACAAGATTTATAAACAGTGGATGTGATGAAAGTTTCTCTTAACGAAGTTTCCACAGATAGGTCAAAGTCTAATTTCTCCGGAGTCAAGTTTAAACGTTGAGCACAAGCAGGAGAGATAAATGAATGGGTAGCAACGGTATCTAGTAATGTATAAACTTCGCATGAATTTATGATTAGCTTACCCGTGATCACCTTGTTTGGGTGCCTCGCATGTTAACCAGTCACGACAAACGCACTTTCAGGAACCGTTAACTTTGACTTTTCTGGGACAGCCTTTTGAGTCACCATCCCCACTGGACTTGGTTTCTCTACCGTACAATCTCGAGCGATATGTCCTTCCTTTCCACAATTATAGCATACCTTGAACTATTGTGGACAGTTTGGGCTGATGTGTCCCTCTTTTCCACATTTATAGCATACGACCGGTGGTCGTTCTCCTCCCTTAAAACCAGTTGCTGCTGGTGCTGACGTCTTCGCAGTGTCATTGTTGAATCTCCTCTTTTAAAATCTCTCCCGACTCGCTTCTTCTATTTTTATGGCCACGATTACCACCAGAGTGGTTGTCGCTCTTGTCCGTATTTTTCTTTCTCCGCTGGTTATCGTTGTTCTGATGACTGCTATCACTGGTATGATCCTGGTTGCGGTCTCTTGGTTGAACGTACTCGCTATCTCGCTCTAATAATTGAGCCCTGTTGACAACATCCGAATATAAAGAAAATTTATGAGAGATAAGATATTGCCGAATCACGGGTTTTAAACCTCTCAGAAACATCCTCGTCATTCGTTCCTCATTCTCTACCAAATGAGGTGCAAACCTGGATAACTCTGCGAACTTCGCCTCGTATTGGGACACCGTCATGTTGTTTTGTTCTAGTCTAATAAACTCTACCTCTTTCATATGACGAATACTTTCAAGAAAGTATTTTTCGTTGAAAAGTTTCTGAAACGTTTCCCAAGACATGCGGAGTGCGGCAAGCTGAGTACGTTTCACAGACTCCTACCAGTAATCTGCCTCGCCACGGAACATAAAGGTGGCGAATGGAACCTTCTGTTCCTCCGTGCATCCCAAGACATCGAATATCTTGGTAATTTGCTTGACCCATGTTTCCGCCATGATCGGATCCGACTTTCCCTTAAATTCTGGTGGTCCCAACTCTTTGAACTGCTTGGCCGTGACAAGCCGCGCGTTGCTATCATTTCCACCCGTATTCTGTACACGAGTCTCCCTCGTCTGGTTTTGCATGAACTGCAAAAAGCTCCTAAACATCCCGTCATTCATCGTCTGCTTAGTGGTGTTGTTTACAGGAGGAATATTACCTTCCCGTTGCACGTTCCCCTGGGTGGTGATTAAAAGTGTTTTCACGGTCTCATTAACTTCACCGTTAATATTCTCAGCTGCCATTCTTAAATACTGCCATAAAACAAGGGTTAATTAAACAAATTAACATATCACATATTAACCATATAGTTCGACTGACCAACAAATAAGCTTAGGTATGACATACTAGCGAAGGATTACTCGTCTCTCCCCTCCTAGTACTATTCCCCGATCTCCGCCAGAGACCATATCCCTAAGCTCTGATACCAACTGTGACGCCCCCAAAATAGGTATACAACACCCTTTCCTATTCTGAGTCGCCAAATACATGGTACAGAAACAACTACAACTTCATTAATACAATTGTCGTGCAAAATACGACAACACATAAACTTTGAGTTTAAATACAAATATTGTCTTCTAGACAATATCCACACTCAAATAAGTCCTCATTATAATTATTGATACACTATTTTACAAAATAGTGAGGACTACTAAAACAACTGTCTTGAATCATCACTCCACACCCCGACTAGTTCCCGCTATATTCTCGTCTCCTGAGAAGAAAAATGGAACAAAAAGGAAAAGGGTGAGCTCAACTAGCCCAGTAAAGAATATTATGATTAAGATAATGTACACCAAATTATCCTTAGTCTTCAACAGGGAAAAATCTGATAGAATACAATAGACAACAAGTTTTAGATCAACAACTGCAGCGGAAACAACAATTCATTAGAAGAGTTAAGTAGAGAATGAAATCTACTATCATCTATGAATTTAAAAGTCCATCATCGATATTCTATCCCTGTAACATCAATCAATATACATCTTGAATCATATAGTCATCTTTGCACTACGGGCCAAAGATATTCATCAGTTGGTCATGTTCATCTAAACACCTGTTCATCTTTGCACTACGGGCCAAAGATATTCATCAGAAAATTATTCATCGACTTGCTTAAATTAAACTCATTTAATAATATTTATTAAAATTTAATATTATAGTTATATTTTAATATTTTAATTACAATAATCAAATACATTAATAAATTTTTTTATTATAAATAAAAAAACTCTAGCTCAACTCAACTTGATCATTAAGGAAGCTCGCAAAAAGCTCATTTATTAAATATGTCCAGCTCTAACACCACGTACAAGGTTCATTTAAGAACTCGACTCAATCGTTTAACTTTTTCGCGAGCTCAAGTTGTTCAAGCCAAAACCCGACTTAACTCGACTCAACTTGTTTACAACTCTAGTTATGATCTATTTTTAGACTTTGCCAAACCAAGTGGAATAGTTTATTTAGGGAGGTTTTCCTGCGATATATTTTGATAATTTCCCCAGAAAGTTCAGCATAAATGACAGAAGAGTGGCTCAAAGTAGGATTGAATTGAATATGCAACTCTATTTCCCAAGTCCCAACTGTCCCTCGAGTAGACTGACTTAAAACAAGAAACTAAACCAAACCAAACCAAACCAAACCAGGGAAATTATTTTAAAAACACACATTAAGGCTCTCCAGAACCTTTAACCGACTAATCTCAACCACCCAAAGAAGCAAAGGATGACAAAAACTATCACTGAATGGCATAAATCCAATTCTACCCCTGGTCTCATTTGTTTACAAACCCTGGCTTAGGTGTACTGAAAATCTGAAATTTACGGATACAATCTCAGTCTAGCTTAGAAGCCGCAGTTTATAAACTCCAATAATCTACATATTCCTAAAAGTGGGCAAAAATTTTCACTAACTGGTCCATCTAGATCAAACAAATCAGACTTCAGTTCACCAAGCCACTAGGTCAAGTGTCCCATGTTGAACAAGGAAAGCATTTAACATAAATAAAAGTAATTTATTCTTTAAAGATCATTCAAACATAAATAAAAACATACTAAACTTTGGTAAATATTTTGTAAACCTCTCTACCACAAAGAAAATCAATTAAACATCATCTGATAGTTCCCATCAAATTGATTCGTCAGCATATGCATACCCCAATAAGGGAAAAATGTAAAATAGTTGAACAGGATAAATGGATAATTCATATGTAAACTTGTATGACTTATTAAGCAAAGTCTCACCAAATACAGCACAATGATATTTTAACTACATGTATTACTATTTCCTTTGCTATCATCCCACAGATGATAAAAAAAAAGGATACTTTTGCTGAACCATACCAAAGTTCTAGCAACAACAAAAGCTGCAAAAAAAGATAGCAGCGATACTACTGAAAAGGACGGTTTTAATATTGTCCATACACAATCCTTTGTATAGACGTTGGGGCGGGCGGACACTAAGAGTTTCAGATATTACAGTAGTTGGCAGTTAGCCCCCACACAGGTCAAAAAAAAAATCCTAATCGATCAAGAACAACAATTTTTATATGCTTTCTATGCTCATCTTTTAATCAGGTCCAACATTACAAAAGGTTTCCCAGGACAATAGTTGACTTATTCACTTCTACGCATCTTCACATTAAGGGGAACTTCCTTGTAAGTATTCACCTTTTTGGCTGCTTGGCGTGATGGCCTTCCAATAGATGGTCTTTCAATATCTTGAGCTTGATTGCTTAGGGAATACTTGCCTTCTTTATCATCTTTTTCAACTGACAAACATATGGAAGTTGAAACTTCCTCTTGCATTTGATCATCATGGAGAGGACCTGAGGTAAGCCTAGTAGAGTCTACCTCAAACAAGTCTTCAACAGGTTTTTGTTCTTCAGATTTAAATCTAGCAGATTGCCTTTTAACAGGGAGCCTGTTAATTATGTAAAGAGGGAGCAAAAGTTAAATCATTTGCTTTTTAATATTATTTATAAGAAATCAAACACTAGAAACCATGAAGACACATTTTGCTGAGAGAATATGCATATACAAACCTTTTGTTATTAGAAATATTATCTTCTTTTTCAACTAATAAACACTTGGAAGTTGAAATGTTCCCTTGCTTTTGATCACTGTGGAGAGGACCTGAGGCAAGGCTAGTAGAGTCTGCCTCAAACAAGTCTTCAGCAGTTTTTGGTTCTTCAGATTTAAATCTAGCAGATTGCCTTCTAACACAGAGCCTGATAAGAAAGACAGATTATATTATATATATATATATATATATATATATATATATATATATATTTCTCCTTTTATTGTTTATGAGAAATCAAACTCTATAAAATGTGAACTACGTGTTATGATTTATGGTACGAAAATATGCTTTTATGAACCTTTTGTTATCAGACTTCTTATCTTCAAGTTGTTTTACAATTGAAGGGCCCAAACCTACAATAATCACGGGGTAACTGATTTAATACAACCAACCAGTTTCAGAATCTAATTTGATAAAGAGTGAAACTATTAAACTTACTTTTGGATTGTTTCCTCCTGTTCATATTACAAGGTTTATTTATTTTACTAAATGCTTCTGAAGACTCCAAAGTCTCTTCACAATTGAGCATTTCCACCTTAAGAAAGTATGACGTAAATGTCAGATAACAGGATGCTAAAAGAAAACCTTTTTGGGGAAATAAAAACGTAATAGAAAATAATTCATAAGGTCCACTTAATTACCTCTTTGTCAACTTTCTGAGAAGATAAGGTTTCTTTTTTTTCCTGGATAACAATACAACAGATGATTACTTTCCTACATTACTGGAGAACAAGACCTCATATAAAATAGTAGATCTGATTACTTTCCTACACGCTAATGGAAGGAGTAGCTAAACTGACCTCTAATTCAAACCCTTTTGCTACTAGTAGACCCTTTTTACACCCCAGCTCATGCTGTAGTAGTTTTAGCTGAATCAACCAACATTAATATAAGAAACTCCACATAGATGGTCAGCGCTAGAAAAAAGAAAATATACATATCTATTCACATTTATCAGTAAAAGCTTACCCTGTCTTTACCTAAATTTAATTCCTGCAAGATAGACAGAATAAGAAACTGATGTCATCAAGTACTCACATTTTGATCAAGAAAATAAAAATTAGTCTAGGCATCATATAAAATATTGAGGTTCTGGACTATGAGGGGAGGAAAAACAGACCGCAAGCATCTGGCTGTTTGATTGAGCAAGCTGAAAATTTTGTTGCTGCATTTTCTGAAGATTAACCCTCAGTTTATGTAACTCAATTCCACTCAACTCAATGAATTTACTGAAAATAAAATTAAGAAAAAACAGCAGAAAAGTAGAGAAAGAGGTAAATTTCACTACTTCAACAACCAGTATGAATCCAAGAAAAATTCCACATAACAAAAACATAGCAAATTGAGAATGAAAGTTACTTTCTATCCGCTAAAAGCTTCATCAGCGTCATATTTTCCTGATTAAATATATCACACAACCCAGTTAAGCTAGAACATATGCAACACAAATTCTGAAGGAAAAAAGTATCAGACCCACAAGATATATACCTTCTTCAGCTCGTTAACGTACTCTTTAGTAGAAGCTGGGATGAACAACATCTCATCTAGGGTTGAGGGCTTAGGTTGGTGTTGCATGTTGGTTATATTAGCAAGACGTATCCTTTCAACACTTCCAGAAACTTCTGTTGATTTCCCCACTTTAGGTTTATGTTTATCTGATCTCAATACCAAATAATTAACTCATTCAGCAAACACCAACCTCAGAAGAATTGTTACTTGCTAATAGATTAAGTGATATGACTCAAAATATTAATAATGAATGATTTTACAAATCCTCAGTATATACATGCGCAATTGTAGACATTAGTATTTCAATAGAACTAAAAACACAAATGGTTATATACTTTGACAGATCCCAACTATCCATTTGTAGATAAATTAGGAAATGGTTACCTTAAATGTATAAATTCAGTCTAAATAATCGCAAAAGAAAAACCCTTAAATCCTGGTGGGTACTTGAGAAATGAACTAATTATAGCAAAAAAAGCTATTCAATCAGGAAATTATACAAGTACGAGAAAAACCCTAAAAACCATCATAAGTAACTAGTGTAATTACTAGGAATGCGAATCCCAATTAACATGAAAATAGGGTAAACTTCAAGAAATTTAATAAATTAAAAACAACATTTTAACGATTACCTCTAGCTATGATGTTGTCCTCTGAATTAAGTACAAAGAAACCCTCTTTGGTTGACATCGAAGAAACCCTAATCTTTTCTCTCTACAATTTTATTTTAGCATGCGTTTCCACTCTCTCTCTATAATATTTTCCACTTTCGATCTCTCTCTGTATATCGTTCTGCGTGATTCACCCACTTTCTCTCTCTAGAATTCTCGATATCTGGAGTCTCTCTGTACTGAAACTAGCACGTTTACATTGAAATAAAGGAATCAAATGCAATAAGAATGGAGGTTCGGGAAACAAACGGCTTCCCGAAGCAAATTCCGAGCCTATTTTGAATTCACACCCAAAATAACCCGAGCTTATATAGATTACTAGAAGCCCACGGCCCAGTGTAAAAGTTACCAACGGAGCCAATGAATCAAAATTCATTTTAAGGAGAGAGCGGAACACTATTATTTAAGATAGAATTTCGCATATCTTGTTCTTTCATTAAAGAGTCCTAAAAAATTATGGAACAATTATATTTTCTACTACATTTTTATAATTTATTACAATAATAGTGCACTCATAAAATATTTACACAATTTATGCATTTAAAGTTTTATTTACAAAATTAGTTCATTCTTATCCTTTTAATTTAGTTGAGTGTTTTAATATAACACTTTCTCTCTCCTCCCTTTTACCCCCTCCGCCGAACAACATAATTGCCTCATTAAAATTTTCATTCCATATATAACCAACAATCATCGCACTATAAGAAACATCATTTCTGCATTGAATCAAACACTTTGCTAGCTTCTTCAATATATCCATTACTGCAATACGCACTTAGCAAACTAGTATAACAAAACACATTCCTACATAAGCTTCCATCAAATATTTGACAAGCTAATTGAATTTCTCCAAATTGGGAATACATACATATAAATAATTTATAAAGTACTGTCGTACCCCCTCACCCAATCCACATCCACACCTGCGATTTTTTCATAGTACAGTTGCTGCGATTTTTTCATAGTACAGTTGGTAGCAAAACATTCATACTAAGGTAACCAATTCAGTGTTATTAGGTTACTAATTTATTTTTAAAAAATCTCTTATATATTTTTTTATTTAATAGTACAGTTGGTAGCCAACACTTTATACAAATGTAACCAATTCAGTTTTATTGGGTTACCAATTAATTAAAAAAAATCTATTGTAGATTTTTTTATATATAATGTAGTTAAAGGTAACCAATTCAGTTTTATTGAGTTACCAATTAATTATAAAAAATCTATTATATATTTTTTTATAGTGCAGTTGGTAGTCAAACCTTAATACAAATATAACCAACAAAAACTAAAATTGTTACCTTTGTATGAAAGTTTTGGTTACCAAGTGCACTGATATTTATCTTGGTTACCCACAAAAACTAAAATGGTTACCTTTGTATAAATGTTTGGCTACCAACTGTACTAAAATTGTTTGACTACAAATCAGTGTCCCAATTAAAAAATTGTTCCCGTATGCATCAAAAGGCAACCCTCTCCTCTATAACAATGCCATCAGAGTCTTATGCAATGCCAACACCTCCGAAGGCTTCCCACAAAAAGATGTCACCCTCCCAGAAATCCATCACCTTGATGGCACCATAAACCCCAAACTTCGTTCCCCTCCCCATCCCACCAAACCACGACCAAATCTCGCCTTCTTTCCCGACGACAACCTTTATATAATGGCAAATGTGGCCATAATGGATGAGGGGATCGGCGTCCATGACGACTACATCTTCAAGATCTACAGACCTACATATTCTTCAAGGTGTTGAAGCGGCGGCGACAGCGAAGGAGGAGGAGGAAGAAGAAGAAGAAGAAGAAGAAGAAGAAGATCGACGGCGATGGTGAAGGAGACGACAAATGAGACGGCGAAGGAGGAGGACCGCATAAAGTGGAGTAGTTTTCTCTTTGAATCAACGTGTTTCTATTTTGTTGGTTTGGGTTCTGTGACGTGTATTGCACTACTATTGATATTATTACATATTATTACACTATTACTGTATACATTATTACTGTAATTATTTAACTCGTGCACTATTCTTGTAATATCTTTCTACTAGTTGGGTCCCGTGCCTCCGGCACTATATGGACAATATGATTTATTTCAAACTTTGAACGACCAAAATAATTTATTGAGTGAGCAGAAAATTTAAAATCATTTGTATTTTATTAAATTATTATTAGATTATTAGTTAGATAGATGTATTTTATTAGATAGATGTATGAACGGTGTGATTTATCTCAAACTTTGGACGGCCGAGATGATTTATTGAGTGAGCGGGAAATTCAAAATCATTTGTATTTTATTAGATAGATTTGTTGCATATTTATGTAAAGGACCCAAAAATTATTCACACAAAAAACAAAATGAATTGCACAAGAAATTGCTTAATTTTTCTATTTTCACAAGACAACGTGATTTACGTTTACTATTTAGGCAAGGAATATATTACAAAAATATCACTCCATCCATCTTTATAAACCTTATAAATAATTAGGGATTTTCAGTTAAGGATTTTAAATAATTAATTTATCAAAAGAATGATTATGTTTGAATGATTCATTGGAGGAAATTGTTACCTTAATATTTTAATTCAGTGGAATTTATCTTTAATTATTTGAGTCATTTTAGTAATTAGTTATATAATTGAATTTATATTTGTTTAAAAAAAATTGAATTGGTGCATGATTAATAGTTTGATTAATAAGATTAGAGTAAAATACAGTGACACCCCCTCTAGATAATCATAATAATACTCACATCCCCTCTAGTTTCTTAAGTAACAGTTAGTACCCTTGCAATTTTAGGGTTGACTAAATAGATAAAGTTACATATTTACCCTTGTATTTTATCAAATTTTAATTACTAAATAATATGTGTGTGTGTGTTTGTGTGTGTTTAATTATCCTTTTTTTAATACAATACATTTTAATTATAGTTTTATTTGTAATTAAAACTATCTCATTTAAATTGTTGGTAACTTATACAAAATTAATTTAGTTTAATTAACACTTATTTTTGGATAAGTGATACAAATATTAAAAAAATTTAAATTAAATTATTAATGAAGCTATTCTAATTAGAGTGATTGAGTATATTGATAGTTTAGTTTTTGGTGCTTAACAACAAAAAATATTATTTGAATTTTTAGTTTCATATTATAATTTTTATATGTTAAATTTTAATGAGTATATATAAAAAATTGGGATGTTTATGATTTTGATTACATTTTTTTAATATACAGTTGATGTTGTTTTTATGCAATGTTAAATAAAAAATATATTTATATTTATTACTACCTCTATCTTGTAATTTTTTTAATATATATATATATATATATATATATATATATATATATATATATATATATATATATATTTAGTAACAACATTTATCATTTTTACTGTAAATAATTATGTTTAAGTGTGACTTATGTTTAGTTTAATATATGAAAAAAATAATTAATATAATTTTTAATACTTTTTTATATGAGTAATAAGATTCGTTTAAATTGTAATAATAAGTTTGTTTTACGTAATTTTTAATATTTGAAAAAAATAATTATTATTTTATTGCGTTAATTTGTAATTTTTATGGGTATTAACATTATACTTTTTAATTACAAAAAAATATATTTGAATATATATCACGTAAATTTTAATATTTGAGAAATTTAATTAGTAAAAATTGTATGACTTTATTTTCCTGATAAAATGAATATTTATTATTTTTTGACTTTTATGTTATTTATTGCACAATTTCATAATTTAATTAATTTGATTAAGTAAAGTAAAAATTATGATATACAAATTTATATTTAGTGAAGAAATTAAACATTATAACTTGAAGGGTGTATTAAACATTATATTAAAAATATTTTTAAATATTAGTTGGTCAACCACACTAGGGATAGTGAATGCTACATATTATAGACTAGAGGGTTACTGACCGTTACATAAAAAACTAGAAGGGTGGTGAATGTTATTATGATTATCTATATGGGATGTCAGTGTATTTTACTCATAGGATTATTACATACTCTTCGTGGGAACAATACTATATTTGCTGCTATATAACATAATCGATTGTGTATACTTCCGTTAACTTGCTATATAGAAATAGGCAAATACGTTTTTGACCCCATATTTTAATAATTAAAATTTTTAAATATTATTTTCCATCAATTTGGTCTTAGTTTAAATATTATCTTCACTTTATTTTAATTGTGTTATTTTTGCAGGCAATCTTATATGTAAATGAGATCGAAAGATTAGGAGCTACTACTGTAGTACGAAGACGAAATTGAAAGAATGTTCTGAAAAGTGTGACAGTTTTGTGCAGAAAAAGTTTGTCAAGAAGCAATGGTTGCAGAAGAGGTGTAATGACCGTAAATTTTAAACTCCTTACTTAATTAAATATGTGATTTAATTTTTAATGAGTTAGTTTTGTGAGTTTATTTAAACCTTATGTGGTTATGTGAATTTATAAAATAATTAAAGGGAGTCACTAATAGTTTATTTAAATTAGTGAACTAAACCTAAGATCTTGGTATCAAAGAATTGATAGGATTATTAATATTTAAATATTCAATGTATTTGAATATAGTAGCAAGATTTGAACATATTGATTAATTTCAATTATGAGTAATTAATTGATAATGTGTTAATTAATAATTATTATGAATAAATAATAATTAATAAATAAGAGATTAATAATATATAAAATGATTTATATATTTACTTGATAAATTTGTGCAATATAGTAAACATTTATTATATGGTAGTTAGCTATATATTTTATATAGTACAAGGTGGCACATTAATATGTCTATATATTATATATATACTATATAGTAAGAGTTATTTGCATTCATGTGAGTTACATAATAATATTGTTATATGATATGAAGTGTGTGGGTAAACATTCATGTATACCCTATTGACATATAATAATATCAATTGTTAAATTAATAAATATGTCATTAAATTCTTATGATAATAACAGTCATGGTAATAAATAATAAGCAATGCACAATTGTATTGTAGTAATAGAAAATATACATGGATTACATGTGTGTGTACTACTTGATACCTTGTAATTAGGAAATACATTGTATGCCCTTTAAATCATTATAACTTATGTTATATGAAATGAATTCTGAATACATATTTTATAACCAAAGTTTATATTATGTGTATATAAGGTATTAGGCAATTGTTGTATTTCATGTTGTGCAAATGCTAAGAATTGTTATCTTGTCCCATAATAAGAGCTCAATTCATTTCCCACGTGAAAAACTAGTAAGTCTAGCCTATCTTCCTCTCAAATTCATCAAACTAGAGCAATAAGTGGATGGAGAATGGGATTCATGAGTGAATCACCAACTCCCACTTAACCCTTATGCATTCTTGAAATCCTTTGGTTTGATTTGGGAGGTAATCCTATTATCTAGATAACCATTCTTCTATAAATGAGATCTTCATCCTTCCTTGTTGCAATTGCTGAGAATTATTTCCTAAGGAGCTTGTAAGGAGCGAGTGTATTGCTGCCAATTACTTCAAGAGGTATGTAAAATCCTAATTATGTTCTTGAGGGGTTTTAGCAGATTTGTGTAATTCTCATGAATTCTTGGTAATGTGGTATGAATTGGCTTAAGGGTGTGTTGTTTTAGTTAGTATGCATGTTTAGAAGTATTAAAAGTAGTTGAGTTGCAGGAAATAAATGTTTGGCAATCTTGGAGTTGAGCCTCTGCAGAAGCAGAGGCCATATTTTTCTTTCTGGTCGAAGTGGCGCGGCCGCGCCACTTCCCTAGCCTTTCACCGTGCGGCTACGCGGGTAGCAGATCACAGTTGCTCATGTTATCTCCTTAAGATATGCTGAGCTTACTATGACAGTTAGTATATGACTATAAATGACCTGAACTTGTGGACTAAGGTAGTTATGTATATAGTAAGCCATAATAGTTTTCTTTTAACTTGGTTATTCAAAGAAGGCTTAAAGATTTGAAAAACTAAAAATTGTATACATGGAGTAATATACATTCTAACCTTGTGAACATATGTAAATGACTTGAGTATGTGCACAACTGCATATAAAAGCATGAATTAGACAATATAAACGTATCTTGCATGCTTGAATGAATTTTTCTAATGGAGACTTAAAGTTTTGAAAATGAACTTGATAAACTATAAGTTGAGAACTTGTAAGTATACTTTTGACATCTAATATATGAATGTATAGTTGAGGCCAAAGGACCATGTAGCATGTGTATAATGACTAGACATGATCGACCTTGTTAGCTTAACATGTGAAGTCTTGAGTAAATGAAAAATGAATAATGACCTATGATATGTTTGATGAAGGGTTAAAATTAGTTATTCATATAATAACATGTGTGTTGTGCATGATTGTTCGTTTATGTGCATGCCGTGTGTACACTAGCTTACTGCAGAAGCAACTCTGTCTTGGTTTGCACCAGGAGCAGCGCAACCGCGCCACTCCCTAGTACAAACCAAGCACGACTGCGCCAATCTGCAGTGAGATCTGAGTTCTGTTAATAACTTAAAAGTTGATGCATGCCTGTATGGTTACTCTAATTTGTAATACTTGTCCAGTATAGTATTCATATGATAATAAGCATGTTATTAAAAGAATCCTAGGATGAATTAGTGTTTACAACTTTAAAGTAAATGGTGATTTCAACTATGATATAGTGTGTTAGAAACTAATCGTGAAATACAATAACACGTGTATAGAAGCATGATAGGTGGTGATTTGATTCTTGTAAGTATGGACTCATATTAGTTTACATATACTAATTGGAAAGACCGACTTGTTAATGTTAGGTCGTTTCAACGCAAGTTAATTAAAGCTAGAAATAAATTATAGCTGAGCAAACATGCAAGTTCCCTAACTTTACTCAAATTATTATTGAGCAAGTTCCTTTGAACTTCATTCTTTGGTTGTGCAAGTTCCTTAATTCTTAATCATTTACTTGAGCAAGTATCCGAACACTATTTTTATTGTGTTGCAAATTTCCTAACTTACACAACTATAAGTTTTGTGAAAGATTCCTATCCTTCTCATTTTTCATTGATCAGGTTATTGTTGAATTGCAAGTTATTAAGTTAAGCTTGAACTTTATTTCCAAGCATGCTATTAAGTGGGTTAATTACCTTACAATTATTCCATATTGATATTATTGATATTCGCACTTAGTGCACTTGAGTTCGTACAGTCTTGGAATTGTACTTCATTTAAAGTTCTATAATTCTTGAACTGGTCAGATAGAGTCTGAACCTTTGTTCGGTCAGACAAGTATATGAAGTCTTATAAAAGCTATCCAAACCAATTGATGGTAATGATTCTTAGACTGAAAGAACACCCCTTTTATGTTAGTGGAGTACCCAAATATCTAATATAAGATACACAGAGCATATTTAAATGTTATGCATATACATGGTGTACGTGCGGCTGATCCTCTCAAGTACTTATTTTGTATCCAGTAACCAAAGAGTCAATTAGTTATTGATTCCATTGGAGTGTTATAGTTCAATGTCTATTTGACTATCAGTTATTCTAAAAGCAATTATTATCTTTGCTTCTAATATTCATATTGTTGAATCCTTCAGATATTCACATTGTTGAATTCTTTGTCAGATATTTTCCATTCATCATGAAATATCTTTATTGTTGTATTTAAGCTTGCTGAGCAAACTTTTTGCTCATCCTTACTATATCATGAATTATTTTGCAGCTAATCTCGAGACCTCAAGAAAGAACAAGGGTAAAGGAAAGATGTAGGATAGTTGCCAGGAGAAGAATTTAGCTTATGCTTAATTTAAATTACTGTTATGTAATATGAACCCTAAGTACTATTATAGGGTATGTTTGTAAGATTGTATTAAGGTTATCGAATCTTGGGACTAGTAACACCTTTTGAATGAATGACATACGCTTATTATTTTCCGCATTTTAGTTATCGTATGTTGTTTAGAGGTGGATGTTTGTATTTTATCGTGATGACCGAACCGGGGTCAGAGGACCCGGATTTGGGGGCGTCACATGTTGGTATCAGAGCCTAGGTTATACATGTTAGGAATGCAAAACCTAGGTTATAACCTTAGTATAAAACTCAAGTAGAGTATGTAAGTGATGGGATGAGGAAATCCATCGGGTTTTATTGTGATATTGAAGTGGTTTTTTTAAATCAAAAATGATTGATAGACGTCTTAAACTTCTTAATGCTAACATGGATAGCATATCACATAAATCCTAATTGTTTATTCTTTTCCTCATATCATGCCGCCTAGGAGACTTCAGCGGAATCAGAGGGAGGAAGGATCCGTTAACAATGGTTGAGGGAAAAATGTTGATCCAATGTAGAACTTCGTTAATCTGTTAACTGAGGCAATGCAAAACAGACCCCGCCAGCAGCAGGGCAGCCATGACAACACTTGGCTAGCTTTAAGGACTTTAAATTGGTAGGACCACTGGAGTTCCAAGGAACCTTGGACCCAATTGAAGCCCAGACATGGATAAAAGAAATGGAGAAGGTGTTTGAGGTTGCACAAGTGGCTGAAACACAGAAGACGAGTTTTACCACTTTCATGATGAAGGGCGAAGCTAATTATTGATGGAAGGCCAATAAGGGACGAGTAGACGAAGGAATTATTCCTTGGGACATATTTAAGGAGCTATTTCTTGAGAATTATTTCTCATAGAATACGTAACAGGATATGGAAGTTAAGTTTTTGGAGCTGAAGCAAGGTAGTATGACGGTCGTAGAGTACGCGACAATATTTAACGAGTTGGCCCGATTCGCGTCACATCAAGTTGACACGGAGGCCAGGAAGACAAGGAGGTTCGAATTAGGACTGAAAGCATGGGTGCAGAAAGTAGTGGCCGTATTGAAGATAAAGACTTACTCTGATCTATTGGAAAGGGATATCATTGTCGAAGGAGGTAATGAAGCCATCACATGATTCAAACAAGAAAAGAAGACCGGTCAGGACGGACATAAAGGGGGAAACAGCGGAGGAAGCAGCCCCAACAAGCGTAAATAGACGGAGAGCCAATCCTCGGGAGGTAATAAGTCCGGAAGGGAGACAAAGAAAAGTATGAAGTGTAACAACTGTGGGAGGAATCACTCGGGGGAGTGCATGAAGGGAAAGAGTGTTTGTTATCGTTGCGGACAACCAGGGCACATGGCTCCTCAGTGTCCGAATAAGCAGAAGGGAGGATGTTTCTCGTGTGGAGCCACAGACCATCAAATCAAGGATTGCCCGAAGAAAAAGGGCGATGCAGCTAGTGGCAACCATAACAACAACAACAACAACAACGGGATAAACATTGGAGAGCTAGCCAGTCAAGCCAACAGACCAACGACACGAATGTTCAACATGACCATACAGGATGCGGTGGAATCTAAGGATGTGGTGTCAGGTATCATTCCGATTAATGATATAGATGCATACGTGTTATTTGATTCGGGTGCTACCTGCTCTTTTGTTTCCAAAGAATTTGCTACACAATTAGACTTACCCCGTGAGAGATTAGAAAACCCTATGAATGTAGAAGTAGCGAACAAGGAAATTATTCCTGTAGAATACATTCATAGGAATTGTTATGTCGAATCACAAGGATTTAAACTCAAAGTGGATTTGATACCGATTCGTTTGGGGGAGTTCGATGTAATCCTTAGAATGGATTGGTTATCGATTTACGGAGCAGTGATAGACTTTAAGAAGAAGTGTGTACACCTTAGGACTCCGAATAAGTCGAAGGTGGTATTTTATGGTAGTAAATAGTGAGACAATCTCATTGTCTGACGATGGTGCAAGTGCATAGATTGCTTAGAAAGGGTTGTATAGGTTATTTGGCTCACGTGGTTGATACTCGATGAGTCGAGGGTGAACTGAGTCAGATACCTATTGTAAGGGATTTCGTTGATGTCTTCCCAGACGAGATTTTGGGATTACCACCGGATAGAGAGATTGAGTTTGTTATTGATTTGGCACCGGGGACAACACCGGTATACAAAGCGCCGTATCGTATGGCACCAGTAGAGATGAAAGAACTGATGACTCAATTACAAGAGTTATTAGATAAGGGATACATTTGACCGAGCGTATCACCGTGGGGAGCACCAGTCTTATTCGTATAGAAGAAAGATGGGTCGCTAAGACTTTGTATCGACTACCGAGAGTTGAATAAGGTCACCATTAAGAACAAGTACCCATTTCCCAGGATAGACGATTTATTTGATCAGTTGAAGGGAACAAAGTACTTTTAAAAGATTGAATTGAGAACCGGTTATCACCAACTGAAAGTGAGGCCGGAGGACATTCTAAAGACGATATTCAGAACTCGGTATGGACACTTTGAGTTTCTGGTAATGTCATTTGGATTGACGAACGCGCCAACAACATTTATTATGATGCCCCCAAAATTAGGTATACATCACCCATCTTGAGTCGCCAGATACATGGTACAGAATTCAAATACAACTTAAAAATACAACTGTTGTGTACAATACGACACAACATAAACTGTGAGTTTGAATACAAATATTGTCTACTAGAGAGTATACAAACTCAAAAGGAGTCCTCATTACAATTATTATCACACTATTTCACAGAATAGTGAGGACTACTAATACACCATCTAGGACCATCACTCCGTTCCCTGACTCGTTCCAGCTATATTCTCATTTCCTGAAGAGAACAGTGAAAGAAAGGGTGAGCTCAACTAGCCCAGTAAGAAATATTATGACTAAGATAATGCAAAATAAATTATCATTAGCCTTAAACAGTGTTAAACTGATACAATATAATAAACATCAAGTTTAACTGCAGTAGAACAAACAATCCATTAAAAGAGTCAAGTAGAGAATAAAATCTACTATCTTTTATGATTTATAAGGTTTTTCATCACTTTTATCGTTGGGACTCAGCTTAATAAATAATCCACATCATCGAATCATCCCTAAACTACGGCCAAGGATATTCTTTAGTATCACGACCACAATTATCCATGCATTACGGGCCAAGAATATTTGTGTATTCATTAATGGTCATGATCATGCCAAAAACTGTCCATCAATGCACTACGGGCCAATCAGGACTTTTACCACATCATTTGTAACATTACGGTCATGATTACACTGAATAATCCCTGGTCATAATCATACCAAGTCCATCTATGCATTACAGGCCATGGATGACTTTCTAAAAATATAAACATGAGGATGATGACAATGATATAAGAATTCAATAAAACAAGTTCAAGAATTATTTTATATAGGAACTAATAATGTCCAAATTGTCAACATGATACTGCTTTGTAGAGTAAAATTCAAGAATGCTTAGAAGAATATTTCCATAAAAAGATACTGGATGAAGCGCAAATATCAAGGATATTCCACTAATTTCATAGAGTATAGAAGTTAAAACTTTAACCGACTGAGTATAATAAAGAATGAAATAACAAAAGAAATCACCATGCATACGGTACTTCGCATAGACAGATTATTCCAATAGAATACTAAATAACGAAACCAGGTCAGGCGAAATTCGCACCGGCAGGATGTTCCAACAGAATAATAATGAATAGAATAACAACAGAAATCACCATGCATGCGGTACTTCGCATAGACAGGTTATTCCAACAGAATACTAATAAGGACAGAATCAGGTTCGACGTAAAACGCACAGACATGATATTCCAACAGAATAATAATAAAAACGGAACCAGGTTCGGCGTAAAACGCACAGACAGGATATTCCAATAGAATAATAATGACGGAATCAGGTCCGGTGTAAAACGCACAGACAGGATATTCCAATAGAATAATAAAGACGAAATAATAGAAGAATGTCACCAAGTATAGGGTAGCCCGCGTATACAGGTTATTCCAACAGAATAATAAAAAATGGAATAACATAAGTTCTCTTCATGAATACAAAAGAATAACACCCCTTACGAGTACAACAAATAATATTTCCTACTTAAGAAGAAGAGTACTGGATATATAAGTAGTGAAGTAGCAGAATACTTTCTTCTTTCTCTTTATAGTTTATCTCTCTAGAGTTTCAGTGAATTCGTAAGAAAATAATGAAGGAATGAGCTTCTATTTATAGAAAAATGGACTGCATAGTAACTAACTCATGAACGGTCTATATTTAAAGCAAAATCTTTTAAATAAAATATAATATATTCTATTTATAATCTAATAAAACGAATAACTTTATAAAAGATTTTACTATGCAAACACTATGCAGACACTATACAAACACTATGCATAATAAAATATAATATATTCTAATTATTGTCTAATAAAACAGATAACTTTATAAAAGTATTCTGTTTTATATAAAGAGAGTTTACTATACAAAACACTATACAGACACTATGCATAATATAATATAATATATTCTATTTATAGAATAACTTTATAAAAGTATTCTGTTTTATATAAAAAGATTTTCTGTATTATTACATTAATAATACCAACAAAACTGAGTGACTTATCACGTAAGCATCAATAATTAATACCGTGTGCTACTATGCAACCACACGTATTACTGTACTTTTAACACCGGATGTTTCAACAGTTAACGGTAAAACTTCCGCCGTTATTTTCATAAAGTATTTTTTTCGTTTTCTCAATCCAACAATAATTTTGTTGTGGGGTCCACCAATGATTGTTCCGTTGTACGAATATTCCATGTTAAAACGAATATTCCCCGACCAATCGAATATTATATAACAACTTACGTACTTTGCAAAATTTATAAATATTACCCACAACTATAACATTATATCAATTTCACTCCATAATATTCAAAAATAATATTTATATAAAATTCATCTTTATTCAAAAAGTTGGGGTTTTACAATCTCCCCTTCTTATAAAATTTTGCCTGTAAAGTCCCCGAACCCGAATACTTGAAACCCGAACTCGGTACTTCACGATACCATTTCTATGAGCTGAATACTACTAATAATAATAAAAATAATATAAAACTTAAACTTAAATTTATAATTACATCAGAGTCTTTCTCCCCAAGTACGTTACCTTTAAACATTCATTACATGTCATAACATATATAAATATATATATCATAGTCTTCATAATCTAAAACTATTACAAACAGTAGCATATAAAGTCATTCAGCAACTTTTCCTTTTCCTTTGTTCTTGACAGATCCTTCTGGTCCTTCACACTTAGCTGAAAACATTTAAATTAAGCAAAGATGAGCATTTGAGTGCCCATCAAGTATTATATATATATATAGGCTGAAAGAATTTAAATATTTTCTTTATAATATTCTTCTACAACTAGTCAGTAGTTGTGAAGTAATATGTACCAATAATAATAACATAACAACCCTCTTTCAAATTTTTGAAACTACTTATTGACTATACATGGGGTTTCTGTGACATACTATGAACATTGTTTTCATTTTTGAAAAGGTTTGAACAGAAATTCATCTGTAAACCGTCATGACTTACGGGCACGGAGGGTGATCAGCCCCGTTGTACCCTGTATTGATCAATACTACATGTATAAGAACGATGTTATCGTTCACTCTGTCCGCCTTGGGCGCATAAAAATTTTCCCATTATTAGGATGTTTATACCTGTCGGGTTTTTATAACAAAAGTCTTATCTTATTCAACAATAATATATAATTCAACATATATGTATATCAAAGGTGTATCAACATGCGATTGAATATAATGATTATCCAAATGGGGACACTTGTATAATCATTTATAGAAATTAACGAACAGAATATATATTCAAATTATCATATACTAACATGTTGATAATCAATGGGTTTATATAATATAAGTTTAACAATCTGTACAATAATAACAATAATTCTGAACTTCTCACTTCTGTCCATTGCATAAAGAAAATGCAAAGTTAGGATACTTGCCTGATGCGCTGCTTACACTTTGCAACTTAGTTTTATCTTTTATGAAATCACCTAACATTAATCAGATTATTTTGCTGATTAGTACAACATAACGTACATACAATACTGCCTATTGCAGTTAGCACATTCCCTATTCACATTATCACACATGTTCAACAATCGTTGACTCATAATCAAACATCAACACCTTCCTAATCACATTGTCATACAACCTTAATAACCATTGAATCATAAATAAACAGTTAACTAACCAATTTATCTAAGTCCAGATCAATTTCTGATCTATGTCGGTCTACCGACAGCTTTATCGGTTAAATATCGAGTCTAAGACTCTAATCCGTAGTTCAATATCCTTTGGATAACTTAAACCTCAGTCGCGCTATTTTTCATGGCCTTATAATAATTATTAAATAATTATTATCATTTAACATATTTTTGAAATATCAGAATCATTATGAAATGATTTAAATATTAAACAATTCTATTATCATTAATATTTAATTAATATTAAACTATTAATGAAACCATTGCCAAAATATTAAAGTTATGTATCAGAACTCAAAATATTTTTAAAGTATTTATAATACCCTTAAATGATTTTTAAAACATTTAAAATCATCATTAAATAATTACCATTAATATGTAAATATTAATGAACTATTTATCCAAATATTAAAAGTCATTAATTATAACTTAAATATTTTTAAATCATTAATATCCTTTTTAAATGATTTTTAAATAAATAAAACCATTTTAAAACTATTTATTTAATATAATTATTAAATAAATTTAATATCATTAATAATAATTTAATAATCATTAATATTAAATTAATAAAGAAATTATCCTTTAAATATTAAAAGTTATATTTTATAACTTACAATATCTTTAAACACTTTATTTTTATTTAAAATGATTATTATAATAATAAAATCATTTTTAAACTAAATTATTTAATATAATTATTAAATAACTTTATTATCATTAATCATAATTAATTAATGAAATTTACTTTTAAATATTAAAAGTTATATTTTATAACTTAAAATATTTTTAAATACCTTATTATTATTTAAAATGATTTTTAATATAATAAAATCATTTTTAATTCATTTATTTAATTCATTTAATAAATAACTTAATTATCATTAATATTTAATTTATTAATGAAAATTATCACATAACATTAAAAGTTATCAAAAATAACTTAAATTATTTTCTTATATCATAATATAATTTTAAATAATTTTTTATGAATTAAAATCATTTTTAAATAATTTATTTAATATTATAATTAAATAAAATAATTACTTTTAATATTCCAAAAATATTAAATATTTATGAAATATATTTAAAATAATTAAAAACTAATTTTTAGAATTTAAAATAATTTTTAATAATTTATTTTGTATTTTTAATAATTAAAAACTATTTTTTTCTATTTTTTTATTAATTTCCGAAAAATTAAAAAAAATCTGTCGCTAAAGACCACCTATAGCGACAGAACCGTCGCTATAGGTGTTCTTCATGTTCTTCACCATTTCCAGATCTGCATACACAGATGCCAGGTAGGCTAGTTTGACCATACGTAAATCTCAATCTGTGATGTTTCTTGACATGTTTGAGATTTCATATTATAGTTCTAATGCAGGACTTCATTATCAAACAATAAACATAACCATAACATAAAATATCAGCAAGATCTAGCCCTCCAAAAATCGTGTCAGAACTGTTCTTCAATTTCTGGGTTTTCCAGAAATGAAGAACAGTCGAGGTACTTACTTTCCAAGCCTTGATTCAACCGTTCTGGGCTTGATATGTTCATTCTAATGGTTCATACATATAGAGTACACGACAGAGAACAATACCATATCATCAGATCATCAAAACAACAACAAATAATGAAGATACATTCCGGTCAAACCCTACTGGAAAAATTTCTCATGAAGGTTCTGGGTTTTCCAGAAACCTTCATATGACAGAACGGTCAACGCACTTTGACCAGGGTTAAATTCGATCATGATAATGTTATGGGTAATATAAAGGTATGAATGTGTAGTTCTAGTGTCATATTACCACAGACGATCAACATTATGGACTAAATATCAAACATGAGCAAGATCAAAGGCTTTAAAATGGTTGTCAGAACTTCTGGAAATCTGGAAATTTTTCTGGGTTGCCCAGAAAATTATTTTGGTGACTGATCAACCCTATTTGACCACTTATAACTTTTAATGTATACCAGATCTGGACCTGATTTAAGTTCCAGATCAAAGATCTCACAACATACTACCATACCATACATTAAAACAACAAAAATACTAAACACACAACGATCTACAGCCTCTGACATTCGATGTCAGAGAACAAAAATAGAAATTTCCAGATTTTTGAAAACATCAAATCCGAGCGAGCCTCCAGATGTTATGGATCTAACATCTAGCAACCCAGATCATCTATTTACACTATATCTATCATGTATAACACAAAAAAACTAACATTTAACGCCAAAAATTTGGACAGAAGTTGAATTAGGGTTTTATACCTTCTTTCAAATTTTCTGATTTCTAAGCTTCTGATTTGTTAGGGATGGACGTGGGGCTTGATATATGACTGATATATGAAGAAATTTTCGGAGGTTTGGGGTTGAGAGAGAATGGTTGAGTGTTTGACAAAAATAGTTGAACAAATGACACTTTCTCTTTCTTAAATCTATATATAGTTCACTTGATTCATGAATTGGCTGATTTGCTGGCTTGTTGCTGTCAATTAGAGTGGTTAGGAGTTGTTGGTTTGGTGAACCACTTCCCCCAAATGTCAAAACCTATAACTTAGCTTCTTTAATGCTAAAAAATGGCATTTTGGTCTTTTAATTTCTAATTTAATGGTAAAAATGGAACTTATCAAACCCTTAGGGTTTAACCCTTAGGTTTATCACAAAATAAATCTAGGATTTAGAATTAGGGTTTGCACAAAAATAAAATTAAATAAAAACTAATAACTAAATTTTAGTTTCTAAAATTTTTAAAATAATAACTTTTTTAATTAAAATAAGTTTGTAATTATCTAACAAATGGACATTAGGGTTTAGATCATATAATTATTGTTGATTTTGCTAATTTAGCAATTAGGGTTTACTCTTTCGGTAATTAGGGTTACCAAATTACTATTAGGATTTTCAATTACTAAATTAGGGTTCTAGTTTAGTAATTAGGGTTTAACAATTTAGGGTTTCTAAATTTAATAATAGTAATCGTAGTACTTGTGAATTAATCACATTAATACAATAACCAACCATCTCAAATTCTAATTTTAAATTAGGGTTACTAATTATAGCAATTACGGTTTCCAAAATTTTAATTAGGGTTTACCTAATTAATACATTAATACACGATATAATTAATATTATATACTTATAAAATAATCTTGTACTCTAATTTGGATCTCAAATTAGGTTTTAACATCATTACTAGGGTTTGGTCAAAATACACCGTAATTGACCAACCATTATCAATACGGTCATACCGCACATATTCATAGCACTGAAAAATCAAAATATAAGTAATATTATATTATTATTCTCATACCTTGACAATAATCCAAAACTAGGGTTTGGATTCCATATCTGATTATTCTTTCATATTTAACATTAATAATAAGGTAAAATAATTAACTTAATCATCTGTACAAAATTTCATATAATAAAATAATTGTAATATTTATTCTAAAAATCACTTCATATAGTATCTAAATAATATATGATTATATATTCAGGAAAAATAATTAATAAAAACATTTCTATCTTAAAATTAATTATTATAAAAATATACTTTATAATAATCAATAATTCTAAAATAAATTTACTTGTAAATATTAGTGTAATAAATATATTTTTATTTACCACATAAATACATATACACATAATCTTGTACAAATCCTCATCCTTAAAAAAAAAATTTATACGCAAAATTTATGATTTATTTATATAGAAAATATCGGGTTGTCACATTCACCCTCCCTTATAAAGATTCCGTCCCCGGAATCACCACTTTAAACCTATACCTACCAGGGTACATGACATTCATAATCGTTGCAAGTAGATTTTAATCACTTTGATCAGACTGATCTTTAACTTTTTATTAAAAGCTTGTCTTTCTGATTATACGGAAATTTGATTTCTAAAGAAACTTAAATTCCTTCCTCAAAATTTCCTTATAAAATAATTTACTATAAATAGAAAAATCATATATATATATATATAAAAATAAAAGTTATACAAAAAGTACCTGGAATTCCACTGCCAGCTGCCACCGTGTCTTGGACTGTCATGTTGAAGACTCGTGCGGTAGATTTTGTCGGCTTGTTGGATGAAGTTGGTCCCGTGATTGCCAAAGTTCCGCCGCTTTTCCCCATGTTCACACCTGTTGCCTCCGCTTTCCTTTTCGGATAGTCTTTCACCTTATGCTCCTTTGATCCGCATAGAAAACACCCACCAATTGTCTTAGAATTGGGGCAGTTGGGAGAGATATGGCCCTCCTGCCCGCACTTGAAACATGCAAATTTTCCCTTCAGACATTCTCCTAAATGATTTTTCCCACAATTCCCACATTGCACCAACGGCTTCTTATTTGCACCTTCTTGTTTTACTTGCACCCCACCAAAGTTGTTCACCTTCCTCTTATGCCTCCTATTCCTAGTATTTGCTTCCACCTTCCCAGTTCCCTCAACTTTTCCCTTGTTCCTCCTTTCTTTGTTATAAAGGCTCATAGCCTCACTTCCCTCCTCAGCAATAAGTGCTTTCTCCATGAGTGTTGCAAATGTAGGGATTTGCAATACTGCCACCATGTTGTAGAGCCAGGGTTTTAATCCTAGCTCAAACCTTCGAGCTTTTCTAGCCTCCGTATCAACTTGATGCGGGGC
Source organism: Panax japonicus (assembly GCA_020205505.1). Taxonomy (NCBI): domain Eukaryota; kingdom Viridiplantae; phylum Streptophyta; class Magnoliopsida; order Apiales; family Araliaceae; genus Panax; species Panax japonicus. The sequence continues at coordinate 66,970,033 of CM035107.1, forward strand.
GAACCTAGCCAATTCATTAAATTTTGCGGCATATTCCGCAACAGTCATATTCTCTTGTTTTAATTCAAGAAATTTTACTTCCATCCTAGCTTGCATACTAGATGAAAAATAGTTTTCGAAAAATAACGTTTTGAACCTTTCCCACGCAACTACACCCTCCCCAGCCATTGCCTGATTCGTTTTCCCACCAAAAATTCGCCTCTCCCTTCATCTTGTAAGCGGCAAAAGCCGTCTTCTGCTCCTCAACTATCCTAGCTATTACAAACGCCTTTTCAATTTCCTTAACCCAAGTTTGGGCTTCTACAGGGTCATTTGTACCTCTAAATTCGGGAGGTCCTACAGCTTTGAAGTCCTTGAAATTTGCCAAGCGGTTGTCCTGTTGGTTCTCTGCTGCTGCCGTCCCTTGTTGCATAGCCTGAGCTATCATATTTGCGAATTGCTGCATTGGATCTGGTTGTGGTTGTCCTTCAACGTTGTTGATAGATTCTTCTGCCCTTTGATTACGAGTTTGTCGCCGAGGCGGCATTATCTGGTTAAATAAAAAATAATTTAACTTACATTCTAAACCTTATCATATAAGTTTAAACTTATTAAACTTGTTTCATAACTCAAACTTTAATTCATATTCATTCATTGCTTTCCAAAATATTTTACATACCATAACACATAGTGCTTTAAACATTAGTTATCCCATTGTGACTACAAAAGTCAGGATTTACATCACCACTTGTACCAAAAGTTTTAGCATAATGCATTACACAGACATACTAAGCACACATATTATATTAAACATGCTTACACAACATAACCTATACTACCTATTTACTAAGTCTTCTTTCTTGGACAGGCTCTCGCCTGATGATCTTCCTTTCCACAGACAAAACATGCTCATCGTTTATAGTCAGGAGAATACAGAGTAGTATGCCCTTCATAGCTGCAAAGATAATATATTCTTTTCTATTTCTTCTTCCCAGGTTTTCCTAAATCATGGTCTTCTACCTTCCTTTTTCCCTTATCTTTTGGAGCTGCAAACGAAGTGTTGCTTGAGGCTCCCATCTGATTGATTTGGATTTGAAGCTTATCCTTCTCTTCCATTGTTTCTATTAACGCTTGACGCAATTGACTGTTAAACAGTTTTTCTGTCTTCCACAACCCTTCTAGAGAAGAAACCTTGTTCCTCAATTCCTGCATCTCCATTGATGCTTGATCAACTTCAGCTTTAGAGTCTGAATCATTATCTGTCAGATCCACTATTTCCGGATCTGGTACTATGTTTTCCACGATAACCATCTCGTCCGAGTTGGTTTCATTGTGAGCTTCTATTTCCGCTTTTGGCTTTGATATTAGCTCCTTCTATACGACCCGTGGGTATCCTAGTTCTTTTTCACCTGACATCTACACACAACAATTATCCTGATTAGCATATAATATATACACATAACACATAAAGGTTTCATATAAGTTATCTTTTAGTTTGTTTGACGATGAATTTATCCGATTCATCTTTCTTTAAACTCTATATGAGTTATTTATATTTCCAACGTTTCCCTCTGTTCTAAGGTTATAGCCTAAGGTCTAACCCACCTAAGGTTTCTAACCCTATAGCTCTGATACCATCCTGTAAAGTCCCCGAACTCGGATACTTGAAACCCGAACTCGGTACTTCACGATACCATTTCTATGAGCTGAATACTACTACTAATAATAATAACAATAATATAAAACTTAAACTTAAATTTATAATTACATCAGAGTCTTTCTCCCCAAGTACGTAACCTTTAAATATTCATTACATGTCATAACATATATAAATATATATATCATAGTCTTCATAATCTAAAACTATTACAAACAGTAGCATATAAAGTCATTCAGCAACTTTTCCTTTTCCTTTGTTCTTGACAGATCCTTCTGGTCCTTCACACTTAGCTGAAAACATTTAAATTAAGAAAAGATGAGCATTTGAGTGCCCAACAAGTATTATATATATATATAGGCTGAAAGAATTTAAATATTTTCTTTATAATATTCTTCTACAACTAGTCAGTAGTTGTGAAGTAATCTGTACCAATAATAATAACATAACAACCCTCTTTCAAATTTTTGAAACTACGTATTGACTATACATGGGGTTTCTGTGACATACTATGAATATTGTTTTTATTTTTGAAAAGGTTTGAACAGAAATTCATCTGTAAACTGTCATGACTTACGGGCACGGAGGGTGATCAGCCCCGTTGTACCCTGTATTGATCAATACTACATGTATAAGAATGATGTTATCGTTCACTCTGTCCGCCTTGGGCGCATAAAATTTTTCCCATTATTGGGATGTTCATACCTGTCGGGTTTTTATGACAAAAGTCTTATCTTATTCAACAATAATATATAATTCAACATATATGTATATCAAAGGTGTATCAACATGCGATTGAATATAATGATTATCCAAATGGGGACACTTGTATAATCATTTATAGAAATTAACGAACAGAATATATATTCGAATTATCATATACTAACATGTTGATAATCAATGGGTGTATATAATATAAGTTTAACAATCTGTACAATAATAACAATAATTCTAAACTTCTCACTTCTGTCCATTGCATAAAGAAAATGCAAAGTTAGGATACTTGCCTGAAGCGCTGCTTACACTTTGAAACTTAGTTTTATCTTTTATGAAATCATCTAAAATTAATCAGATTATTTTGCTGATTAGTACAACATAACGTATATACAATACTGCCTATTGCAGTTAGCACATTCCCTATTCACATTATCACACATGTTCAACAATCGTTGACTCATAATCAAACATCAACACCTTCCTAATCACATTGTCATACAACCTTAATAACCATTGAATCAGAAATAAACAGTTAACTAACCAATTTATCTAAGTCCAGATCAATTTCTGATCTATGTCGGTCTACCGACAGCTTTATCGGTTAAATATTGAGTCTAAGACTCTAATCCGTAGTTCAATATCCTTTGGATAACTTAAACCTCAGCCGCGCTATTTTTCATGGCCTTATAATAATTATTCATTTTAACATATTTTTGAAATATCAGAATCATTATGAAATGATTTAAATATTAAACAATTCTATTATCATTAATATTTAATTAATATTAAACTATTAATGAAACCATTGCTAAAATATTAAAGTTATGTATCATAACTCAAAATATTTTTAAAGTATTTATAATACCCTTAAATGATTTTTAAAACATTTAAAATCATCATTAAATAATTACCATTAATATGTAAATATTAATGAACTATTTATCCAAATATTAAAAGTCATTAATTATAACTTAAAATATTTTAAAATCATTAATATCCTTTTTAAATGATTTTTAAATAAATAAAACCATTTTTAAACTATTTATTTAATATAATTATTAAATAAATTTAATATCATTAATAGTAATTTAATAATCATTAATATTAAATTAATAAAGAAATTATCCTTTAAATATTAAAATTTATATTTTATAACTTACAATATCTTTAAACACTTTATTTTTATTTAAAATGATTATTATAATAATAAAATCATTTTTAAACTAAATTATTTAATATAATTATTAAATAACTTTATTATCATTAATCATAATTAATTAATGAAATTTACCTTTAAATATTAAAAGTTATATTTTATAACTTAAAATATTTTTAAATACCTTATTATTATTTAAAATGATTTTTAATATAATAAAATCATTTTTAATTCATTTATTTAATTCATTTAATAAATAACTTAATTTTCATTAATATTTAATTTATTAATGAAAATTATCACATAACATTAAAACTTATCAAAAATAACTTAAATTATTTTCTAATATCATAATATAATTTTAAATGATTTTTTATGAATTAAAATCATTTTTAAATAATTTATTGATTATGATAATTAAATAAATTAATTACTTTTAATATTCCAAAATATTAAATATTTATGAAATATATTTAAAATAATTAAAAACTAATTTTTAGAATTTAAAATAATTTTTAATAATTTATTTTATATTTTTAATAATTAAAAACTATTTTTTCTATTTTTTATTAATTTCCGAAAAATTAAAAAAAATCTGTCGCTAAAGACCACCTATAGCGACAGAACCGTCGCTATAGGTGTTCTTCATGTTCTTCACCATTTCCAGATCTGCATACACAGATGCCAAGTAGGCTAGTTTGACCATACGTAAATCTCAATCTGTGATGTTTCCTGACATGTTTGAGATTTCATATTATAGTTCTAATGCAGGACTTCATTATCAAACAATAAACATAACCATAACATAAAATATCAGCAAGATCTAGCCCTCCAAAAATCGTGTCAAAACTGTTCTTCAATTTCTGGGTTTTCCAGAAATGAAGAACAGTCGAGGTACTTACTTTCCAAGCCTTGATTCAACCGTTCTGGGCTTGATATGTTCATTCTAATGGTTCATACATATAGAGTACACGACAGAGAACAATACCATATCATCAGATCATCAAAATAACAACAAATAATGAAGATACATTCCGGTCAAACCCTACTGGAAAAATTTCTCATGAAGGTTCTGGGTTTTCCAGAAACCTTCATATGACAGAACGGTCAACGCACTTTGACCAGGGTTAAATTCGATCATGATAATGTTATGGGTAATATAAAGGTATGAATGTGTAGTTCTAGTGTCATATTACCACAGATGATCAACATTATGGACTAAATATCAAACATGAGCAAGATCAAAGGCTTTAAAATGGTTGTCAGAACTTCTGGAAATCTGGAAATTTTTCTGGGTTGCCCAGAAAATTATTTTCGTGACTGGTCAACCCTATTTGACCACTTATAACTTTTAATGTATACCAGATCTGGACCTGATTTAAGTTCCAGATCAAAGATCTCACAACATACTACCATACCAAACATTAAAACAACAAAAATACTAAACACACAACGATCTACAACCTCTGACACTCGATGTCAGAGAACAAAAATAGAAATTTCCAGATTTTTGAAAACATCAAATCCGAGCCTCTAGATGTTATGGATCTAACATCTAACAACCCAGATAATCTATTTACACTATATCTATCATGTATAACACAAAAAAACTAACATTTAACACCAAAAATTTGGACAGAAGTTGAATTAGGGTTTCATACCTTCTTTCAAATTTATTGATTTCTAGGCTTCTGATTTGTTAGGGATGGACATGGGGCTTGATATATGACTGATATATGAAGAAATTTTCGGAGGTTTGGGGTTGAGAGAGAATGGTTGAGTGTTTGACAAAAATAGTTGAACAAATGACACTTTATCTTTCTTAAATCTATATATAGTTCACTTGATTCATGAATTGGCTGATTTGCTGGCTTGTTGCTGTCAATTAGAGTGGTTAGGAGTAGTTGGTTTGGTGAACCACTTCCCCCAAATGTCAAAACCTATAACCTAGCCTCTTTAATGCTAAAAAATGGCATTTTGGTCTTTTAATTTCCAATTTAATGGCAAAAATGGAACTTATCAAACCCTTAGGGTTTAACCCTTAGGTTTATCATAAAATAAATCTAGGATTTAGCAATTAGGTTTTGCACAAAAATAAAATTAAATGAAAACTAATAACTAAATTTTAGATTCTAAAATTTTTAAAATAATAACTTTGTCAATTAAAATAAGTTTGTAATTATCTAACAAATGGACATTAGGGTTTAGATCATATAATTATTGTTGATTTTGCTAATTTAGCAATTAGGGTTTACTCTTTCGGTAATTAGGGTTACCAAATTACTATTAGGATTTTCAATTACTAAATTAGGGTTCTAGTTTAGTAATTAGGGTTTAACAATTTAGGGTTTCTAAATTTAATAATAGTAATCGTAGTACTTGTGAATTAATCACATTAATACAATAACCAACCATCTCAAATTCTAATTTTAAATTAGGGTTACTAATTATAGCAATTAGGGTTTCCAAAATTTTAATTAGGGTTTACCTAATTAATACATTAATACACGATATAATTAATATTATATACTTGTAAAATAATCTTGTACTCTAATTTGGATCTCAAATTAGGTTTTAACATCGTTACTAGGGTTTGGTCAAAATACATCGTAATTGACCAACCATTATCAATACGGTCATACCGTACATATTCTTAGCACTGAAAAATTAAAATATAAGTAATATTATATTATTATTCTCATACCTTGACAATAATCCAAAACTAGGGTTTGGATTCCATATCTGATTATTCTTTCATATTTAACATTAATAATAAGGTAAAATAATTAACTTAATCATCTGTACAAAATTTCATATAATAAAATAATTGTTATATTTATTCTAAAAATCACTTCATATATTATCTAAATAATATATGATTATATATTCAGGAAAAATAATTAATAAAAACATTTCTATCTTAAAATTAATTATTATAAAAATATACTTTATAATAATCAATAATTCTAAAATAAATTTACTTGTAAATATTCGTGTAATAAATATATTTTTATTTACCACATAAATATATATACACATAATCTTGTACAAATCCTCATCCTTAAAAAAAAAATTTATACGCAAAATTTATGATTTATTTATATAGAAAATATCGGGTTGTCACATTCACCCTCCCTTATAAAGATTCCGTCCCCGGAATCACCACTTTAAACCTATACCTACCAGGGTACATGACATTCATAATCGTTGCAAGTAGATTTTAATCACTTTGATCAGACTGATCTTTAACTTTTTAATAAAAGCTTGTCTTTCTGATTATACGGAAATTTGATTTCTAAAGAAACTCAAATTCCTCCCTCAAAATTTCCTTATAAAATAATTTACTATACATAGAAAAATCATATATATATAAAAATAAAAGTTATACGAAAAGTACCTGGAATTCCACTGCCAGCTGCCACCGTGTCTTGGACTGTCATGTTGAAGACTCGTGCGGTAGATTTTGTCGGCTTGCTGGATGAAGTTGGTCCCGTGATTGCCAAAGTTCCGCCGCTTTTCCCCATGTTCACACCTGTTGCCTCCGCTTTCCTTTTCGGACAGTCTTTCACCTTATGCTCCTTTGATCCGCACAGAAAACACCCACCAATTGTCTTAGAATTGGGGCAGTTGGGAGAGATATGGCCCTCCTTCCCGCACTTGAAACATGCAAATTTTTCCTTCAGACATTCTCCTAAATGATTTTCCCCATAATTCCCACATTGCACCAACGGCTTCTTATTTGCACCTTCTTTTTTTACTTGCACCCCACCAAAGTTGTTCACCTTCCTCTTATCCCTCCTATTCCCAGTATTTGCTTCCACCTTCCCAGTTCCCTCAACTTTTCCCTTGTTTCTCCTTTCTTTGTTATAAAGGCTCATAGCCTCACTTCCCTTCTCAGTAATAAGTGATTTCTCCATGAGCGTTGCAAATGTAGGGATTTGCAATACTGCCACCATGTTGTAGAGCCAGGGTTTTAATCCCAGCTCAAACCTTCGCGCTTTTCTAGCCTCCGTATCAACTTGATGCGGGGCGAACCTAGCCAATTCATTAAATTTTGCGGCATATTCCGCAACAGTCATATTCTCTTGTTTTAATTCAAGAAATTTTACTTCCATCCTAGCTTGCATACTAGATGAAAAATAGTTTTCGAAAAATAACGTTTTGAACCTTTCCCACGCAACTACACCCTCCCCAGCCCTTGCCTGATTCGTTTTCCCACCAAAAATTCGCCTCTCCCTTCATCTTGTAGGCGGCAAAAGCCGTCTTCTACTCCTCAGCTACCCTAGCTATTACAAACGCCTTTTCAATTTCTTTAACCCAAGTTTGGGCTTCTACAGGGTCATTTGTACCTCTAAATTCGGGAGGTCCTACAACTTTGAAGTCCTTGAAATTTGCCAAGTGGTTGTCCTGTTGGTTCTCTGCTGCTGCCGTCCCTTGTTGCATGGCCTGAGCTATCATATTTGCGAATTGATGCATTGGATCTGGCTGTGGTTGTCCTTCAACGTTGTTGACAGATTCTTCTGCCCTTTGATTACGAGTTTGTCGTCGAGGCGGCATTATCTGGTTAAATAAAACATAATTTAACTTACATTCTAAACCTTATCATATAAGTTTAAACTTATTAAACTTGTTTCATAACTCAAACTTTAATTCATATTCATTCATTGTTTTCCAAAATATTTTACATACCATAGCACATAGTGCTTTAAACATCAGTTATCCCATTGTGACTACAAAAGTCGGGATTTACATCACCACTTGTACCAAAAGTTTTAGCATAATGCATTACACAGACATACTAAGCACACATATTATATTAAACATGCTTACACAACATAACCTATACTACCTATTTACTAAGTCTTCTTTCTTGGACAGGTTCTCGCCTGATGATCTTCCTTTCCACAGACAAAACATGCTCCTCGTTTATAGTCAGGACAATACAGAGTAGTATGCCATTCATAGCCGCAAAGATAACATATTCTTTTCCATTTCTTCTTCCCAGGTTTTCCTAAATCACGGTCTTCAACCTTCCTTTTTCCCTTATCTTTTGGAGCTGCAAACGAAGTGTTGCTTGAGGCTCCCATCTGATTGATTTGGATTTGAAGCTTATCCTTCTCTTCCATTGTTTCTATTAACGCTTGACGCAATTGACTGTTAAGAAGTTTTTCTATCATCCACAACCCTTCTAGAGAAAAAACCTTGTTCCTCAATTCCTGCATCTCCATTGATGCTTGATCAACTTCATCTTTAGAGTCTGAATCATTATCTGTCAGATCCACTATTTCCGGATCTGGTACTACGTTTTCCACGATAACCACCTCGTCCGAGTTGGTTTCATTGTGAGCTTCTATTTCCGCTTTTGGCTTCGATATTAGCTCATTCTTTACGACCCGTGGGTATCCTAGTTCTTTTTCACCTGACATCTACACACAACAATTATCCTGATTAGCATATAATATATACACATAACACATAAAGGTTTCATATAAGTTATCTTTTAGTTTGTTTGATGATGAATTTATCCGATTCATCTTTCTTTAAACTCTATATGAGTTATTTATATTTCCAACGTTTCCCTCTGTTCTAAGGTTATAGCCTAAGGTCTAACCCACCTAAGGTTTCTAACCCTATAGCTCCGATACCATCCTGTAAAGTCCCCGAACTCGGATACTTGAAACCCGAACTCGGTACTTCACGATACCATTTCTATGAGCTGAATACTACTAATAATAATAACAATAATATAAAACTTAAACTTAAATTTATAATTACATCAGAGTCTTTCTCCCCAAGTACGTAACCTTTAAACATTCATTACATGTCATAACATATATAAATATATATATATATATATATATATATATATATATATATATATCATAGTCTTCATAATCTAAAACTATTACAAACAGTAGCATATAAAGTCATTCAGCAACTTTTCCTTTTCCTTTGTTCTTGACAGATCCTTCTGGTCCTTCACACTTAGCTGAAAACATTTAAATTAAGCAAAGATGAGCATTTGAGTGCCCAGCAAGTATTATATATATATAGGCTGAAAAAATTTAAATGTTTTCTTTATAATATTCTTCTACAACTAGTCAGTAGTTGTGAAGTAATCTGTACCAATAATAATAACATAACAACCCTCTTTCAAATTTTTGAAACTACGTATTGACTATACATGGGGTTTCTGTGACATACTATGAACATTATTTTCATTTTTGAAAAGGTTTGAACAGAAATTCATCTGTAAACCGTCATGACTTACGGGCACGGAGGGTGATCAGCCCCGTTGTACCCTGTATTGATCAATACTACATGTATAAGAACGATGTTATCGTTCACTCTGTCCGCCTTGGGCGCATAAAATTTTTCCCATTATTGGGATGTTCATACCTGTCGGGTTTTTATAACAAAAGTCTTATCTTATTCAACAATATTATATAATTTAACATATATGTATATCAAAGGTGTATCAACATGCGATTGAATATAATGATTATCCCAATGGGGACACTTGTATAATCATTTATAGAAATTAACGAACAGAATATATATTCGAATTATCATATACTAACATGTTGATAATTAATGGGTGTATATAATATAAGTTTAACAATCTGTACAATAATAACAATAATTCTGAACTTCTCACTTCTGTCCATTGCATAAAAAAATGCAAAGTTAAGATACTTGCCTGATGCGCTGCTTACACTTTGCAACTTAGTTTTATCTTTTATGAAATCACCTAACATTAATCAGATTATTTTGCTGATTAGTACAACATAACGTACATACAATACTGCCTATTACAGTTAGCACATTCCCTATTCACATTATCACACATGTTCAACAATCGTTGACTCATAATCAAACATCAACACCTTCCTAATCACATTGTCATACAACCTTAATAACCATTGAATCAGAAATAAACAGTTAACTAACCAATTTATCTAAATCCAGATCAATTTCTGATCTATGTCGGTCTACCGACAACTTTATCGGTTAAATATCGAGTCTAAGACTCTAATCCGTAGTTCAATATCCTTTGGATAACTTAAACCTCAGTCGCGCTATTTTTCATGGCCTTATAATAATTATTAAATAATTATTATCATTTAACATATTTTTGAAATATCAGAATCATTATGAAATGATTTAAATATTAAACAATTCTATTATCATTAATATTTAATTAATATTAAACTATTAATGAAACCATTGCTAAAATATTAAAGTTATGTATCATAACTCAAAATATTTTTAAAGTATTTATAATACCCTTAAATGATTTTTAAAACATTTAAAATCATCATTAAATAATTACCATTAATATGTAAATATTAATGAACTATTTATCCAAATATTAAAAGTCATTAATTATAACTTAAAATATTTTTAAATCATTAATATCCTTTTTAAATGATTTTTAAATAAATAAAACCATTTTTAAACTATTTATTTAATATAATTATTAAATAAATTTAATATCATTAATAATAATTTAATAATCATTAATATTAAATTAATAAAGAAATTATCCTTTAAATATTAAAAGTTATATTTTATAACTTACAATATCTTTAAACACTTTATTTTTATTTAAAATGATTATTATAATAATAAAATCATTTTTAAACTAAATTATTTAATATAATTATTAAATAACTTTATTATCATTAATCATAATTAATTAATGAAATTTACCTTTAAATATTAAAAGTTATATTTTATAACTTAAAATATTTTTAAATACCTTATTATTATTTAAAATGATTTTTAATATAATAAAATCATTTTTAATTCATTTATTTAATTCATTTAATAAATAACTTAATTATCATTAATATTTAATTTATTAATGAAAATTATCACATAACATTAAAAGTTATCAAAAATAACTTAAATTATTTTCTTATATCATAATATAATTTTAAATAATTTTTTATGAATTAAAATCATTTTTAAATAATTTATTTAATATTATAATTAAATAAATTAATTACTTTTAATATTCCAAAATATTAAATATTTATGAAATATATTTAAAATAATTAAAAAATAATTTTCAGAATTTAAAATAATTTTTAATAATTTATTTTGTATTTTTAATAATTAAAAACTATTTTTTTCTATTTTTTTATTAATTTCCGAAAAATTAAAAAAAATCTGTCGCTAAAGACCACCTATAGCGACAGAACCGTCGCTATAGGTGTTCTTCATGTTCTTCACCATTTCCAGATCTGCATACACAGATGCCAAGTAGGCTAGTTTGACCATACGTAAATCTCAATCTGTGATGTTTCCTGACATGTTTGAGATTTCATATTATAGTTCTAATGCAGGACTTCATTATCAAACAATAAACATAACCATAACATAAAATATCAGCAAGATCTAGCCATCCAAAAATCGTGTCAGAACTGTTCTTCAATTTCTGGGTTTTCCAGAAATGAAGAACAGTCGAGGTACTTACTTTCCAAGCCTTGATTCAACCGTTCTGGGCTTGATATGTTCATTCTAATGGTTCATACATATAGAGTACACGACAGAGAACAATACCATATCATCAGATCATCAAAACAACAACAAATAATGAAGATACATTCCGGTCAAACCCTACTGGAAAAATTTCTCATGAAGGTTCTGGGTTTTCCAGAAACCTTCATATGACAGAACGGTCAACGCACTTTGACCAGGGTTAAATTCGATCATGATAATGTTATGGGTAATATAAAGGTATGAATGTGTAGTTATAGTGTCATATTACCACAGCCGATCAACATTATGGACTAAATATCAAACATGAGCAAGATCAAAGGCTTTAAAATGGTTGTCAGAACTTCTGGAAATCTGGAAATTTTTCTGGGTTGCCCAGAAAATTATTTTCGTGACTGGTCAACCCTATTTGACCACTTATAACTTTTAATGTATACCAGATCTGGACCTGATTTAAGTTCCAGATCAAAGATCTCACAGCATACTACCATACCAAACATTAAAACAACAAAAATACTAAACACACAACGATCTACAGCCTCTGACATTCGATGTCAGAGAACAAAAATAGAAATTTCCAGATTTTTGAAAACATCAAATCCGATCCTCTAGATGTTATGGATCTAACATCTAGCAACCAAGATCATCTATTTACACTATTATATCTATCATGTATAACACAAAAAAACTAACATTTAACACCAAAAATTTGGACAGAAGTTGAATTAGGGTTTTATACCTTCTTTCAAATTTTCTGATTTATAGGCTTCTGATTTGTTAGGGATGGACGTGGGGCTTGATATATGACTGATATATGAAGAAATTTTCGGAGGTTTGGGGTTGAGAGAGAATGGTTGAGTGTTTGACAAAAATAGTTGAACAAATGACACTTTCTCTTTCTTAAATCTATATATAGTTCACTTGATTCATGAATTGGCTGATTTGCTGGCTTGTTGCTGTCAATTAGAGTGGTTAGGAGTTGTTGGTTTGGTGAACCACTTCCCCCAAATGTCAAAACCTATAACCTAGCCTCTTTAATGCTAAAAAATGGCATTTTGGTCTTTTAATTTCCAATTTAATGGCAAAAATGGAACTTATCAAACCCTTAGGGTTTAACCCTTAGGTTTATGACAAAATAAATCTAGGATTTAGCAATTAGGGTTTGCACAAAAATAAAATTAAATAAAAACTAATAACTAAATTTTAGTTTCTAAAATTTTTAAAATAATAAATTTGTTAATTAAAATAAGTTTGTAATTATCTAACAAATGGACATTAGGGTTTAGATCATATAATTATTGTTGATTTTGCTAATTTAGCAATTAGGGTTTACTCTTTCGGTAATTAGGGTTACCAAATTACTATTAGGGTTTTCAATTACTAAATTAGGGTTCTAATTTAGTAATTAGGGTTTAACAATTTAGGGTTTCTAAATTTAATAATAGTAATCGTAGTACTTGTGAATTAATCACATTAATACAATAACCAACCATCTCAAATTCTAATTTTAAATTAGGGTTACTAATTATAGCAATTAGGGTTTCCAAAATTTTAATTAGGGTTTACCTAATTAATACATTAATACACGATATAATTAATATTATATACTTATAAAATAATCTTGTACTCTAATTTGGATCTCAAATTAGGTTTTAACATCATTACTATGGTTTGGTCAAAATACATCGTAATTGACCAACCATTATCAATACGGTCATACCGTACATATTCATTGCACTGAAAAATCAAAATATAAGTAATATTATTTTATTATTCTCATGCCTTGACAATAATCCAAAACTAGGGCTTGGATTCCATATCTGATTATTCTTTCATATTTAACATTAATAATAAGGTAAAATAATTAACTTAATCATCTGTACAAAATTTCATATAATAAAATAATTGTTATATTTATTCTAAAAATCACTTTATATATTATCTAAATAATATATGATTATATATTCAGGAAAAATAATTAATAAAAACATTTCTATCTTGAAATTAATTATTATAAAAATATACTTTATAATAATCAATAATTCTAAAATAAATTTACTTGTAAATATTCGTGTAATAAATATATTTTTATTTACCACATAAATACATATACACATAATCTTGTACAAATCCTCATCCTTAAAAAAAAAAAATTTATACGCAAAATGTATGATTTATTTATATAGAAAATATCGGGTTGTCACATTCACCCTCCCTTATAAAGATTTCGTCCCCGGAATCACCACTTTAAACCTATACCTACCAGGGTACATGACATTCATAATCGTTGCAAGTAGATTTTAATCACTTTGATCAGACTGATCTTTAACTTTTTATTAAAAGCTTGTCTTTCTGATTATACGGAAATTTGATTTTTAAAGAAACTAAAATTCCTCCCTTAAAATTTCCTTATAAAATAATTTACTATAAATAGAAAAATCATATATATATATAAAAATAAAAGTTATACGAAAAGTACCTGGAATTCCAGTGCCAGCTGCCACCGTGTCTTGGACTGTCATGTTGAAGACTCGTGCGGTAGATTTTGTCGGCTTGCTGGATGAAGTTGGTCCCGTGATTGCCAAAGTTCCGCCACTTTTCCCCATGTTCACACCTGTTGCCTCCGCTTTCCTTTTCGGACAGTCTTTCAATTATGCTCCTTTGATCCGCACAGAAAACACCCACCAATTGTCTTAGAATTGGGGCAGTTGGGAGAGATATGGCCCTCCTGCCCGCACTTGAAACATGCAAATTTTCCCTTCAGACATTCTCCTAAATGATTTTTCCCACAATTCCCACATTGCACCAACGGCTTCTTATTTGCACCTTCTTGTTTTACTTGCACCCCACCAAAGTTGTTCACCTTCCTCTTATCCCTCCTATTCCCAGTATTTGCTTCCACCTTCCCAGTTCCCTCAACTTTTCCCTTGTTCCTCCTTTCTTTGTTATAAAGGCTCATAGCCTCACTTCCCTCCTCAGCAATAAGTGCTTTCTCCATGAGTGTTGCAAATGTAGGGATTTGCAAGCAATACTGCCACCATGTTGTAGAGCTAGGGTTTTAATCCCAGCTCAAACCTTCGCGCTTTTCTAGCCTCCGTATCAACTTGATGCGGGGCGAACCTAGCCAATTCATTAAATTTTACGGCATATTCCGCAACAGTCATATTCTCTTATTTTAATTCAAGAAATTTTACTTCCATCCTAGCTTGCATACTAGATGAAAAATAGTTTTCGAAAAATAACGTTTTGAACCTTTCCCACGCAACTACACCCTCCCCAGCCCTTGCCTGATTCGTTTTCCCACCAAAAATTCGCCTCTCCCTTCATCTTGTAGGCGGCAAAAGCCGTCTTCTGCTCCTCAGCTACCCTAGCTATTACAAACGCCTTTTCAATTTCCTTAACCCAAGTTTGGGCTTCTACAGGGTCATTTGTACCTCTAAATTCGGGAGGTCCTACAACTTTGAAGTCCTTGAAATTTGCCAAGCGGTTGTCCTGTTGGTTCTCTGCTGCTCCCGTCCCTTGTTGCATGGCCTGAGCTATCATATTTGCGAATTGCTGCATTGGATCTGGCTGTGGTTGTCCTTCAACGTTGTTGACAGATTCTTCTGCCCTTTGATTACGAGTTTGTCGTCGAGGCGGCATTATCTGGTTAAATAAAACATAATTTAACTTACATTCTAAACCTTATCATATAAGTTTAAACTTATTAAACTTGTTTCATAACTCAAACTTTAATTCATATTCATTCATTACTTTCCAAAATATTTTACATACCATAGCACATAGTGTTTTAAACATCAGTTATCCCATTGTGACTACAAAAGTCGGGATTTACATCACCACTTGTACCAAAAGTTTTAGCATAATGCATTACACAGACATACTAAGCACAATATTATATTAAACATTCTTACACAACATAACCTATACTACCTATTTACTAAGTCTTCTTTCTTGGACAGGTTCTCGCCTGATGATCTTCCTTTCCACAGACAAAACATGCTCCTCGTTTATAGTCAGGACAATACAGAGTAGTATGCCCTTCATAGTCGCAAAGATAACATATTCTTTTCTATTTCTTCTTCCCAGGTTTTCCTAAATCACGGTCTTCTACCTTCCTTTTTCCCTTATCTTTTGGAGCTGCAAACGAAGTGTTGCTTGAGGCTCCTATCTGATTGATTTGGATTTGAAGCTTATCCTTCTCTTCCATTATTTCTATTAATGCTTGACGTAATTGACTGTTAAGCAGTTTTTCTATCTTCCACAACCCTTCTAGAGAAGAAACCTTGTTCCTCAATTCCTGCATCTCCATTGATGCTTGATCAACTTCAGCTTTAGAGTCTGAATCATTATCTGTCAGATCCACTATTTCCGGATCTGGTACTATGTTTTCCACGATAACCACCTCGTCCGAGTTGGTTTCATTGTGAGCTTCTATTTCCGCTTTTGGCTTCGATATTAGCTCCTTCTTTACGATCCGTGGGTATCCTAGTTCTTTTTCACCTGACATCTACACACAGCAATTATCCTGATTAGCATATAATATATACACATAACACATAAAGGTTTCATATAAGTTATCTTTTAGTTTGTTTGACGATGAATTTATCCGATTCATCTTTCTTTAAACTCTATATGAGTTATTTATATTTCCAACGTTTTCCTCTGTTCTAAGGTTATAGCCTAAGGTCTAACCCACCTAAGGTTTTTAACCCTATAGCTCTGATACCATCCTGTAAAGTCCCCGAACTCGGATACTTGAAATCCGAACTCGGTACTTCACGATACCATTTCTTTGAGCTGAATACTACTAATAATAATAACAATAATATAAAACTTAAACTTAAATTTATAATTACATCAGAGTCTTTCTCCCCAAGTACGTAACCTTTAAACATTCATTACATGTCATAACATATATAAATATATATATATATATATATATATATATATATCATAGTCTTCATAATCTAAAACTATTACAAACAGTATCATATAAAGTCATTCAGCAACTTTTCCTTTTCCTTTATTCTTGACAGATCCTTCTGGTCCTTCACACTTAGCTGAAAACATTTAAATTAAGCAAAGATGAGCATTTGAGTGCCCAGCAAGTATTATATATATATAAGCTGAAAAAATTTAAATGTTTTCTTTATAATATTCTTCTACAACTAGTCAGTTGTTGTGAAGTAATCTGTACCAATAATAATAACATAACAACCCTCTTTCAAATTTTTGAAACTACGTATTGACTATACATGGGGTTTCTGTGACATACTATGAACATTGTTTTCATTTTTGAAAAGGTTTGAACAGAAATTCATCTGTAAACCGTCATGACTTACGAGTACGGAGGGTGATCAGCCCCGTTGTACCCTGTATTAATCAATACTACATGTATAAGAACGATGTTATCGTTCACTCTGTCCGCCTTGGGCGCATAAAAATTTTCCCATTATTGGGATGTTCATACCTGTCGGGTTTTTATAACAAAAGTCTTATCTTATTCAACAATAATATATAATTTAACATATATGTATATCAAAGGTGTATCAACATGCGATTGAATATAATGATTATCCAAATGGGGACACTTGTATAATCATTTATAGAAATTAACGAACAGAATATATATTCGAATTATCATATACTAACATGTTGATAATCAATGGGTGTATATAATATAAGTTTAACAATCTGTACAATAATAACAATAATTCTGAACTTCTCACTTCTGTCCATTGCATAAAGAAAATGCAAAGTTAGGATACTTGCCTGATGCGCTGCTTACACTTTGCAACTTAGTTTTATCTTTTATGAAATCACCTAACATTAATCAGATTATTTTGCTGATTAATACAACATAACGTACATACAATACTGCCTATTGCAGTTAGCACATTCCCTATTCACATTATCACACATGTTCAACAATCGTTGACTCATAATCAAACATCAACACCTTCCTAATCACATTGTCATACAACCTTAATAACCATTGAATCACAAATAAACAGTTAACTAACCAATTTATCTAAGTCCAGATCAATTTCTGATCTATGTCGGTCTACCGACAGCTTTATCGGTTAAATATCGAGTCTAAGACTCTAATCCGTAGTTCAATATCCTTTGGATAACTTAAACCTCAGTCGCACCATTTTTCATGGCCTTATAATAATTATTAAATAATTATTATCATTTAACATATTTTTGAAATATCAGAATCATTATGAAATGATTTAAATATTAAACAATTCTATTATCATTAATATTTAATTAATATTAAACTATTAATGAA
The DNA here is from genome assembly GCA_020205505.1 of Panax japonicus. Lineage (NCBI taxonomy): Eukaryota > Viridiplantae > Streptophyta > Magnoliopsida > Apiales > Araliaceae > Panax > Panax japonicus. The sequence continues at coordinate 66,988,345 of CM035107.1, forward strand.
ACCATTGCCAAAATATTAAAGTTATGTATCATAACTCAAAATATTTTTAAAGTATTTATAATACCCTTAAATGATTTTTAAAACATTTAAAATCATCATTAAATAATTACCATTAATATATAAATATTAATGAACTATTTATCCAAATATTAAAAGTCATTAATTATAACTTAAAATATTTTTAAATTATTAATATCATTTTAAATGATTTTTAAATAAATAAAACCATTTTTAAACTATTTATTTAATATAATTATTAAATAAATTTAATATCATTAATAATAATTTAATAATCATTAATATTAAATTAATAAAGAAATTATCCTTTAAATATTAAAAGTTATATTTTATAACTTACAATATCTTTAAACACTTTATTTTTATTTAAAATGATTATTATAATAATAAAATCATTTTTAAACTAAATTATTTAATATAATTATTAAATAACTTTATTATCATTAATCATAATTAATTAATGAAATTTACCTTTAAATATTAAAAGTTATATTTTATAACTTAAAATATTTTTAAATACCTTATTATTATTTAAAATGATTTTAATATAATAAAATCATTTTTAATTCATTTATTTAATTCATTTAATAAATAACTTAATTATCATTAATATTTAATTTATTAATGAAAATTATCACATAACATTAAAAGTTATCAAAAATAACTTAAATTATTTTCTTATATCATAATATAATTTTAAATAATTTTTTATGAATTAAAATCATTTTTAAATAATTTATTTAATATTATAATTAAATAAATTAATTACTTTTAATATTCCAAAATATTAAATATTTATGAAATATATTTAAAATAATTAAAAACTAATTTTCAGAATTTAAAATAATTTTTAATAATTTATTTTGTATTTTTAATAATTAAAAACTATTTTTTTCTATTTTTTTTATTAATTTTCAAAAAATTAAAAAAAATCTGTCGCTAAAGACAACCTATAGCGACAGAACCGTCGCTATAGGTGTTCTTCATGTTCTTCACCATTTCCAGATCTGCATACACAGATGCCAAGTAGGCTAGTTTGACCATACGTAAATCTCAATCTGTGATGTTTCCTGACATGTTTGAGATTTCATATTATAGTTCTAATGCAGGACTTTATTATCAAACAATAAACATAACCATAACATAAAATATCAGCAAGATCTAGCCATCCAAAAATCGTGTCAGAACTGTTCTTCAATTTCTGGGTTTTCCAGAAATGAAGAACAGTCGAGGTACTTACTTTCCAAGCCTTGATTCAACCGTTCTGGGCTTGATATGTTCATTCCAATGGTTCATACATATAGAGTACACGACAGAGAGCAATACCATATCATCAGATCATCAAAACAACAACAAATAATGAAGATACATTCCGGTCAAACCCTACTGGAAAAATTTCTCATGAAGGTTCTGGGTTTTCCAGAAACCTTCATATGACAGAACGGTCAACGCACTTTGACCAGGGTTAAATTCGATCATTATAATGTTATGGGTAATATAAAGGCATGAATGTGTAGTTCTAGTGTCATATTACCACAGACGATCAACATTATGGACTAAATATCAAACATGAGCAAGATCAAAGGCTTTAAAATGGTTGTCAGAACTTCTGGAAATCTGGAAATTTTTCTGGGTTGCCTAGAAAATTATTTTCGTGACTGGTCAACCATATTTGACCACTTATAACTTTTAATGTATACCAGATCTGGACCTGATTTAAGTTCCAGATCAAAGATCTCACAACATACTACCATACCAAACATTAAAACAACAAAAATACTAAACACACAACGATCTACAGCCTCTGACATTCGATGTCAGAGAACAAAAATAGAAATTTCCAGATTTTTGAAAACATCAAATCCGATCCTCTAGATGTTATGGATCTAACATCTAGCAACCCAGATCATCTATTTACACTATTATATCTATCATGTATAACACAAAAAAACTAACATTTAACACCAAAAATTTGGACAGAAGTTGAATTAGGGTTTTATACCTTCTTTCAAATTTTCTGATTTATAGGCTTCTGATTTGTTAGGGATGGACGTGGGGCTTGATATATGACTGATATATGAAGAAATTTTCGGAGGTTTGGGGTTGAGAGAGAATGGTTGAGTGTTTGACAAAAATAGTTGAACAAATGACACTTTCTCTTTCTTAAATCTATATATAGTTCACTTGATTCATGAATTGGCTGATTTGCTGGCTTGTTGCTGTCAATTAGAGTGGTTAGGAGTTGTTGGTTTGGTGAACCACTTCCCCCAAATGTCAAAACCTATAACCTAGCCTCTTTAATGCTAAAAAATGGCATTTTGGTCTTTTAATTTCCAATTTAATGGCAAAAATGGAACTTATCAAACCCTTAGGGTTTAACCCTTAGGTTTATCACAAAATAAATCTAGGATTTAGCAATTAGGGTTTGCACAAAAATAAAATTAAATAAAAACTAATAACTAAATTTTAGTTTCTAAAATTTTTAAAATAATAAATTTGTTAATTAAAATAAGTTTGTAATTATCTAACAAATGGACATTAGAGTTTAGATCATATAATTATTGTTGATTTTACTAATTTAGCAATTAGGGTTTACTCTTTCGGTAATTAGGGTTTTCAATTACTAAATTAGGGTTCTAATTTAGTAATTAGGGTTTAACAATTTAGGGTTTCTAAATTTAATAATAGTAATCGTAGTACTTGTGAATTAATCACATTAATACAATAACCAACCATCTCAAATTCTAATTTTAAATTAGGGGTATTAATTATAGCAATTAGGGTTTCCAAAATTTTAATTAGGGTTTACCTAATTAATACATTAATACACGATATAATTAATATTATATACTTATAAAATAATCTTGTACTCTAATTTGGATCTCAAATTAGGTTTTAACATCATTACTAGGGTTTGGTCAAAATACACCGTAATTGACCAACCATTATCAATACGGTCATACCGTACATATTCATAGCACTGAAAAATCAAAATATAAGTAATATTATATTATTATTCTCATACCTTGACAATAATCCAAAACTAGGGTTTGGATTCCATATCTGATTATTCTTTCATATTTAACATTAATAATAAGGTAAAATAATTAACTTAATCATCTGTACAAAATTTCATATAATAAAATAATTATTATATTTATTCTAAAAATCACTTCATATATTATCTAAATAATATATGATTATATATTCAGGAAAAATAATTAATAAAAACATTTCTATCTTAAAATTAATTATTATAAAAATATACTTTATAATAATCAAGAATTCTAAAATAAATTTACTTGTAAATATTCGTGTAATAAATATATTTTTATTTACCACATAAATACATATACACATAATCTTGTACAAATCCTCATCCTTAAAAAAAATTTATACGCAAAATTTATGATTTATTTATATAGAAAATATCGGGTTGTCACATTGCCCTCGAAATTAGGGTACGTACATGGTATATTAAAGAGGTAAGGATACCTTGATTTCATTTCAGATTCTAACTCCTAAGTCATTTCCTCAACATCGTGGTTTCTCCATAAAACTTTGACTTAAGGTATAACCTTGGAGTGTAGAATATGTTTTTTCTTATCCAAGATTTGAACAGGAACCTCTTCATACGTAAAATCTTTAGCTATTTCGTTTGGTTCTAACTCAATAATGTGGTTCGGTTGTTCCACATATTTACGTAACATGGATATGTGAAAAACGTTATGAACACGAGACATACTTGGCGGTAAAGCGAGTCTATAGGCCACAGTTCCTACTCGATCGAGGATTAAAAATGGGCCAATGAATCGAGGATTGAGCTTTCCTCTCTTTCCAAATCTCGTAACTCCTTTCTATGGAGCAACTCATAATAACACATGATCTTCTATATCAAATTCCACGTCCTTTCGATGAAGATCAGCATAACTCTTTTGTCAATCTTGTGAGGTCTTTATACGTTATCGGATTGTTTGAATCTTTTTCATAGTCATACGTACCAACTCCGGTCCCAACAATGTTGCTTCACCTACCCTCATCCCAGCATACTGGAGAATGACACTTTCTTCCATATAACACCTCGAATGGAGCTATACCAATACTTGCTTGATAACTGTTGTTGTAAGAAAAAGAATTTGTCCCAACTTCCCTAGAAGTCAAGGACACAGAGTCTTAATAAATCTTCAAGAGTTTGAATAGTCCTCTCTGATTTTCCGTCCGTCTGAGGATGATATGCCGAACTAAATCGTAAATCCGTGCCCATAGCTTTTTGTAAACTAACCCAAAATCGTGAAGTGAATCTTGGGTCTCGATCAAAAACTATGGATATTGGCATACCATGCAGTCTTACAATCTCGTTTATGTACATACGAGCAAGACGTTCAAGTGTATAAGTTTCTCGTATTGGTAAGAAATGAACAGATTTGGTCAATCTATCAACAATGACCCAAATTGCATCAATGCCTTGAGAAACCTTGGGAATACCAGTAACGAAATCCATGTTAATGTGCTCCCACTTCCATTCTAGAATTTCAAGTGGTTGCAATGGACCTTTTGGTACTTGATGCTCCGCCTTGACTCGTTCATAATTTAGACACCTTGAGATAAACAACACTATCTCTCTCTTCATATTGCTCCACCAAAATGTATGACGAAGATCACGATACATTTTGGTACTCCCAGGATGGATTGCAAACGGTGTGTTGTGCGCCTCCATCATGATTTTATACTTTAAATCAGGGTCGTTAGGAACACAAAGTCTGGAGTTGACTCGAAGTATTCCTTCTTCATCGATTCTTGCTTCCGGCATAACACCTTCTTGCATTTTCTTCCTCATACGCATCAGCTCCAGGTCTGTAGCTTGAGCATCTTTAACTTTATCAATTAAAGTCGGTTCTACTCGTATATTCTCCATCATCACATGGGTCCCTGGAGTCTTTAACTCTATCTCCATCCTTTGCAATTCACACAAAATGGGCCTTTGCATTGACAATATCGCATTCGCACTTGCATATGATCTTCTACTCAATACGTCAGCTACCACGTTCACTTTTCCAGGATGGTATTGAATGGTATGATCATAATATTTCAACAGTTCAAGCCAACGCCGTTGTCGCATGTTGAGTTCCTTTTGAGTGATGAAATATTTGAGGCTTTTATGATCCTTAAAGATCTCCACTTTCTCCCCATACAAGTAATGCCTCCAAATCTTTAGTGCGAAGACAACAGCTGCCAACCCTAGATCATGAGTAGGATAATTCCTCTCATATTCTTTGAGTTGTCGTGAGGCATAGGCTATGACTTTCCCATGTTGCATGAGAACACATCCTAACCCTTTGCCCGGAACATCATTGTAGATGACAAATCCCTCCGAAACAGATGGTATTGTCAGAACAGGTGCTGGAATGAGTCTCCTCTTGAGTTCTTAAAAACTCTTCTCACATTCCTCGCTCCAACCGAACTTTGTATCTTTCCGAGTCAGCTGATTTAGTGGAGTTGCGATTCGAGAAAACCCTTCTACGAATCTCCGATAATAACCAGCTAAGCCGAGAAAGCTACGTACTTCGGTCACTGATTTAGGTTGCTCCCAGCTTTGAATAGCTTCAATCTTTGCTGGGTCAACAGATATTTCATGACTTTATACCACGTGCCCAAGGAATGCTACTTCCTCAAGCCAGAACTCGTATTTCTTCAACTTGGCATAAAGCTTGTATTCACGAAGCTTTTGGAGTATCAGCCTCAAGTGTTGATCATGATCTTCACTGCTTTTGGAATAAATAAGGATGTCATCAATAAAAACGACCACAAATTGATCCAAATATTCCTTGAATACTCGGTTCATCATATCCATGAAGGCAACAGGAGCATTAGTCAATCCAAAGGACATGACTAGGAATTCATAATGCCCGTACTAAGTTCTGAAAGCCGTCTTTGGAATGTCATCGGTTCTAATCTTCAATTGGTGATATCCAGAATGAAGATCAATCTTTGAAAAGAATTTGGCTCCTTGGAACTGGTCAAACAGGTCATCAATACGTGGCAATGAGTACCTATTTTTAACAGTGACATGATTTAACTCCCGATAATCAATACAAAGTCGCATACTCCCATCTTTCTTTTTCACGAATAGAACATGAGCACCCCAAGGAGAAGTACTAGGATGAATGAAATCGATGTCTAACAATTCCTGTAGTTGGGTCTTTAACTCCTGAAGTTCAATAGGAGCCATTCGATATGGGGCTTTGGAAATAGGTTTTGTACCAGGTTCAAGGTCGATACAAAATTCAATTTCACGCTCTAGGGGTAAGCCAGGAAATTCTTCAGGGAATACGTCAGGAAATTCATTAACAATAGAAATATCATTCAAAACTGACGTATTTTTGTTTAGATCTGTGACATGAGCTAAGAAAGCTTGACATCAATTTTTCAATAAACGAATAGCTTTATGGCTTGAGATGAGCGTGATTGATTTTAATGGTTTGGTCGCTTGAATTCGCATAATAGGTTGATTAGGAATATGAAAGCTAACAACCTTACGAAAACAATCAATTTTAGCATGATGAGTAGTTAACCAATCAATCCCTAGAATCACTTCAAATGCAAGTATTTTCAATGAAATAAGATCAACAGGAAATGTGAGGGTACCGATTTGAACTAAACAAGACTTATAAACAGTGGATGTAATGAAGGTTTCTCCCAACGGAGTTTATACAGAAAAGTCAAAGACTAATTTCTCCGGAGTCAAATTTAATCGTTGAGCGCAAGTAGGAGAAATAAAAGATTGGGTAGAATCGGTATCAAATAAGGTATAGACTTCGCTAGAGTTTATGATAAGCTTACCCGTGATGACCTCATTCGGGTTCCTTGCTTTCTGGGAGGTCACAACAAACGCTCTCCCTTGCATTACCGGCTTTGACTTTTCTTTGAAGGCCTTTTGTGCCTCCATCCTGGCTAAACTTGTCTTCGGTGAACGACAAAATCGGGCTAAGTGACCTTCTCTTATTATAACATGCTTTGGACGGCATCGCGCAGTTTGGACTGATGTGTCCCTCCCCTCCGCATTTGAAGCATATGATAGGTGGTCGTTCTCCTTCCTTAACAACAGGTGTTGGTTCTGACGTCCTTCCATCATTATTGAATCTCCTTTTCTTGAAATTTCCATTTTTACTGTCTTGGCCATGATTACCACCGAAGTGGTTACCATTTCTGGTATGTTGATTCCCTCCACGTTTGTTGTCAACGTTTCGATGACTGATACCCTTGGTATTTTCATGCTGCCGGCTTCATTCTCTTGGTTGCGTTGACTCGTTACCGCACTCCAATAACTGAGCCCTATTTACAACATCTGAGTACAAACACAGTTTATGAGAAATAAGATATTGACGTATCTCCAGTTTCAAACCTCTTAAAAACATTCGCGTCATTTGCTCCTCATTATTGACCAAATGGGATCCAAACCGGGATAACTCAGCAAATTTAGCCTCGTATTGCGACACGGTCATATTGTTTTGTTCCAATTTGATAAACTCCACTTCTTTCATGTGACGAATACTCTCGAGAAAGTACTTGTCGTTGAATAGCTTTTGGAACTTCTCCCAAGACATCTTGAGTACGTCAGGCTGGGTACGTTTTACAGATTCCCACCAGTAATCTGCCTCTTCACGTAACATGAAGGTGGCGAAGGGAACCTTTTGCTCCTCGGAGCATCCCAAGACATCAAATATCTTGGTGATCTGCTTTATCCATGCTTCCGCCTTAAGTGGTTTTGGCTCTCCAATAAACTCCGGTGGTCCCAGCTCCTTGAACTGTTTAGCGGTGATCGTCCGAGAGTTTCCGGTGTTTCCACCTACATTTTGGACATGAGCCGCTCTCGCCTGATGTTGCATGAATTGCATAAAGCCTCTAAACAATCCATCATTCATCATTTGGTCCGTGTTGTTGTTTGCATGAGGATTGTCACCTTCCTGATGTACATTCCCCTGATTATTAATATGTGGAGACTCAACGGTCTCCTGTGCTCCATTGCTATTCTCAAGATTCTCGGATGTCATTTTCAGATACTGCCACAAAACAAAGGTTCATTAACATATAATATATTATCCCTATACTTTGACCGACCAATTAAATACCAAATAAACTTAGGTAGGTCATATTAGCGAAGGAATTCCCCGTCTCTCCCCTCCTAGTTCTAGTCTCACACCTTAGCCAGGGATCATATCCCTAACCTTTGATACCAGTTGTGAAGCCCCCAAAATTAGGTATACATCACCCATCTTGAGTCGCCAGATACATGGTACAGAATTCAAATAAAACTTAATAATACAATTGTCGTGTACAATACGACACAACATAAACTATGAGTTTGAATACAAATATTGTCTACTAGAGAGTATAAAAACTCAAAATGAGTCCTCATTATAATAAAGAATAGAATAACAACAGAAATCACCATACATGCGGTACTTCGCATAGACAGGTTATTCCAACAGAATACTAATAAGGACAGAATCAGGTTCAGCGTAAAACGCACAGACATGATATTCCAACAGAATAATAAAGACGGAATCAGGTCTGGCGTAAAACGCACAGACAGGACATTCCAACAGAATAATAAAGACGGAATAATAGAAGAATGTCACCAAGTATAGGGTAGCCCGCGTATACAGGTTATTCCAATAGAATAATAAAGAATGGAATAACATAAGTTCTCTTCATGAATACAAAAGAATAACACCCCGTACGAGTACAACAAATAATATTCCCTACTTAAGAAGAAGATTACTGGATATATAAGTAGTGAAGTAGCAGAATACTTTCTTCTTTCTCTCTATAGTTTATCTCTCTAGAGTTTCAGTGAATTCGTAAGAAAATAATGAAGGAATGAGCTTCTATTTATAGAAAAATGGACTGAATAGTAACTAACTCATGAACGGTCCAGATTGATTTACTTTAATATGACGGTCCATATTTAAAGTAAAATATTTTAAATAAAGTATAGTATATTCTATTTATAATCTAATAAAATGAATAACTTTATAAAAGAATTTACTATACAAATACTATGCAAACACTATACAAATACTATGCATAATAAAATATAATATATTCTAATTATTGTCTAATAAAACAGATAACTTTATAAAAGTATTCTGTTTTATATAAAAAGATTTTACTATGCAAAACACTATGCAAAACACTATGCAGACACTATGCAATACTATGCATAATAGAATATAATATATTCTATTTATAGAATAACTTTATAAAAGTATTCTGTTTTATATAAAAATATTTTATGTATTATTACATTAATAATACCAACAAAATTGAGTGACTTATCACGTAAGCATCAATAATAAATACCGTGTGCTACTATGCAACCACGCGTATTACTGTATTTTTAACATCGGGTGTTTTAACAGTTAACGGTAAACCTTCCGCCGTTATTTTCATAAAGTATTTTTGTCGTTTTCTCAATCCGACAATAATTTCGTTGTGGAGTCCACCAATAATTGTGCCGTTGTATGAATATTCCCTGTTAAAATGAATATTCTCCGACCAATCGAATATTATATAACAACTTGCATACTTTGCAAAATTTATAAATATTACCCACAACTCTAACATTATATCAATTTCACTCCATAATATTCAAAAATAATATTTATATAAAATTCATCTTTATTCAAAAAGTTGGGGTTTTACATTTATGGATTTGATGAACAGAGTGTTTAAATAATATTTGTATAAGTTTGCTGTCGTATTCATTGATGACATCCTAGTGTATTCAGAGACGGATGAAGAACACACCGAACATCTTCGGATAGTGTTGGATACATTAAGAAGGGAGAAGCTGTATGCAAAATTCTCCAAGTGTGAGTTTTGGTTGCAGAGGGTGTAGTTTTTAGGGCACGTTATCGACAAGAATGGTGTTTTAGTGGATCCAGCGAAGGTAGAAGCGATTATCAATTGGGAGCAGCCAAAGAAGCAGACAAAAATCTGGAGTTTCTTAGGTTTGGCGGGATACTATCGAAGATTTATTCAGGATTTTTCAAAATTAGCATCACCGTTGACCAATCTTACCAGAAAAATAGTTAAGTTCGTTTGGACGAAGACGTGTGAAGAAAGTTTCCTAGAATTGAAGAAGAGGATTAGTCAAGCACCTGTGTTGGCTTTACCGGACAACACGGGAGGGTTTATAGTGTATAGTGATGTGTCACACAAGGGTTTTGGCTGTGTATTAATGCAACACAAAAGGGTCATTACGTACGCTTCACGTCAGTAGAAAGAATATGAGAAGGGATATCCGACTCATGACCTGGAGTTAGTAGCAATAGTTTTTACCTTGAAGATCTGGAGGCATTATTTATATGGCGAGAAGTATGAGATATATACGGATCACAAGTGTCTGAAGTATATCTTCACGCAGAGGGAGTTAAACATAAGGCAGCGCCGATGGTTAGAATTAATCAAAGATTATGATTGTGAGATTCTGTACCATCCAGGAAAAGAAAATGTAGTGGAAGATGCCTTGAGTAGAAAAGGCAGAGAAAAGTTATTGAAGTTGACCATTCAAGAAGAATTGGTGAAGGATTTCGAACGACTAGACTTGGAGATTAAGTATCCAATGGAGATTAACGAACAATTATTTATAGTGTCAGCGAGCCCAAATTTATTGGATAAGGTTAAAGAAGCAAAAGAGAATGACGAAGATTGCATTAACTTCAAGAAGCGATTGACTGAAGGTGATGAATTGAAATTTAAGATTGATAGCACTAGACTGCTAAGATTTGAAGGAAGAATTTGGGTACCATTAGTACCAGAACTGAGAGAGGAGATTTTGCAAGAAGCGCATAGTACGAGATACTCGATACACCCAAAAAGCACGAAGATGTACCAAGATTTGTGTCACCACTTCTGGTGGCCAAACATGAAGAGAGAGGTTGCAGAATGCGTAAGTAGATGTCTAACTTGTCAGAGAGTCAAGGTAGAGCACCAACGACCAAGTGAGTTATTACAACCATTAGAGATTCCAGAATGGAAATGGGGGCACATCACAATGGACTTTGTGGTGGGACTTTCGGTAACGCAGAAAAGGCACGACGCCATATGGGTGATTGTAGATCGTCTTACCAAGTCAACTCACTTTTTGCCAATTAAGATTAAGTATAGTTTGGACCAGTTAGCCAAATTATATGTCAACAAAATTATCTCGAGGCATGGGGTGCCTGTATCTATTATATCAGATAAAGATCCGCGATTCACGTCAAACTTTTGGAAGAGTCTTTAAGAAAGAATGGCGACACAACTACGAATGAGTACCGTGTATCATTCGCAGACCGATGGGCAAAGCGAAAGAACAATTCAAACACTTGAAGACGTGCTCCGAACTTGTGTGATGGACTTCTAGGGTAGTTGGGAGGATCACCTTCCATTAATAGAGTTTGAATATAACAATAGTTATCATGCCAATATTGGAATGCTGCCGTACGAAGCACTGTATGGGAGGAAATGTAGGGCGCCATTATGCTGGGACGGAGTTGGAGAACGTCGACTGTTGGGACCAGAGTTAGTACAACAGATGGTAGAAATTATCAAGGTGATATGAGCCAGACTTGTAGCAGCTTAAGATCGCCAGAAGAAGTATGCAGACCTACATCGCAAGAAGAGAAATTTTGAATTAGGAAGCTATGCATTTATGAAAGTATCTCCCTGGAAAGGGAAGATTCGTTTTGGGAAGAAGGGCAAGTTGAGCCCTATGTTCATAGGACCGTTCGAGATTCTAAGGCGAGTCAGTTAAGTGGCGTATGAGGTAGCGTAACCTCCTGAACTTGAGCACATTTATAATGTGTTTCATGTGTCAGTATTACGGCTGTATAAACCAGACTACAAGCACGTTATCTCCTATGAACCAATCCAATTCGAGAAAGACTTATCGTATGAGGAAGTTCCTGTCTAGATACTAGATAGGAAGGAACAGAAGCTAAGGAATAAAAATATCCATTCCGTTAAGATTCTCTAGAGGAATCACGCAATCGATGAAGCTACGTAGGAGCTAGAAGAGAAGATGACAGCGAATTATCCGTTTTTATTTGAGTAACCTTATTTTTACAATTCTGAGGACGGAATTTTTGTAAGGGGGGAGGGATGTAATGAACATGAATTTTAAACTCCTTATTTAATTAAATATGTGATTTAATTTTTAATGAGTTAGTTTTGTGAGTTTATTTAAACCTTATGTGGTTATGTGAATTTATGAAATGATTAAAGTTAGTCACTAATAGTTTATTTAAATTAGTGAACTAACCCTAAGATCTTAATATCAAAGAATTGATATGATTATTAATATTTAAATATTCAATGTATTTGAATATAGTAACAAGATTTGAACATATTGATTAACTTCAATTATGAGTAATTAATTGGTAATGTGTTAATTAATAATTATTATGAATAAATAATAATTAATAAATAAGAGATTAATAATATATAAAATGATTTATATATTTACTTGATAAATTTGTGCAATATAGTAAACCTTTATTATATGGTAGTTAGCTATATATTTTATATAGTACAAGGTGGCACATTAATATGTCTATATATTATATATATAGACTATATAGTAAGAGTTATTTGCATTCATGTGAGTTGCATAATAATATTGTTATATGATATGAAGTGTGTGGGTAAACATTCATGTATACCTTATTGACATATAATAATATCAATTGTTAAATTAATAAAGATGTCATTAAATTCTTATGATAATTACAGTCATAGTAATAAATAATAAGCAATGAACAATTGTATTGTAATAATAGAAAATGTACATGGATTATATGTGTGTGCACTACTTGATACCTTGTAATTAGGAAATATATTGTATGCCCTTTAAATCATTATAACCTATGTTATATGAAATGAATTGTCAATACATATTTAATAACCAAAGTTTATATTATGTGTATATAAGGTATTAGCCAAATATTGCATTTCATGTTGTGTAAATGCTGAGAATTGTTCTATTATCCCATAATAAGAGCCCAATTCATTTCCCACGTGAAAAGCTAGCAAGTCTACCATATCTTCCTCTCAAATTCATCAAACTGGAGCAATAAGTGGATGGGGAGCGGGATTCATGAGTGAATCACCAACTCTCACCAACTATTTCTTAATCCTTATGCATTCTTGAAATTCTTTGGTTTGATTTGGGAGGTAATCCTATTATCTAGATAACCATTCTTCTATAAATGAGATCTTCATCCTTCCTTGTTGCAATTGCTGAGAATTATTTACTAAGGAGCTTGTAAGGAGTGAATGTATTGCTGCCCAATTACTTCAAGAGGTATAAAAATCCTAATTATGTTCTTGAGTTGGGTTTTTGGCAGATTCTTGTAATTCTCAAGAATTCTTGGTAATGTGGTATGAATTGGCTTAAGGGTGTGTTGTTTTAGTTAGTATGCATGTTTACAAGTATTAAAAGTAGTTGAGTTGCAGAAAATAAATGTGTGGCAATGTTGGAGTTGAGCCTCTACAGAAGCAGAGGCCATATTTTTCTTTCTGGTCGAAGTGGCGCGGCCGAGCCACTTCCCTAGTCTTTCACTGCTCGATCGCGTGGGTAGCAGATCACAGTTGCTCATGTTAGCTCCTTAAGATATGTTGAGCTTACTATGACAGTTAGTATGTGACTATTAATGACCTGAACTTGTGGACTAAGGTAGTTATATATATAGTAAGCCATAATAGGTTTGTTTTGACTTGGTTATTCAAAGAAGGCTTAAAGAATTGAAAAACTAGAAATTATATACATGGAGTAATATACATTCTAACCTTGTGAACATATGTAAATGACTTGAGTATGTGCACAAATCCATATGAAACCATGAATTAGACAATATAGACGTATCTTGCATGCTTGAATGAATTTTTCTAATGGAGACTTAAAGTTTTGAAAATAAACTTGATAAACTATAAGTTGAGAACTTATAAATATACTTTTGACATCTAACATATGAATGTATAGTTGAGGCCAAAAGACCATGTAGCATGTGTATAATGACTAGACATGATCGACCTTGTTAGCTTAAAATGTGAAGTCTTGAGTAAATGAAAAACGAATAATGACCTATGATATGTTTGATGAAGGGTTAAAATTAGTTATTCATATAATAACATATGTGTTGTGCATGATTGTTCATTTATGTGCGTGAAGTGTGTTCACTGGCTTACTGCAGAAGCAACCCTGTCGTAGTTTGCACCAGGAGCTGCGCGACCGCGCCACTCCCTAGTACAAACCAAGCGCGTCCACGCTAGTCTGCAGTGAGATCTGAGTTCTGTTAATAATTTGAAAGTTGATGCATGCCTATATGGTTACTCTAATTTGTAATACTTGTCCAGTATAGTATTCATATGATAATAAACATGTTATTGAACGAATCTTAGGATGAATTAGTGTTTATAACTTTAAAGTAAATGGTGATTTCAACTATGACATAGTGTGTTAGAAACTAATCGTGGAATGTAAGAACACATGTATAGAATTATGATAGGTGATGATTTGATTCTTGTAAGTATGGACTCATATTAGTTTACACGTACTAATTGGAAAGACCGACTTGTTAATGTTAGGTCATTTTAATGCATGTTAATTAAAGCTAGAAATAAATTGTAGCTGAGCAAACAGGCAAGTTCCCTAACTTTACTCAAATTATTATTGAGCAAGTTCCTTTGAACTTCACTCTTTAGTTGTGCAAGTTCCTTAATTCTTAATCTTTTACTTGAGCAAGTATCCGAACACTATTTTTATTGTGTTGCAAATTTCCTAACTTACACAACTATGAGTTTTGTGAAAGATTCCTATCCTTCTCATTTTTCATTGATCAGGTTATTGTTGAATTGCAAGTTATTCAGTTAAGCTTGAACTTTATTTCCAAGCATGCTATTAAGTGGGTTAATTACCTTACAATTATTCCACATCGATATTATTGATATTCGCACTTAGTGCACTTGAGTTCGTACAGTCTTGGACTTGTACTTCATTTAAAGTTCTATAATTCTTGAACTGGTCAGATAGAGTCTGAACCTTTGTTCGGTCAGACAAATATATGATGTTTTATAAAATCTAACCAAACCAATTGATGGTAAGGATTCTTAGACTGAAAGAACACCCCTTTTATGATAGGGGAGTACCCCAGGTATCTAATATAAGATACACAGAGCATATTTAA
The DNA here is from genome assembly GCA_020205505.1 of Panax japonicus. Taxonomy (NCBI): domain Eukaryota; kingdom Viridiplantae; phylum Streptophyta; class Magnoliopsida; order Apiales; family Araliaceae; genus Panax; species Panax japonicus. Next base: position 67,003,593 of record CM035107.1, read on the forward strand.
ATGTTATGCATATACATGGTGTACGCGAGGCTGATCCCCTCAAGTACTTATTCTATAACCAGTAACCAAAGGGTAAATTAGTTATTGATTCCATTGGAATGTTATAGTTCAATGTCTACTTGAATATCAGTTATTCTAAAAGCAATCATTATCTTTTCTTATAATATTCATATTGGTGAATCCTTCAAATATTCACATTGTTGAATTCTTTGTCAGATATTTTCCATTCATCATGATATATCTTTATTGTTGTATTTAAACTTGCTGAGCAAACTCGTTGCTCATCCTTGCTATATCATGAATTATTTTGCAGCTAAGCCCGAGACCTCAGGAAAGGACAAGGGTAAAGGAAAGATGTAGGATAGTCGTCAGGAGCAGAATTTAGCTTATGCTTAATTTAAATTACTGTAATGTAATATGAACCCTAAGTACTATTATAGGGTATGTTTATAAGATTGTATTAAGGTTATCGAATCTTGGGACTAGTAACACCTTTTGAATGAACAACATACGTTTATTATTTTTCGCATTTTAGTTATCGTATGTTGTTTAGAGGTGGATGTTTGTATTTTATCGTGATGACCGAACCGGGGTCAGAGGACCCGGATTTGGGGGCGTCACAAGAGGCACATAGATCACTCAAAGACTAAGCACGACAACATGTTACAGAAATTCACTCTAGCATACGGAGACCAACAATAAATGCAAACATGTTTGAAATCAAACCAGGAACGATCCAAATGATTCAGAATTCATCCCAATTCGGCGTTTTGCCCAATGATGATACGAATGATCACTTTGTCAGTTTTCCGAAAATATGTGATACATTCAAGTATAATAGTGTGTTATTCCTCGAAGGAACTTGTAGATCTAGAAGGGGGGAAGTTGAATAGATCTTTTAAAATCTCTTTTTATCAAATGATATTTACAATTAGCACAACGAAATATGTTCTTTTGGAAAAACCCCTAGAAGATTTTAAAATAAATTTTAGTTTTAGATTTGAGTCAAAAGGAATAATAATTAAGCAGTTTAAATGATAAGGACAATAAGTAAAGACACAAACAATTTTACGTGGTTCAGAGACTGAATAACTCATAATCCACTCTTCTACTCTTTGAGTAGGAATTTACTAAAATTTAATCACACAAACAAGGACACTTGGTCCTCTTTAAGCCCAACAAACTTGGATATTTAGTTACAACTAACAATGACACTCTTGCCCTCTTCAAGCCCAACAGACTTGGATATTTAGTCACAACTGACAAGGACACTCTTGCCCTCTTCAACCCCATCAGACTTGGATATTTAGTCACAAAGACAAGGATAATTTTTCCCTTAGATGCTCAGATGATTGGTGATTGTTAAGAGGTGCTGCTAAGTTGGTGTTAAGCTTTTCTTCTCTAGTACGTAGAAACTCAAACTTTGAATATTGGATCATTGAGTTAGTTTTTTTTCTTTTGGCAGAGATTTAGGGAAGAGATTTAGGCTTTTTGATTAATATTTTTAGCACCTCCAAAGTTGGATCCTTATAGCCTTTTATACTCTGCTAAATATTCTTCCTGTTTTAATATGTCCGTTGCTGCATTTAATGCTCTGATGTACTAGGATGTTGGATGTTGACATTCTGAACCTTGGAGAAAATATCTTTTCTGTGTCTGTCACATAAGTTTACTTTTTCACCTAACACCCTTGACGTGTCATTGTCCAATAGGTAGCTGGTTGACACATGCTTTGATCTTCGATTTTTGCCAAGGATATTTTGAAATTACATTGGGACCTTCAACTTGCAACACTCCAAAGTCAGTCTGTCAAACTTGACTATTCTACGATCGAGTTTATTTTAATGATCGTTTAGCTGGCTGAGAGGATCACTTGTTCACTCAACGATTTGAAGTGACTTTACGAAGTAGCAAGTTTTAGTTACTCCTAGTAGTTCAACGATCCTCTTGATGTATGCGTGATCTTATACTTCTTCTGCTATCTTGATCTTTAAGTAGCAGGACAATTTTACGATCCTATCAACTATACATCAACTCAGCTTCTTTTAAGATCAACCTAACATTATTTGATCTTTTTAATTTAAATCCTTGTATAATTTAAAAATTCTTTATAAGGACTGTACAAACCATATTGGCACAAATATACATTAAGCTCATTCATCATCAAATTAATCATGCAGACTCTAACAATCTCCCCTTCTTTGATGATGACAAAACCAGTAGTTCTATAACATTCATCAAGAACTTAAATACAGAGATTTAAAAATAAATATGCCTTAAAATATAGTGAGCTACTGTATTGATCTTATCAAAATCATGAATTTATTAATGTCTGATAATGATCAACAAAGATTTCAGCTATTACATGGAAGACAAACTTTGAGCAATTTTAATTTTACTTCCTTGATCCTTTTTCTTTTAAGAGTCATTTCTTTTCAGATCTTCTATGATCAGCTCTGATTCTGTCTTCATTTACTTTTCTTTTTATTTCTTCAGCAGATTCTCTTGGACCAAGCTGTGATGCATCCATTGTCTCTTCTCCTATAATGTACATTCCTTGAAGATTTCTCTTTAGATATGTAGGATTGTCAATGGGAATTTGGATGTTAGTGGGAGTTACTCTACTCGATGATTCTTGTGGTGAAGAGAACCTCCCTTGCTCCAGAGGAATAGGTAATAGAGGATGTGGAGGTGATCGCGACCTAAAGAGCGGAGGGGTAATGTATATTTTCTTTTGATTTCTTTTTCGCTTCTCCCCTTGATATTGAATTCCTCCCCCTTTGTTTATAATTCATACCTTTCCTTTTTCTCCCCCTTTTTGGCATCAAAAAATTGAGACAGACATTGGACAACATCAATAAGTTCTTGTAGCTGAGTAGTCGTTATGGCAATATCAGTCTGAAGTTCATTTTGATGAGCAGTGGCATGTTCATGTTGTTGAACTGCAGAAGCTTGATTGTTAAAGGTTTGAGCTTCCATATGACGCATGAATTCTAAAAGTGTACCACTGAGTGCAAAAAGATTGTCTATGATGGACTTAAGGGAAGAATCATGGGGGCTTCTTGAAGAGCTTTAATGACTCATTTATGATTATCTAACGTATCGAAAAAGATTCAATCTCTCTTATGAAGATGACTTGACATTTCAGAACTCATTTGTGATAGCCAATGCATCAAAGTCACCTAGCATGCTCTGATTTGGTATGCTCTCAATCGAGAACATCGCACAGCTAGGTGTTTTCTCCATTGTGTATGTGATCACTTTGGGGCATGGAAGCTTGTCACACACAATGGGCTCTTCGTCTATCTTCTCTTTCTCATCCCACCATGGATTCAAAATTGTACTCGCTCTTATGTCATCAAGAGCTTCGCCGACGACATGACTACCAAGTGGGCATGATTTTACAAATCTGACCGACTCTTTGATCTTTGGTGGAGACCCATTTAGATTTTTGTGGACCTCTATTTCATTATCCCCAATTGTCTCCACACTTCCTATATCTTGCGGCTCATCCAATTGCCGATTTGGTTCAGGTTCTTCGTCAATTTCGTCATCCATGTCATAAAATCGAGTGATTAGAGGAAGGTTTCTTATGGCTTTGGTCATTTGCTCTATCTGATCCATAAGATTTTGAATTGACCTCGCTAGATTACTCATCTTCTCCTCATTTGCTGCTACGAACTTGGAAAACAATTCATCCAACCTTGAATTATCTGTCTCTTATGACACTGGAGGTGGACATGAAAATTCCGGTGTGTGATGGATTTAGAGTGTAATGTTGGTTGTCATAAGTATCGCTCCATTACGAATCCGGGTGATACCCCCAAACTTGATGATAATTAGCATATGTATAGTCGTTGAGGTATTCACCACCGTGTTGTCCCGGCCCAAAACTAATGGTGCATTGATGACTCGGATGATTACTAGCACAATAATTGCAAGTAACCGCCACACTTTGACGACGTTGTGCTGCAAAAGCGTCCAACCTCCTCGAAAGTGTCTCAATCTATGCTGATAATGCAGAAAGTGTCGTGAGTCCATCAATCTTCGCTCCCCTTGGCTAAGTCATTCTTGTATACGACCATTGATAATTAAATTCCGCCGTGGTATCTGAAAAGAAAGAAATATAGAAAGAGAATTAAAAATAAAAATAAAAATATTTAAAGTAAGACTAATTTGATTGAAATTAATATAGATAAATATTTATTAAATTAATTCCCCGGTAACGGCGCCAAAAACTTGTTGGGTAAAATCAATACGCTTAAAAACACGCAAGTGTACGTGGTCAACAAGTAATATAGTAGTGAATAAAGTATCGTTCCCACGAGGATAAAATATCAAGAGTTTTAACTTCACAATTATCAATTTTGTATTAACCCTAATTTTATTAAACTAATCAATTCAATGGTTTTAAATTATATAAAAAAACTAAATTAATAAAGAAATAAATTATCACAAAATAGTCACCAATAACAAAATCCGAAATTTCAAACAATTAATGGAGAATTAAACTTATGATTTCACCCTGAGCTTCCCTATGATTTTCCAACCTTTATTCCAACTCAATTCAATATTCTAGTTTATTAATCAAGAACACGAACGTAGTAAGAGCCACCTCTCGATGCACTAATACCGTATTAACATCAATCCACAATTAAGATAGAAATCCGTTAAACACCTAAATTAACCAACTCACTATATCTTTATTGAACTGCAATTAAAGAAGGTTTATGTTTAAGCTCTCCATACGATTACATGCGATGTCAAGCGTATCTCTACCTTAACAATAATCACAAATCTGCTATCGACAAAATTCATGACACATGATATCATAATAAGATCTAGATTTAAATCTCCTCTCTCGATTCCTTTTAAATCCACACAGAACTGTTGATCAGGAAATTCATAAATTCACGCTCAAATTAACATAGATAAACTGAAAATATCTTATTGAATTGGAAATCAAAGTTATAGAATCATCGTTTCGCCCAAAGATCCATCACAAGTCTAATAAGTAAATTAGTTCATAACGAATGAATTAAAAATTGAATAATTTGTTGAAAACGTTCTTCCAATTACAAATAAGACTAAAGAGAAGAAGAATAATGAAACCCCTTCACGTAGCCTTGACTCGCAACCGTCGTGACAATCTCTGAAAATTACTCCTCCAACGTTTGCTCTTGAAACCTTGAAATCGCTCTTGAATTAATGCCTTTTTTTGTATGACTGTTGTTTTTTTCTACGTAAAAACAAGCTCTACTTCTCTTCTATGCAAAAATCTCCTTTTATTCGAGTCCAAATGCATCATTCCAGTCCCACAAACTGAGCTCTAGCAGAAGTCAAAACAAAACAAGACACCTCCAGAATCGGGACCCCCGCCCCGGCGGGGGGTACAATGTAAAATAGGCCCGCCCTGGCGGGGCATAGCCACTGACTTCAACTTTTTCTAAAAAGACCGCCTTTCCACACCAATAGCATCCATGATCACCCTACACATAAAATAACATGAAAAGAGTAAAAACGAACACGAAACATGAAGATAACTACGAATTTAAACTTGAAATGAATATCAATTCGTGTATATAAAATCCACTTATCAAAATCCCCCAAACTTAAACTGTGCTAGTCCTCGAGCACAAATCAAAGTACATGCTATGTAATGCAATGAAATGCAATAACAACCAAAATGCCTAAAAATCCAACAACATCGCATAAACTAACTTATCCCATCGGCCTTAAAGAAAACAAGCAACTTAACAATACAAATTATCAAAACCAATCCACACTTACATATTAATTCTCAATTCTTGAACAATTATCATTAGTATAGCGTGCGTGTGTGATCAACATCTAAGATAACTGATACGGACCCAAATTCAATACATAAACAACTTCTTAGAAGGAATCATACAGTGTAAACTCAAAAATCTCAAAGATAGGCATGATTCAACTAAAATTTAACTCAACCAAATTCAAGGGTACATGCAGGATACTTACACTTTCTTTTTCTTCTTCTTTTTTTTAACATACGGGGGCTTTTTGCACTTTTCCCATTTTATTCTTATCTTTTTTTTCTAAATATACATAACTAGGCTAATAGTGTTACCCCTTAGCTAGCTTTCGACCAACGACTCCCAGACCATAAAAGACCTTAGGGCGCTAGGTGTAAAGACAATCCCCTCGGGCTTGTTCAAGTAACAAAGGCCCCGAAACAAGACTAGTCACCATATATACCCTATATATTTTTCTATACGCTTCCTTTTGAGGACGACATTGACAGACGATTTCAAAAGTTGAGTAAGTGGATTGAGAAAACGAGGAATGAATTCAAAAATTCTGATAAGGAAGGAACGATGGATGCCAAAGACCAGAAAGCGTTGAGGGATTTTGCCACACCTAGGGTGACTGATCTACAGTAGAGCATTACTAGGCCTGCAATAGCTGCGAACACTTTTGAAATAAAGCCTGGAACCATTCAGATAATGCAGAACTCATGTCAGTTTGGGGGAATGACAAATGATAATCCGAATGAGCATTTAATCAGTTTTATGAAAATGTACGGCACGTACAAGTACAATGGGATGTCGGATGAGGCATTAAGACTTCGCTTGTTCCCATTTACTTTACGGGACAAGGCGAAGAGTTGGTTACATTCTTTACCGTCGGGTTTGATCACTACGTGGGAGGACTTGGCTCAAAAATTTCTTGCCAAGTTTTTCCCACCGGCGAAGACTGCGAAAATGAGGAATGACATCACAATGTTTGAGCAGCAGAATAGGGAGTCACTATATGAGGCATGGGATAGATACAAGGAATTACTCAGAAAGTGCCCACATCATGGATTGCCCAAGTGGTTACAAATGAACACCTTCTATAACGGGCTGCATGGAAATATTAGAACCAGCATTGATGCGACATCGGGTGGTGCATTCATGGCTAAGAGTTACAAGGACACATACAATTTGATAGAAACAATGGCGACAAATAACTACCAGTGGCCTACAGCAAGAATGACACAGGCAAAGGCGGCTGGGATCTTGGAATTAGATGGAGTAACAGCCATACAAGCACAGCTTTCTGCACTATCCATGAAGTTTGATACGATGAATGAGAGGGTAAATACGATGATAGTGGCTCAAGTTCAACAAGTTTAGCAGGTTATGGTAGTATGTGAATTGTGTGCGGGTGATCATCTGACAGATCAGTGTGCAATAAATCCAGCATCCGTTCAGTTCATAGGCAACTATAATAGAATTCCGCAAAATACTTACCAAAACACCTACAACCAGGGGAATAGGAACCACCCAAACCTTTCATGGAGCAATAATCAGCAAACTCAAGCTTCATGACCATCATATCCCCCTGGTTTTCATAGTCATCCACAACAGGTTCAACAGCAAGACAGGAAATCCGATGGGGAGGAAATATGGGCACGGTACATGACTAGCAATGATTTGGCTATGAAGAATCAAGCTATTGCGATCAAAAATATAGAGAATCAAATAGGTCAAATTACGTTGGCATTGAATAATAGACCACAAGGAACATTTCCTAGCGACACCGAAAGAAATTCGAAGGGTAATCATGAGCAATGTCAAGCAGTTATGTTGATAATTGTGAAGTTAAAAATCTTGATATTTTGTCCTCGTGGGAACGATACTTTATTTACTACTATATTACTTGTTGACCACGTACACTTGCGTGTTTTTAAGCCTATTGTTAATCAAGAACACTAAAGTAGATAAAACCACCTCTCGATGCATAATACCCATATTAACGTTAATCCACAATTAAGATAGAAATCTGTTAAACACCTTAATCAACTAACCCACTATATCTCTATGTGAATTACAATTGAAGAAGGTTTAAGCTTAAGTTTTCTATTCGATTACATATGATGTTAAGCATATCTCTACCTTAACAATAATCAAAAATCTGCTATTGACAAAATTCATGACACATGCTATCATAATAAGATCTAAATCAATACTTCATCTCTCGAGTTTATATAGATTATCACGGTAATTGATGGCCAATAAATTAAACAATTAAGTCCAAATCATAATAGACAATCCTCACAATAGAACATAATAATTGATAGCGAAGCATATTTAAATAAACTACACAATAAGATCCATTGTAATCTGAAACAAAGAATTAGTTTATTAAATTAAAACTAAGAATCCACACTTGAAATAACATAAAAAGATAAAAATAAGAGTAGAGTAAAGAATAAATCTGTTGTCAGCAAATCTCCATCTTCCTCAAGCTCCTGTTCTTGATTTTCAATGGTCTTCAAGTTGCTTCAATCTCCAAATCTAATTAGAACTAGTGTTTTGATCTAATTTTACTCTAATCTAATCTAATGGAATCCTCTATCTAGTCTCTCATCTCCTAATCCTTGTAATTCTCCTCCTTTTATAAGTCTCTTCATATGTCTTTAAGTCCTCTTGGAAGTTCTCTTGGAAGTCATTGTGTCAATCGGATCGAAACAATCCTTTTCGGACTCAAATTGGACCAAAATTTGCATTTTTCGCGTATTTTCTGGGCTACCCCCGCCCTGGCGGGGGTCTATGCTTGTTTGGGGCCCACCCTGGCAGGCTAGGGGCCTGCTTTGTACCATGTATGCCCACCCCGGCGGTGGTTTTTTGAAGGAAATATTTTTACTCTGACGTCCTTTGGGAAAACGGCCATAACTTTTGATCTGGGAAGAGTTACGAGGCCTGCCACCTATCAAATTAAAGATATCGACGAGATCTACAACTTTAATTCTTTGAGAATTAAGAAATAACGAACGGATAAAGGTCACAATTGGGCTGAAAGTGACTCCTGTGCAAATGGCCATCCAAAATAGTGACGTTCGATGTCCGTTGGTACAAATGTCATAACTCTTGCATCCGAACTCCGATTGGAATGATTCAAGATTTTTCGAAAAGCTAAGAAGAAGCTCTACAATGTAATCCAAGTTCCAAACCAAGAACATGAAATAAGCATAAAAGCCCAAACGATGTCCGGATTGCTTTTCTTTGCATTTTCATACCAATTCTTTGCGATTTCAACTCTCAAGCATATAATCTACAAAACGAACACAAAATGCATGAAAAGTAACTAAGAAACATAAGATTAAGCAAATAATTCAAGTAATAGATACCGGATAAGTAGGTATAAAACCTACTTATCACTAGTCCATTCCTCATACAGTCGTCCTCAATTTTTTAAAAATGGGACTTCAGAGGTGGTTTGTTGTAGGGTGAGGCTAATCTAGGTGAATTTTGGGGCTAAAGAGTCCACTGGTTGTACTGGATTGAATGAGGATTATGGATCTTGTTCTTGTGAGGAAGAACTCTTGGCCGATTTTAAAGCAGAACTTGGTGAAGCTTGAAAAGCATCTGAATTGCATTTTGGAAGAAGGTAAGGATGGGTAACAAGTCATATCTGAATTGTGTACTTTAAACTTAAAGGGAAATATTTGTTGACCTTGGGGAAATTGAACTTGTATGTGAACTTGTATGGATACCGAAATGTTGGATATCATGTTTGGCTTTCCCGATCTCTTGATTCCACAGGTGAAAACGGAGTAGTCATTTGGTAATGGTGGTACCAAAATAGAGTAGTCATTGAAACAGAGTAACTGGGTGAAGAATTGGCATAGACTTGGCATTTTGGTACCAATTTTTTTTCCCACTAATTTAGTTACAATTATGTTGTTGGACAAAGTCAAATTCCTCTAAGAATTGGCATAGACTTGGCATTATGTTTTTTTCCACTAATTTAGTTTCAATGTTCAGGTTTATTAAAATTTAATCATTTGAAATAATTATTCTATGTTTATAGTATTTTCTACAAACATTGATATTACAAAAACAAAAGGATTTTCGAACTCTCTTTTTAAGAATAATGCTCCTCCCTCTGTACTGTACTACATTTCTATAATTGATGAAAATTATATATACAATCTTGTGATAATTGATATTGGTGAGTAGAATAAATTAAATATCGATTAAAATGTTGGTATTAGAAATTATTACTCAGTCGAGTCCTTTGCTTTAGAAATGAAATTATTTCAGAAAGGATGAGAGAGTACCATGAAATTATTTCAGAAAGGATGAGAGAGTAACATGAAATTACTCGCATGTTCTCTCATCTGTCGTTTATATATAAGAAGAGTAATTAAGTCTTTATCCAACTTAAGTAACAGAGTTATGACAGAAAGTAGTTATTCACTTTAACTCAAAAAGTCGGAAGTTTAAATGTAGCTTTACTGACTACGTGTGGTTAAGTGGGAAATCGCCCAAACCCCAGGTGGTCATCTGAACTTTACCCTAAAACTTATCCAAATAAAATTATATAACCGAATTCAAAAATTTTTCAGACCATCAATTTTTTTTTCAAAATTCTCCACCAAAAATGGATTAAATCAAAAAAATTATATAAAAATAGATAAAAACCTAAACCTCCCCCCATAATCAAACCTTACATTGTCCCCAATGTAAGAAAATCATGTTAGGTTTGTACATAGCGCGAACATACAATTAAATTGCATACATAGTGCGGAAGCGCGATAAAATCAGATTTTAAATTTTTTATAAAAACCATCACCATGTTCTTTCCTTGTGCACAATTATCAATTAAATGAAAAAGATGGAGATGTAGAATCATACACTCGTAGATAAGAGCTTTCTCACGTACAAGTTCACCTTCAATTTCTTCGCTCTCTCCTTGAATTCCACCGATGAGATTCCTTCTTTAGATTAACATTAGCCACCCAAGTGTTTGGTCTCTAGAGGTGATCCACCACGGATAATATCTATTCAAGAAGATGGCTGTATGACAAAACCTTATTTTTCTCTATCTAGAGAAAATGTCAGTACTCTCCCAACTACTGGAAGTGTGTGTAACTATGTAACCTTAATCCACAATAAGACTTCTCTTATTTATAGATGTAGGCAACCCTCCTAAACTATTTAGGAATAAGGTTTTATTATAATTAATTAAATCTTTTAATTAATTAGATTCATAATCCAATTAGGAACTTATGAGAGTACTTTTATTAATTAATTTCCAAACCCTTTTAGGAATTAAATAATAATATTAATAAAACCCCTCTTATTAATTTATATTTAATATTTATAAAATATTAAATAATAAATATTAAGCTATTTAATTTATTATATTACCATAGAATAAATTAAATATATTTAACATATTATTATTATTATGCCATTTACTTCTTAAATAAATATTTTTCTTTTGCGATGTGACTATTTAGGTTCTTCATATTAAACCGGTTATGAATAAATAATTTAGAACAATTCTAATCTTATTTAAATAAATAAATTAAACTATTTAAATCATTTAAAACAATAATATTTATTCTGCAATATGGGTAAGTCCCCTTAGCGATCAACGAATTTCTAGATAATATAGATTTCAACATTAATCATAAAGAATCTTTTAGTGAATAGTTATCGTACAATTTAATCATTCTACCATACAATGTCCCAATAAAATATAAGATATGGAATTACTGTCAATTCTTATTTTATTTGATTATATGTATTTCGATTCTCAAATGCACAACTCTAAATAATGCAAATTAGAAACACCTTTCTAATTTCATTTTGCTTTGGCCAAAGACTACTGAGTTGTCATTTATCGAATCATATATGACATTCTCTCCTTTTACTAGATGTGGTAGATTCTTTATTGATTATTCACCTATCTTCATGTACAACTTATTATACCCAAGCATACTCTTTGATAAAACCCCTTTGATATACCCTAAGGGTCGTAAGGGACATGTCAAAGTATAACTTATCATACACAAGATACTATGTTGATCTTAAGTATAAGGATCACTTATACTACTATCACTTAAGGAATTTCTATTAACAGACAAGTAAAACTCCATTAGGCATTCCTTTAGCGAACCACGTTTAGTGAACTTATTCTCCAATTAGCACCTGCATACTTACTTTAGTGTCTCCACACAAATGACAATGGGATCAATCATCCTCTTCGTAAGAGCAATCAAAGTATGTACTAATCTATCTAAATTCACTAATCCCCTTTTTAGTAATCTAACGATTGGGAATAATTTTATTTTGTGAGCTATCTAGAATTTAGATATCATTATAATGATCATCATCATGATTATAAAAGCATTGATCAAAACTATGGGTTTATCACACTTAATTTAACAACATCATGTAGATAACGAAAATGTCTTTAATAAATTAATTCTTTTATTAATAAACGAACAAGATTACAAAGTATATGCGACATTATATTAAATATGATTGGCTTACGTACATACTTCTTTTAATCTTCCACTTACACCAAAGCCAATCGCCATGGTATCTAATACCCTTTTTCTATATGTGACGATCATCCTGCTGTTGGATAAAGCTTCAATAAATGGATTTATGTAATGTTGTTCTTGAGAGTCCACCATGAATTATCATCATATCCTTAGTGCCGGTAAAGTACTTTAAAATATTTTTCACTGTCTTACAATGATCTTCTCCAAAATATGACTTTTCAACATAAGGTCTCGTATATTTTATTGCATACATGATAGTAACTCATGCAATTTCTCTTTTATTGGGGACAATTTAGAGAGACACTCCATGACTCATCATCATGAGACTTCTCTTAGAGTTTTACATGCTAAACGCCTTTAGCATCAAATGAATATACATTCATTGGGTCAAGCCAAGCATCCTTTTAAATCTATCTATATAGATTTATATCCCCAATTAATAGGATGTTTCTCCCAAATCATTCATGGAGGAATGCTTAAACAACCTTATCTTTACTGATTGTAGCATTGGTATGTCATTCCTTATCAGTAGTATATTAACATATAATACTAGGAATGTCATAGTGCTCCCACTGACCCTTTTGTACACACTAGGTTCATTCTCATTTTTGATAAAATCAAAGTCTTTTGATTATCTCATCAAACCGAATGTTCCATCTTTGAAAAGCTTGCTTTAATCCATTGATGGTTTGTTATAGCTTATATACATGATTTACTTCAACCATTGGAACAAATCCATATGACTGTATTATACATACATTCTCATCTAATATTCATTGAGGAATGGTGTCTCCACATCCATTTTCCATATTTAGTAATAATTAACTATAATTGCAAGTAAAATCCAAATAGACTTGAACATTACTACCGGTAATAAGGTTTTATCAAAGTCAACTCCTCAACTTTATTTAAAACCTTTTCCCACCAGTCTAACCTTATAGGTCTTCACCTTGCCATTTTCTCTAGTCTTTCTCTCAAAAACCCATATACACACTTTAGGCATTATGCGTACCAGAGGTTTAACCAAAGTCCATACTTGGTTTTTTATATATGGAGTCCATTTTGGATTTCATGGTCATCTGTCATTTCTCTAAGTGTCTATAACTTATAGCCTCGTCGTATATAATTAGATCATCATCTTCTATGATGTGTACCTCATCATCATCATCTATGATGAATCCATACCTTCTAGGTATCTTCAGTACTATTGTAGATTTATGATTCGGCTGTGGTACAATTCGTCTATCTACAGGTTCCCTTTTTAACTTATAGTGCTTTGTGGTTCTTGAACTTCTTTGAGATCTATTGTCCTCCCACTAGCACCTTCAACGATAAACACCTTTATCTAAGAAGGCAGTGTGTTTCGCAATAAAAAAATTTTGCTCAGTAGGATTATATAACTCTTAACCTAAACTTATGTTAGGAAGTTTCATAAATCTTCACTTGTCAAATTTTGTCCCATGCTTATCCTTTTGAAAATTTTTAACATAAGTTGGATAAACCCTTATCTTAACATACTTAAGACTAGAAATCCTCCATATCCATAACTCATATAGAGTCTTGGGGCCGAATTTTGAGGTTACCTTATTTTGTTGATTTGCAACCGTTTATAAGGAATAACCCCAGAAGGATACCGGAATGTCGATAAAAATTAGTATGGACTGCATCATGTCCAACATGATACGATTTTTCCTTTTAGATACACCAATCAATTATTGTGTATCAAGAAACGTCCAGTGTGAGAAAATACCATTTTGAGATGATCCAAAAATTTATTGTACAAGTATTCCTTCCTCAATCTAATCAAAGAATCTTCATTTTTGAATTCTTTGAACCTTTCAAATGATTCTTACTTGTATTTCATCAAATACTTATATTCAACACTTTGAATAATCATCTCCTTTTCTTTTACTAGTTTGTTTAATATGAAAAAATATTTTCATGTAAGTCAAGTATGTAAAGTCTATTCAATAAATTTTTTTAGTTCTTTACAAAAAAATTATTATTATAAATAGAACAATCATTTGTTCTTAAATATAATACTAACACCTTCCTTGTCCAACAACAGAATGGAAATAATGTTTCTAATTAGAATTGGAACATAATAACAACATATTTAAACTAATGGACTTTCCCGTAGGCTAAAAAATAAGTTCCTACGGCTAATGGACCAACCTTTGTTGTGAGACCCCGAATTTAATGAATAAGATTTAATTTTTCTTGAAATATTTTTTTAATATTATGGTGTGGATTTGATATAATATTATAGTTGTGGGTTATATTTATAAATTTTGCAAAGTATGCAAGTTGTTGTATAATATTCGATTGGTCGGGGAATATTTTTTTTGTAGGGGAATATCCGTACGACGACACAATCATTGGTGTACCCCATAACAAAAGTATTGTCGTATTTAGAAAACGACTGAATTTTAATTTTATAAAAATAACGGCGAAAGTGTTACCGTTAAAACTGTTGAACTACTCGGTAGTAAAAGTACAGTAATATGCGTGATTGCATAGTAGCACGCGGTATTAATTATTGATGCTTACGTGAGAAATCACTCAGTTAAACTCAAATATTGCTACAGTAATTGTTGCATCATATCTCTCATATTATTGATTCAATTATTGTTATAGTATCATTTGCATAATATGATATATTATTAAATCAATAATTGAGACGCCAAAGTTATTCATATTATTATTTACAATATTGATAATGTCTAGAAGTTCTGTCAAAGAGAGGTTTGTTCACCTAATTGTGCGCCAATAAGGAGAAATCCTTATCGGAAAACCCCCTCTTTCCTGGGAACGACCTGTTTGTTAAATATTGTGAGTTATTATATTAATGATGAATAAGTTCGTGTTGATTAAAGATGAAATTGACAGTTCCATTGTGTTGGGATTATTAGTGTTAGTGGAAATCAATATTTATTTCGATTATAATTGATGTCTGGAGGTTATATTGTTCAATCGGGTATTCGGGGCAATTTTCGTGTCTGGGTACTATTCACAAGTTACTATTCATGAGTTACTATTCACGAGTTACTATTCATTAGTTACTATTCACGAGTTACTATTCATGAGTTACTATTCACCAGTAATATATATTTCTTTTCGGTTCAAATCATTTTTGGGTACAATATAATTCCATGAGGAGATGTGCTAATTTTTCAGACCGTTGGTTGAAATTATAATAGTAAATCAATATATGAGTTTTTATTTTAAAGTTTTAATAGTAACTTGTCCCTTCAATTTTCCAAGAGTTATTTGTCCCTTCAGTTTTCCAAGAGTTATTTGCCTCTTCGGTGTTCCAAGAGTTAATTGTCCCTTCGCAAATAGTAGTTGTCTCTTCAATATTACCAAGAGTCATTTTGACCGTTCGTTAAGACTAAGAGCCACTTTCAGTTCTTCTATAAATAGAAGCTCATTCCTTCATTATGTCTTACGAATTCACTGAAACTCTAGAGAGAGAAACTATAGAGAGAAAGAAGAAAAGTATTCTGCTACTTCACTACTCTAATATCCAGTTTCTTCTAAGGTAGGGGATATTATTTGTTGTACTCGTAAGGGGTATTATTTCTTTTGTATTCACGAAGAGAACTTCTATTATTCCATTCTTATTATTCAGTTGGAATAACCTGTTTATGCGAAGTACCACATACATGGTGAAATTCTTCAAATATTCCGTTCTTTATTATTATGTCAGAATATCCTGTCTGTGCGTTTACGCCGGACCTGGTTCCATTATTTATTATTCTGTCAGAATATCTTGTCTGTGCGTTTACGCCGGACCTGGTTCCATTATTTATTATTCTGTTGGGAATAACATGTCTGTGCAGTCTACCGCACGCATGGTGAATCCTTCTGTTATTCTATACTTTATTATTCTGTTGGAATACCATGTCTATGTAGATTACCAAATGCATGGTGAATGATCCTTCGTATTCATTCCTTATTAAATTGTGGAAATGATCTGTCCACGTGGATTACCGCATGGCGGGTGAAAATCCATTTGCAGTTTCATATATTCTATTATACTCAGTTGGTTAAAGCTTTGGTTTCTATATTCCATGAAATTAGTGGAATATCCTTGATATTTGCGCTTCATCCAGTATCTTTTCATGAAAATATTCTTCTGAGCATTCTTGAATTTTACTCCATAAAGAAGTATCATGTTGACAATTTGGACGTTATTAGTTCCTGGATAAATTAATTCTTGAACTTGTTTTATTGAATTCTTATATCATTGTCATCATCCTCACGTTTATATTATGTTGAAAGTCATCTGTGGCCTGTAGTGCATAGATGGACTTGGTATGATTATGACCAGGGATTAATCGGTATAATCATGACCGTAATGTTACAAATAATATGAAAAAAGTCCTCATTGGCCCGTAGTGCATTGATGGACAGTTTTTGTTATTATTATAGCTATGGATTCTCTTCGGCCAAGGGTGCAAAGATGAATTTTTTTATGGCATGATCAGGACCGTTGATGAAAACACGATTATCTTTGGCCCGTAGTGCATGAATAATTTGTGGTCTTTATACTAAAGAATATCTTTGGCCTGTAGTGCAGGGATGATTTGATGATGTGGATTATTTATTAAGCTGAGTCTCAGCAATAAAAGTAATGAAAAACCTTTTAAATCATAGAAGATAGTAGATTTTATTCTCTACTTGACTCTTCTAATGGATTGCTTTTTCCGCTGCAGTTAAACTTGATGTTTATTATATTTTATCAGTTTAACACCGTTGAAAGCCAGCGATAAATTATTCAGCATTATCTTAGTCATAATATTTCTTATTGGGCTAGTTGAGCTCACCCTTTTGCTTTCATTATTCTCTTCAGGAAATGAGAACGTAGCAGGGACTTGTCGGGGAATAGAGTGATGGTCCTAGATGGTGCATTAGTGGTCCTCACTATTCTGTGAAATAGTGTGATAATAAATGTAATGAGGACCCCATTGAGTTTGTATATTGTCTAGATGACAATATTTGTATTAAAACTCACAGCATATGTTTAGTCGTATTTTACACGACTGTTGTATAATTAAATTGTATTTGAATTTTGTACCACGTATTTGGCGACTCAAGATAGGTGATCTATACCTATTTTGGGTGCGTCACTGTTGGTACCAAAGCCATAGAAAAGTGCCTCGAGCCTTTATCTGGTGACTTCCAAGTCTTGGAATGCACCGAAGCCAGACTTTTCGTAGGGGACGCCGTGAGTAACGGTGGTAAGTTTATAGGTATCATTGTGAGGTGCTATCCAAGTCCTGGATGCGGGTCACAGTCGGTATCAAAGCTTAGGGATATGATCTATGGCTGAGATGTGAGACAAAAACTAGGAGGGGAGAGAAGGGGATTTCCTTCGCTAGTATGACCTACCTAAGTTTATTTCCTATTTAATTGGTCGGTCAGAGTATAGGGATAATATGTGATATGATAATTAACCCTTATTTTGTGATAGTGTTTGCGAATGACGTCTAAAAATATTGAGATAAGCAATGAAGCACATAAGACCGTTGAGTCAGCTCAACCAAAAGGTAACGACCAACAACACGATAATAATCATACCGTTGGCAATGGCCATCGGAACAATGATAACCATCGTGGGGGAAATTATCATGCCAAGAATGGTAACCACTTCGGTGGTAATCATGGCCAAGATAATAGAAGTGGAAATTTCAAGAAGAGAAAGTCATTTAGCTCGATTTTGTCGTATAGTGAAGTCAAGTCCAGCTGGGACGGTGGCACCAAAGGCTGATACGAACAAAACAAAGTCGGTGGTTTCAGGAAGAGCGTTTTTCGTGACTTCTCAAAAAGCGAGTGACCAGAACGAAGTTAACATGGGTTAGTTAATTATAAATTCTTGCGAAGTCTATACCTTATTAGATACCGGTTCTACCCATTCTTTTATCTCTCTTGCTTAAGCTCAACGTTTAAATTTGACTCCGGAGAAATTAGACTTTGACTTATCGGTTGAAACTCCGTTAGGAAAAACCTTCGTTACATATGTTATCCAAGTCTTGGATGAGAGTCACAGTTTTGAATGATATTTCTATTTTTAATAAATTTCCTGACGTATTCTTGAAGACTTCTTAGCCAACCCTAGAGCGTGAAATCGAATTTTTTATTGACCCCAGTACAAAACTCATTTCTAAAACCCTCAAATATTTTCTTCACCAAAAACGAACGTGTAATGTGCCAAAGACGTTGGCTCGAGCTGTTCAAGATTACGATCGTACCATTCAATATCATCATGGGAAAAATGAACGCGGTAGCTGACGCGTTGAGTAGAAAATCGTATGAGTTTGCGAGTGTGATGGTGTTAACACAAAGACCCATTAAGTATAAATTACAAATGATGGAGATAGAGTTAAAAACTCTAGGGACCCACGTGAAGATAACGAATATACGATTAGAATAGACTTTAATCGATAAAGTTAAAGCTGCTCAAGCTATATACTCAAAGCTGATGAATGTTAAGAAGAAGGTTCAAGATGGCGTTATTCTAGAAGCAAGAATCGATGAAGAGAGGAAATCTCAACCCTTGATTATATTGGTCCATTCGAAATCCTTGATCGAGTAGGAATTGTGGCCTATAGACTCGTTTTACCGCCAAGTATGTCGCGTGTTCATAACGTTTTTCACGTATAAATATGTGGACGACCCGAACCACATTATTGAATTAAAACTAGACGAGATAACAGAAGATTTAACGTATGAAAAGCTACGTGTTAAAATCTTGGATAAGAAGGATCGTATTTAACACTCAAAGGTTATACCTCAAGAGTTAGAATTTGAACTGAAGTTAAGGTATCCTCACCTATTCGGCATACCAGGTAAGTAAATAATTTCGAGGGCAAAATTTCATAAGGAGGGGAGATTGTCAGTCCCTGAATTTTATTAATAAGATTTAATTTTTCTCGGAATATGTTTTTTAATATTATGGTATGGATTTGATATAATGTTATAGTTGTGGGTTATATTTATAAATTTTGCAAAGTATGCAAGTTGTTGTATAATATTCGATTGGTCGGGGAATATTCTTTTTGTCGGGGAATATCCGTACGACGACACAATCATTAGTGGACCCCACAACAAAAGTATTGTCGTATTTAAAAAATAACAGAATTATCATTTTATAAAAATAACAGCGAAAGTGTTACCGTTAAAACAGTTGAACTACTCGGTAGTAAAAGTATAGTAATACGCGTGGTTGCATAGTAGCACACGGTATTGATTATTGATGCTTACGTGAGAACTCACTCAGTTATACTCAATTATTGCTACAGTAATTGATGCATCATATCTCTCATATTATTGATTCAATTATTGTTACAGTATCATCTGCATAATATGATATATTATTAAATCAATAATTGAGACGCCAAAGTTATTCATATTATTATTTACAATATTGACAATGTCTAGAAGTTCTGTCAAGGAGAGGTTTGTTCACCTAATTGCGCGCCAATAAGGAGAAATCCTTATCGGAAATCCCCCTCTTTCTTTGGAACGACCTGTTTGTTATATATTGTGAGTTATTATATTAATAATGAATAAGTTCGTATTGATTAAAGATGAAATTGATAGTTCCATTGTGTTGGGATTATTAGTGTTAGTAGAAATCGATATTTATTTCGATTATAATTGATGTTTGGAGGTTATATTGTTCAATCGGGTATTCGGGGCACTTTTCGTGTCAAAGTACTATTCACGAGTTACTATTCACCAGTTACTATACATGAGTTACTATTCACGAGTTACTATTTACAAGTTACTATTCACGAGTTACTATTCACGAGTTACTATTCACGGGGTACTATTCACCCGTAAAATATATTTCTTTTCGGTCCAAATCATTTTTGGGTACAATATTATTCCATGAGGAGATGTGCTAATTTTTCAAACCGTTGTTTGAAATTATAATAGTAAATCAATATGGATCGTTGATTTAAAGTTTTAATAGTAACTTGTCCCTTCAGTTTTTCAAGAGTTATTTGTCCCTTCTGAAAGTAGTATGCACACAAGCCAATCATGTTTGATGATAAAGCATATACTTTGTAAACAATTTTATTCATTTATTAATAAAAAGTATTAATTTATTAAAGGCTTTTAATTATCTACATGATGCTGTTTTATAATATGTGATAAACCCATAGTTTTAAGCAATGCTTTTAGAATAATGATGATGATCATTCTAATGAGATCTAAATTCTTAGAAAGCTTAAAACTAAAATAGTTCCCAATCATTGGATTACTAAATTGGGGATTAGTAAATCCGGATAGATTGGTACATACGTTGCTTGCTCATTGGATGAGGATGATTGATCTCATGATCATTTGTGTGGAGACACTAAAGCAAGTATGTAGATGCTTATTAGAGAATAAGTTCACTGAACGTGACTCGCTAAGAATACCTAATGGAGTTTTACTTGTCTGTCAATAGGAATTCCTGTAGTGATAGTAGTACAAGTGATCCTTGGACTTGAGATCATCATAGTATCTTGTGTATGATGAGTTATACTTTGACTTATTCCTTAAGACCCTTAGGGTATATCAAAGAGTATGCTTGGATATAATAAGTTGTACATGGAGATAATGTATGATCAATAAAGAATCTAGCACTTCTAGTAAAAGAAGAGAAATGTCCTATGTGATTCGATAAATGACAACTCAGTAGTCCTTGGCCAAGGCAGAATGAAATTAGAAAGGAGTTTCTAATTTGCATTATTTGGGGTTGTGCATTTAAGAGTCGAAATACATATAATTAAATAAAATAAGACTTGACAGTAATTCCATGTCTTATATTTAATTGGGACATTGTATGGTGGAAGGATTGAATTGTACGGTAACTATTTACTCAAAGGTTCTTTTATGATTAATGTTGAAATCTATATTATCTGGAAAGTCGTTGATCGCTAGGGAGGCTTATCCCTATTGTAGAATAAATATTATTTATTTAAATAAATTATTAGTTTAATTTATTTATTTAAATAAGATTAGAATTGTTCTAATTGATTTATTTACAACCGGTTTAATATGGAGAACCTAAAGGGTCACACCATAAAAGGAAGAATAATTATTTAAGAAGTTAATGGCATAATCGTAATAATAAGTTAAGTATATTTAATTTAATCTATGGTGATAGAATAAATTAAATAGCTTAATATTTATTATTTAATATTTTGGAAATATTAAATATAAATTAATAAGAGGAGTCTTATTATTATTATTACTATTATTATTATTTAATTCCTAAAGGAGTTTGGGAATTAATTAATAAAAGTACTCTTAAATATTCTAATAGGATTAGGAGGCAAATTAATTAAAAGAATTTAATTAATTATCTCTAATAAGATTAGGGAGCTTAATTAATTAAAAGGTTAATTAATTATTCCTAATAAGATTAGGAGCCTAATTAATTAAAAGAGTTTAATTAATTAAAATAAAACCCAATTCCTTAATTGTTAAGGAGGGGTTGCCCACATCTATAAATAAGAGGAGTCTTATTATGGGTGATTGAGAGGTTGAGGTATTATGAGAATACGTAATTCCAATAGTTGGGAGAGTACGCCTTTTTCTATAGAGATAGAAAAACTAGGGTTTAGCCAACCACCCATCTTCTTGAATTCTTCTTCTTCATTGGCGGATCACCTCTAGAGGCCAAACACTTGGGTGGCTAACGTTAATCGAAGGAAGGGACCAAACCCGGTGGATTCAAGTTGAACGCGAAAAGGATTGGAGGTGAACTTGTACCTGAGGAAGCTCGGATCTTCAAGGGTATGATTTTATTCTTTATCTTTTCGTTTAATTAATAATTGTGCATAAAGGGTGATCCGAGTTTATGGTTTGTAAAATTTTAAAACTCTGATTTTACACGCTTCCGCATATTTTGCAATTTGATTGCGTTCATGAATATTACAAACCTAACAGTGGCATCAGAGCCAAACCTTTATGCGAATTATTAATTGTTCAGATTTGATATGTATATTGATATGTGTTTAGAACAATTTAATTGGGCATAATTTTATTGTATAAAATTTAAATTAAAAAAAAAATACTTCGCGTGTCAGAGCTGCTGAATTCACGTGTTTCATTTTTTTTAAGCTGCTGGTTCATGTGACGTGGCAAGGGAGGATTCAGATTATTAATCTGGTTGACATGCCTTGAATTCAAATGGAATCAGGAGCTTGGCTAGTATTCTTTAAAAAAAAAAGGTGACTTATGGTTTTATTAGTTAACAGGATTCTGTCAAAAATTAAGTTCGGTTATATATATATATATATATATATATATATATATATATATATATATATAGAGTAAGGATCAAGAGCTTACCCCTTATCTAACTCACCCGAGCTCATCCCCCTTTAGCGACGGACCCGACGATGGTTCGGTCATACAACCGTCGTCTATACTTTTAGCGACGGACAACATATAGCGTCGCTAAAAGTATAGACGACGGTTTTATGACCGAACCGTCGCCGGGTCCGTCGCTAAAAGGAGGGTGAGCTCGGGTGAGTTGGATAAGGAGTATGCTCTTGATCCGGACCGTATATATATATTATATAATAGTTATATTATATATATATAACGGTATATATAATATTTTTATTATTTTATTATTAAAATAAAAGTTTATTTTAATCTTAAAATAAAAGGTTTATTTTAATTTTAAAATAAAAGATTTATTTTAATTTTAAAATTAAATTTCATGCTAACTAATTAGAGTTGGAATTGGATTCCATGATAACTAATTAGAGTTGAAATTGAATCTATCTTTCCTTAAATAAAGGAGTTTATTTAGATATGAAATAAGATTTCATATTATTCAAAATAAAGGAGTTTATTTGTGAATAGGAAAGAGAATCCTAATTTCCTTAAATAAAGGAGTTTATTTAGATATGAAATAAGATTTCATATTATTCAAAATAAAAGAGTTTATTTGTGAATAGGAAAGATAATCCATGTTTCCTTTAATAAAAGTTTATTTTTTTTTTACATGGAATTGGATTCCATAATTAATTAAAATAAATGAGTTTATTTTGATTAAAATTTTGATTAAAATAAAATAGTTTATTTTATTCAAAATTGGATAAATTAAAATAAAATACTTTTATTTTGATTTAAATTTGGATTAAAATAAAGGAGTTTATTTTGATTCAAAATTAGATTTTATACTAACTAAATTTGCCCATTAAATGATATCAATATATATATTAAATATTTATTATTCATGAGATGAATGTTATTTATTGATACATATGGTGATGTGTATGATAATAAATGAGATTGATTATGGACTATTGACTAATGTGATTGGATTTTATTTTAGTTGGATGCATGAATGTATGGGTTTTATTAAATGGGGTCTACGTACCTCGTCTTCTCTAATTTTTCTTAATGTAAATTCTAACTCCCTCCTATGTACTTCCCCTTGACTGCTGATCAAGGTTTCTATTTATTTTAAATAGTTTTGTAATATGAATAGTTAGAATTAATTTTGAAGAATTGGAGATCAAGGAGCAAGGAGCGCGTGAAGACCCGTTTGTAATGGAGCCCGGGTTTAAATGTAATAATTATATTTAAATATTAATTCTTGCACCCCTAGGGTTTGACCTTTTGGTTCACTTGGTGGCTCTAGTGAACCAAACTAGAATAAAAGTCCATAATCAATCCGGGTAGAATATAGTATTCTATATGTGCATGCTTATACTATATATATTATATATTATGCAAACATGCTTCGCATGTTAATTAATATGACGCGTATTTTATATATATATGTGCATGCGCGCTAAACAAGATGAGACAAATTAATAACAAACCCCTCAAATATTTTATATTAAGTTGTAATGTTCAAAGATATTTGGAATATCGAACGTCGCCTTCTTGCATGATAGAAACAATAGAGTATTGAATATTTAATATGAGTTTATTGTGCACACACAAGACGAGTATTAAATATTTAAGATGTTATTTTTATTACATATGATGTTTATAAGGAATTGAACATTACTGCTTTGTTGTGCACACACAAGGGCTGTAGTTTTCTCTTCACTTATATGGAAATATTGGGTCTGACTTAACTAAAATCATTTTAGTTCGGATGTGCACACACTTGACCATTATGATTTAAGAGGCAAATTACAAGGAGTTACATAGTTGATGTAATTAACAAGAGTTGTCTACCTATTTATTTATATATAGTTTGTTGTGCACACACAAGGCTATATACATTTGAAATGGGATCCTTATTCTCACTAGCATATCTTTAATTAGATATTGCTGAACTATATATATTGAGGGTAATATAGTTTGAAGAAAATAGTGGGAGATGCCAATTTAAAACAAGACCTAAATTATTTTGGTAATTAATAAAAGAATGTATGTTAAAATATTGTTAATTACAAATTCATTTACAGATTTTTACAATGTCTAAATTATTATCACTGCATAGCATATTAGATGCTTATTTAACCGGACCGAATTAAACGGATTGGTTAAGGTAATTGAGAATAGTTCTCACGGCTGAAAAGCTATCTTATGTCCTTAATACGTCTATCCTTGCAATGGTTGCAGACAATGCCTCTGAGGAAGATATTGCTACTTTTAGAAAGTGGCTAGATGATGCATAGTTGGCTCAATGCATCATGCTCACATCCATGAGTAACGAGCTTCAGCGTCAGCATGAAACTATGGATGCTCTCTTACTATATTCCTGCACATCAAGTTGTTGATGGTAAAGAAAGTAGGACTGATAGATATCAGATATCTAAGGAGCTCTTCCGATCTAGAATGGCCAATGACACTATAGTACAAATAAAAGTCCTTAACATTATCAATTTGATTGATCAATTAGGACAACGGGTTTTGTCATGGATGGAGAGTTGAGCCAAGATTTGATCTTGCACTCACTCCCGGACTCATTTCACAATTGTTGTGAATTTTTCATATGAACAAGCTAGATATCAGCCTCGCTGATTTGCTTAACATGTTGAAAAATGTTGAGAGTCACTTTCCAACCAAGAAATACCATGTCTTACTGGTAGGGGCCAAAGGATCTTCTGAAAAGAAGAACGATTCTAAGAAGGTAAATATAAAGGCAAAAAAAAAGGATAATAAGAACAAAATTGATACGGATAGCAAAGGAGTTTGCTTCCACTGCAATAAGCATGGACACTGGAAAGAAACTGCGAGAAGTATCTTGCAGAGGCTAACCAAAGAAGCTTAGTGAAGTTTCGGTTACAAATACAAATTTGTTCATGATTTGAAATAAATTTTTCTTTAAGTCAAGGTTCTACTTGGGTATTGGATACCGACTTTGGTTATCATAAATATAGATTTATGAAGGACCAAGCAGAAGTAGAAAGCTAAACAAAGGATAAGTAATCCTATGTCTGGTAAATGAAGCAAAGGTTGCTGCATTAGCCATAGGAACTTATAGTTTAGCAATCCCTACGGACAAATCTATTAAGTCAATAAGTTGTTATTGTATCTCAGTTCGTGTTAGAAACATTATTTCCATTTTATTGTTGGACAATGAAATCTTTGGTATTATAATTAGGAACAATTGTTGTTCTATTTATAATAATAATGTTTTATATAGAACTGAAATATTACTTTATAGATTTTGTATACTTGACTTACGTGAAAATAATTTTGCAAATTGAATAAACTAGTATAAGAAAAGGAGATGATCATTCAAAGAGTTGAATGTATGTATTTGTTGAAATACAAGTGTAAATTATTTGAAAGGTTGAAAGAATTCAGAAGTGAAATAAATTGACAAAGTATTAAGATTCTTTGATTAGATCAAGGAATAAATACTTGTGCAATAAGTTTTTAGATCATCTCAAATGGTTTTCTCACAATGGACGCCTCCTGATACGCAATAATTGATTGATGTATCTGAATGGAAAAATTATAGCTTGTTGGACATTGTGCGATCCATAATGATTTTACCGACATTCCAGTATCCTTCTAGGATCATGTCCTAGAAATGGTTGCTTATCTACGGAAAAGGTAACCTCAAAATCCGGCCCCAAGACTCCATAAAAGTTATGGACAGGGAGGATTCATAATCTTAAGTATGTTAAGATAAGGGGTTGTCCAACTTATGTGAAACGGTTTCAGAGGATAAGCTTGGGATAAAATTTGACAAGTACAGATTTGTGGGACATCCTAAAGTAAGTTTAGGTTATATGTTCTATAATCCTACTTAGCAAAAGGTGTTTTTTGCGAAACACAATGCCTTCTAAGATAAAGGTGTTTATCATTGAAGGGGCTAGTGGGAGGATAATAGATCTTGAAGAGTTCAAGAACCACAAAATACTATAAGTCAAATAAGAGGAACCTGTAGATGGACCTATTGTACCACAATCGAATCGTAAATCTGGAATATTACCGAAGATGCTTGGGAGGTATGGATTCATCATGGATGATGATGATGAGGTACGCATCATAGAAGATGATGATCCAGAGTTACATACGATGAGGTAAGAGTTCTAGTGTGTACAAAAGGGTCAGTGGGAGCATCGTGAAATTTCTAGTATTATATGTTGATATACTACGGATGAGGAATAACATACCAATGCTACAATCAGTAAAGATAAATTTGTCTAAACATTCCTTCATGAAAGATTTGGGAAGAGTATCTTAATTGGGGATGCAAATCTATATAGATAGATTTAAAAGGATGCTCGGCTTAACCCAAGGAACGTATATTCATTTGATGCTAAAGTCGTTTAGCATGGCAAACTCCATGGGATATCTCATGTTGATGAGTCATGGAGTGTATCTCTCTTAATAGTCCCTATAGACTCCTAAAAGAGAGATCGCGTGAGTGACAATCATGTATGCAATGAAATAAACGCGACCTGATGTTGATCAGTCATATTCTGGAGAAGTTCACTGTGAAACAATGAAAAACATCTTAAAGTACTTAACCAGCACTAAGGATGTGATATAATTCATGGCGGGTCTGAATTAAAACTAGAGGGCTTAACAGACTCAAGTTTTTCAGACAGACCAAGACGACAGAAAATCCACTTTAAGGTAAAGGGTTACCTTGAACAGTGGTGCAGTGAATTGGAAAGGTTCCAAACAGCAAAGAGTTGTTGGTTTAGTGAAAAAGACATAGTATATAGCTATAAATGAAGCTGCAAGTTGATTGTTTGGATGAAAAGTTCATTACAGAACTAGGAATAGTTCCTAAGTCTCATCTTAGATCTAAACATGTGTTGTGGCCCTTTCATTTGATTATAAGAATCATTGAAAGATGAGAAATCACTATAGAGATAGTGGACTCTCATGAACAACATTACATATCCATTAACTAAAGCTTATCCAACAGCAGGATGATCGTCACTTAGAGAAGAAGAATATGAGATACCATGGCGATTGGCTTTAGTGCAAGTGGGAGATTGAAAGTAGTATGCACACAAGCCAATCATGTTTGATGATAAAGCATAAACTTTGTAAACAATCTTATTCATTTATTAATAAAAAGTATTAATTTATTAAAGGCTTTTAATTATCTACATGATGATGTTTTATAATATGTGATAAATCCATAGTTTTAAGCAATGCTTTTAGAATAATGATGATGATCATTCTAATGAGATCTAAATTCTTAGAAAGCTTAAAACTAAAATAGTTCCCAATCATTGGATTACTAAATTGGGGATTAGTAAATCCGGATAGATTGGTACATACGTTGCTTGCTCATTGGATGAGGATGATTGATCTCATGATCATTTGTGTGGAGACACTAAAGCAAGTATGTAGATGCTTATTAGAGAATAAGTTCACTGAACGTGACTCGCTAAGAATACCTAATGGAGTTTTACTTGTCTGTCAATAGGAATTCCTGTAGTGATAGTAGTACAAGTGATCCTTGGACTTGAGATCATCATAGTATCCTGTGTATGATGAGTTATACTTTGACTTATTCCTTAAGACCCTTAGGGTATATCAAAGAGTATGCTTGGATATAATAAGTTGTACATGGAGATAATGTATGATCAATAAAGAATCTAGCACTTCTAGTAAAAGAAGAGAAATGTCCTATGTGATTCGATAAATGACAACTCAGTAGTCCTTGGCCAAGGCAGAATGAAATTAGAAAGGAGTTTCTAATTTGTATTATTTGGGGTTGTGCATTTAAGAGTTGAAATACATATAATTAAATAAAATAAGACTTGACAG
The DNA here is from genome assembly GCA_020205505.1 of Panax japonicus. NCBI lineage: Eukaryota > Viridiplantae > Streptophyta > Magnoliopsida > Apiales > Araliaceae > Panax > Panax japonicus. The sequence goes on from CM035107.1 coordinate 67,032,139, forward strand.
TAATTCCATGTCTTATATTTAATTGGGACATTGTATGGTGGAAGGATTGAATTGTACGGTAACTATTTACTCAAAGGTTCTTTTATGATTAATGTTGAAATCTATATTATCTGGAAAGTCGTTGATCGCTAGGGAGGCTTATCTCTATTGTAGAATAAATATTATTTATTTAAATAAATTATTAGTTTAATTTATTTATTTAAATAAGATTAGAATTGTTCTAATTGATTTATTCACAACCGGTTTAATATGGAGAACCTAAAGGGTCACACCATAAAAGGAAGAATAATTATTTAAGAAGTTAATGGCATAATCGTAATAATAAGTTAAGTATATTTAATTTAATCTATGGTGATAGAATAAATTAAATAGCTTAATATTTATTATTTAATATTTTAGAAATATTAAATATAAATTAATAAGAGGAGTCTTATTATTATTATTACTATTATTATTATTTAATTCCTAAAGGAGTTTGGGAATTAATTAATAAAAGTACTCTCAAATATTCTAATAGGATTAGGAGGCAAATTAATTAAAAGAGTTTAATTAATTATCTCTAATAAGATTAGGGAGCTTAATTAATTAAAAGGTTAATTAATTATTCCTAATAAGATTAGGAGCCTAATTAATTAAAAGAGTTTAATTAATTAAAATAAAACCCAATTTCTTAATTGTTAAGGAGGGGTTGTCCACATCTATAAATAAGAGGAGTCTTATTATGGGTGATTGAGAGGTTGAGGTATTATGAGAATACGTAATTTCAATAGTTGGGAGAGTACGCCTTTTTTTATAGAGATAGAAAAACTAGGGTTTAGCCAACCACCCATCTTCTTGAATTCTTCTTCTTCCTTGGTGGATCACCTCTAGAGGCCAAACACTTGGGTGGCTAACGTTGATCAAAGAAAGGGACCAAACCTGGTGGATTCAAGTTGAACGCGAAAAGGATTGGAGGTGAACTTGTACCTGAGGAAGCTCGGATCTTCAAGGGTATGATTTTATTCTTTATCTTTTCGTTTAATTAATAATTGTGTATAAAGGGTGATCCGGGTTTATGGTTTGTAAAATTTTAAAACTCTGATTGTACACAATTATTTAATTAATAATTGTGCATATAGATTAGTTGCATTTCATTGCATTGCATTGCATTTTTGTTTTGTTTTTGCTTGAGGACAAGCAAAGGTTTAAGTTTGGGGTATTTGATAAGTAGGTTTTATACCTACTTATCCAGTATCTTTTACTTGAATTAGTTGTTTTTATTCATTTGTCTTAGTTACTTTTCATGCATTTTGTGTTCGTTTTGTAGGTTATACGTTTGGAAGCGATGTGAGCGATTATTGGTAAGGAAAAACACGGAAAATGAAAGGAAAAAGCAATCCGGACATCATTTATGCTTTTATGTTCATTTCATGTTCTTGGCTTGGAGCTTGGACTATATTTTAGAGCGTTTTCTTAGCTTTCCGGAACATTTTGAATCATTCAAATCGCAGTTCGGATGAAAGAGTTATGACATTTCTACCGACGGACGTTGAACTTCACCGTTTTGGGTGGTCATTTGCATAGCAGTCACTTCCAGTCCAATTTCGACCATCATGCGATTGTTATTTCTGAAAGCTAAAAGAATGAAAGTTGTAGATCTCGTCGATAGCTTCGATTTGATAGGTCGCGAGACCCGTAACTCCTCCCGGTTCAAACGTTATGGCAGTTTTAGCAGAGGAGGTTTTAGCAGAAAATTGTGTTGGCAGATTGGTACCCAGCCGGGGCTGGGCGTTTTTAGCCTTAGGACCCAGCCAGGGCTGGGGTCCTGGGCGTTTTAACAGCTTGCCATCCAGCCGGGGCTGGCTTTTACAAAGGGAAATACCCAGCCGGGGCTGGGTATACGCGAAAATGAGTGGGTTTTGTCCGAATTTGAGTCCGAAAAGGATTGTTTTCGAGTTGTTTGATTCAAGGACTTCCAAGAGGACTTAAAGACTTGTACAAAGGCTTATAAAAGGAGGGGAATAACACAGATTAGAGGAGATTATTAGGAGATTAGAGAGCATTCTATTAAATTAGATTAGAGTAAATTAGAGAAAAACACTAGTTTTTATGAGATTTGGAGATTGATGCAACTTGGAGACCATTGAAGTTTTGAAGTAGGAGCAAGGAGGGAGCATCAAATCTACAGACAATAGATTATTTCTTCTCATCTTCTTCTATCTTTATCTTTTAATGATTATTCAATTGTGGATTCTTAGCTTTAATTCAATAATCATGAACTAATTCTTTGTTTGAGATTAAAAATGGATCTTATTGTGTAGTTTATTTTAATATGCTTCGTTATCAATTAGTATTTTCTATTGTGAGGATTGTCTATTGTGATTTGGACTTAATTGTTTAATTGATTGGCCATCAATTACCGTGATAATCTATATGAACTCGAGAGATGAAGTATAGATTTAGATCTAATCATGATAGCATGTGTTCAGGATTTTGTTAATAGCTTAAACTTGATGTGTGTTAAGGTAGAGATATGCTTGACATCATATGTAATCGGATAGAGAACTTGTTCTTAAACTTTCTTCAGTTTTAATTCACATAGAGATATAGTGGGTTAGTTGATTAAGGTGTTTAACGGATTTCTATCTTAATTGTGGATTGATGTTAATACGGTATTAGTGCATCGAGAGGTGGTTAATACTACTTTCGTGTTCTTGATTAACAATTCGGGATAGAGAATAATTGATGAGAAATGTGTTAACCTAAATGAAGCAATAAGTGAAGTTGTGATCTTAAATCTCCATAATCTGATTTTTAATTAGTGGTAATTAGAATTAGTTTAGTTAAATATTTTAATTTATAACATTAAATTCATTTGTTTAAATAAAATTGAGTTGGTTATGGGTTAGTACTTGGTGATTTTTATTAAATAATTCTCTGTGGGAACGATACTCAACTTATCACTTTTTTACTTATTGACCACGTATACTTGCATGTTGTGCGTAACTAGATTTTACCCAACAAGTTTTTGGCGCCGTTGCCGGGGAATTAGTTTAATATTTTTTACCAATATTAATTTCAATCAAATTAGTCTTAATTTAAACATTTTTATTTTTATTTTTAATTCTCTTCCTATATTTCTCTCTTTTCAGGTACCATGGATGACTTTGCGTATCAATGGCCATACACGAACATGACTCAACCAAAAGAAAAGGAGATTGACAGACTCGCGACACTTTCCGTAATGTCAGCACAAATTAAAGAACTTTCGAGGAAGTTGGACGTTATCGTAGCCCAACAGAGTCAAAGGATGGCAATCATGTGTGACTATTGTGCTGGCAACCATCCGAGTCATCAATGCACCGTTAGTTTTGGGCGGCGAAAACAAGGTGGTGTATACCTCAACCAGTATGCATATGATAATTACCATCAAGTTTGGGGGTATCACCCGGATTCTTCATGGAGCCACAACTATCAGGACCAATACTCTGCTCCAAATCCAACATATCCATCAAATTTCTCAAATCCACCTCCAATGCAACAAGAAGACAATTCAGATTTCAAGGAATTCATTTTAAGGATTATAGCAGAAAAAGAAGAGATGATAATGAGTCAGGAGTTATCAACCCAAAATTTTAATAATCGAATGGAACAACTCCTCACTGCCTCAACCAATGGTCCTCAATACATGGCTTCCGAGACTGAAAAAGAAAAGTCAAGGTTGGAGGAATTGGTTTCCAAGTTCATAGCATCAAATGAGGAGAGAATAAGTAATCAAGCGAGGTCAATTCAAAATCTTGCGGATCAGATAGAGCAAATGACCAAAGTCGTAAGCAACCTTCCTCCAAACACTTGGTTTTATGACATGGATGACGAAATTGACTAAGAACCTGAACCAAATCTACAACTAGATGAGCCTCGAGATGTTGAAAAAGAGGAGACAAGTAGGGATAATGACAACAAGGTCGGTGAAGAACTAATTGTGAGAACCAACGATGATGAGCCGATGTTATTTATGCCTCAAGTGACTTCTCCTCCACAGTTCAAGAATCTGGTTAGATTTGCAAAACCTTGTCCAATTGGTAGTCATGTCATTGGCAATACTCCATGTGACGTAAAAGCGAGTACAACTTCGAAGCCATGGTGCGATGAGTTGGAGAAGATAGAAGAAGAGATTGTTGTGTCTGACAAGCCTCAATGCCAGAATATATTCGCAGACACAATGGAGAAAACGCCTAGATGTTGGACGTTCTTCAATCTAATCTTATATAAACAAAGCATGCTAGGTGACTTTAACTCGATGGCTATCACAAATGGGAACCTACCAAAAGCTATATTATTTTCGATGGATGGAGGGTTCCTCAACTTCCGAAGAGGAATTGGATAGCATTGACCAGAAAAAGTCAGGCTGAAAGACTATAAATTAAGCGCTGACTGGGAGGCAACCCAGGAATTTTTTATATTTATATGCTTTACTAGTTTATTTAGTAGATAGGAATTAAGTTGCTTATTAAGTTCTCTTATAATCTAATCCATGTTGTCTCTCTTCATTGGAGGTATTGGAGGTCCAATGGATAGCAAAATGATCGTCGCAGCCATCACCACCATCATCTCATGCTTAGTTGATTACAGGGAAGTTCTCTTCTACTTACCGCTATATTCTTACAATGAGGACATTGTAATTGCTAAGTTTGGGGGAGTTTTGTTTAGGTTCATTATCGCATGTTTAGTTTATGTTATGTTATTTTGCATATGTTGTTAATTTAGTTTAGGTTCATTATAAAAAAAATCAAAAAAATCAAAAAAATCAAAAAAAATCAAAAAAATTCAAAAATTTCAAAAATAATAGTTAGTTACTATGTTTATCTTGCATGAGTCCAGCTGTTTGATATTTACAGTTTGTTTTGGCCAATGATGAGATTGGGATCGAGTAGACAAGTAGCGTACTGACTATTAGAGCTTTGATGTGATTTCTTGTTATGAATTGAATTTTTTTTCTGTTTGAAACTGGTATAATAAGGATAGCACAATAAAAACAACTTGTTGATTGATTGAGTTTAAATTGATACATAATGGGACTCTAAAGGATAATGCTAGTTTGAATGAAAGAATGAGAAGAATAAGTAGTGATGACTAAAGTTCGATAAAAACTTAAGTTCGGAAAAAAAAAATTGGGATATATAAGCTTTAAAAAAATGAAAAAAAAAAATATACCGTGGCTAGTTTTGTTTCGGGGCCTTTGTTACTTGAGCAAGTACGCCCGAAGGGGTATCTTAAAACCTAGCGCCCTAAGGTCTTATATGGTCCGGGAGTCGTTGGTCGAAAGCTCGCTAAGGGGTAGCACTGTTAGCCTAATGGAATGAGACATTGCACAGTCATGGTTAAAAAGTAAAAAAAAAAAGAAAAAATAATAATAAAACGGGAAAAGAGCAAAAAGCCCCCGTAATGAAAAGTAAAGCATAAGTATCCCGGATTGGACTCTTGAACTTGGTGGATGTTTGACTTTAGTTGGATCTAGCTTGTTCGTGAATTTTGTGAGTTTTCACTGTATGATGCCTTTAAAGAGACCTATTATGTGTTAAATTTAATTTCATATCAATTAGCATGTTTGTTGAGCACACACGCACTATATCAGTGATAACAGTTTAAGACTTGATGATTAACTAGGAAATTATTGATTGGTTTTTATATGAAGTATTATCGTGTTTGCTTGATTGCTCTAAGGTCGGTTGAATAGATTTGTGTTTATCAATACTGCTGGATTCGTAGGCATATAGATTAGTTGCATTTCATTGCATTGCATTGCATTTTTGTTTTGTTTTTGCTTGAGGACAAGCAAAGGTTTAAGTTTGGGGGTATTTGATAAGTAGGTTTTATACCTACTTATCCGGTATCTTTTACTTGAATTAGTTATTTTTATTCATGTGTCTTAGTTACTTTTCATGCATTTTGTGTTCGTTTTGTAGGTTATACGTTTGGAAGCGATGTGAGCGATTATTGGTAAGGAAAAACACGGAAAATGCAAAGAAAAAGCAATCCGGACATCGTTTATGCTTTTATGTTCATTTCATGTTCTTGGCTTGGAGCTTGGACTATATTGTAGAGCGTTTTCTTAGCTTTCCGGAACATTTTGAATCATTCAAATCGGAGTTCGGATGAAAGAGTTATGACATTTCTACCGACGGACGTTGAACTTCACCGTTTTGGGTGGTCATTTGCATAGCAGTCACTTCCAGTCCAATTTCGACCATCATGTGATTGTTATTTCTGAAAGCTCAAAGAATGAAAGTTGTATACCTCGTCGATAGCTTCGATTTGATAGGTCGCATGACCTGTAACTCCTCCCGGTTCAAACCTTATGGCAGTTTTAGCAGAGGAGGTTCCAGCAGAAAATTGTGTTGGCAGATTGGTACCCAGCCGGGGCTGGGCGTTTTTAGCCTTAGGACCCAGCCGGGGCTGGGGTCCTGGGCATTTTAACAGCTTGCCATCCAGCCGGGGATGGCTTTTACAAAGGGAAATACCCAGCCGGGGCTCGGTATACGCGAAAATGAGTGGATTTTGTCCGAATTTGAGTCCGAAAAGGATTGTTTTCGAGTTGTTTGATTCAAGGACTTCCAAGAGGACTTAAAGACTTGTACAAAGGCTTATAAAAGGAGGGGAATAACACAGATTAGAGGAGATTATTAGGAGATTAGAGAGCATTCTATTAAATTAGATTAGAGTAAATTAGAGAAAAACACTAGTTTTTATGAGATTTGGAGATTGATGCAACTTGGAGACCATTGAAGTTTTGAAGTAGGAGCAAGGAGGGAGCATCAAATCTACAGACAATAGATTATTTCTTCTCATCTTCTTCTATCTTTATCTTTTAATGATTATTCAATTGTGGATTCTTAGCTTTAATTCAATAATCATGAACTAATTCTTTGTTTGAGATTAAAAATGGATCTTATTGTGTAGTTTATTTTAATATGCTTCGTTATCAATTAGTATTTTCTATTGTGAGGATTGTCTATTGTGATTTGGACTTAATTGTTTAATTGATTGGCCATCAATTACCGTGATAATCTATATGAACTCGAGAGATGAAGTATAGATTTAGATCTAATCATGATAGCATGTGTTCAGGATTTTGTTAATAGCTTAAACTTGATGTGTGTTAAGGTAGAGATATGCTTGACATCATATGTAATCGGATAGAGAACTTGTTCTTAAACTTTCTTCAGTTTTAATTCACATAGAGATATAGTGGGTTAGTTGATTAAGGTGTTTAACGGATTTCTATCTTAATTGTGGATTGATGGTAATACGGTATTAGTGCATCGAGAGGTGGTTAATACTACTTTCGTGTTCTTGATTAACAATTCGGGATAGAGAATAATTGATGAGAAATGTGTTAACCTAAATGAAGCAATAAGTGAAGTTGTGATCTTAAATCTCCATAATCTGATTTTTAATTAGTGGTAATTAGAATTAGTTTAGTTAAATATTTTAATTTATAACATTAAATTCATTTGTTTAAATAAAATTGAGTTGGTTATGGGTTAGTACTTGGTGATTTTTATTAAATAATTCTTTGTGGGAACGATACTCAACTTATCACTTTATTACTTGTTGACCACGTATACTTGCGTGTTGTGCGTAACTAGATTTTACCCAACAATATTATGTTTATATTATGTTGAAAGTTATCTGTGGCATGTAGTGCATAGATGGATTTGGTATGATTATGACCAGAGATTAATCGTTATAATCATGACCGTAATGTTACAAATAATATGAAAAAAGTCCTCATTGGCATGTAGTGCATTGATGGACAGTTTTTGGTATTATTATAGCTATGGATTCTCTTCGGCCAAGGGTGCAAAGATGAATTTTTTTATGGCATGATAAGGACCGTTGATGAAAACACGATTATCTTTGGCCCGTAGTGCATGAATAATTTGTGGTCTTGATACTAAAGAATATCTTTGGCCTGTAGTGCAGGGATGATTTGATGATGTGGATTATATATTAAGCTGAGTCTCAGCAATAAAAGAAATGAAAACCTTTTAAATCATAGAAGATAGTAGATTTTATTCTCTACTTGACTCTTCTAATGGATTGCTTTTTCCGCTGCAGTTAAACTTGATGTTTATTATATTTTATCAGTTTAACACCGTTGAAGGCTAACGATAAATTATTCAGCATTATCTTAGTCATAATATTTTTTATTGGGCTAGTTGAGCTCACCCTTTTGCTTTCATTATTCTCTTCAGGAAATGAGAACGTAGCAGGGACTTGTCGGGGAACAGAGTGATGGTCCTAGATGGTGCATTAGTGGTCCTCACTATTCTGTGAAATAGTGTGATAATAAATGTAATGAGGACCCCATTGAGTTTGTATATTGTCTAGATGACAATATTTGTATTAAAACTCACAGCATATGTTTAGTCGTATTTTACACGACTGTTGTATAATTAAGTTGTATTTGAATTTTGTACCACGTATTTGGCGACTCAAGATAGGTGATCTATACCTATTTTGGGGGCATCACAGCTGGTATCAAAGCCATAGAAAAGTGCCCCGAGACTTTATCTGGTGACTTCCAAGTCTTGGGATGCACCGAAGCCAGACTTTCCGTAGGGGACGCCGTGAGTAACGGTGGTAAGTTGATAGGTATCATTGTGAGGTGCTATCCAAGTCCTGGATGCGGGTCACAGTCGGTATCAAAGCTTAGGGATATAATCCCTGGCTGAGATGTGAGACAAGAACTAGGAGGGGAGAGACGGGGATTTCCTTCGCTAGTATGACCTACCTAAGTTTATTTGGTATTTAATTTGTCGGTCAGAGTATAGGGATAATATGTGATATTTTAATTAACCCTTGTTTTGTGACAGTGTTTGCGAATGACGTCTGAAAATATTGAGATAAGCAATGAAGCACATGAGACCATTGAGTCAGCTCAACCAAAAGGTAACGACCAACAACACGATAAAAATCATACCGGTGGCAACAGCCATCGAAACAATGATAACCATCGTGGGGGAAATTATCATGCCAAGAATGGTAACCACTTCGGTGGTAATCATGGTCAACATAATAGAAGTGGAAATTTCAAGAAGAGAAGGTCATTTAGCTCGATTTTGTCGTATAGTGAAGTCAAGTCCAGCTGGGACGGTGGCACCAAAGACGGATACAAAAAAAACAAAGTCGGTGGTTTCAGGAAGAGCGTTTTTCGTGACTTTTCAAAAAGCGAGTGACCCGAACGAAGTTAACACGGGTTAGTTAATTATAAATTCTTGCGAAGTATATACCTTATTAGATACCGGTGCTACCCATTCTTATATCTCTCTTGCTTGCGCTCAACGTTTAAATTTGACTCCGGAGAAATTAGACTTTGACTTATCGGTTGAAACTCTGTTAGGAAAAACCTTCGTTACATGTGTTATCCAAGTCTTGGATGAGAGTCACAGTTTTGAATGATATTTATATTGTTAATAAATTTCCTGATGTATTCTTGAAGACTTCTTAGCCTACCCTAGAGCGTGAAATCGAATTTTTTATTGACCCCAGTACAAAACCCATTTCTAAAACCCTCAAAAATTTTCTTCACCCAAAACGAACGTGAAATGTGCCAAAGACGTTGGCTCGAGCTGTTGAAGATTACGATCGTACCATTCAATATCATCATGGAAAAAATAAACGTGGTAGCTGACGCGTTGAGTAGAAGATCGTATGCGTTTACGAGTGTGATGGTGTTAACACAAAGACCCATTTAGTATAATTTACAAATGAAGGAGATAGAGTTAAAAACTCTAGGGACCCACGTGTAGATAACGAATATACGATTAGAATAGACTTTAATCAATAAAGTTAAAGCTGCTCAAGCTACATACTCAAAGCTGATGAATGTGAAGAAGAAGGTTCAAGATGGCGTTATTCTAGAAGCAAGAATTGATGAAGAGAGGAAATCTCAACCCTCGATTTTATTGGTCCATTTGAAATCCTTGATCGAGTAGGAACTGTGGCCTATAGACTCGTTTTACCGCCAAGTATGTCGCGTGTTTATAACGTTTTTCACGTATAAATATGTGGACGACCCGAACCACATTATTGAATTAAAACTAGATGAGATAACAGAAGATTTAACGTATGAAAAGCTACGTGTTAAAATCTCAGATAAGAAGGATCGTATTCAACACTCAAAGGTTATACCTCAAGAGTTAGAATTCGAAGTGAAGTCAAGGTATCCTCACCTATTCGGCATACCAGGTAAGTACGTAAATTTCGAGGGAAAAATTTCATAAGGAGGGGAGATTGTGAGACCCTGAATTTTATTAATAAGATTTAATTTTTCTCAAAATATTTTTTTAATATTATGGTGTGGATTTGATATAATGTTATAGTTGTGGGTTATATTTATAAATTTTGCAAAGTACGCAAGTTATTGTATAATATTCGATTGGTCGTGGAATATTCTTTTTATCGGGGAATATCCGTACGACGGCACAATCATTGGTGGACCCCACAACGAAAGTATTGTCATACTTTAAAATGACAGAATTATCATTTTATAAAAATAACGGCGAAAGTGTTACCGTTAAAACTGTTGAACTACTTGGTAGTAAAAGTACAGTAATACGCGTGGTTGCATAGTAGCACACGGTATTGATTATTGATGCTTACGTGAGAACTCACTCAGTTATACACAATTATTGCTACAGTAATTGATGCATCATATCTTTCATATTATTAATTCAATTATTGTTAAAGTATCATCTGTATAATATGATATATTATTAAATAAATAATTGAGACGGCAAAGTTATTCATATTATTATTTACAATATTGACAATATCTAGAAGTTCTATTAAGGAGAGGTTTGGTCACCTAATTGCACGCCAATAATGAGAAATCCTTATCGAAAAGCCCCCTCTTTCCTTGGAACGACCTGATTGTTAAATATTGTGAGTTATAATACTAATGATGAATAAGTTCGTGTTGATTAAAGATGAAATCGATAGTTTCATTATTTTGGGATTATTAGTGTTAGTGGAAATCGATATTTATTTCGATTATAATTGACGTCTGGAGGTTATATTGTTCAATCGGGTATTCGAGGCACTTTTCGTGTCAAAGTATTATTCACGAGTTACTATTCACGAGTTACTATACATGAGTTACTATTCACGAGTTACTATTTATGAGTTACTATTCATGAGTTACTATTCACTGGATACTATTCACCCGTAAAATATATTTCTTTTCGGTCCAAATCATTTTTGGGTACAATATTATTCCATGAGGAGATGTGCTAATTTTTCAGACCGTTGGTTGAAATTATAATAGTAAATCAATATGGATCGTTGATTTAAAGTTTTAATACTAACTTGTCCCTTCAGTTTTTCAAGAGTTATTTGTCCCTTCAGTTTTCCAAGAGTTATTTGTCCCTTCAGTTTTCCAAGAGTTATTTGTCCCTTCAGCTTTCCAAGAGTTATTTGCCTCTTCGGTGTTCCAAGAGTTAATTGTCCCTTCGCAAATAGTAGTTGTCTCTTCAATATTACCAAGAGTCATTTTGACCCTTCGTTAAGACCAAGAGCCACTTTCAGTTCTTCTATAAATAGAAGCTCATTCCTTCATTATTTCTTACAAATTCAATGAAACTCTAGAGAGAGAAATTATAGAGAGAAAGAAGAAAAGTATTCTGCTACTTCACTACTCCAATATCCAGTTTCTTCTAAGGTAGGGGATATTATTTATTGTACTCGTAAGGGGAATTATTTTTTTTGTATTCATGAAGAGAACTTCTGTTATTCCATTCTTATTATTCCGTTGGAATAACCTGTTTATGCGAAGTACCACACACATGGTGAAATTCTTCTAATATTCCGCTCTTTATTATTCTGTCAAAATATCATGTCTGTACGTTTATGCCGGACCTGGTTCTATTATTTATTATTCTGTCGGAATATCCTGTCTGTGAGTTTACACCGGACCTGGTTCCATTATTTATTATTCTATCGGGAATAACCTGTCTGTGCAGTCTACCGCACGCATGGTGAATCCTTCTGTTATTCTATTCTTTATTATTCTGTTGGAATACCCTGTCTATGTGGATTACCACATGCATGGTGAATGATCCTTCGTATTCATTCCTTATTAAATTGTGGAAATGATCTATCTACGTGGATTACCGCATGGCGGGTGAAAATCCATTTGCAGTTTCATATATTCTATTATACTCAGCTGGTTAAAGCTTTGGTTTCTATACTCCATAAAATTAGTGGAATATCATTGATATTTGCGCTTCATCCATTATTTTTTTATGGAAATATTCTTCTGAGCATTCTTGAATTTTACTCCACAAAGAAGTATCATGTTTACAATTTGGACGTTATTAGTTCATAGATAAATTAATTCTTGAACTTTTTTTATTGAATTCTTATATCATTGCCATCATCCTCATGTTTATATTATGTTGAAAGTCATCTGTGGCCTGTAGTGCATAGATGGACTTGGTATGATTATGACCAGGGATTATTCGGTATAATCATGACCGTAATGTTACAAATGATGTGAAAAAAGTCCTCATTGGCCCGTAGTGTATTGATGAACAATTTTTGGTATGATTATGGCTATGGATTCTCTTCGGCCAAGGGTGAAAAGATGAATTGTTTTATGGCATGATCAGGACCGTTGATGAAAACACGATTATTTTTGGCCCGTAGTGCATGAATAATTCGTGGTCGTGATACTAAAGAATATCTTTGGCCTGTAGTGCATGGATGTTTTGATGATGTGGATTATTTATTAAGCTGAGTCTCAATGATAAAAGTAATGAAAAACCTTTTAAATCATAGAAGATAGTAGATTTTATTCTCTACTTGACTCTTCTAATGGATTGCTTGTTCCGCTGCAGTTAAACTTGATGTTTATTATATTTTATCAGTTTAACACCGTTGAAGGCTATCGATAAATTATTCTGCATTATTTTAGTCATAATATTTCTTACTGGGCTAGTTGAGCTCACCCTTTTGCTTTCATTGTTCTTTTCAGGAAATGAGAACGCAGCAGGGACTAGTCGGGGAACAGAGTGATGGTCCTAGATGGTGCATTAGTAGTCCTCACTATTCTGTGAAATAGTGTGATAATAAATGTAATGAGGACCCCATTGAGTTTGTATATTGTCTAGATGACAATATTTGTATTAAAACTCACAGCATATGTTTAGTCGTATTTTACACGACTGTTGTATAATTAAGTTGTATTTGAATTTTGTACCACGTATTTGGCGACTCAAGATGGTTGATGTATACCTATTTTGGGGGCGTCACATTTGCTCTATTTCCCACACCAAAGATGACGTCCCCTTTGTTTAGCTTTCTACTTCTGCTTGGTCTCTGTATTGAATTACATATGTGAGAACTAAGACGGTATCCATTAACCAAGTAGAACCTTGACTTACATAAAGATTTATTTCAATTATGAACAAATACTTTTTTGGTTAGCCTCTACAAGATATTTCTTGCAGTTTCTTTTTCAGTGTCCAAGTTTATTGCAGTGGAAGCAAACTCCTTTGCTATCACTATCAGTTTTGTTCTTTTTATTCTTTATTTTTGTCTTTTCTTATACCTTTTTTGAATTGTTCTTCTTTTCAGAAGATCCTTTGGCTCTTACTAGTAAGACTTGGTCTTTCTTGGTTGGAAAGTGAATCTCAGCGTTTTTCAACATGTTGAGCAAATCAGGCAGGCTGACATCTAGCTTGTTCATGTAAAAATTCACAACAATTGTGAACATGGGTCTAGAAGTGACTACAAGATCAAATCTTAACTGAACTCTCTATCCATGACAAAATCCAGTTGTCGTAACTATTTAAGCAATTTGAGCATCATTAGGACATGTGTTTGTACTGTAGTGTCATCGATAATTCTAGATTAGAAGAGCTCCTTAGATATCTCATATCTAGCAGCCCTAATTTCCTCACCATTCAACTATTTTAATTGCAGGAGTATAGTAGAAGCATCCATAGTTTCATGTTGACGCTGAAGCTCGTTACTCATGGATGCGAGCATGATGCATTGAGCCAACTGTGCATTATCTTGTCACTTTCAAAAAGAAGCAGACTCTTCCTCAGAAGCATTTTCTGCAGCCACTGCATGGATAAGTGTATTAAGGACACAAGATAACTTTTTAGCCTTGAAAACTATTCTCAAATTCCTTAACCAATCTGTGTAATTTGGTCCGGTTAAATAACATCTAATATGCTCCCGTAGTGATAGTAATTTAGACGTTTGTAAAATTCTGTAAATGAATTTATAAGTAAACAACAATATAGCATAATGTTGTCTGATTTATATAATTACAAATACGCGCAAGTGCACACGGTCAATCAAGTAATAAAGTGATAAGAAAGGTTGTCGAACCCACAGAGAATAGTAACTAACAATTAATCTAATTAACAAGTTTTTATCAATTCAAATTCACTTAAACAGTCACTCCAATTGTTTTGTGAAAGTTGATTAAAATAAAATAATTAATAACTAATTAAACTGACAAATATTGATTACCAGATGATTAACACATAGGAATACAATTTCTCCAATTGCTTTGCAATAATCACTTTATCTTATTCCCACTTAATTAATCCAATGAGTTGCTAACTAGGATTGCTTATCAATTTACTAACATCTTTCAATGATTAATAAAAAGACTTATTTCAATTATTTTGCTACTTTCGTGCAAGACACTTAAAACAGATTCATTAAGCACAAACTCCTAACAAAGTTACATATGGTATACAAGTACTTTCGTCTCATACACTATTATGTTATCTTTAAGAAGAATCAACAAATTCATGCGTTATTATATTCAGATCTAATCTAAGATTTACTCTTTCAATTCCATCAAAGATACAAGGTTAATCGTTTGCCAAATAATTAGTTAATCAAGCACAAAATATAATAATCAACTCAATAAGATCAATAAGTGAGAATAAATATAATTTAATTATTGCATCACAAAAAGTTCCATTGTACCCCTAATTGGGAAATTAGTTCATCATCATAATAGAAACAAGAAGATTAAAATTAAATAACATCTCAAGTACAGATAATGAAGTTAAAAGAAGAAGAAAAACTCTGTCGAGGAATTTCTAATCTTCAAGCTTTAATCTCTGCCTTCAATGTTCTCCAATGCAATCTCCAAGTCTCCACAAGGCTGCTCTCAATGAATATCAAGTCAAAAGTCTAGAAGAAGTCTCTCAAATCCAAGTTATAATCAAGTATTTATATTCTTATTGGAAACCCTAGCAAGTTAGGCAACTAACAATCCTATTCTAGCTCAAATTAGACAACATAACACCCAAATAAGCTCTCTCCCCGCCATCCCGCACTCCCAGCGCTACTCCTAGGACAATTTGGGCACGCCCCGCGCTACAGTATCAGAAAATATAATGGTCCGGCATGCCCCACGCCGCTCTTAGTTCATTTCTGGCGTGCCCTGCGATGGTAAATTTTCTGCTGCAACGTCCTTTGGTAAAACAAGCATAACTTTTGATTTCCTAGGAGTTACGAGGCCTGCCATCTATCAAATCTAAGATATTGAAGAGATCTACAACTTTCATTAATTGAGAAGTGATCAAAATCAAAATTGGGCTTGAAGTAGCTGCTATGTAAATGGCAAGCATGACAACTCTTAACTTTGATCTTTGTTGATAGAAATGCCATAACTCTCGCATTCGAGCTCCGATTGGGATGATTGAAGATGTTCTGAAAGGATAAGATGTATATCTACAATACAATCCAAGTTCTAAGCCAAGAAAATGAATACAACTTGGTGTTAAAAGCTCTGCAATCTTCCCTTTTTGCATTTGCTTGCATATTTTAGTCCAAAAGATGTTTGAATTGCTTTTCCTTGCTTCTTCATGCTAATGTCATGTCGTAGCCTACAAAATAACATTAAATGTATGAAATGCACACACAAAACTTAAAAACCAACCAAAAGATTAAGCTCAAATGAACTCGATTCTTGAGTATAAAACCCACTCATCAAATACTCCCAAACTTAAACTTTACTTGTTCTCAAGCAAAATAAAACAATGTTATACTACAAAAAAAAACCTTGATGCAAATGTGAACTAAACTCTACAATCCTATAAATCTAGCAACAAATCAGTATGAATATTAGCAACAAGCCTCTTGTCGATGTCGGGATTTTTATTTGTCCCTTTTTTTCTTGTCTTTTGGTGTTCTCATTTTAGGTAAGATTTATTTGAAAAAACAAGTTTGAAAAGGTACGACATGTGTATGTCGACAATTTGACTATAAGAGTCGCCAGTTGGTTATTTTTAAATGGTTGCACCAACTCAACTGAGAAAAGGTTTGCACAAAGACCTAGTGATGTGACACTGTGTAACTGGTCTGGGAAACTGAAATTCGTTAGGGTCTAGGGGCTAAATTATTCGGAGGGAAAGTGTTAGGCACCCCCAACTTCCGTCACAATTACCGCCATTTTTTCATTAAAACGTTTATCTGTGTATGTGTGTATGAGTTAGGTATATGTGCAGTTGTTTGGAAGTAGTGTTATGCCCCATTTGCACCTATATACAAAGGGTTTGACTTTTGTATAAAAGTTCAATTTTAACAAGATATAGCAATGATGTTTTGTAAAATAGGTTTTTCAAACCCTTGTTCTCAATAGTAATTGAGGCCTTTGATACTTCCATTTTATTAAATGTACGATTTGATTGCTTTTATTTTTGAGATGCAAAGCATCTTCGAGAAAATAAGATACATAGCAGTGTCGAACTCCTTGTGGATATGAGAGACATCTAAGGATATTCAGACACTGTAAATAATTTTACAAGATGGCTGCAGATAAAAATGTCCATTTCGAGAATCGAATCTAGATTCAGAGACTGGATCTGTGATCACATAATTCCTAGGCTCACATGAAAAAGCAATATATGCAAAAGCTAGAAAAGAACTATATTTGAGTAAATCTAAACTATTCCAGCTTTAACGGTTCCAGTTTAGTCACCATGAACTGGTTAAAGTGAGAAATAGTCAGATTTAGGCAAATCTAGCCTGCAGGCTAAGAGATTAAATATCTAAATTATAAAAGTACAAAAAACAGTTATATAAATATAAAAGCTATATATATAGGATTTCTTTCTAAAACGAACCAAAGGAAAAGATTGTTAACGAATTGGGGATAAAAACACACGAGTTATAGCTTGTTGGGTGGGTGGGTTAAATGGGTCAAATTAATTTGAAAATAAAACAGTGTGAGGTCTCAGATTAGACATGGCAAACGGGCCCAAAGCCCGCGGGCCGGGCCGGCCCGCCTGCCAAAACCCGGGCTTTGGGCCGCCATTTTTAAGCCCGTGAAAACCCGGGCCGTTTTGGCCCGGCCCATGGAGGCCCGGCCCGCCCGCCAATTATTAATTTTTTTTTAAAAAAAATAAAGTGTTAGGTTGTGAGGCTTGAACACAAGACATGTAAGTAAATAAATAAGAGTTCAAACCAACTGAGCTACAACAACTATTTGTTTTTGATGTAATCTTCAATATATTTTAACTATAATTGATAATACTAATTTATAATACTATTAAAATTTTAATTAATTGAGCTATGTAGTTAATGTATGTAATTAATTAATCGTGTTTGTTTGTATTATTATTTATTATTAATGATTTTATTATTTTTAATATTTTTTATTATTATTATTTTTGATGTAACAAAGAGTTTGCAAAAAAAAATAAATAAATAAATAATGGCCGAATCACACGGGCCGGCCCAGCCCGCCCGCCACGGGCTGGCCATTTTCAGCCCACCAAAATTCGGGCCTTTTTGGCCCGGCCCGCCCGTTTGCCAGGTGTATCTCATATAAACCATCGACTTCTCTCTCTAACCCGTCCATCTCTCTTTTTGCTACGAACCTGTTTGCTACGGAAGGGAAGATTCCTACAAAGCTTCGGCCAACAGAAGGTAATGCTCTCTAATTTTTGTTTGTCACGAAAGAAATCTAAGGTTTGTTCTTATGGGTTTTCCCCAAATTTTGTGTAATTTTTGATCCCTTTTCCCTATGTTTGATTTATCCTTGTTCTGTTGGGTGTACTAGTTTATCCTTTTTCTCCTTGTTCTGTGTTTTTCTTGGTCCTACCTTGTGATTTTGTTGCCAGTATTCGATTGGTTCAGTATCCTGTTCCTTTGGTTCATTCAGTATAATGTATTAGACAAAAAATTAATAATTTATAATGTATAAACTTGAAAAAAAATAATTACTGAAAACATCTAATACGTCTATTAAGTGTGTTTATGTTAATTAGAAATGTATTATTAGTCAAATTTACAATGGATATATTTTTTTTTCTTTCTTTCAGATTTCTTAACTGAACTCTACTGAATCTATGAGTCATTATTTGGTTCTTTTATATATGGATTGCAGAAATAAAATACTTTTTATTTGTAATTTATGAGATAGAACACATTTTATCTCCAGGTCTGAACTTTCGAAGACGTTGACAGATAAGTATGAAATTGTGATATGGTAAATGATAAATGCACTTGGGATAATTAGTCCTGCAGAGTGTTTTTACTTTTTATTGTTAGGGAGATGCAATGCTAGAGTCTTCCTGCATTTTTGTAGTTAAGGAGATGCACAACTTTTTTCTTTGTGTAACTAATCTAGAGACAATTAAAGAAGAATATTACCTGTTTTGATTTGTTTTCCCTTTAAACTGTATTCCATATGAGAATTTGAAAATGTTGATTGTGTAAAGTAAAATGAGGCAACTACTTATCAAAAAAAGAAGAAAAAAGAGAGCTTTAACAACATTAATCCACTCCATGCTTTTACTACTTATAGTTACTAGCTGAAGTTAAACCAATTTAACTTAAGAATTAATATTTCCCCAAGAAAAATTAAAGAAATTATTTTTCCTTTTGATCACAGAAAAGGAAGCATGATGGAGATGAAGATATAAATGACATCCACATACACAAGAAAAGTTCGCTAACCTCTAAGTTCACACAAATGTTCACCTGGCTCTTCTCGCCGAAGAATGATGATACACAGTCGCAGAAAGTTGACCTATAGTTTGTTCCGAGCAGAGGAGAAAATCTGACGTTTACCTTTTCTTTTTTGCAATGAGGTTGTCATTAACTTAGTTTTAGCCATGAACGCGTGCTCTTTACTGGCATGTTGTATTATCTAATACATGCAACCAAAGTTTTGTCACAAATGGTTAAGTTATATGAACAGATCTAGAAACTCTTAACCAAAGCTTAGCTGAGGTAGGAATTGTTCATTCAACTTCTGTGCCTTGTATGCTTTATGAATATAAGAATTTTATATCCTTTATTCAGATGGTTTAGTGGCTTTACAATGTCATAAATCTCTGTATCCTCGGTTCCTGACCTCTTTTAATTGATTCTATGAAACATTATTTGAAAAGTGGTTCATATGTTAAGGTTTTTTTAGCTCATTGCATTCCCTTGTATGAATCCAGATGTCATAAATCCTTTGAGCATTTTTGTCAGTCATGTTATTTTGAAAAAATCTCTTTCTACAGTAGCAGCTCCCATCATAACCTCGCATCCTTTGACGAAACAAAGGAACCCAAAATCTCTGTAAATCTATTTTTATTGAAATATAGTTTCTATACAAATGGAAAGAATGCCGCGATCGCTTCAGTTTCTCTACAAAAGAGGCAAAATGAATATCATGTTATTGTGCTAAATTTTTTGGAACACGTCTCAGTGGGGGGAAAGTATTATCTAATACCAGTCACTTGTAAGGATCAAACAAAAAGACGGGACTAGAGTCTTCAAAACCATTCAATAGTCTGGCGTTGTGATGAGATCTCGTCAGCTTAAGTCCCCTCATTTGCGACCAAAAATAAAAATAAAAATCTGCGTAGTTGTATCTCTTCTTTAGTGTTTAACCTACACAAGGGCTTGACAAGAGGATTCCAAGTCACAAGTCATTTCTCTCAGACCACCATTGAACCCCATGCTGATCGGCTTTAATGGTAATGTTGAAGGTTAGATTCCATATTAAGTGGTTTAAGTGCTTAATTTGTCTAGCCTCCCCTTTAAACCACAATATTTTAACTACTTATCTACACCAATATTTTCTCAGATGAGGAGAAATCTTTGACAGAAATGTGCAACACTGCTCGAGGATGGGTACAATGAAGATTCACCGAGCTCAAAGCCACCACTAAAATCATGAGGCGTGCCAAATGGTCTTTTCTGGGCACTTGCAACTGGACTCAATGGCATCTTAACCCTTCTGTCCCCTGAATCACCAAATTTAAAATAGTCCACCAAGGTCAAATACTGAAATAGGGCTGTTGAAAAATAAGTTGACACAACACAAAAAATAATATCATAAAAGGAAGAATTTAACAAAAAAATAGAACGATTTTGAAAAGGTAAGGGGTTAGAGAAAGAAAATGATTTTGCTATTATGAGATACTGTATCATGTAAATTTTCACAAGCACTCGCATGAATGTGGTCCCATTTACTATTCATGTGAGTAGAGTCGTGCAGAAACATCAATTTTTCTTGGGGAAATATTAATTCTTAAGTTAAATTGGTTTAACTTCAGCTAGTAACTATAAGTAGTAAAAGTATGAAGTGGATTAATGCTGTTAAAGCTCTCCTTTTTCTTCTTTTTTTGATAAGTAGCTGCCTCATTTTTATTTACACAATTAACATTTTCAAATTCTCATATGGAATACAGTTTAAAGGGAAAACAAATCAAAACAGGTAATATTCTTCTTTAATCGTCTCTAGATTAGTTACACAAAGAAAAAAGTTGTGCATCTCCTTAACTACAAAAATGTAGGAAGACTCTAGCATTGCATCTCCCTAGCTAACAATAAAAAAGAAAAACACTCCGCAGGACTAATTATCCCAAGTGCATTTATCATTTATCATATCACAATTTCATACTTATCTGTCAACGAGCGTCTTCGAAAGTTCAGACATGGAGATAAAATGTGTTCTATCTCATAAACTACCAAAAAAGTATTTTATTTCTGCAATCCATATATAAAAGAACTAAATAGTGACTCATTGATTCAGTAGAGTTCGGTTAAGAAATCTGAAAGAAAAAAAATCCATTGTAAATTTGACTAGTAATACCTTTTTAATTAACATAAACACACTTAATAGATGTATTAGATGTTTTCAGTAATAATTTTGTTTCATAGTTTATACATTATAAATTATTAATTTTTTGTCTAATACATTATACTGAATGAACCAAAGGAACAGGATACTGAACCCATCGCATACTGGCAACAAAATCACAAGGTAGGACCAAGAAAAAGACAGAACAAACTAGTACACCCAACAGAACAAGGATAAATCAAACATACGGAAAAAGGATTAAAAATTACACAAAATTTGGGGAAAACCCATAAAGAACAAACCCTAGATTTCTTTCGCGGCAAACAAAAATTAGAGAGCATTACCTTTGGTTGGCCGAAGCTTTGTAGGAATCTTTCCTTCCGTAGCAAACAGGTTCGTACCAAGAGAGAGATGGACGGGTTAGAGAGAGAAGTCGATGGTTCATCTGAGACCTCACACTGTTCTATTTTCAAATTAATTTGACCCATTTAACCCACCCACCCAACAAGCCTATAACCCGCGTGTTTTTATCCCCAATTCGTTAACAACAGTCCGTTCCTTTGATTCGCTTTAGAAAGAAATTCTATATATATATATATATATATATATATATATAGAGGTCGAATTCTGTCCGGACTTTCGGACAGGTTTAATATTTGGATCCTTTTTTTTGAAACAACTAAAAAAAATTATAGAATTAAAATTTTTATATAATACAGTGTTTTGGGCGTGATTTGGATGCCTATACCAAAATATTTATGTACAGTCTAGGCATATTACACATACATTGGTTGGTATAGATATTAAACACACCCAAAATATTGTATTATGAAAAAATTTCAGTTCCATAAATTTTTTTTTATCTGTTCTACAAAAAAATAAATAAATTTGGGGTCCGTTTTTTGATCAGATCCGGACTCCCGGACCTGATCTGTTGTGTATGTGTGTGTGTGTATATATATATATATATATATATATATATATATATATAGTCCGGTTTCTATTCGGACTCTAACATTTTCTTAAGTTACGGACTTTTTTTTAAAATAATTATAAAAAAAAGTTTAATATTTTATGGAACTGGAATTTTTATATAATACAGTATTTTTTGTATGATTTAGATACATACCTATTTTGTTATATGTATCAAAATTACACCAAAAACACTGTATTATGTAAAAATTCCAGTTCCATAAAATATTAAACTTATTTTTATAGTTGTTTTAAAAAAAAACAACAAAAATTCCGTAACTTAAGCCAGTCCGGACTCTCGGACCGGATCCTAATCCTATATATATATAGGGCAATGATCCATAGCATCTATTTGCTATGGATCAAAAATTGGCATATAACATCTACACCTTCCATTAGAAAAATGAAGGGTTGTGATTGAAAAGGGCATTACGCCGTCCGCTAGTAATACTAGCGGACGTGATTATGGATGAATTTGCCACTAAGCCTTAGCAGAATCAGGTTAATCCTAAAAAAACCGCATCCGCTAGTTTTACTAGCGGATGGAATGTAATGAACAACAAGGAAGGCCGGATCCACAAAATCAAGCTGTGTCTCGATCTACAAGTGATAGCAAGAAAAGTAATAGCTTGGAAACCCATTTCTATGTTGTTGCTGCTTGTATATTGTAGTATAGTTTCTGCAGCCCTACATTCCGATCTAGCCCCAATTTCTCTCAATTCCCAATTTCTTATTCATCCGCTAGAAAGAGGATTCGATTATTAATTTTCCTGCTATTACTCGTTGAAAGAGGTTTCGATTATTAATTTTCCTGCTTTTGTGGGCTGGGAACTGGGTGTTTATTATTGATTATTGCATTGATTCGGAATGTGCTTCTTTTTGCCTGTAAAAAACTTGTGTCAGAGTTATGACGCAAGTTATTTTGTTTAGAATGAGTACAACCAGTCTGAAGGCTTCTAAGTTGAGTGATTGCTTGTTTGGTTTATGCCACTTTAAATTTTTGGTCTTCTGTCCGTTAATATTACTAGCGGACTATGTGCACCTACTATTTTCTATCCGCTAGTAATACTAGCGGACCATGTTCTTTTGGCTGAAAATTTTCACTCACGAGGGACATAAGGGTCCGAAATTTTTACTAATTACATCCGCTAGTAATACTAGCGGACGTGTAGTTGGAACTTTAAATCACAGCCTTTCATCAATAAAACGGACGGATTAGGGCCTATATGCCACTTTTTATCCCATAGCATATAGATGCTATGGATCGCTCCCCATATATATATATATATATATATATATATATATATATATATATATAGGGATATGATCCATAGCATGTATTTGCTATGAAAGAAAATTGGGCAAATAGCATCATATCCGTCCGTTTCATAAATCAAAGGCATAGATTAAAAAAGGAAAATACTCTTACGCCAGACGCACTAGCGTACGAATTTAATGACAAAATTACCCAATTCTTACGCTAGGTGAACTAGCGTATGGAATCCTCATGAGAGTGTTAAGAGCAATACTGAGGGCGAGAGTAGCGGTGGAGGTGAACGGTCTTTGAGTCTAACCACACCAATGGCAGAGTTTTATGATGCGTGGGAAGGTAAGTGGTGGTTGTTGTTTTTTTTCATCTTCTTTCTCATTTTTTTAAACTCTGTTTTAGCTATATATTGGTGGTGGGAGTATTTGGATCTGCATGACTATTGGCCCAAGCTTTTGGCAACAATGATTTGCCCTTTACTAGCTTCTCAAGACTTGCATATGTTGTTACACTTTTTGTGTTCATTTTCCTTTAGCCCCTTGTTTCATCTCCTATTTCTCAAATTTAATTTTTGTAAAGGTTTATAATCTAATAAGCAATGGTTTCCCCTGAACTTCTTTGTTGGTTATGAAATACTAGTAGTAAAGTCATAAATGTCATATCATTAGAAAATTGGAAGACTTACGTGCGTGTTTTCCATTTCTTGTTTCAGAACTTTCGTCTGAGAGTGGACCACATCCTCCTCTGATTGACGTTGAAGCTGAATTGCACGAAATAAGATTAAGTTTATTTATGGAGATAGAGAAGCGAAAGCAAGCAGAAAATCCCTGAATGTTACTCGAAGCCGGCAACAGTTGTCCATACACTACTTCACCTAGTGTAAGAATTGGGCAATTTTGTCATTAAACACGTACACTAGTGCGTCTGGCGTAAGAGTATTTTCCTTTTTTAATCTAGGCCTTTTATTTATGGAACGGACGGATATGATGCTATTTGCCCAATTTTCTTCCATAGCAAATACATGCTATGGATCATATATATATATATATATATATATATATATATATATATATATATATATATATATATATATATATATGGGAAATGATCCAAGGAAAACGTTAGTTCTGGACACTGTTTCAACTGACTGTTATCTAGTCGTCCAAAATTAGAGTGAATGACTGAGATGAGAGCCCAGCCGCTACTCCCTCTAGCGGCCAACCAAATTCTTTTATGTTGGCCGGTACTCCCTTTAGCGGTCAGTCAAAATGCGGTCGTTTTGACTGGCCGCTCGAGGAAGTAGCGACCAACATAAAAGAATTTGGCTTAATTACCGATTATCCTAATTACTAATTATCCTTACACATATTATTTATTAATCAGTAAAATAAAATAATAAAAAATTAAAATGATAATCAGTAATTATTCTTATACTTATCCTTATTCTTATTAATAAAATAAGTACGTATAAGGATAATAGTGATTGAATTATATTGTTACTCAAATAATTATTGGGAAATAGTATTTGAATTTATATTATATTCACTCTAATAAGGATAATTATTTGAGTAAAAATATAATATAAATTCAATCACTATTTCCTAATAATTAATGAGAATATAATATAAATTCAATCACTATTTCCTGATAATTATGTGAGTAAGAATATAATATAAATTCAATCACTATTATCCTTATACATACTTATTTTATTAATAAGAATAAAGATAAGTATAAAGATAATTACTGATTATCCTTATAATTTTTTATTATTTTATTTTACTAATTAATAAGTAGTATATATAAGGATAATCAGTAATTAGGATAATCAGCAATTAAGCCAAATTCCTTTATATTGGCCGCTACTCCTTCTAGCGGTAAGTCAAAATGATCGTGTTTTGATTGACAGCTAGAGAGAGTATCGACCAACATAAAAGATTTGGCTGGCCGCTAGAGGGAGTAGCGGTTGGGCCTTCATCTCAGTCATTCACTCTAATTTTGAATGTCTGGAAAACAGTTAGTTGAATCAGTACCCAAAACTAACGTTTTCCATGAATCATTTCCCATATATATTTACATTTAAAAGTCCCGCCTGGAGTTTACTTTGTGGCAGTTGATCGTTCATATATATATATATATATATATATATATATATATATATATATATATATATATTTACAGCTTATATATATATAACTATTTTATCTTCTTTTATAATGTAGATATTTAATCTTTCAGCCTGCGGGCTAGATTTGCCTAAATCTGACTAATTCTTTATATAGATATCTTCTCATTTCTTGAAGAGAACAATGAAAGAAAAGGGTGAGCTCAACTAGCCCAGTAAGAAATATTATGACTAAGATAATGCAGAATAAATTATCGTTAGCCTTCAACAGTATAACAACTGATAGAATACAATAGACAACAAGTTTTAGATCAACAACTGCAGTGAAAATAGCAATCCATTAGAAAAGTCAAATAGACCATAGACTAATGTTAAAAGTCCACCAACAATGTTTAATCATTGTAACATCAATCAACAGTTCCTGTCAACAATCATGTGTATAACTCATAATCATATTTGTGATTCTAAATTCCTCTTCGCACCCATGACGAAGATAATTTTCATCACCTGTCTTTACCTGAAACATCAAAGATCATGGTTATACCAAATTATAGTTCATATTCATAATCATACTAATAAATTCATCTTTGCACTACGGGCCAAAGATATTTATTAACAGTTCATCTTTGCACTACAAGCCAAAGCCATACAACTGTATTTTAGAAGAGTCAAGTAGAGCATGATATCTACTATCTTCTACGAATTAAAAGTTTATTATCAATATTTTATCGCTGAGACTCAGCTCAATACATCATCGAATTATCCATGCACTACGGCCAATGATATTCGTTAGTATCACATCCATGAATTATCCATACACTACGGGCCAAGGATATTTATTAGTATCATGACCATGAATTATCCATGCACTACAGGCCAAGGATATTCGTGTTTTCACCAATGGTCATGATCATGCCAAACAACAATTCATCTTTGCACCCTTGGCCGAAGAGAACTCATGGTTATGATAATACCAACATATGTCCATCAATGCACTATGGGTCAATGAGGACTTTTACTACATCATTTGTAATATTATGGTCATTATATACCGAATAATCCCTGGTCATAATCATACCAATCAACAGTCCATCTATGCACGTAAGCCACAAATGACTTTCATTACAATATAAACATAAAAATGATGACAATGATACAAGCATTAATCAAACGAAATCAAGGATAAATATTAAAGACTTTAAATTTATCCAGAGTTTAAAAATATCCAAATTGTCAACATGATACTGCTTTGTGGAGTACAATTCAAGAATAATATTCATGTATCAAAAATAATTTAGACATAAAAGAAATATATTTTTCGGGTGAATAGTACCCCGGTATGAAAATTGCCCCAAATACCCGAGTGAATAATATTCGAGTGAATAGTAACTGGGTGAATAGTAACCCATAAATAGTAACTCATGAATAGTAACTCGTGAATAGTATTTCGACATAAAAAGATCAATAATTATCAAGAAAAATCAGAATAATATTTGCATGAAAAGATACTGGATGAAGCGTAAATATCAATGATATTCTACTAATTTCACGGAGTATAGAAGCAATACTTCAACAAAATGAGTGTAGAAGTAGGAATACAAAACGAAATAATATTACTTATATACTACAGAGTATGGAAGAAAATATTATTTCATACGAATATTGAATGAAGATAATATCCATACGAATACAAAAAATAATATCTCTTCTGAATATGAAATAAATAATAGCTCTTACCTCAGAAGAAGACTGAATACTGGAATAGTGAAGTAGCAGACTTTTCTTTTTCTTTCTTTCTATAACTTATCTCTCTATAATTGCTCTTGTGAGTCTTAGTGAATTGGCGAGAATGAAAGAAGAATGAGCTTCTATTTATGGGAAAATATAGTTTCGATAAGTGCACGTTTTGGGGCTCGAAATATTACAGTATAATACTTTCATCTTTTCCTTCATTTTTAATTTAGTCCTACAAGTATTATCAAACTTACACCACCTCCCCTAATAGTACATTCATGTGAATCAATAGTTCAATACATGTGAAAAAATAGTTACAGTATAGTACCTTCATCTATACTTCCATTTTTAATTTAGTTATGCAAGTATTATCAATCTTGCACCACCTCCCCTAATAGTATATGCATGTGAATTAATAGTACATATATGTGAACAAATAGTTATAATGATGTGAACTAATAGCAATTAATTGCTCATTTATCCGATTAATTATCTGATTGGTCAATATAACCTCCAGAAATTAATTATTATCGAAATAAATGTCGATTTCCACTAACACTAATATTCCCAACACAATGGAAATATCAATTTTATCTTTAATCAACACGAACTTATTCATCATTATTATTATAACTCACAACATTTAACAACCAAATCATTCCCAGAAAAGAGGGGGCTTTCCGATAAGAATTTCTCCCTACTGGCGCGCAATTAGGTGACCAAACCCCTTTCCTCGACAGAACTTTCTAGATATCGTCAATATTGTAAATAATAATATGAATAACTTTGTCGTCTCGATTATTAATTTAATAATAATAAAATATTATGCAGATAATACTATGATAATAATTGAATCAATAATATGAGAGATATTATGCAGCAATTACTGTAGCAATAATTGAGTATAACTGAGTGACTTCTTACGTAAGTATCAATAATCAATATCGTGTGCTACTATGCAACCACGCGTATTATTTCTATTTTACCACCGGGTATTTCAACAGTTTAACGGTAAAACTTTCGCCATTATTTTCATAAAAATATATTTCTGTCATTTTCTAACTCTGACAGTAATTCAGTAGCGGGGTTCATCAATGATTATGCCGTCGTACGAATATTCCCCAAAAAAAAATATTCTCCGACCAAACAAATATTTTATGACAACTTGCTTACTTTGCAAAATTTTCACATATCACCCTTAACTTTAACCCTTTATCAATTTAACCATTTACTAAATAGAATAATAATTATAAGAAAATTGAATACTTTCATTTCATAAAATTCAGAATCTCACAATCTCCCAATCTCCCCTCCTTATGAAATTTTGCCCTCAAAATTTACGTACCTGGTAGTTCGAAGAGATGAGAATACCTTACTTTCTTTTTGGATTGTACCTTCTCGGTTATTTCCTATGTATCATATTGCTCATCTCCTGTATTTCAGATATCATTCTAGAATATAATTTCAAAATAAGGGTTAATTGATATGCCACATAATACCCCTATACTCTGTCTGACAAATTAAATAACAAATAAACTTAGGTAGGTTATACTAGCGAATGAATTACCCATCTTTCCCCTCCTAGTTCTAGTCTCACATCTCAGCCAGGGATCATATCCCTAAGCTTTGATACCAACTGTGACGCCCCCAAAATAGGTATAAATCACACATTCCGAGTCGCCAAATACATGGTACATAAATCAAATACAAACTTCTTTTATACAATACGACAAAAGCGTAGCTGAGAGTTTTTACACTAATATTGTCTCATAGACAGTATTCAAACTCAAATGAAGTCCTCATTACATTTATTATCACACTATTTCATAGAATATTGAGGACTACTAAAACAACCATCTGGACCGTCAATCCATTCCCCGACTAGTCCCAGCTATATTCTCATTTCCTGAAGAGAACAATGAAAGAAAAGGGTGAGCTCAACTAGCCCAGTAAGAAATATTATGAATAAGATAATGCAGAATAAATTATCGTTAGCCTTCAACAGTATAACAACTGATAGAATACAATAGACAACAAGTTTTAGATTAACAACTGCAGCGGAAATAACAATCCATTAGAAGAGTCAAATAGACCATAAAGTCTATTATCTTCTCCATGTTAAAAGTCCACCAACAATGTTTTATTCCTGTAACATCAATCATCAGTTCTTATCCACAATCATGTGAATAACTCATAATCATATTTGTGATTCTAAATTCCTCTTCGCACCCAGGACGGAGATAATTTTCATCACATGTCTTTACCAGAAACATCAAAGATCATGGTTATACCAAATCACAGTTCCTATTCATATTCATACTAATAAATTCATTTTTGCACTACGAGCCAAAGATATTCATTACACTACTTGAAATTTGACATATAGCGACGAGCTATAGCGACGGTCGGCACGGAACCATCTCTATAGGGTATCTATAGCGACTGTCAACACAGAACCGTCGATATAGAGGTTTTTTTTAACATAAAACCCTCCCACTTTCCCCCAAATCATAACTTCACCCTTTCTCTCTCTCAGCTCTCTCAGGAGCTTTCTCAGCCCCAATTCCTTCAATCCTTCCTCACTTTCCACCCTCATTTCCTCATATCTCCTCTCGTCGCCGCCCTGTCGTCTTTTGACGACGAGCCCATCGCAAAACAGGTGATTGATCTGATAATTCAGCTCTGTGTCGTCCATCTTAAAACAATTTATAAATTTGTTGAAGTTTTTGGGTTGGGAGTGTATAAATCTGGAAACAATTGAACTTTGTTTGCAGTATTCTAATTTATAAATTTTGTCTGATGTACATGGATAGTCCCCTCTTTTGGCACCTTTACACTTTAATACTTATCAATCAAAGAAAAAAGGAAATACTAATTAACATATTTATCGATTTTAAAAGTGCCACACTTATTCTTTTGCATGCAGTTTGAAAAATTATGTACTCTTTACTCCTTACTAAGGTTCCATGTGTCAGGCATGAGTAATATGGGTGTTGCACCAAGAAGTCATGGTAATAGTGTGAAGAAGTGTTGAAGACCTTATTAAAGAGAGAATTGTTGTGTATTCGTAACTTGCATGGTGATAGTATTCCCTCTTTTACCACCTTCATTCACAGTTTTCGTTGCTTATGACTGTTTGACAATGTCAAGTATATGTCTTCATTTACTTACACTACCCTGATTTTCTTCCCTTTTTTGTACTTGATATAATGTTGGAGTGCTAAAATATTCTTGAATTTTGATTGCAGGCATCTATAATGTCTAAACATCTTGCTAAGTCTGAGAGGCCAAGGTATTACCTATTTGTCTTTAATATATTTCTTCTTCTTGCGGAGTAAAGATTTAAAGTATTTGTGTCTATATATGCAGAAGACTGAGTGGGCTTTTGAATTCTGAGAGGGATTCAATCATTTCATCACCTGCTGAGGTATAAATTATGAAATCTCTCCTGCTCTTAGCGCCTATTCATTGTGTTTTCTTGTGTTACTCATCTGTTACATCATTTATTGAAGTTGTTGATGCAGTTATTTAGTTGTGACCTCTAAAGGTTTTCTTTCTGTGTAGCATAATTCACCTTTCTCCTCTCTTTTTTCTCTCTACTTCTACGGTAAGCCTAATTTAGTAATTCTGTATCAGGCAAGAGCAGGTCTAGATTATTGTTGGGCTATAACACTTTTCGTATTGGGCCAGACCGAATGGGCTCCTCCCTTGGACTATGTTATATTTGTTCTTTTAGGCCGAATGGCTTGGGTCAAGTTATTTGACTATTATATTGGGTCATTCCGGTCAGATGAGTCATCTTTATTGCATTGAGCTTAGTCATTGGATCAGTCCATTATACAAATTATAACTTATCCTAGCTTTGACCGGTAATCATGACAAAAGATAACAGTTGACTGTTATCTCTGCCACCATCCGCATGGCATTAATGAGGATGAGACTCAGATGACCGGCGGCGAAAAACAGCGGCAGCATGTAGTGGGTGAGTTGCACACTTTCGGCTGAGATGACTGGAGTGGGGATGTAAGACCCCGAAAATTTTTAAATAAAAAGGAATTTCCTTTATTTATTTTTTTGAAATAGTAAGGGTGTGAATTTGATTAAAGTGGTTAGATATGGGTAAAATGCGCAAATATTTTAAATAAACAGGTGGTTATAAAATATTCATTGTTGTCGGGGATTATTCGTTTGGTCGTGAAATATTCTTGCTGTCGGGGAATATTCGTACGACGGCGCAGTCTTTTGTGGGCCCCATAACGGAAAGCGATTGGATGAAGAAAACGACAAGTATAAGTTGTTTATAAAAAACGGCGTAGTTGTTACCGTTAATACTGTTGGAATACCCGGTGGTTAAAACACACTAATACGCGTTGTTGAACAGTAGCACACGGTATTGCACCAATTATTGATTCTTACGTAAGAAGGCACTACTCAATAATTGTTACAGTAATTACTATTCAGTATTTTATTTTATTGATTTAATAATTGTTGCGTTGATATTTTATATTGCTGTTGTTTCAATAAATTGTCATTACACAGTATTTTCCATTATCGAAGCAATAATTCATATTATCTGAATAATATTATTTGATAACATTATTGATAATGTCTATAAAGTTCTGTTTAAGGAGAGGTTTGGTCACCTAATTGCGCGCCAGTAAGGAGAAATTCTTATTGGAAAGCTCCCTCTATCCTGGGAACGACCTGGTTGTCAGTATTGTGATTCTGTAATATTATTTGTGAATAATTAATTATTAATTCATATGATGAGGAAAATATTGATTTTATGTGGATATAGATGGAAAAAAATGTTAATGTGACAATTGTTAAAAATTAATATTTTATCTTTTTCTGATAAAATAATTCATTTAAATATATTATTATATTTTAATAATATAATAATGATGATATTTTTACGATGAATGTGGGATATATGAGTATATGTGGAGGAGGAGTATTTTTGTTACCAAAAATATTTAAAACATGTTAAACATGTCGGTGGACCCCATTTATTGACTGAAATTTGATTATAGCCTGTAAAATCACTCGTTTGTGGATTTTGGTCAATTTCTGTTTGGAATTTGGAAAAACTTTCTTCTGTAAAGTTGTAGGGAATTGAATTTCCTATGGAAAGTCGTGAGTTTCGAATTTTTCTGACAAAAGAGCTATTTATTATGAATTATTGAAGTTTCAGAATAATTAAATTCATTTTTTGGGAGTTTAAATGATTTTTGTGATGAAAAACTTTTTTTAAGAGGTAGGCTACTTGAGTTGCTGATCTTGGGCTAAAAAAATGGGCGTAGGAAAATGTTATATATATATATATATATATATTTATATTTTATTAAATTTTCTACTTTGGTGTTCTAAGCAATTTCCTATAAATAGGGTGCTTAGGTTAGAATTGAAAATCACACCAGAAACTGAAGTTTTCTCTCTCTATATTATCGAGCGTATTCTTGTGAGTATTTTGAGTATACTTTGAGTATTGCTATACGGAGCAAGTTCAAGTCATAGCCTATATCCGGTGTTTCAACTAGAAGTACTGTCTTTCGAGGTAAAGGATGTTATTTTCTTCTAAAATGATATTATTTCTTCAATATCATTATATATGCTGAAATATTGGTTGGAACTTTTTATCAAATTTAGAACTTTTTTATGTCAGAGTTACTATTCATGAGTTACTATTCATGAGTTACTATTCACGAGTTACTATTCATGAGTTATTATTCACGAGTTACTATTCACGAGTATTATTCACGAAGCGTGATGATGTTTTTTTGTGAAATTTCTATCTTTTGGTGTCGGAGTTACTATTCACGTATACGGTACTATTCACGTATACGGCACTATTCATGAATACGGCACTATTCATCGAAAAATAAAATTTCTTCTTTTTGTCCAAAATATCTATTCTGGATACTAGCTTTGATTGTATCCATATTTTGATCATTCTTGAATTTTACTTCAGTATGATTATTTATGAAGTATTTTTGAACTCGGATTGTTTAGAGTACGAATCCTTAATACTTGTTATTTTGTTTCACTGGATTCGTTTCCTTTAAAATATTTTTCATCATCCTCAGTCCTAAATGATGGTGTTACTGAATATCTTTGGCCTGTAGTACAAAGATGGTTGATTTTATTATTAATATCTTTGGCTCGTAGTGCAAAGATGTACAGGTGTTGAGATGAACATGAACAATTGATGAATATCTTTGGCCCGTAGTGCAAAGATGAACAGATGTTTAGATGAACATGACCAACTGATGAATATCTTTGGCCTGTAGTGCAAAGATGAATATTTGATTTGATTTGAGATATATATTGATTGATGTTACAGGGATAAAATATTGATGATGGACTTTTAAATTCATAGATGTTAGTAGATTTTATTCTCTACTTAACTCTTCTAATGAATTGTTGTTTCCGCTGCAGTTGTTGATCTAAAACTTGTTGTCTAGTGTATTCTATCAGATTTTTCCCTGTTGAAGACTAAGGATAATTTGTTGTACATTATCTTAGTCATAATATTCTTTGCTGGGCTAGTTGAGCTCACCCTTTTTCTTGTTGTTCTATTTTTTCTTCTCAGGAAACGAGAATGTAGCGAGTACGAGTCGGGGGATGTAATGATGGTTCTAGAGAGAGTTGTTTAGTAGTGCTCACCATTTTTATAAAATAATGTATCAATAATTATGATGAGGATTTATTTGTATGTGGATATTGTCTAGACGACAATAGTTTATATGTTGTAATAATAAAGTTATAGTTATTTCTGTACCATGTATTTGGCGACTCAGAATGGGTTGGATGGAATGGACCTATTTTGGGGGTGTCACAGGGGAGCTGTGTCAGACAGTAGTGAGTGGCACAGTAAACCGGATTTGGAGTGCATATGGAGCAACGATCACAAAATGGTAAGACAAGAACATTCAACCAGACTACCACCTCTCTCAATACACTAGACATATTATTCATCCATTGTTAACCTTGTGATCGCCGATACTGACTCTCATGCCGGAGCTATCCCCCAACGGTCAAGCCGTCAAGCTTTTGGTGTTGACTTGTTGAACTGTGCAGGATATCAGACGCGTCTTGGTGATTGGGACGTGAGGAAAGATCTTGGCGTTAACATTGGCGCTAGAAGGAGGGCTGAGTTCTAGTGTCTTGAACATTTTTCAATCACAAACTGTGTTCGTTCTACGTCGAAATCCATGGAGAAGAGTAGAACCCCTACACATGAAGGACAGCCAATGGCTGTCAGTTTTTCTACACCACGAGTATCAGTCAAAGACTGTTTGGGACCTGTAATCAGTGCTCATGCCAGCACGGCTTCCAAACAACCGTCTGAAGCTTCTCGCCCGAAGCCCATGGGTAACGTTAAGCGAAGGCTTGTCTTTACGGTAGAGAAAGAACCCGATCATGGTCGAAAACGGGTAGAAGGAACTTCGCCTAGAACCCGACATCCAAATGATCGAGACGATAGGGCCTCCAGATTAGCCAAAATGGCGGACGAAGCAGACAGGACTATGGCGGTACTATTGAAGCAGAGACAGGATATAGCCGAGCAGATGCTTCGGATGGCGGAGTTAAAGGAAGAAGCATCAAGCTATGTTTGGTCCGAAGATCTTGGGCATAGGAGAGGAAAAGAGCCTGTCCATTCGGGTCGTGAATCTCGTGGCCAACCTCGAGAAGGAAGAAGATCAAGAAGCCCTACTCCCCAAAGATCGAAGAGGGCACACCACCCTGTCGATTCTAGAGAGCAGGGTCGAAGTAGGCAGAGAGGCCGGTCCAGAGAGTATACACCCGAGAATACAAAGAAGGCACTTTGCCTTGTAAATTCTCGTTACGACGACGAAGCTCAGCGACGAAGTAGATCCAGAAGTCGCACTTCGGAGGGTCCACTGAGAGCACACCGCCCTACGGACTCTCATCGTCAGAAAAGCCCTATGAAGGTTGGGGGTTCCATTGTTAAAGCTCGGTCTACTCAGAGGAAGAAAGAGTCACCAGAGAAAGAAGCATCATCTCAACCAAAAGGAGTGGAATATCTGGTTAAGGAACTGAAGGAACTTCGGAAGCAGCTTGCCGAAGTCAAGAAAACAAAGGATACTTCGGGAAAGAAGGCATCTCCTTTTTCTGCGGAGATTCTTAAAGAAAAAGCTGACCCCACCAAGAAATTGCCCCACATAGAAAGCTACGATGGATCTGGAGATCCCTATGACCACAGTCAAGCGTTCGATCGACTGATGGACTATTATGACTTTAGCAATGCTGCTAAGTGTCATACCTTTGTCACACAAATCTCCAAAAGGATGCCAGACAGTGGATGAGGACTTTGCCTTCGGATTCAATATCATCTTGGGCAGACATGTGCAGTAAGTTCCATGCTCGCTTTGGGAGCAACAAAAGGAGGGAAAAACCAACCGACTCATTGGCTCAGGTTTGACAGTATTCGAATGAGTCTTTGGGTTAATATGTAAAACGATTCTGTGAAGCAGTCGGCCAACTGACAGACCTGAATGATCTACAAGCCGTTGGACTGTTTCAAAATGGATTAGACCTGGTCAAATCAGAAAAGTTGGTGAAGAAGCTGATGTTTCACCACCCGAAGAGTCTTGCTGAAGCCTTCGACAAAGCAGAAGGCTATATCGTGGTAGAGGAGGCCATGAATAGTCTCAAACGTCCTTCTTCAGATCGGCTTAAGGAGACAGATCAAGACAGGACAGACAGAGACCAGAAGAAAAGTGAAGGGAACAAAGACCGCTGTGATGGTGGGTCAAAGAAATACAATAACAACTGGAGACAGGGGGAGGTCGTTCGTCCACTCCTACCCAAAGAGTTAATAGGACGTACACTGCACTCAATACTGATAGGGCTGTCATCCTGGACCAAATCAAAAATCAGCCTATCTTCGAACCACCTCGAGATAACATTAAGCCTAGAAAAGGTAACTCTCATAAGTATTGCGACTATTATCAAGCTTCGGGTCATGATACAAGCGACTGTGCTAGTCTGAAGGACTTTATCGAGAGGAAGGTTCAAGGTGGAGCCTTAGTTCAGTATGTGGCTGCCAGATCGCCTCAACAAGCCCAACAGAGGGATAGAGAGCCTGTTCAAGCAGCTCAGCCAGTTCAACAAGCATTACTAGCTCCTGGACAGCCTGCAAGGCATGTGGTATATGTTATCACCGGGGCACTTCTGGCAAGCTTGTTGGAAAGAAGCGTCGAAGCTACTTAGATTCATTCATGTAGGTGGCGGGTACTATCCCGAAGACTGACAGACCTTATCCGGGTACGGTAATCTCTTTTACTGATGAGGATTACCCTTCGGAAACCATCGAACCACATGAAGGATCATTGGTGGTGACTGCACAAGTGGGTTCGGTGGATATGAAGAGAATGATGATTGATAATGGGTCTTCTGTGGATATTTTGTATGCTCACGCTTATCAAAGGATGTATCTGGATGGGCAGAAGATGGAGATCAGACATGAGGCTCCTTTGTACGGCTTCAGCAACAATCCAGTCAAGGTGGCTGGGACTATTGAGCTACCGGTCATCTTCGGAACGGCCCCCCAACAGGTAGAAATAACTTGCAAATTTTATGTTGTGCATGTAGATTCTGCTTATAATGCCATTTTGGGGAGGCCTACTTTGACTGCTTTATAAGCTGTGACTTTGATCCCTCATTTCAAAATCAAATTCCCTATGGCTCATGGAGTTGGAGAGGTGAAAGGAGATCTGGATATGGCCAGACGATACTATAGGAATGCTATGATCACTTCAGGAGTGGGGGTATCGAAGCAGAAACAAACCATGGCTATAGAGATCGAGCCCTTCACCGAGAGCAGTTCAGAGCCATTGGTCATGCCAGCTGGGGAAACATAAGAGATTGAGCTCATTCCTGGCAAGGCGAACAAGACAGTAAAAATAGGTTCGAGCCTACCAGAACTTCTCCGAACGAACCTCATGGAGCTCCTACGCTGCTATGTTGACATCTTTGTGTGGGAACCTTAAGACATACCGGGGGTGAGCAGGGAGATTGCTGAACATCAGTTGGAAGTGGACCCGTCAAAGAAGCCGGTTCGGCAGAAGAGGAGGATCTTTGCGCCTGAGCGCCAACAGATCATCGATGAAGAGATTGCAAAGTTGTTAGTTGATGACTTCATCATTGAGATCGATTACCCGCAGTGGATGGCAAATGTGGTGCTGGTCAAGAAGCAGAATGGAAAGTGGCGAGTCTGCATCGACTAT
The DNA here is from genome assembly GCA_020205505.1 of Panax japonicus. Taxonomy (NCBI): domain Eukaryota; kingdom Viridiplantae; phylum Streptophyta; class Magnoliopsida; order Apiales; family Araliaceae; genus Panax; species Panax japonicus. Next base: position 67,069,593 of record CM035107.1, read on the forward strand.
ACGAATCTGAACAAAGCTTGTCCTAAGGATTTCTACCCGCTACCCCACATCGACCAGCTCATCGATGCAACTTCGGGGTATGCTTTATTAAGTTTCATGGACGCATTCTCTGGGTATCACCAAATTTCTATGTGTAAAGAGAATATATCGAAGACGGCGTTCATTACGCATCGTTCGGTATATGCCTACAAGAAAATGACCTTTGGCCTAATCAATGTCGGGGCTACATACCAGAGGATGATGAACTACATCTTCAGACATCAATTGGGCAGGAACATGGAGGTGTACGTAGATGACATGATTGTCAAGAGCATGCTGGTGCAGAAACACTTGGATGATTTAGAAGAATGCTTTCAGACAATTTTTCATCACAACTTGAGGCTGAATCCTACTAAGTGCACCTTCATATTAGGGGCTGGCAAGTTTCTGGGGTATCTTGTCAGTTAGAGAGGAATTGAAGCCAACCCAGAGAAGATTCAAGCAATTCTGAATATAAAGACTCCTCCGTCATTTAAAGATGTTCAACGTCTGACTAGAAGGATTGCAGCTTTGAGGAGGTTCATGTCTAGATCGACAATGGACTTCGGAATGTGAAGATGCCTTTCAGAGCATAAAGTCCTATTTATCTTTGACGCCTTTGTTGGTGAAACCCGCTCCTGCTGAGCCTCTATATTTGTACTTGGAAGCTAGTTCGTTGGCAGTAGGAGCAGTTTTGGTGTGTGAAGTTGGGGGTAAGAAGCACCCGGTTTACTACGTAAGCCATGTCCTTCGGGATGCTAAAATAAGGTACCCAAACATTGAAAAGTTTGCTTTTTCTTTGATAACTGCTAGTCGAAAGCTTTGGCAATACTTCCAAGGTAGGTTGTTGGTGGTATACACAGATCAGCCTTTGAAGAAAATTATGGGCAAACGTGATGTCTCGGGGAGATTAGCTGCATGGACTATGGAGTTGTCCCAATTTTTTATTGAATATCATCCCCGAACTTCCATCAAGGGACAGGCCTTGGCTGATTTTGTGGTCGAGTGTTCGTTTTTTGAAGCAGATGAAGCTGGGACAGAAGCTGAAGGGTCTGACAGAGCAGTTGCAGTTCTTCAACAGAAGCAGAGCTCGTGGACACTGTATGCAGATGGGTCTTCTACTTTGGACATCAGTGGAATAGGGATTATTTTGACAAGTCCAGAGGGATTCAAGGTGCAGCAGGCCATCAGATTTGAATTCAGAGTAACGAACAACGAAGCGGAATATGAGGCGATGTTAGCAGGGTTACGATTGGCTAAGAGTCTCGAAGTACAGCGAATAGTCATCTTCAGTGATTCTTAGTTGGTCGTCAAGCAAGCCTCAGGGGAGTATGAAGCTTGAAGTCCGAGGATGGTCAAGTACTTGGCAGAATTAAAAGATTGGCTTAAATATTTCTAGTCCTATGAGTTCCAAGGGGTCGAGCGTAATAATAATTCCATTGTCGATGCGCTTTCAAAGTTAGCCACTACGAATGTTAATATTTTTGATGGACCCGTTTACTTAGAAATTTTACAACACCATAGTGTTCATCATGAATCGGTAATGTGCCTTGATCGATCCAACTGCAGGTTGACTCCATATCTGGAGTATCTGGTAGATGGCGTATTACCTTCGGATCAGATGCTGGCCAAGAAAATCAAATACAAAAGTGCTAACTTCATTTTGATAGATGGGGATCTTTTTCGAAGGGCCTTCTCGTTTCCATTGCTGAAATGTTTAACTCCATCCGAAGTTGAATATGCTCTCCGAGAAGTTCATGAAGGCATCTGTGGTGACCATATGGCTGCCAAGTCATTAGCCTATAAAGTGCTTCGTTACTGGCCTACTATCTTCAAGGAAGCAACATACTACGTCAAGAAGTGCGAAAAGTGTCAACTCAACAGTCCAATCCCACATTAGCCACCAGAAGAGCTATACTCGATCTTATCTCCTATACCCTTTGTAAGACCCCAAATAATTAATAAATAAAATTTAATTTCCTCTAATTATTATTTTGAAATAGTAAGGGTTGATGTGATTAATGTGGTTAGTTATGGGTAAAATACGCAAATATTTTAAAATAAGCAAGTGGTTATAAAATATTCATTGTTGTCGGGGAATATTCGTTTGGTCGTGGAATATTCGTACTGTCGGGGAATATTCGTACGACGGCGCAGCCATGTGGGGGCCCATAACGGAAAGCGATTGGAGAAAGAAAATGACAAATATAAGTTGTTTAAAAATAACGGCGTAGTTGTTACCGTTTACACTGTTGGAATACCCGGTGGTTAAAATACAGTAATACGTGTTGTTGCACAGTAGCACACGGTATTGCACCAATTATTGACTCTTACGTAAGAAGGCACTACTCAATAATGGTTACAGTAATTATTGTTCAGTAGTTTATTATATTGATTCAATAACTGTTGCGTTGATATTTTTATATTACTGTTGTTTCAATAATTGTCATTACACATTATTTTTCATTATCAAAGCAATAATTCATATTATCTTAATAATATTATTAGATAACATTATTGACAATGTCTAGAAAGTTCTGTCTAAGGAGAGGTTTGGTCACCTAATTGCGCGCCAGTAAGAAGAAATTCTTATTGGAAAGCCCCCTCTTTCCTGGGAACGGCTTGGTTGTCAATATTGTGATTCTGTAATATTATTTATGAATAATTAAATTATTGATTTATATGATGAGGAAAATATTGATTTTATGTGGATATAGATGGAGAAAATTTTAATGTGACAATTGTTGAAAATTAATATTTTATCTTTTTATGATAAAATAATTCATTTAAATATATTATTATATTTTAATAATATAATAATGATGATATTTTTACGATGAATGTGGGATATATGAGTATATGTGGAGGAGGAGTATTTTTGTTACCAAAAATATTTAAAACATGTTAAACATGTCGGTGGACCCCATTTATTGACTGAAATTTGATTATAGCCTGTAAAATCGCCCGTTTGTGAATTTTGTTCAATTTCTGTTTGGAATTTGGAAAAACTTCCTTCTGCAAAGTTGTGCAGAATTGAATTTCCTATAAAAACTCGCAAGATTCGAATTTTCTGACAAAAGGGCTATTTATTATGAATTATTGAAGTTCTGAAGCTCCGAAATAATTGATTTTTGGAAGTTTTAATTATTTATTTTATAAAAAACGTTTTTTGTACTTCTTCTAGAAGGGAGCATGTGGTTTGTATTCAAATTTGCAGATTCTAAATGAGCGTAGAAAATTTTTATATATATTATTATTATAATAAATTTTCTGTTTTGGTGTTCTAAGCAATTTCCTATAAATAGGTGCTTAGGTTAGAATTGAAAATCACACCAGAAACTGAAGTTTTCTCTCTCTATATTATCGAGCGTATTCTTGTGAGTATTTTGAGTATACTTTGAGTATTGCTATACGGTGAAAGTTCAAGTCATAGCCTATATCCGGTGTTTCAACTAGAAGTACTGATCTTCCGAGGTAAGGGATATTATTTTTTTAAAATGATATTAATTCTTCTAATATCATTATGCCGAAGTATTGATATGAACTTTTTATCAAATTTGGAACTTTTTTCATGTCGGGGTTACTATTCATGAGTTACTATTCATGAGTTACTATTCACGAGTTACTATTCACGAGTACTATTCACGAAGCGTGAAGATGTTTTTTTGTGAAATTACTATCTTTTGGTGTCGGAGTTATTATTCACGTATACGACACTATTCACGTATACGATACTACTCACGAATACGGCACTATTCACTGAAAAATGAAATTTCTTCTTTTTGTCTAAAATATATATTCCGGATACTAGCTTTGATTGTATCCATGTTTTGATCATTCTTGAATTTTACACCACTATGATTATTTTTGAGGTATTTTTGGACATGGATAAAACAAAGTATGAATCCTTAATCCTTAATCCTTGTCATTTTGTTTCACTGGATTCGTTTCTTTAAAAATATTTTCCATCATCCTCAGTCTTAAATGATGATACTATTGAATATCTTTGGCCTGTAGTGCAAAGATGAATGATTTCTGATGAATATCTTTGGCCCGTAGTGCAAAGATGAACAGTTGTTTAGATGAACATGACCAACTGATGAATATCCTTGGCCTGTAGTGCAAGGATGAATATGTGATTCAAGAGGTGCATTGATTGATGTTACAGGGATAAAAATACTGTTGATGGACTATTAAATTCATAGACATTAGTAGATTTCATTCTCTACGTAACTCTTCTATGAATTAATATTTTTCCGCTGAGAATATTGATTTAACATTTGTTGTCTATTGTATTCTATCAGATTTTTCCCTGTTGAAGACTAACGATAATTTGTTGTATATTATCTTAGTCATAATATTCTTTACTGGGCTAGTTGAGCTCACCCTTTTTCCTTTTTGTTCCATTTTTCTTCTCAGGAGGCGAGAATATAGCGAGTACGAGTCGGGGTATGGAATGAAGGTTCTAGGGAGAGTTGTTTAGTAGTCCTCACCATTTTTGTAAAATAATGTATCAATAATTATGATGGAGATTTATTTGTATGTGGATATTGTCTAGATGGCAATATCTGTATTTAAACTCATAGTTTACATGTTGTATTAATAAAGTTGTAGTTGTTTCTGAACCGTGTATTGACAACTCAGAATGGGTGATGTATACCTATTTTGGGGGTGTCACAGTTGGTATCAAAGCTTAGAGATATGATCTCTGGCGGAGATCGGGGAATAGAACTAGGAGGGGAGAGACGAGTAATTCCTTCGCTAGTGTGTCCTACCTAAGCTTATTTGTTAGTTGGTCAGTATATAGGGATATTATGTGATATGTGATTTTAGGGATTGATTGGTTAACAACTCATCATGCCAAAATTGATTGTTTTCGTAAGGTTGTTAGTTTTCATATTCCTAATCAACCTGTTGTTCGAATTCAGGCAACTAAACCATTAAAATCAATCACTGTCATATCTAATCATAAAGCTATTCGTTTATTGAAAAACGGATGTCAAGCTTTCTTAGCCCATGTTATGGATTTAAATAAAGACACGTCAAAATTGAATAATATTCCTGTTGTTATTGACTTTCCTGACGTATTTCCTGAAGAACTTCCCGGTCTACCCCCAGAACGAGAAGTTGAATTCTTTATTGATCTTGAACCTGGTACAAAGCCCATTTCTAAAACCCCATATCGAATGGCTCCTATTGAACTTCAGGAGTTAAAGGTCCAACTACAGGAATTGTTGGACATCGGTTTCATTCGTCCTAGTACATCTCCTTGGGGTGCTCCTGTTTTATTCGTAAAGAAGAAAGACGGGAGTATGCGACTTTGTATTGACTATCGGGAATTGAACCATGTCACTATCAAGAATAGGTATCCTCTACCTCGTATTGATGACTTGTTTGACCAGTTACAAGGAGCACAATTCTTTTCAAAAATTGATCTTCGTTCTGGATATCATCAGCTGAAAATTAGAACTGGTGATATTCCAAAGACTGCCTTCAGAACTCGGTATGGGCATTATGAATTTTTAGTCATGTCTTTCGGAATGACTAATGCTCCTGCGGCTTTCATGGATATGATGAACCGAGTATTCAAGGATTATTTGGATCAATTCGTTGTTGTCTTTATTGATGACATCCTCATATATTCCAAAAGCCGTGAAGATCATGAGCACCATTTGAAGCTGGTACTCCAAAGGCTTCGTGAAAATAAGCTTTATGCCAAGTTAAAGAAATGCGAGTTCTGGCTTGAGGAAGTAGCATTCCTTGGGCACATGGTGTCAAAACATGGAGTATCTGTGGACCCGGCGAAGATTGAAGCAATACAAAGTTAGGAGCAACCGAAGACGGTGACTGAAGTACGTAGTTTTTTGGGCTTAGCTGGTTATTATCGGAGATTCGTGGAAGGGTTTTCTCGAATCGCTACTCCGTTAACTCATCTAACTCGGAAGGATACAAAATTCATTTGGAGCGAGGAATGCGAGAAGAGTTTCCAAGAGCTTAAAAGGAGACTTATTTCGGCACCTGTTCTAACAATACCATCTGGTTCGGATGGATTTGTTATCTACAGCGATGCTTCGGGCAAAGGGTTAGGATGTGTTCTCATGCAACATGGGAAAGTCATAGCCTATGCCTCGCGACAACTTAAAGAGTATGAGAGGAATTATCCTACTCGTGATCTAGAGTTGGCAGCAGTCGTTTTCGCGCTAAAGATATGGAGGCACTATCTATATGGGGAGAAAGTGGAGATATATTCAGACCATAAAAGCCTTAAATATTTCTTCACTCAAAAAGAACTCAACATGCGGCAGCGACGTTGGCTCGAGCTATTAAAAGACTATGACCACACTATTCAATACCATCCTGGAAAAGCAAACGTGGTAGCTGACGCGTTGAGTAGAAGGTCATATGCAGGAACAAGTGCGATGATGTCAAGTATATGCATAGAGCCAACTTTAATAGAAAAAGTTAAGATTGCTCAGGCCACCGACCCGGAACTGATGCGTATGAAGAAGAAAGTACAAGAAGGAGCTATTCCGGAAGCGAGAATTGATGAAGAAGGAATACTTCGAGTCCACTCTAGACTTTGTGTTCCTAACGACCCTGATTTGAAGTACAAGATTATGATGGAGGCACACAATACACCATTTGCAATCCATCCCGGAAGTACTAAAATGTATCGTGATCTTCGACATACATTTTGGTGGAACAATATGAAGAGAGAGATTGCAAAGTTTATCTCAACATGTTTAACTTGTCAACGTGTAAAGGCGGAGCATCAAGTGCCTAAGGGACCATTGCAACCACTTGAGATTCCGAAATGGAAGTGGGAACATATTACTATGGATTTCGTTACGGGTCTTCCCACGGTTTCTCAAGGCATCAATGCTATTTGGGTTATTGTTGATAGATTAACCAAGTCTGCTCATTTCTTGCCGATACGGGAGACTTATTCCCTTGAACGTCTTGCTCAAATGTATGTAAATGAGATTGTGAGATTGCATGGCATGCCAGTATCCATAGTTTCGGATCGTGACCCAAGATTCACTTCAAGATTTTGGGTTAGCTTGCAAAAAGCTATGGGCACGGATTTGCGATTCAGTTCGGCATACCATCCTCAAACGGACGGACAATCAGAGAGGGCTACTCAAACTCTTGAAGATCTATTAAGACTCTGTGTCCTAGATTTCAAGGGCAGTTGGGATAAGTATTTACCATTGGTGGAATTCTCGTACAACAACAGTTATCAAGCAAGTATAGGTGTAGCTCCATTTGAAGCATTATATGGACGAAAGTGTCGCTCTCCAATATGTTGGGATGAGGTGGGTGAAGCAACATTGTTGGGACCCGAGTTAGTACGTATGACTACCGAAAAGATCCAAATGATTCGACAACGTATACAAACGGCACAAGATCAACAAAAGAGTTATGCGGATCTTCATCGAAAGGACGTAGAATTTAGTGTTGGGGATCATGTATTGTTGCGTGTTGCCCCATGGAAGGGAGTTACAAGATTCGGGAAGAGAGGAAAGCTCAGTCCACGATTTATTGGGCCATTTCAAATTCTTGACCGAGTAGGAAATGTAGCCTATAGACTCGCGTTACCTCCAAGTATGTCTCGTGTTCATAATGTTTTTCATATATCTGTGCTTCGTAAATATGTGAAAGACCCGAATCACGTTATTGAGTTAGAACCAGATGAGATAGCCGAAGACTTAACGTACGAAGAGGTACCTGTCAAGATCTTGGATAGAAAGGAGCATGTCCTACGCACGAAGGTAATACCACAAGTTAAGGTTTTGTGGAGAAACCATGCTATAGAGGAAATGACCTGGGAGTTGGAAACGGAAATGAAAGCGAGGTATCCTCATCTTTTCGAAACACCAGGTACGTATGTCAATTTCGAGGACGAAATTTCATAAGGAGGGGAGGTTGTAAGACCCCAAATAATTAATAAATGAAATTTAATTTCCTCTAATTATTATTTTGAAATAGTAAGGGTTGATGTGATTAATGTGGTTAGTTATGGGTAAAATACGCAAATATTTTAAAATAAGCAAGTGGTTATAAAATATTCATTGTTGTCGGGGAATATTCGTTTGGTCGTGGAATATTCGTACTGTCGGGGAATATTCGTACGACGGCGCAGCCATGTGGGGGCCCATAACGGAAAGCGATTGGAGGAAGAAAACGATAAATATAAGTTGTTTAAAAATAACGGCGTAGTTGTTACCGTTTACACTGTTGGAATACCCGGTGGTTAAAATACAGTAATACGCGTTGTTGCACAGTAGCACACGGTATTGCACCAATTATTGACTCTTACGTAAGAAGGCACTACTCAATAATGGTTACAGTAATTATTGTTCAGTATTTTATTATATTGATTCAATAACTGTTGCGTTGATATTTTTATATTACTGTTGTTTCAATAATTGTCATTACACATTATTTTTCATTATCAAAGCAATAATTCATATTATCTGAATAATATTATTAGATAACATTATTGACAATGTCTAGAAAGTTCTGTCTAAGGAGAGGTTTGGTCACCTAATTGCGCGCCAGTAAGAAGAAATTCTTATTGGAAAGCCCCCTCTTTCCTGGGAACGGCCTGGTTGTCAATATTGTGATTCTGTAATATTATTTGTGAATAATTAAATTATTGATTTATATGATGAGGAAAATATTGATTTTATGTGGATATAGATGGAGAAAATTTTAATGTGACAATTGTTGAAAATTAATATTTTATCTTTTTATGATAAAATAATTCATTTAAATATATTATTATATTTTAATAATATAATAATGATGATATTTTTACGATGAATGTGGGATATATGAGTATATGTGGAGGAGTATTTTTGTTACCAAAAATATTTAAAACATGTTAAACATGTCGGCGGACCCCATTTATTGACTGAAATTTGATTATAGCCTGTAAAATCGCCCGTTTGTGAATTTTGGTCAATTTCTGTTTGGAATTTGGAAAAACTTCCTTCTGCAAAGTTGTGCAGAATTGAATTTCCTATAAAAACTCTCGAGATTCGAATTTTCTGACAAAAGGGCTATTTATTATGAATTATTGAAGTTCTGAAGCTTTGAAATAATTGATTTTTGGAAGTTTTAATTATTTATTTTATAAAAAACGTTTTTTGTACTTCTTCTAGAAGGGAGCATGTGGTTTGTATTCAAATTTGCAGATTCTAAATGGGCGTAGAAAATTTTTATATATATTATTATTATAATAAATTTTCTGTTTTGGTGTTCTAAGCAATTTCCTATAAATAGGTGCTTAGGTTAGAATTGAAAATCACACCAGAAACTGAAGTTTTCTCTCTCTATATTATCGAGCGTATTCTTGTGAGTATTTTGAGTATACATTGAGTATTGCTATACGGTGAAAGTTCAAGTCATAGCCTATATCCGGCGTTTCAACTAGAAGTACTGATCTTCCGAGGTAAGGGATATTATTTTTTTAAAATGATATTAATTCTTCTAATATCATTATGCCGAAGTATTGATATGAACTTTTTATCAAATTTGGAACTTTTTTCATGTCGGGGTTACTATTCATGAGTTACTATTCATGAGTTACTATTCACGAGTTACTATTCACGAGTACTATTCACGAAGCGTGAAGATGTTTTTTTGTGAAATTACTATCTTTTGGTGTCGGAGTTATTATTCACGTATACGACACTATTCACGTATACGATACTACTCACGAATACGGCACTATTCACTGAAAAATGAAATTTCTTCTTTTTGTCTAAAATATCTATTCCGGATACTAGCTTTGATTGTATCCATGTTTTGATCATTCTTGAATTTTACACCACTATGATTATTTTTGAGGTATTTTTGGACATGGATAAAACAAAGTATGAATCCTTAATCCTTAATCCTTGTCATTTTGTTTCACTGGATTCGTTTCTTTAAAAATATTTTCCATCATCCTCAGTCTTAAATGATGATACTATTGAATATCTTTGGCCTGTAGTGCAAAGATGAATGATTTCTGATGAATATCTTTGGCCCGTAGTGCAAAGATGAACAGTTGTTTAGATGAACATGACCAACTGATGAATATCCTTGGCCTGTAGTGCAAGGATGAATATGTGATTCAAGAGGTGCATTGATTGATGTTACAGGGATAAAAATACTGTTGATGGACTATTAAATTCATAGACATTAGTAGATTTCATTCTCTACGTAACTCTTCTATGAATTAATATTTTTCCGCTGAGAATATTGATTTAACATTTGTTGTCTATTGTATTCTATCAGATTTTTCCCTGTTGAAGACTAACGATAATTTGTTGTATATTATCTTAGTCATAATATTCTTTACTGGGCTAGTTGAGCTCACCCTTTTTCCTTTTTGTTCCATTTTTATTCTCAGGAGGCGAGAATATAGCGAGTACGAGTCGGGGTATGGAATGAAGGTTCTAGGGAGAGTTGTTTAGTAGTCCTCACCATTTTTGTAAAATAATGTATCAATAATTATGATGGAGATTTATTTGTATGTGGATATTGTCTAGATGGCAATATCTGTATTTAAACTCATAGTTTACATGTTGTATTAATAAAGTTGTAGTTGTTTCTGAACCGTGTATTGACAACTCAGAATGGGTGATGTATACCTATTTTGGGGGTGTCACAGTTGGTATCAAAGCTTAGAGATATGATCTCTGGCGGAGATCGGGGAATAGAACTAGGAGGGGAGAGACGAGTAATTCCTTCGCTAGTGTGTCCTACCTAAGCTTATTTGTTAGTTGGTCAGTATATAGGGATATTATGTGATATGTGATTTTAGGGATTGATTGGTTAACAACTCATCATGCCAAAATTGATTGTTTTCGTAAGGTTGTTAGTTTTCATATTCCTAATCAACCTGTTGTTCGAATTCAGGCAACTAAACCATTAAAATCAATCACTGTCATATCTAATCATAAAGCTATTCGTTTATTGAAAAACGGATGTCAAGCTTTCTTAGCCCATGTTATGGATTTAAATAAAGACACGTCAAAATTGAATAATATTCCTGTTGTTATTGACTTTCCTGACGTATTTCCTGAAGAACTTCCCGGTCTACCCCCAGAACGAGAAGTTGAATTCTTTATTGATCTTGAACCTGGTACAAAGCCCATTTCTAAAACCCCATATCGAATGGCTCCTATTGAACTTCAGGAGTTAAAGGTCCAACTACAGGAATTGTTGGACATCGGTTTCATTCGTCCTAGTACATCTCCTTGGGGTGCTCCTGTTTTATTCGTAAAGAAGAAAGACGGGAGTATGCGACTTTGTATTGACTATCGGGAATTGAACCATGTCACTATCAAGAATAGGTATCCTCTACCTCGTATTGATGACTTGTTTGACCAGTTACAAGGAGCACAATTCTTTTCAAAAATTGATCTTCGTTCTGGATATCATCAGCTGAAAATTAGAACTGGTGATATTCCAAAGACTGCCTTCAGAACTCGGTATGGGCATTATGAATTTTTAGTCATGTCTTTCGGAATGACTAATGCTCCTGCGGCTTTCATGGATATGATGAACCGAGTATTCAAGGATTATTTGGATCAATTCGTTGTTGTCTTTATTGATGACATCCTCATATATTCCAAAAGCCGTGAAGATCATGAGCACCATTTGAAGCTGGTACTCCAAAGGCTTCGTGAAAATAAGCTTTATGCCAAGTTAAAGAAATGCGAGTTCTGGCTTGAGGAAGTAGCATTCCTTGGGCACATGGTGTCAAAACATGGAGTATCTGTGGACCCGGCGAAGATTGAAGCAATACAAAGTTAGGAGCAACCGAAGACGGTGACTGAAGTACGTAGTTTTTTGGGCTTAGCTGGTTATTATCGGAGATTCGTGGAAGGGTTTTCTCGAATCGCTACTCCGTTAACTCATCTAACTCGGAAGGATACAAAATTCATTTGGAGCGAGGAATGCGAGAAGAGTTTCCAAGAGCTTAAAAGGAGACTTATTTCGGCACCTGTTCTAACAATACCATCTGGTTCGGATGGATTTGTTATCTACAGCGATGCTTCGGGCAAAGGGTTAGGATGTGTTCTCATGCAACATGGGAAAGTCATAGCCTATGCCTCGCGACAACTTAAAGAGTATGAGAGGAATTATCCTACTCGTGATCTAGAGTTGGCAGCAGTCGTTTTCGCGCTAAAGATATGGAGGCACTATCTATATGGGGAGAAAGTGGAGATATATTCAGACCATAAAAGCCTTAAATATTTCTTCACTCAAAAAGAACTCAACATGCGGCAGCGACGTTGGCTCGAGCTATTAAAAGACTATGACCACACTATTCAATACCATCCTGGAAAAGCAAACGTGGTAGCTGACGCGTTGAGTAGAAGGTCATATGCAGGAACAAGTGCGATGATGTCAAGTATATGCATAGAGCCAACTTTAATAGAAAAAGTTAAGATTGCTCAGGCCACCGACCCGGAACTGATGCGTATGAAGAAGAAAGTACAAGAAGGAGCTATTCCGGAAGCGAGAATTGATGAAGAAGGAATACTTCGAGTCCACTCTAGACTTTGTGTTCCTAACGACCCTGATTTGAAGTACAAGATTATGATGGAGGCACACAATACACCATTTGCAATCCATCCCGGAAGTACTAAAATGTATCGTGATCTTCGACATACATTTTGGTGGAACAATATGAAGAGAGAGATTGCAAAGTTTATCTCAACATGTTTAACTTGTCAACGTGTAAAGGCGGAGCATCAAGTGCCTAAGGGACCATTGCAACCACTTGAGATTCCGAAATGGAAGTGGGAACATATTACTATGGATTTCGTTACGGGTCTTCCCACGGTTTCTCAAGGCATCAATGCTATTTGGGTTATTGTTGATAGATTAACCAAGTCTGCTCATTTCTTGCCGATACGGGAGACTTATTCCCTTGAACGTCTTGCTCAAATGTATGTAAATGAGATTGTGAGATTGCATGGCATGCCAGTATCCATAGTTTCGGATCGTGACCCAAGATTCACTTCAAGATTTTGGGTTAGCTTGCAAAAAGCTATGGGCACGGATTTGCGATTCAGTTCGGCATACCATCCTCAAACGGACGGACAATCAGAGAGGGCTACTCAAACTCTTGAAGATCTATTAAGACTCTGTGTCCTAGATTTCAAGGGCAGTTGGGATAAGTATTTACCATTGGTGGAATTCTCGTACAACAACAGTTATCAAGCAAGTATAGGTGTAGCTCCATTTGAAGCATTATATGGACGAAAGTGTCGCTCTCCAATATGTTGGGATGAGGTGGGTGAAGCAACATTGTTGGGACCCGAGTTAGTACGTATGACTACCGAAAAGATCCAAATGATTCGACAACGTATACAAACGGCACAAGATCAACAAAAGAGTTATGCGGATCTTCATCGAAAGGACGTAGAATTTAGTGTTGGGGATCATGTATTGTTGCGTGTTGCCCCATGGAAGGGAGTTACAAGATTCGGGAAGAGAGGAAAGCTCAGTCCACGATTTATTGGGCCATTTCAAATTCTTGACCGAGTAGGAAATGTAGCCTATAGACTCGCGTTACCTCCAAGTATGTCTCGTGTTCATAATGTTTTTCATATATCTGTGCTTCGTAAATATGTGAAAGACCCGAATCACGTTATTGAGTTAGAACCAGATGAGATAGCCGAAGACTTAACGTACGAAGAGGTACCTGTCAAGATCTTGGATAGAAAGGAGCATGTCCTACGCACGAAGGTAATACCACAAGTTAAGGTTTTGTGGAGAAACCATGCTATAGAGGAAATGACCTGGGAGTTGGAAACGGAAATGAAAGCGAGGTATCCTCATCTTTTCGAAACACCAGGTACGTATGTCAATTTCGAGGACGAAATTTCATAAGGAGGGGAGGTTGTAAGACCCCAAATAATTAATAAATGAAATTTAATTTCCTCTAATTATTATTTTGAAATAGTAAGGGTTGATGTGATTAATGTGGTTAGTTATGGGTAAAATACGCAAATATTTTAAAATAAGCAAGTGGTTATAAAATATTCATTGTTGTCGGGGAATATTCGTTTGGTCGTGGAATATTCGTACTGTCGGGGAATATTCGTACGACGGCGCAGCCATGTGGGGGCCCATAACGGAAAGCGATTGGAGGAAGAAAACGATAAATATAAGTTGTTTAAAAATAACGGCGTAGTTGTTACCGTTTACACTGTTGGAATACCCGGTGGTTAAAATACAGTAATACGCGTTGTTGCACAGTAGCACACGGTATTGCACCAATTATTGACTCTTACGTAAGAAGGCACTACTCAATAATGGTTACAGTAATTATTGTTCAGTATTTTATTATATTGATTCAATAACTGTTGCGTTGATATTTTTATATTACTGTTGTTTCAATAATTGTCATTACACATTATTTTTCATTATCAAAGCAATAATTCATATTATCTGAATAATATTATTAGATAACATTATTGACAATGTCTAGAAAGTTCTGTCTAAGGAGAGGTTTGGTCACCTAATTGCGCGCCAGTAAGAAGAAATTCTTATTGGAAAGCCCCCTCTTTCCTGGGAACGGCCTGGTTGTCAATATTGTGATTCTGTAATATTATTTGTGAATAATTAAATTATTGATTTATATGATGAGGAAAATATTGATTTTATGTGGATATAGATGGAGAAAATTTTAATGTGACAATTGTTGAAAATTAATATTTTATCTTTTTATGATAAAATAATTCATTTAAATATATTATTATATTTTAATAATATAATAATGATGATATTTTTACGATGAATGTGGGATATATGAGTATATGTGGAGGAGTATTTTTGTTACCAAAAATATTTAAAACATGTTAAACATGTCGGCGGACCCCATTTATTGACTGAAATTTGATTATAGCCTGTAAAATCGCCCGTTTGTGAATTTTGGTCAATTTCTGTTTGGAATTTGGAAAAACTTCCTTCTGCAAAGTTGTGCAGAATTGAATTTCCTATAAAAACTCTCGAGATTCGAATTTTCTGACAAAAGGGCTATTTATTATGAATTATTGAAGTTCTGAAGCTTTGAAATAATTGATTTTTGGAAGTTTTAATTATTTATTTTATAAAAAACGTTTTTTGTACTTCTTCTAGAAGGGAGCATGTGGTTTGTATTCAAATTTGCAGATTCTAAATGGGCGTAGAAAATTTTTATATATATTATTATTATAATAAATTTTCTGTTTTGGTGTTCTAAGCAATTTCCTATAAATAGGTGCTTAGGTTAGAATTGAAAATCACACCAGAAACTGAAGTTTTCTCTCTCTATATTATCGAGCGTATTCTTGTGAGTATTTTGAGTATACATTGAGTATTGCTATACGGTGAAAGTTCAAGTCATAGCCTATATCCGGCGTTTCAACTAGAAGTACTGATCTTCCGAGGTAAGGGATATTATTTTTTTAAAATGATATTAATTCTTCTAATATCATTATGCCGAAGTATTGATATGAACTTTTTATCAAATTTGGAACTTTTTTCATGTCGGGGTTACTATTCATGAGTTACTATTCATGAGTTACTATTCACGAGTTACTATTCACGAGTACTATTCACGAAGCGTGAAGATGTTTTTTTGTGAAATTACTATCTTTTGGTGTCGGAGTTATTATTCACGTATACGACACTATTCACGTATACGATACTACTCACGAATACGGCACTATTCACTGAAAAATGAAATTTCTTCTTTTTGTCTAAAATATCTATTCCGGATACTAGCTTTGATTGTATCCATGTTTTGATCATTCTTGAATTTTACACCACTATGATTATTTTTGAGGTATTTTTGGACATGGATAAAACAAAGTATGAATCCTTAATCCTTAATCCTTGTCATTTTGTTTCACTGGATTCGTTTCTTTAAAAATATTTTCCATCATCCTCAGTCTTAAATGATGATACTATTGAATATCTTTGGCCTGTAGTGCAAAGATGAATGATTTCTGATGAATATCTTTGGCCCGTAGTGCAAAGATGAACAGTTGTTTAGATGAACATGACCAACTGATGAATATCCTTGGCCTGTAGTGCAAGGATGAATATGTGATTCAAGAGGTGCATTGATTGATGTTACAGGGATAAAAATACTGTTGATGGACTATTAAATTCATAGACATTAGTAGATTTCATTCTCTACGTAACTCTTCTATGAATTAATATTTTTCCGCTGAGAATATTGATTTAACATTTGTTGTCTATTGTATTCTATCAGATTTTTCCCTGTTGAAGACTAACGATAATTTGTTGTATATTATCTTAGTCATAATATTCTTTACTGGGCTAGTTGAGCTCACCCTTTTTCCTTTTTGTTCCATTTTTCTTCTCAGGAGGCGAGAATATAGCGAGTACGAGTCGGGGTATGGAATGAAGGTTCTAGGGAGAGTTGTTTAGTAGTCCTCACCATTTTTGTAAAATAATGTATCAATAATTATGATGGAGATTTATTTGTATGTGGATATTGTCTAGATGGCAATATCTGTATTTAAACTCATAGTTTACATGTTGTATTAATAAAGTTGTAGTTGTTTCTGAACCGTGTATTGACAACTCAGAATGGGTGATGTATACCTATTTTGGGGGTGTCACAGTTGGTATCAAAGCTTAGAGATATGATCTCTGGCGGAGATCGGGGAATAGAACTAGGAGGGGAGAGACGAGTAATTCCTTCGCTAGTGTGTCCTACCTAAGCTTATTTGTTAGTTGGTCAGTATATAGGGATATTATGTGATATGTGATTTTAGGGATTGATTGGTTAACAACTCATCATGCCAAAATTGATTGTTTTCGTAAGGTTGTTAGTTTTCATATTCCTAATCAACCTGTTGTTCGAATTCAGGCAACTAAACCATTAAAATCAATCACTGTCATATCTAATCATAAAGCTATTCGTTTATTGAAAAACGGATGTCAAGCTTTCTTAGCCCATGTTATGGATTTAAATAAAGACACGTCAAAATTGAATAATATTCCTGTTGTTATTGACTTTCCTGACGTATTTCCTGAAGAACTTCCCGGTCTACCCCCAGAACGAGAAGTTGAATTCTTTATTGATCTTGAACCTGGTACAAAGCCCATTTCTAAAACCCCATATCGAATGGCTCCTATTGAACTTCAGGAGTTAAAGGTCCAACTACAGGAATTGTTGGACATCGGTTTCATTCGTCCTAGTACATCTCCTTGGGGTGCTCCTGTTTTATTCGTAAAGAAGAAAGACGGGAGTATGCGACTTTGTATTGACTATCGGGAATTGAACCATGTCACTATCAAGAATAGGTATCCTCTACCTCGTATTGATGACTTGTTTGACCAGTTACAAGGAGCACAATTCTTTTCAAAAATTGATCTTCGTTCTGGATATCATCAGCTGAAAATTAGAACTGGTGATATTCCAAAGACTGCCTTCAGAACTCGGTATGGGCATTATGAATTTTTAGTCATGTCTTTCGGAATGACTAATGCTCCTGCGGCTTTCATGGATATGATGAACCGAGTATTCAAGGATTATTTGGATCAATTCGTTGTTGTCTTTATTGATGACATCCTCATATATTCCAAAAGCCGTGAAGATCATGAGCACCATTTGAAGCTGGTACTCCAAAGGCTTCGTGAAAATAAGCTTTATGCCAAGTTAAAGAAATGCGAGTTCTGGCTTGAGGAAGTAGCATTCCTTGGGCACATGGTGTCAAAACATGGAGTATCTGTGGACCCGGCGAAGATTGAAGCAATACAAAGTTAGGAGCAACCGAAGACGGTGACTGAAGTACGTAGTTTTTTGGGCTTAGCTGGTTATTATCGGAGATTCGTGGAAGGGTTTTCTCGAATCGCTACTCCGTTAACTCATCTAACTCGGAAGGATACAAAATTCATTTGGAGCGAGGAATGCGAGAAGAGTTTCCAAGAGCTTAAAAGGAGACTTATTTCGGCACCTGTTCTAACAATACCATCTGGTTCGGATGGATTTGTTATCTACAGCGATGCTTCGGGCAAAGGGTTAGGATGTGTTCTCATGCAACATGGGAAAGTCATAGCCTATGCCTCGCGACAACTTAAAGAGTATGAGAGGAATTATCCTACTCGTGATCTAGAGTTGGCAGCAGTCGTTTTCGCGCTAAAGATATGGAGGCACTATCTATATGGGGAGAAAGTGGAGATATATTCAGACCATAAAAGCCTTAAATATTTCTTCACTCAAAAAGAACTCAACATGCGGCAGCGACGTTGGCTCGAGCTATTAAAAGACTATGACCACACTATTCAATACCATCCTGGAAAAGCAAACGTGGTAGCTGACGCGTTGAGTAGAAGGTCATATGCAGGAACAAGTGCGATGATGTCAAGTATATGCATAGAGCCAACTTTAATAGAAAAAGTTAAGATTGCTCAGGCCACCGACCCGGAACTGATGCGTATGAAGAAGAAAGTACAAGAAGGAGCTATTCCGGAAGCGAGAATTGATGAAGAAGGAATACTTCGAGTCCACTCTAGACTTTGTGTTCCTAACGACCCTGATTTGAAGTACAAGATTATGATGGAGGCACACAATACACCATTTGCAATCCATCCCGGAAGTACTAAAATGTATCGTGATCTTCGACATACATTTTCGTGGAACAATATGAAGAGAGAGATTGCAAAGTTTATCTCAACATGTTTAACTTGTCAACGTGTAAAGGCGGAGCATCAAGTGCCTAAGGGACCATTGCAACCACTTGAGATTCCGAAATGGAAGTGGGAACATATTACTATGGATTTCGTTACGGGTCTTCCCACGGTTTCTCAAGGCATCAATGCTATTTGGGTTATTGTTGATAGATTAACCAAGTCTGCTCATTTCTTACCGATACGGGAGACTTATTCCCTTGAACGTCTTGCTCAAATGTATGTAAATGAGATTGTGAGATTGCATGGCATTCCAGTATCCATAGTTTCGGATCGTGACCCAAGATTCACTTCAAGATTTTGGGTTAGCTTGCAAAAAGCTATGGGCACGGATTTGCGATTCAGTTCGGCATACCATCCTCAAACGGACGGACAATCAGAGAGGGCTACTCAAACTCTTGAAGATCTATTAAGACTCTGTGTCCTAGATTTCAAGGGCAGTTGGGATAAGTATTTACCATTGGTGGAATTCTCGTACAACAACAGTTATCAAGCAAGTATAGGTGTAGCTCCATTTGAAGCATTATATGGAAGAAAGTGTCGCTCTCCAATATGTTGGGATGAGGTGGGTGAAGCAACATTGTTGGGACCCGAGTTAGTACGTATGACTACCGAAAAGATCCAAATGATTCGACAACGTATACAAACGGCACAAGATCGACAAAAGAGTTATGCGGATCTTCATCGAAAGGACGTAGAATTTAGTGTTGGGGATCATGTATTGTTGCGTGTTGCCCCATGGAAGGGAGTTACAAGATTCGGGAAGAGAGGAAAGCTCAGTCCACGATTTATTGGGCCATTTCAAATTCTTGACCGAGTAGGAAATGTAGCCTATAGACTCGCGTTACCTCCAAGTATGTCTCGTGTTCATAATGTTTTTCATATATCTGTGCTTCGTAAATATGTGAAAGACCCGAATCACGTTATTGAGTTAGAACCAGATGAGATAGCCGAAGACTTAACGTACGAAGAGGTACCTGTCAAGATCTTGGATAGAAAGGAGCATGTCCTACGCACGAAGGTAATACCACAAGTTAAGGTTTTGTGGAGAAACCATGCTATAGAGGAAATGACCTGGGAGTTGGAAACGGAAATGAAAGCGAGGTATCCTCATCTTTTCGAAACACCAGGTACGTATGTCAATTTCGAGGACGAAATTTCATAAGGAGGGGAGGTTGTAAGACCCCAAATAATTAATAAATGAAATTTAATTTCCTCTAATTATTATTTTGAAATAGTAAGGGTTGATGTGATTAATGTGGTTAGTTATGGGTAAAATACGCAAATATTTTAAAATAAGCAAGTGGTTATAAAATATTCATTGTTGTCGGGGAATATTCGTTTGGTCGTGGAATATTCGTACTGTCGGGGAATATTCGTACGACGGCGCAGCCATGTGGGGGCCCATAACGGAAAGCGATTGGAGGAAGAAAACGATAAATATAAGTTGTTTAAAAATAACGGCGTAGTTGTTACCGTTTACACTGTTGGAATACCCGGTGGTTAAAATACAGTAATACGCGTTGTTGCACAGTAGCACACGGTATTGCACCAATTATTGACTCTTACGTAAGAAGGCACTACTCAATAATGGTTACAGTAGTTATTGTTCAGTATTTTATTATATTGATTCAATAACTGTTGCGTTGATATTTTTATATTACTGTTGTTTCAATAATTGTCATTACACATTATTTTTCATTATCAAAGCAATAATTCATATTATCTGAATAATATTATTAGATAACATTATTGACAATGTCTAGAAAGTTCTGTCTAAGGAGAGGTTTGGTCACCTAATTGCGCGCCAGTAAGAAGAAATTCTTATTGGAAAGCCCCATCTTTCCTGGGAACGGCCTGGTTGTCAATATTGTGATTCTGTAATATTATTTGTGAATAATTAAATTATTGATTTATATGATGAGGAAAATATTGATTTTATGTGGATATAGATGGAGAAAATTTTAATGTGACAATTGTTGAAAATTAATATTTTATCTTTTTATGATAAAATAATTCATTTAAATATATTATTATATTTTAATAATATAATAATGATGATATTTTTACGATGAATGTGGGATATATGAGTATATGTGGAGGAGGAGTATTTTTGTTACCAAAAATATTTAAAACATGTTAAACATGTCGGCGGACCCCATTTATTGACTGAAATTTGATTATAGCATGTAAAATCGCCCGTTTGTGAATTTTGGTCAATTTCTGTTTGGAATTTGGAAAAACTTCCTTCTGCAAAGTTGTGCAGAATTGAATTTCCTATAAAAACACGCGAGATTCGAATTTTCTGACAAAAGGGCTATTTATTATGAATTATTGAAGTTCTGAAGCTTTGAAATAATTGATTTTTGGAAGTTTTAATTATTTATTTTATAAAAAACGTTTTTCGTACTTCTTCTAGAAGGGAGCATGTGGTTTGTATTCAAATTTGCAGATTCTAAATGGGCGTAGAAAATTTTTATATATATTATTATTATAATAAATTTTCTGTTTTGGTGTTCTAAGCAATTTCCTATAAATAGGTGCTTAGGTTAGAATTGAAAATCACACCAGAAACTGAAGTTTTCTCTCTCTATATTATCGAGCGTATTCTTGTGAGTATTTTGAGTATACATTGAGTATTGCTATACGGTGAAAGTTCAAGTCATAGCCTATATCCGGTGTTTCAACTAGAAGTATTGATCTCCCGAGGTAAGGGATATTATTTTTTTAAAATGATATTAATTCTTCTAATATCATTATGCCGAAGTATTGATATGAACTTTTTATCAAATTTGGAACTTTTTTCATGTCGGGGTTACTATTCATGAGTTACTATTCATGAGTACTATTCACGAGTTACTATTCACGAGTACTATTCACGAAGCGTGAAGATGTTTTTTTGTGAAATTACTATCTTTTGGTGTCGGAGTTATTATTCACGTATACGACACTATTCACGTATACGATACTACTCACGAATACGGCACTATTCACTGAAAAATGAAATTTCTTCTTTTTGTCTAAAATATCTATTCCGGATACTAGCTTTGATTGTATCCATGTTTTGATCATTCTTGAATTTTACACCACTATGATTATTTTTGAGGTATTTTTGGACATGGATAAAACAAAGTATGAATCCTTAATCCTTGTCATTTTGTTTCACTGGATTCGTTTCTTTAAAAATATTTTCCATCATCCTCAGTCTTAAATGATGATACTATTGAATATCTTTGGCCTGTAGTGCAAAGATGAATGATTTCTGATGAATATCTTTGGCCCGTAGTGCAAAGATGAACAGTTGTTTAGATGAACATGACCAACTGATGAATATCCTTGGCCTGTAGTGCAAGGATGAATATGTGATTCAAGAGGTGCATTGATTGATGTTACAAGGATAAAAATACTGTTGATGGACTATTAAATTCATAGACATTAGTAGATTTCATTCTCTACGTAACTCTTCTATGAATTAATATTTTTTCGCTGCGAATATTGATTTAACATTTGTTGTCTATTGTATTCTATCAGATTTTTCCCTGTTGAAGACTAACGATAATTTGTTGTATATTATCTTAGTCATAATATTCTTTACTGGGCTAGTTGAGCTCACCCTTTTTCCTTTTTGTTCCATTTTTCTTCTCAGGAGGCGAGAATATAGCGAGTACGAGTCGGGGTATGGAATGAAGGTTCTAGGGAGAGTTGTTTAGTAGTCCTTACCATTTTTGTAAAATAATGTATCAATAATTATGATGGGGATTTATTTGTATGTGGATATTGTCTAGATGGCAATATCTGTATTTAAACTCATAGTTTACATGTTGTATTAATAAAGTTGTAGTTGTTTCTGAACCGTGTATTGACAACTCAGAATGGGTGATGTATACCTATTTTGGGGGTGTCACACCCTTTGCTGTCTAGGGGGTTGATATACTGGGTCCATTGCCGAAAGCTAAAGGCCAGGTCAATTTTGTTATAGTTGCCATTTACTATATGACCAAATGGGTAGAAGCGAAGCCACTTAGGTCAATAACAGAACAGGAATGCTTGAAATTTATGAAGGAGTCAGTAGTGTTTCGTTTCAGAATTCCTAAGGTGGTGATATCGGACAACGGACGTCAGTTTGTGGGATCAAAGTTTGAAGCATTTTTGAAGGAGTTGGGAGTTCAGCACAGAAAGACTTCAGTAGCTCATCCTCAGTCAAACGGGTAAGTCGAAGTGACCAACAGAACGCTATTGAATGGGATCAAGCGTAGACTAGATGAAGCTAAGGGAAGATGGCCAGAAGAGGTGTTCAACGTGTTATGGGCTTATCGGACTACTCCGAGGAATACAATAGGGGATTCACTTTTCAGACTGGCCTATGGTACTGATGCCTTAGCCCTAGTTGAAATTGGATCTCCAAGTCTTCGGGTCAGTCAATTCAAAGAGATCTACAACGAAGAAGGGCTGAAGTTTAATCTTGATTTGATTGAAGAAGTCAGAGAAACGACCTTTATCAGATTGGCAGCCTATCAGCGAAGAGTGGCTAAGCATTACAATAAGGGGGGTAAAGCTTCGCAGATTTAAAGTGTGAGATTTTATTCTCAGAGAAGTCGAAGCATCTACACCTCAGAACTTGGGAAAGCTGATGCCAAACTGGGAAGGACCGTATGAAGTCATAGAAGTACCGAAGCCGGGGACTTATTGATTGAGGGCATTGGACAGATCAAAAATTAAAAATACTTGGCATGCTGGCAGACTTCGGAAATATTTTTAGTAGGCACAATGTTAGTATACCGGATGTCTGTAAATATTTAAGTCATCATCAATAAAAGTTCCTTTTTTCTCAACAAATCTTGTCTTCATTGCTATTCAGTTCATTGGTGTAAGGAGGTTCGGGTGGACTCGCTGACCATTCGATGGTAGCCTTATTGGCAGGTGGTCCGTATGAGTTTGTCAGGCCCTTTGTGGTAGGCAAACGTCATTGGTGTAAGGAGGTTCGGGTGAACTCGCTGACTATTCGATGGTAGCCTTATTGGTAGGTGGTCCTTATGAGTTTATCAGGCCCTTCGTGGTAGGAAAATTCCATCCTATGACTTTGTCAGGCCCTTCGTGGTAGTCAAGTGTCATCCTTTAGACGTTGTTAGGCCCTTCGTGGTAGGAAATTATCATCCTTTAGACGTTGTCAGGCCCTTCGTGGTAGGCAATTATCGTTCTTTAGACGTTATCAGGCCCTTCGTGGTAGGAAATTGTCATCCTTTAGACATTGTCAGGCCCTTCGTGGTAGGCAATTGTCGTCCTTTAGACTTTGTCAGGCCCTTCGTGGTAGACAAATGTCATTCTGAGGGTTTGTTAGGCCCTTCGAGGTAAACAAATTCCCTATGAAGCAAATCTATCTCGCACTTCGGTAACGAATAAGTATTCCTTTACTTTATTACCTCAAATTTTCTAAGTGTTGAGTTTGGATTACCTCATTACTTAACTTCATCTTATCTGTTATATGATTTTCCTAGTTGTTAACTAACAGTTTAAGTTAAGTTCATAAAGAGCTTGTACATTTTTCAAGATTAATTGATATTCAAGTATTGACAAAAAGTAATTGCACGGAATACATAAGGAATGAACCTAATATTTCATTAATATATTGTCAATTACAAGAAAGACAAAAAAAAAGAAATTTTTTACAAAAGTCCTACAAGTTAAAGAAAATAAAATCATCTTCAAGCATTATCCTCGTCTTCGGAAGAATCGAGCATGGTCGGATCAACCTCGATTATGACAAGTTTTGCCTTGTCTTTGCGCCGGCATTCATAATATCCATCGCAGAACATCTGGATCACCTTCTCATTCAGCTCATTGGACTGACGATATTCGTCCTGGATTCGCTTACGAAGCTCTTCAGTCAATGGGAGACCTAAATCCTCCAAGGCTTTCAATTTATCCCGATGCTCGCTACGTCTGGTCAAATGTCACTCTTTGTCATCGCGAGCCTGCTCTTGAAGATTTTCAACTTGTATAGCAAAGCTCTAATTGGCTATACAAAGTTCTTCTTTTCTAAGCCTCAGAGCATGGTTCTGAGTGTCAAGATCGACAATCAGACTCATCATCTCTTGCTGACTGGCCTTCGTCTTCTTCAGTTCCTCCTTGCAGATCTTCAACTTTCCATTCATTGAGTTAGATCTTTTTGGAGGCCTTCGTTGTTGTAGAGGGCAGTGCCGAGGTCACCTCTTTCCTTAGTCAACGCTGACTTCAGAATGACGTTCTCTCGTCAGGCTGCATCTTCTTTGGCTTCAGCTTCTTGGTAGCGTGGGAGAAGACGCCCGAAGACAGCATTCGCCTGTAGATGTTCACATGCAATTATTTCGTCTTCAAAGAGCTACATATAAATTCAAATGAACAGACAGATAAATATTTACCTTGGCGTGATAGTTCATGCCTTCTTTGATCAGGTCCATGATTGAGCTGTTGCCGAACTGATGCTCATCGGTCTCCCGGATGAATGAGTTAAAAAGTTGGAAAGGAAAGTTATCGTTAAACTCAGGCCAAACAGTTGGTGAAGACATGACTTCACGCTGAAAGGCAGTGGGTGATGTTTGTGGAGGACAAGGTGTGTGAAATTTATTGTGGATAGGGGATCGAACTGGCGATTCATGAGTAAACTCCTTAGGAGATGGAGGTTGATCAGGAGTAGGCTCCTCAGGAGGTGGAGGTTGATCAGGAGTAGGTCCTTCGGGTGGTGGCGGTTGATCATCCGAAGGCTATTTTCATTTCCGCGAAGGAATTAAAGTCCCAGGTTGTTCTTCAGGTTCCTCTTCGGAAACCATAATTTCCAAGGGTGGGGGAACCCGAAGGTCATCAACAGTTAACGGAGTTACCTTAACTCGCCTTTTCTTGATACGAAGAGCCTGCATCCGTTCGTTTGCAGGCATATCGATCAAGCTGGAGGTAGAGATCGGTTGGGATTCTTGGGACATACCTCTTGGCATTCGAACAACTCTCTTCTTCTTGCGAGGTCAGAGAGTCTCTTCGATAATTTTTGGCTCTACAGGAAGATCTTCGGCATCTAGGGCCTCAGAAACTGGAACCTCTTCTTGGGGGTTTTCGGTAGTAGGAGGTGATGAAGGTTTGCCCGAGAGAAAATTTTCCAAGTCCCTTCGGTCCATTGTTGATGGTTTGATTAGAGATACTTCAACAGAGAAATACATTTTGTTAGATCTGTTTACAATAATAAACTCATAAATTTTATTTCAGTAAAAATTTGAGACTTACATTTGTGGTCATATAACCAAGCTTGTTTGGTAAGAAGATTATAACTCCATTCCTTCTTCGAGAAGTTGTCCAGGAGTTCAATCATTTCCTTAACGCGTTCTTCGGTTATATCCCCAAAGTCGGCAGATACTTTGTCCAACATAGTCCAGTATGGCAGAGGCAATTTATGGTCCTTTGACGAAGAGCCATTGCTCATGCCATCCTCGGTTACTAGAGGGAGTGTTGATCAGAGACCGTCTCTCAAAATTCTCTCCGGGTTTTACAGCTATTTTGCTCAGAACTTTAAAACCCTTATCTCTAGATTTGGTGATATTGTATATAGAGAAGAAGATGTAAAGAGTGGGGGCGACGCCTACTTCATGACAGAAGGCGATGAACGCCAAGATGTGGATGTAGGAGTTCGGGACCAGTTGGGCAAATCTGACGCCAACGAATCCCAGGAGTGTAACCAAGAAGACGTGTAAGGGGAATCGAACCCCTTTTTCCAGAAATGTCAGAGGCATGGCCGTCCAGCCATCCAGGCATTGATACATCCTCTCGGTGGCGGTGGGACGACAAAATTGGTGGGTCACCCGAACCTGGTACCGTTCATATGCATTCTGAGCGTCCTTCTCAGTCAGAGTTGATGCAGTGTTGGCATGGGTGAACTGTTCTGCACTCTGGAAGAAGATGGAAGGGTTGAGAAGAGGCTTTTTCGGTGTGATCTTCTTGGGGTATTAGTGGGGTTAGGGTTTGATCCCAAAGTGGCCTTGCTAGGGCTGGGTGTAGGAGGAATAATGGTAAGAGAAATGGCATGGATTGGAGTGGCGTTAGCAGAACCAGAAGACACCATTGTTGATAGTTTGCAGAAAAGAGTAAGAAATCTGAGAAAGAAGGAAGTCTAGAGCTCGAAAGGGCGTCTAAAATTTGAATTGATAGGTAAAGTTGTCAATTTGGGGGAAAATTACCTTTTATACTAGGCGGTTGCACGTTACACGAGGGCGACGCATTTAATTGACAGCAATGATGGAGAAGTTGAAGAGGTAGCGTCTTTTTTTGGTCCTAATTGCTAATCGGGTTGGGTTTCTCTCGTGTGGGCTTCTGGATTCATTTGAATTAATGGCTGGTGTTAGTCAGTTGAGCCTCGGTGAGGTTTCTCTTAGTCCCTTTTAACTTATTACAATTCATTTCATCATGGACCTATTTTTTTACAATCTTCCATTAAACATCCTGTTTAATAAAAGACCGGGGGCAATGTTGGGCTATAATACTTTTCGTATTGGGCCAAACCGAATGGTGTGAGACCCCGAATTTTATGAAATAAAAGTATTCAATTTTTTTTTATTTTGGTAAATAGTTAAATTGATAAAGGTTTAAAGTTAAGGGTAATATGTGAATTTTTTTTTGCAAAGTAAGCAAGTTGATATAAAATATTCGTTTTGTCGGGGAATATTCTATTGGTCGAGGAATATTCTTTTTATCGGGGAATATCCGTACGACGGTACAATCATTGGTGGACCCCGCAACGGAATTATTTTCGGATTGAAAAAACGACAAAAATATTTTTATGAAAATAACGGCGGAAGTTTTACCGTTAAAACTGTTGAACTACTTGGTAGTAAAAGTACAGTAATACGCGTGGTTGCATAGTAGCACATGGTATTAATTATTGATGTTTACGTGAGAAGTCACTCAGTTATACTCAATTATTGCTACAGTAATTGCTACATCATATCTCTTATATTATTGATTCAATTATTGTTACAGTATCATCTGTATAATATGTTATATTATTAAATCAATAATTGAGACGACAAGTTATAATATTAATGATTAATAATTGTTGAAAGATTAAATATGTGTTGATTAAAAATAAAATGATTTGTAGTAATATTTATTCAATCCATGATGTATATAAAGAGTCTATTATGAGACGTTTGTGGTAAATTTGGTTATTCTATGGGGGCCCATATGTTATTATCTAAGAGTCTCTTTCGCCAATAGTAATTACCTTTACCAGACGTCAAACCACTTGCCGTTTCATATTACAGGCGTCGAACCAATTGTCGTTTCACATTACAGGCGTCAAACCACTTGGTGTTTCACATTACAGGCGTCAAACCACTTGGTGCTTCACATTACAAGCGTCAAACCACTTTTCTTTTCACATCACCAGTCGTCAAGCCGCTTGCCTTTTCACATTGCAAGTGCTAAGCTAGAAATCTTCTATAAATAGAGGCCTAGTTCGTCATTATTCTTCACAAATTCATTCAAGCTATAGAGAGAAAAAGTATAGAGAGAATAAGAGAGAAAGAAGAAGAGTATTCTGTTACTACACTACTGCAGTATTTAATCTCCTACTAATGTAAGGGGTGTTATTTCTTTTGTATTCATAAAGAGAACTTCTGTTATTCCATTATTTATTAATCTGTTGGAATAACCTGTATACGCGGGCTACCCTATACTTAGTAAAATTCTTCTGTTATTCCATTCTTTATTACTCTGTCGGAATATCACGTTTGTGCGTTTACGCCGGACCTGATTCAATTATTTGCTATTATGTTGGAATAACTTGTTTATGCGAAGTACCGCATACATGGTGAAATTCTTCTGTTATTCCATTCTTTATTATTCTGTTGGAACATCATGTCTATGCTTTACGCATGACCTGGTTTCATTATTTATTATTCTGTTGGAATAACCTGTCTGTGCGGTCTATCACATGCCTGGTGAATTCTTCTGTTATTTCATTATTTATTATTCTATTGGAATATCCTGTCTGTACGTTTACGCATGACCTGGTTCCATTCTTTATTATTCTATTGAAATAACCTGACTATGTGGATTACCGCATGCATTGTAAATGATCCTTCGTATTCATACGAATAGTATTTTCATTAAAAAGGGGTTTCTGCCAGGGGCAGTTTCATAATTTTTCTGACCCTCAAAAATTCTGGAAAAATTTGAAATGATAATTTGATGAGTTTTCTAGATTGTGTCCAAAAATGATGATTTTTGGATGTATAGATTAAGAGTCATGAATTTTATGGGAAAAGACTATTTTAAAAGTAAACCCTTATAATCTCTTGTGGTTAACTCTAAAATTGGTGAAATTTTTATTGGGAGTACATGTATATAACAGGAGTATACCCTGTAAATTTTGGAATTTTTGGATAAAAGTACAATTTATGATAAATGTCTAAATATTCGACAGTTTTAGCCATATGAAAAATAGTAAATGAATTTTAAAAATTGTGAGAAAAATATATGTTCAAGATGGGACTATATTCTGCTAAATCCCAGAAAAGAAATATTTTTGGGACTGATTTGGTATTTTTCATGAAAATAAACTAGTTATGAGTAAATGGATTAAATATGTTATGTGAAGTAATAAAATTGGAAAATAGGATTTTATGGCTTGAGAATCCTATATAGGGTATATGCAGATTTTTGATGAGGGATTTGATCATTGATTATGAAATCTTATGAATATGGCATTTTTGAATGATTAAATGCATTATTTGATAAAGTGTAAACAATTGAAATAAATTGTTTATAAGTTTAAGAAATGATTAAAATGTTGTTATAATATTAATGATATTAGATTATGAGATTATTAAGTGATTGATAACATTTGGTTATTATTGAACGCTGGATAAATTATATTATAAATGTTTAATATTTATCCTTTATCTCATTTGATTAATTCTTATATCATTGTCATCATCATCATGCTTATATTATGTTAAAAGTCATCTTTGGCCGTAGTGCATAAATGGACTTGGTATGATTATGACCAGGGATTATTCGGTATAATCATGACCGTAATATTACAAATGATGTGGAAAAAGTCCTCATTGGCCCGTAGTGCATTGATGGACAGTTTTTAATATGATTATGGCTATGGATTCTCTTCGGCTAAGGGTGCAAAGATGAATTGTTTTATGTCATGATCATGACCGTTGATGAAAACACGATTATCTTTAGCCGTAGTGCATGAATAATTCGTGGTCGTGATATTAACGAATATCCTTAGCCGTAGGGCATGGATAATTCAGTGATATGGATTGATTATAGAGCTAAGTCTCAGCGATGAAATATAAATGCATGTATGTGATATTAACGAATATCCTTGGCCGTAGTGCATGGGTGATTCGATGATGTGGATTATTTATTAAGCTGAGTCTTAGCGATAAAATATTTATTATACACTTTTAATTCGTAGAAGATAGTAGATATCATGCTCTACTTGACTCTTCTAAAATACAGTTGTATGTCTTTGGCATGTAGTGTAAAAATAAATTGTTAATGAATATCTTTGACCGTAGTGCAAAGATGAATTTATTAGTATGATTATGAGCAGGAATTCTAATTTGGTATAACCATGATTTTTGATGTTTCAGGTGAAGATATGTGATGAAAATTATCTTCGTCCTGGTTGCGAAGAGGAATTTAGAACCACAATTATGATTATGAGTTATTCATATGATTGTGGATAGGAATTGTTGATTTATTTTACATGGATAAAACAGTATTGGTGGACTTTTAACATAGAAAAGATAATAGACCTTATGGTCTATTTGACTCTTCTAATGGATTGCTCGTTCCGCTACAACTATGGTTGAAAAGTTTAATCATCTACCATATGTTCTAAATCTCTGATTTATTATTGATGAAAGCTATTGATAAATTAATTATCTTTATTCATGATATTCTTTACTGGACTAGTTGTGTTCACCCTTTCTGCTTCACAATTCTTTTCAGGTAATAAGAGTGTTGTCGTAAGAGTGTTGCCGGGTCGAGTGGGGATAACAGGGGAATAGAATAGTGGTCTCTAGCTGTGGAGGTCCTCCCTAAACAGTATAGAAAAGTGTGTTGTATTCTATACAACATTTAGTAGTTATATTTGGTGAATCAAATAGGGTGAGGTGAACCCAACTTTGGAAGGGTGTTTTGCCACTATCATACAAGATGTCTAATGACATATAACTTCGTGTTCTCATAAGACATGGTTGTGCACATCCACTAGCTAAATAAATCTACGAGCACTACCTGTATGATCTTGGAGTTTATTTAAAACATAATTTTCACTTGGAGACAACGAAGATATTTATATGTCAAGAGAAGACTCACCATTGGGAAAAAGATGATAGTAACCTTCTCATTTTTCTTTGGGGTCTATTGGGTCAACTAAGGATAATTTTGTGGTCATATGATATCTATTATAACCTAGACGCATGGCCTCCCATGTACGAAGGTTTCCTTGAGCACTTCCCAAAGATTTTAATTTCTATAACAGTTTTTAACTATACTTTTATGTAAAGTACCATTATAAGGTTGTGGTCGAGGCACCATGAGAGTTACATACATTTGTATTAAAACTCACAGTTAACTGTTGTCGTATTCTATACGACAGTTCAACAGTTGTATAAATGAAGTTGTATTTGAATTTTGTACCATATATCTGGCAACTCAGAATGGGTGATGTATACCTAATTTTGGGGGCGTCACATTTGGTATCAGAGCCATAAGTGTGAAGAGCCCCGAGCCTCTCGCTGGTGACTTCCAAGTCCTAGAATGCACCGAAGCCAGACTTTCTATAGGGGACGCCGTCTTTCAGTGGCAAACTGATAGGTATCAATGTGAGGTGCTATCCAAGTAAAGGGATTAGATTCACATTTAGTATCAGAGCCATAAGTGTGAAGACCCATGAGCCTCTCGCTGGTGACTTTTAAGTCCTGGAATGCACCGAAGCCAGACTCTCCGTAGGTGACGCCGTCTTTCGGTGGCAAACTGATAGGTATCAATGTGAGGTGTTATCCAAGTAAAGAGATTAGAGTCACATTTGGTATCAGAGCTTAGGGATATGGTCCCTGGTGGAAAAAAGAGTCTAGAACTAGGAGGGGAGAGACGAGTTATATACTTCGCTAGTGTGTGACTTACCTAAGCTGAAATTGTTTACTTGATAAGTTGACAAATTGTGATATGTCAATTAGCCTTAGTTTTGAAGATATATTCTAGAATGATATCTGAAATACAGGAGATGAGCAATGGAAAATCATGATATAGAGGAAATTACCGGGAAGGTACAATCTGAAAAGAAAGCAAGGTATTCTCATCTCTTCAAATATTAGGTACGTACGTAAATTTCGAGGACTAAATTTCATAAGGAGGGGTAATTGTGAGACCCCGAATTTTATAAAATAAAAGTATTCAATTTTTTTTTATTTTGGTAAATAGTTAAATTGATAAAGGTTTAAAGTTAAGGGTAATATGTGAATTTTTTTTTGTAAAGTAAGCAAGTTGATATAAAATATTCGTTTTGTCGGGGAATATTCGATTGGTCGAGGAATATTCTTTTTGTCAGGGAATATCCGTACGACGGTACAATCATTGGTGGACCCCGCAACAGAATTATTGTCGGATTGAGAAAACGACAAAAATATTTTTATGAAAATAACGATGAAAGTTTTACCGTTAAAACTGTTGAACTAATCGGTAGTAAAAGTACAGTAATACGCGTGGTTGCATAGTAGCACACGGTATTAATTATTGATGCTTACGTGAGAAGTCACTCAGTTATACTCAATTATTGCTACAGTAATTGCTGCATCATATCTCTTATATTATTGATTTAATTATTGTCACAGTATCATCTGTATAATATGTTATATTATTAAATCAATAATTGAGACGACAAGTTATAATATTAATGATTAATAATTGTTGAAAGATTAAATATGTGTTGATTAAAAATAAAATGATTTTTGGT
This sequence comes from Panax japonicus, assembly GCA_020205505.1. NCBI lineage: Eukaryota > Viridiplantae > Streptophyta > Magnoliopsida > Apiales > Araliaceae > Panax > Panax japonicus. The sequence goes on from CM035107.1 coordinate 67,102,330, forward strand.
AATATTTATTCAATCCTTGATGTATATAAAGAGTCTATTATGAGACGTTTGTGGTAAATTTGGTTATTCTATGGGGGCCCATATGTCATCATCTAAGAGTCTCTTTCGCCAATAGTAATTACCTTTACCAGACGTCAAACCACTTTCCGTTTCATATTACAGGCGTCGAACCAACTGTCGTTTCACATTACAGGCGTCAAACCACTTGGTGTTTTACATTACAAGCGTCAAACCACTTGGTGTTTCACATTACAGCCGTCAAACCACTTGGTGTTTCACATTACAAGCGTCAAACCACTTTTCTTTTCACATCACCAGTCATCAAGCCGCTTTCCTTTTCACATTGCAAGTGCTATGCTAGAAATCTTCTATAAATAGAGGCCAAGTTCTTCATTATTTTTCACGAATTCATTCAAGTTATAGAGAGAGAAAGTATAGAGAGAATAAGAGAGAAAGAAGAAGAGTATTCTGTTATTACACTACTGCAGTATTCAATCTTCTACTAATGTAAGGGGTGTTATTTCTTTTGTATTCATGAAGAGAACTTCTGTTATTCCATTATTTATTATTTTGTTGGAATAACCTGTATACGCGGGCTACCCTATACTTGGTGAAATTCTTCTGTTATTCCATTCTTTATTATTCTGTCGAAATATTCTGTCTGTGCGTTTACGCCGGACCTGGTTCCATTATTTGTTATTATGTTGGAATAACCTGTTTATACGAAGTACCACATACATGGTGAAATTCTTCTTGTATTCCATTCTTTATTATTTTGTTGGAACATCCTGTCTATGTTTTACGCATGATCTGGTTCCATTATTTATTATTATGTTGGAATAACCTGTCTATGCGGTCTATCGCATACTTGGTGAATTCTTCTGTTATTTCATTATTTATTATTCTATTGGAATATATATCCTGTATGATCTTGGAGTTTATTTGAAACATAATTTTCACTTGGAGACAACAGAGATATTTATATGTCAAGAGAAGACTCACCATTGGGAAAAAGATGATAGTAATCTTCTTGTTTTTCTTTGGGGTCTATTGGGTCAACCAAGGATAATTCTGTGGCCATATGATATCTATTATAACCTAGACACATGGCCTCCCATGTACGAAGGTTTCCTTGAGCATTTCCCAAAGATTTTAATTTCTAAAACAGTTTTTGACTATACTTTTATGTAGAGTACCATTATAAGGTTGTGGTCGAGGCACCATGAGAGTTACATATATTTGTATTAAAACTCACAGTTAACTGTGGTCGTATTCTATACGACAGTTCAACAGTTGTATAAATGAAGTTGTATTTGAATTTTGTACCATGTATCTGGCGACTCAGAATGGGTGATGTATACCTAATTTTTGGGGCATCACAAATGGGCTCCTCCCTTGGACTATGTTATATTTGTTATTTTGGGCTGAATGGCTTGGGTCAAGTTATTTGACTATTATATTGGGTCATTCCGGTCAGATGGGTCATCTTTATTGCATTGGGCTTAGTCATTGGATCAGTCCATTATACAAATTATAACTTATCCTAGCTTTGACCGGTAATCGTGATAAAAGATAACAGTTGACTGTTATCTCTGCCACCGTCTGCATGACATTAATGAGGATGTGATTCAGATGACCGGCGGTGGCAAATAGTGGCAGCATGTAGTGGGTGAGTTGCACACTTTCGGCTGAGATGACTGGAGTGGGGAGCTGTGTCAGATAGTAGTGGGTGGCACAGTAAGCTTGGAGTGCATATGGAGCAACGATCACAAAAAGACAAGACAAGAACATTTAACCAGACTATTATCTCTCTCAATACACTAGACATATTATTCATCCATTGTTAACCTTGTGATCGCCGATACTGACTCTCACGCCGGAGCTATCCCCCGACGGTCAAGTCGTCAATCTTTTAGTGTTGACTTGTTGAACTGTGCAGGATATCGGACGCGTCTTGGTGATTGGGACGTGAAGAAAGATCTTGGCGTTAACAATTATGAATCTTCGCATGGAAAAGTGCGTCCAAATGATACTATTTTGAAGCTTCAAAGAACAACGCCATATTACAAGAGAAATCGAGCACGTGTTTGTAGTTTCTTCATCAGGGGAGAATGCACAAGAGGTGCTGAGTGCCCTTACAGGCATGAGAAGCCCATTACTGGGGAGTTGTCACAGCAAAATATTAAAGATCGTTATTACGGGTATGTTAAACGGTGTCTCTCTCTCTGAGTCACACTGACGCACTACCATAAACTTACACACACATGGTCGGTCTGTCACATACACACACACACACTGTCGCACACATTGATGTGCATGTAGAATGTTGTTGTCATGCAGACACACCAAATTGATGTGTGTGCATGGTATCTTTATACCTTGTGTAATGTTCTTATCATCAACCGAAAATGAAGCTCTAATTCTTTTTGTACATGGATTTTGTTTTTGACCTTTTATATTCAGAGTCAATGATCCTGTTGCAATGAAGCTGCTCAACAAGGCAGGTGAAATACCCTCTCTGGAACCTCCCGAGGATGAGAGCATTAGAACCCTCTATGTGGGTGGGCTCGATGCAAGAATCAATGAGCAGGACCTAAGGGATAATTTCTACGCGCATGGTGAAATTGAAACAATAAAAATGGTGCTCCAACGAGCTTGTGCTTTTGTAACCTACACAACTAGAGAAGGTGCAGAGAAAGTAGCTGAAGAACTCTCAAACAAGCTGGTTATAAAGGGTCTGAGACTGAAGCTGATGTGGGGTAGGCCTCAAGCACCAAAACCTGAGTCTGAAGTCTCAGATGAAGCAAGGCAGCAGGCAGTGGCTCATAGTGGATGTTAGAACATCATATTAGAGAGAGAATATTGAATTGAGAGATAGATAATAACTTGATAATTATCTCACTTGTTTACATTGAGAAGATAGGAGATATTTATACTAATACAAGATAAGATGAGTGACTAACATATTACCTAACTCAATGAGATAATCATGGAGATAACCATTACATAATTATTGGAGATAATCATGGAAGAGTGAATGATGGAAACTATAAATTTATCCTAACAATATAATAATATCTAAAATATTATATTCCTAAAATATAGCCTAATACGCCCCCACAAGCGAAACGTAGGGAAACGAAGCTTGAGCTTGCACTTGGTTGAACATCCATGTAAGTGAAGAGTTAACAAAATACCAACTCGAATTAGAGAAAACACAGACAACTTTCATGAGAGGTTGAACAAAGATGTAGCATGCATGATAATAACATCCAACCAAAGAAAGGTAGGTGGCATATATTGAATAGGTGGTGGGCATGTCGTCTTGGACTGTGAAAGCATGATGTCTGAAGTATCCATGGTTGCAGATCGTGACTGCCCAAATTTGGAGGAGAAAGCAGCAGAGGTAGGAACATGAGAACCATAGAGAAGGAGATGCATTAAAGATCCATCAGTTGCAAGTCTTGCAGATTGCATAGATATAGAGGAAACGAGAGCAATATTGCTCTTGGTTCCTGACGGTGGAGAAGTGGCAAGTGAAAATGGATAAGCAATTGGTGAAAATTGGGGGAATGCAGACGGGTCAAGGTGTCTAATTACATCTACTTTTACTTCTGATGTAGACGGATCAGCCTGTCTGGATTGAAACACAGATTGTCTGGATTGGGCAGAAGCAGACAAGTGCTCATCAGAATATCCTGTTGGTGGAGAGTGAACATGTGAATTATCACACCGTGGAGAAAGAGAAGGAATTTCTTGTAATTTTTCATGATCAAGAAGCATATGAGAGAGCAAATCTAAAGATAAAGAAGGATTTATCTCATAATAGTACTTGCAAAAGTCACTAAGAGAATCATCAAGCCCATATATCAATAATGCAATCAATGAGTTCAATTTCATCGATCTGTTCACCGACGCGAATAAGAGCATAGGCGAGAGATTTTGCCTCGGAGATATAATTTTTCACGGATTGAGAAGGAAGTTTCTGAAGAGAGTACACTTGATCTAAAAGATCATCAACATACCAATTCTGGGAAAACTCACAAGCATCATTTGTGGAGGCACTATCATCATCAACTTGAGAGGTGGGAAATTGTGGAGAAAGATCACAAAAGTTGTCTTGTGATTCATTAGAACAATCATAAGAGGGAGGATCAAGCCACCATTTGGGATCGTATTGAGAAGAGTGAAAATCTGAGTATGGAGAAAATTGATTTTCCACCATGGAATCGTATGGAGAAGACTAAATGTGCAACAGGGGTCTTTATTGATGAAACACTGATCTAGAGAGAAAATTAGACTAAACAAAGATACAACTAAGGGAATTTAGAAAATATGCAACAGTAGATAGAAGAAAGGAAAGGGAGGATCAAAGGTTGCTAGCCGTATGGCTTTGATACCATGTTAGAACATCATATTAGAGAGAGAATATTGAATTAAGAGAATAGATAATTGCATAGATAATAACTTGATAATTATCTCACTTGTTTACATTGAGAAGATATGAGATATTTATACTAATACAAGATAAGATGGGTGTTGAGTAAAATCTAGTTACGCACAACACACAAGTATACGTGGTCAACAAGTAATAAAGTGATAAGTTGAGTATCGTTCCCACGAGGAATTATTTAATAAAAATCACCAAGTACTAATTCTTAACCAAACTAATTTTATTTAAACAATCTCAAATCGTTATTTTTCTAATTAAGAAAACTAAATTAACTAATTAAAACTAAGATTTTAACGAATGAATTCAAATAAATAAAGATTAAGACTTCAATATCCCCAATTATGAATTATAAATTACTTATCCAATTATCCCAATTATTATGCCTACTGAATTGTTAACAGGAATTCTCAAATGCCAAAAGTCCTTTTCCAAGTGATCAATTGCCTTTTATTTAACCCAGATTAATCTTGCTATATTCCTATGCAAAACAATTGAATTAAACTCTTTCAATTCCAATTCCTTATGTGTTACATGCGGTGAACAGATATTTCCATTCAATTCACAAACCTAATTATTTACTTTGCAAATAACTAAGTCACATGATATCATGCCCAGTTCTAACCCTAGAATTCCTCTTCCAATTCCTTCTAGAGTAACAAAGTAATTACTGATCAAATAATTAAGCAATAAGCACAAGACAAGATAAACAACTCACTTTAACATAAATAATTGGAATATAATGAATAACTAATTCATAGCCATAAAAAGTTCAATTGAAATCTCAATAAAAGAGTTAGTTCATAATTAATGAATGAAAACCAAGAATCCACAACTGAATAGACATTAAAAGATAAAAGTAAGATGAGAGAAGAGAATAGAATCTGTTGTCAGCAAATCTGATGTTCCCCTCTTACTCTTGCTCTTGATCTTCAATGATCTCCAAGTTGCTTCAATCTCCAAAACTAATAAGAACTAGGGTTAATGTTCTAATCTAATAGAGTGTATCTCTAGGCTAAGGTATGTAATCTCCCCTTATTTTATGCCTTACATCATGTATTTATAGGTTACAAGTCTAATTTTTAGCTTAGGAACAAACCCAATCCTATTTGGAGTCAAAAAGGTGTCAAAATTCGCCCAAAACGCGTCCAGACCATCACCAGGCCCTTCCTCAGCGCCCCAGCGCTGGGCACGGCGCTGGGATTCTGCCCCCCAGAGCCCCGGCTCTGCCAAATACACTAGAAATAGCGCCCCGACGCTGGCCCAAAAACTTGATATTTTCTGCTCCGACGTCCTTTGGGAAAACGGCCATAACTTCTTCGTCCGAACTCCGATTTAGATGATTCAAGATGTTCTGGAAAGAGGAGAAGTAGATATACAACTTTCATTCTTGAAGTGTTTCGAAATAATGTCCGGAACTATAGTCAAATTGACTCTGAAGTGACTGCTGTGTAAATGATAAGCCAAAAACGTGAATCTAGCCACCCCAAACGTCGATCCATGTAACTTTTGTCCCAAATCCTACAAAACAATATAAAACATGCTTGAATAGATACAAACACATAAAAACATCCTAAAAGACTTGAGAACAACAATAAATTAAGCCCGAATGTGTCCAATTCATGTGTATAAAACTCACTCATCAATGGGTGACTAACATATTACCTAATTCAAGGAGATAATTATGGAGATAACCATTACATAATTATTGGAGATAATGATTGAAGATTTAATGATGGAAACTATAAGTCTATCCTAATAATATAATAATATCTAAAATATTATATTCCTAAAATATCGCATAATAGTGGATTGCCTCCAAGGGCAGTTATTTTGCAACAGCAGAACCAAATTCTTCAACCACCCGACACTCAAGACCAACCCCCCAACATTATTTCAATATTCCACCACCACCGCCTCAGTAGGAGCGGACATAATATCCTTCAATGGATCCTCAAAGAATGGGCACAATTATTCCATCTCACGAAGGAGCTTCCAGTGGGTCAAGTGAGAACATGAGTGGGTCAGATAAGTAGCAAAGGCAACATTATCTTTCTTTTGATTGAGTGGGTCAGTGGCACAAACAGTTAAATTTGATTAAGCAATTGTTAAGTCTTGAGTTGTAATGTGAATGATTTTAAATGATGTATATAATATTTTTTATGTTTTATTTTATAATGTACTTGTGTTTGTTGAATAAATGTGCATTATTAATTAATTTTTTTTGAAATCTAAAAAGTCTATAGCGACGATCGCCGATCGTCGCTATAGTCCTAAAAACAGTCGCTATAGAGTTTACCGACGACTTCTATGGCGACGGTCGCTAAAGCCTATAGCTACGGTCTTTAGGCCTACAGCAACGGTCGGCGACTGTCGCTATAGGTCAATTTTCTAGTAGTGTTAACAGTTCATCTTTTCACTACAAGCCAAAGCCATACAACTGTATTTTAGAAGAGTCAAGTAGAGCATGATATCTACTATCTTCTACAAATTAAAAGTTTATTATCAATATTAGATCGCTGAGACTCAGCTCAATACATCATCGAATTATCCATGCACTACGACCAAGGATATTTGTTAGTATCACATCCATGAATTATCCATGCACTACGGGCCAAGGATATTTGTGTTTTCACCAATGATCATGCCAAACAACAATTCATCTTTGCACCCTTGGCCGAAGAGAACGCATGGTTATGATCATACCAACATATGTCCATCAATGCACTACGGGCCAATGAGGACTTTTACCACATCATTTGTAACATTACGGTCATTATTATAACGAATAATCACAGGTCATAATCATATCAATCAACAGTCCATCTATGCACGTAAGCCACAAATGACTTTCATTACAATATAAGCATAAGAATGATGATAATGATATAAGCATTAATCAAACGAAATCAATGATAAATATTAAGGACTTTAAATTTATCAAGAGTTTAAAAATATCCAAATTGTCAACATGATACTACTTTGTGGAGTAAAATTAAAGAATAATATTCATGTATCAAAAATAATTTGAACATGAAAAAAATATATTTTTCGAGTGAATAATACCCTGGTATGAAAAGTTGCCCAAATACCCGAGTGAATAATATTCAAGTGAATAGTAATCGGGTGAATAATAACCCATGAATAGTAACTCGTGAATAGTACTCCGGCATAAAAAGTGCCCCGAATACCCGAGTAAATAATATTCGAGTGAATAGTAATTGGGTGAATAGTAACCCGAAAATAGTAACTCATGAGTAGTAACTCGTGAATAGTATTTCGGTATGAAAAGATCAATAATTATCAAGAAATCTCATAATAATATTTCCATGAAAAGATACTGGATGAAGCACAAATATCAAGGATATTCTACTAATTTCACGGAGTATAGAAGTAATATTTCAACAAAATGAGTGTAGAAGTAGGAATATGAAACGAAATAATATTACTTACATACTACAGAGTATGAAAGAAAATATTATTTCATACAAATATTGAATGAAGATAATATCCATACGAATACGAAAAATAATATCTTTTCTGAATATGAAATAAATAATATCACTTACCTTAGAAGAAGACTGGATACTGGAATAGTAAAGTAGCAGACTTCTCTACTTCTTTCTTTCTATAACTTCTCTCTCTATAGCTTCTCTTTCTATAATTGCTCTTGTGAGTTTTAGTGAATTGGTGAAAATGAAAGAAGAATGAGCTTCTATTTATAGGAAAATATAGTTTCGATAATTACACATTTTGGGGCTCGAAATTTTACAGTATAATACCTTCATCTTTTTTTTTATTTTTAATTTAGTCCTACAAGTATTATCAAACTTGCACAACCTCCCCTAATAGTACATGCATGTAAATCAATAGTATATGCATGTGAATCAATAGTTCCATACATGTGAAAAAATAGTTACAGTATAGTACCTTCATCTATACCTCCATTTTTAATTTAGTCATGCAAGTATTATCAATCTTCCACCACCTCCTCTAATAGTACATGCATGTGAATCAATAGTACATACATGTGAACAAATAGTTATAATCTTGTGAGCTGATAGCAATTAATTGCTCATTTATCCGATTAATTACCTGATTGATCAATATAACCTTCAGAAATCAATTATTATCGAAATAAATGTCGATTTTCACTAACACTAATAATCCCAACACTATGAAAATATCAATTTTATCTTTAATCAATATGAACTTATTCATCATTATTATTATAACTCACAATATTTAACAACCAGATCATTCCCAGGAAAGAGTGGGCTTTCCGATAAGGATTTCTCCCTACTGGCGCACAATTAGGTGACCAAACCCCTTTCCTCGACAGAACTTTCTAGACATCGTCAATATTTCAAATAATAATATGAATAACTTTGTCGTCTCAATTATTGATTTAATAATAATAAAATATTATGCAGATGATACTATGACAATAATTGAATCAATAATATGAGAGATATTATGCATGCATCAATTACTGTAGCAATAATTGAGTATAATTGAGTGACTTCTTACGTAAGTATCAATAAACAATACCGTGTGCTACTATGCAACCACGCGTATTACTTTTCTTTTACCACCGGGTATTTCAACAGTTTAACGATAAAACTTTTGTCGTTATTTTCATAAAAATATATTTTTGTCGTTTTCTAACTCCGACAGTAATTCTGTAGCTGGGTCCACCAATGATTGTGCCGTCGTACGGATATTCCCCGACCAAACGAATATTTTATGACAACTTGCTTACTTTGCAAAATTTTCACATATCACTCTTAACTTTAACCCTTTATCAATTTAACCATTTACTAAATAGATTAATAATTATAATAAAATTGAATACTTTCATTTCATAAAATTTTTGATCTCACACTTATGCCCACAAGGAGTTCGGCACTGCTATGTATCTTATTTTCTCGAAGATGCTTCGCATCTCGAAAATAAAAGCAATCAAGCCGAACATTTAATAAAATGGAAGTATCAAATGCCTCAATTACTATTGAGCAAAAGGGTTTGAAAAACCTATTTTACAAAACATCAATGCTATATCTTGTTAAAATTGAACTTTTATACAAAAGTCAAACCCTTTGTATATAGGTGCAAATGTGGCATAACACTACTTCCAAACAACTACACATAGACTTAACTCTCACACACACATACACAAGTAAAAGTTTTAATAAAAAGTAGCAGTAATCGTGTTATCACGGAAGTCGGGGGGTGCCTAACACCTTCCCTCCGCTTAATCAAGCCACCAGACCCTAACGAATTTCGATTTCCCAGACCAGTTAAACAGTGTCACATCACTAGGTCTTTGTGCAAACCTTTTCTCAGTTGAGTTGGTGCAACCATTTAAAAATAACCAACTGGCGACTCTTACAGTCAAATCGTCGACATATACATGTTGGACCTTTTCAAACTTGGTTTTTCAAAAATCTCATCTAAAATAAGAACACCAAAAGACAAGAACAAAAAAGGACAAATAAAAATCCCGACGTCGACAGGTGGCGACTCTGCTGGGGATGCCAGTAAGAAGGCACTACACCAAAAATGGCCTCTAGTGAAGGACAAATCCTTCACTAGAGGCCCTATATCTCTCACAAGTGATTTATTGCGAAGAAATATTTCCTTCACACGAGTGCTCGCATTAGACCTCCTCGCAATTGAGTATCCTTCGCTAAGTAGTAACTAAATGTTTTTTGTGAAGGATATATTGTGAATAACTTATTCCTTCACAAATTGTATTTAGTAATGGAATATTGTTATTTAGTGAAAGATTAGTTTCCTTCACAAATAATATTTTAAGGACTATTTGAAATTAGTGAATAACTTGATTCCCTCACAAATAATATATTATGAAGAACAAATTTATTTAACGAGAGAATATTTTCCTTCACTAATTATAAATTGAGAATGTATCTTCAAATTAGTGAGAAAAATAATCCTTCATTAATGTTCATTGCTCAAGTAAGATCATTCACAAATTATAAATTTATAAATAAAAAATTAATTTTCAAACTAGTGATTTCATATTTTTTTTTATTATTCTCTATCTCTATAAGAAATATTAAATTTAATATTCCAAATAAATATAAATATTGTCATACTTGTTTCAAACTAATTGATAAACTAATGCATAAAGAACTAATAAAATCAATACTCTGCATATAAATAGATAATGCTCAAATCACCATAACTACATAATTTTGTTATTGTATCTTGGTCTCCCAAGGACCATAGTACCTACAATATTTATTAACTATTATAAGAAAATTAAAAGAATAATAACGATCTAGAAGGAATAAAATGTGTCATGTTAGGTTCACTTTATCATTATCTTCAAGGAAATCAAGGTTGGACCTGTAAATTCCATGCTGCAAGAAAAAAACCAAAATTCAATTTCAATTAGATGAAGAATGAAAAGATGAAATTGGTGAACTTAATTTAAGAGAGATTAATGAGGGATAAAATAAAAATATAGCTATCAGTAAATACCTCAATTGGTAACAACCACCACAACGATAAAGGAAATGGATTTTATATATTCCTAGCCTTTTCCATTTCCTTTCATAAGTTTATCCAAGAGTTCTGAAGGAAATAAGAGCCCAGATCATAATACCTTGTCACACACGAGAGCCGAGAGCAAGTTTTTGAAACTCAATATTTTACTGTATAGATAAACACTAGACAAGTAAGTTATGACCATCTACAAAGCTAAGTAGTTACCACATATATCGAAAAACTCAATATTATACTGTATAGATAAACACTAGACAAGTAAGTTGTGACCGTCTACAAAGCTAAGTAGTTACCTCATATATCAAAAAACAACACTGTAATGAATCCATTGCCCATCATCCATAACAATCAAAAAATTATATTATATTGGAGAAGAACTTGAGTTCAAAGCAATAAGAAAAAGTTTTTTGTTCATATCATCGATGTGATTACTCAACGACATATTAATAGAGCAATGGACAGACCTTGTTCTGGAAAAGAGCTAGCATCACACATGTAAAATTTTTTAGTGATAAGTTAAAAGTATTCAGTTTAGAAGGATAAAATGTCACAAGGCTAATGAAAACTTGCTTTAGTTATTTGCAAAATTAAGACCTGCACACTTACCATTTTACTACGCTGAGGCTAAATTTTCTTTTGCTTGTTATCCTTTTGTTTTCTCTATTTAGCTAAGTGAGTCTAGTAGCTCACTTAAATAAACTAATAGACTCTTGGCATTTCTTTATGCTAATACTCACTTTTGTTGAACTTTGTGGGATCTAATCAATTTTAGTGTGGCTTTACACTGCATTAGCAGTTTCCTTTAGTGCACTCACTTGCTTCACATTATTTCTTTATGCTAACAGCCACCTAATTGAGTTACAATCCTATTTTATTAAGAATTTAAACCTTTTATGGTTAAATTTTTGACTTTAACCTTGAAACTAAAATGGTTCTTTAAGGCAACCATAGTTGCAGTTGCCTTGCAGCCACAGCCGACGCCTCTTGTCCCTTTTGCTAATGGCTACTGCAATTTGCTACATCATTCAGCTGCTGCTCTAGAATAACATCTCTCATTTCATGCTTTAGATAACTTATTTTTCTCATGTGCCCATTCAATTACTATAACCCTTTTAGTAGGCTATATACATTTTATATCCTTACTTATGTAGAAATGATAACTCAGATTTTATGGGCACCATTTATGTTATATAAAAACCCATCATAGTTCATTAATACTGCTAAAGCAGTAGCTAGTAGTCAACTGTTGTTGCCAATGGGCAGCAGCCCCTTAGCTCAAAATTCTTGGTATACTCTTGTCAATCTCATTCTTAGATTATTTATCCACATTCTTGACTTGTTTTGGTTGCACTTCAAACCCTATATGGGTGATACATTCAACTATTATAGGAAAAATATTAGCTAAGCATTCCATAAAAATGTAAAGGTGTTGCTGAGAGCCCAAGGATAGCCCCCAGCCAACAACTAGAACAACCACTGCTGCTGCCATGGGCAGCAGCCTTAACTCCCATTCAGTCACTTTGCCATTCCATAACTTTTAATTCATGCGTCGGATAACAACAAATTTTAATATACTATAGACAACATTCAAGATTATATTTACATATTTTAGCTACCCACTCTAGAATCTTTAAGTTATTCATAACAGTGCTCAAGTATTAAATAGCACAATAGTTTCCCAACTTTTAGATTAGCTTGAAAAAATAGTTTTCATTCCATTTAACAAGGCACAACCCTTTACTTACCCTCAAGCATGGTATATATATATATATATATATATATAACCCAAACTTTAATTCTAACGAATAAGCAATTGTTAAGCAAAACAGTTCATTGAGGAATTTTAGCAAACACCTTACAGGCACTGTTTTTCAACACAAGTGTCAAAGCTATTTATATTCATTAAATTCCCAATTTAACTCCCTTATTACTCCACAGCCACCTATCTCCTTGTGCCTAAATTATATTCACAGCAATCAATTACACAGAGCCACATGTATGTCAAGTAGTTGATAATCTAATTAATTTTATTCTCTCCATAACATGCAATACTTTTGATAACACATTTATATCAAATAGAAAAATCCCACTAGCTAATTCACTTTACCAGAATCTTTAAATTAAACACATAATAAAAATGAGGTGTAATACCTTTGCTCTGCTTGCAGCTAATTTTAAACTTCACTGCTAACACGAAAATCAAACTTCAACTATTATTCCTTAAATGTTAATTCCAGCCACACCACACAAATTATGATGCCTCCTCTTTCTTGCTCTAACCCCACTCGTAATTACAGAGTTTCAAATATTTGCATACAGTAATATATTTGCATGTGTGTTGCTTAAGAGAAGGAAGACAAACTGATCTTAAAAATTAAAGCTCTGCTCTATAAAAGATACCAGACATACAAATTACGTAATAGGCAGGCTGAGTTATTTAAGCTAGGCTTTTAAATAAATGCCAGCTCCTTCTCTAGTGTGTACACCTGGCTGGATGGTTAGCCACCTGGTAAAATCTTATTTTTACACGCCAACTTTAACTTAGTAAGGCTTTACTATTAACCTCACATATATTTTATAATTATCAGAAATAAAGCATATAGTACAAATAAAATATAATACTACACTATTCTAAAAAATCTTTTCTGTCAAGACAAAAGCTATTCATTAAATACAGACATTTTTAATAAACTTGATTCCTTTTCTTTTAATCACAAATTGCCTCTCTTAATTTAATAAATATAATAAATTTTAATTATTATACTTATCATAACACCATATCACATATTATGTAGCATGATAAAATATGCAATATAATAACACATACTTAAATAAAAACAAAAATTTATTTCAATAAATTCTTATTTTATTTACTCAGGAAAATGCGATTCGCTACAAAGATAATACAGGGAATCATTTCTAAAAGCAAAAACTTAATCAAAAGTAGGCTCAGTATTTGTTGTTTAGGTTTTTTGAATGCAAGAACAAAGAGGTAATAATTCAAAATTTAGAACTAAAGTGGTATGGGTTGCTCCGTCCAAAATTTTATAAGCAAGATAAACTGAAATGGATAGTCTGGGATGCAGTAATAGTTACACACTGCAAGTATTAAAATCTTTTCACAGAGAAGCCCTAAAATTTCTCTGGTGTGCTCCTCATTTATCATACCATAACATTGATCAGAATAACAAATGAAGTGATAGAATTGCTGCTAACTTTATAGGTTAAACAGATAAAAAATCCCATGAAAAGAAAGGAAAAGGTAAATGAAGGAAAAAGAAACAAAAAGAAACAAACATAACTGACCTCCTTTATGACCTCGGCATCAGGTGAGAATGCTCGAGGAAACAACTAGGGAACAGATGTTCCAATGGATCTTATTATTATTCCAGTTAATGCTCCAATGATAACCAGAGACTTCAACAGCATTCGTGCCTGTTTGGCACCATAAATTTTCAAAAGAATATTCACAAACAAAAATCATGCAGATAGATGTTTTTAAACTAGTGATTCCTTTGTAGAATATGCTTAGAAAAAAAAATCACCTGCAACCAAGTCCATCAGCATTGCCTAAGAAGAATAATTTAATTAGCCTTAAAACCCATATACTAATTTAATTAGCCTTAAAACCTATATACTCTAACATGTTTAAAGAAACTTATTGGATTTATCATAATTTTTAGTGAGATATTAAACTAGCAGCAGCCAACCTCAATAAAAAATGAATACCACTAACCCTTGATAAATTTCTATTAGCTCCATACATCAGCTCAGGCATAAATGATTGAGCAGTTTGAGATAGAGGCTCCCCCCATACTGTACACATGCAGAACACTTGGATCATAACCTAGAACAATTGCCATTTTGTCAAGGTAAATGTTCATGAGCGCCTTGCAAATTCAAAGTAGAAGCAAGCAAGGAAGAAACTACATCACACTGCTAACTGACCTGATGAGCAGCAACCGTTTGTATACCCATAGATGTAGCAAAATACACAAGTAGAGAGTAAAATGCCACCTAAAAATCAACTTGTGTTATTATGATCACATCTGAAAAAATACGGCAAGAGGATTAAGTAAGATGTCACCAACCTTTGACATCATCATTATAAATACTGGGGCAGCAAGCATGTATATATGCTGCAATTCGCTGAACGATGGAACAGAGAGAGCAAAACCATTATATCCTTTCTTGTTCAGAGCTTAAACCATCATATAAGCAGCAATAACCTGAAGCATATTCAAGTTAGGATAACATTAATGTGTAAGCATGAAGATAATTAACGACCAAGACTGTAAAAATGCAAAATATAATGCTTTGATCAGCATACTTGTGATGCCATTGTTGCCCATGTTGCTCCAGCAATACCATAGCCTAAGAATGTAAAACCTTTTGTACATGTTTTAGAAGTAAAGTTTCGCACCAAGTTCCTTCACCTCCATTATACCATCTATACATTAAATCACACCAACTCAATACATCAAATCATCTTTGTAAAGTTGCAACCATCCCAAACCCAAATGTGTTCCATACACAATGATCACAATGGACTTTACATTTGGATTCTGCAAGCTCAATTTGCAATAAGACAGAATGTTCAACATCTCAATGAGGTAACAAGAAATATGATGAACAACACTGGATTAACACACAATGGACCCTACATTTGAAAAAAATCCCATGTTTTTCTCAGATTAAAGGGGATAATTTTTATTCTCCTCAAGAAAGTAGTCTTTGATAGCCTTGAACATATATCACACTGAAGATTCAACTAATTTAAACCTAATAACTAAAATGAATTTATATAATCAAATAAAACCTAATAATTAAAATGAAAACACCAAAAGGGCCATCAGAAGCCATCAAAATCTGATTAATAGGAAAACATAAGATCTCAATAAACTTTAATTTGTGAAAAATATTCTCTTATACCTGATTCAGTTGATTAGAATTAGAGACAGCTCGATCTTGAATTGTAAAATTGATGGATCAAATCGAAATTTCCAAAATGAATTGTATAATATATCTGTATATTTACAAATCACAAATCGTACCGATACTACTGCGATCCGGGAGGAATTGTAAGCTGAAAGAAAGACTGTCCCGATCGAGCGAGAGATGAGCAAAGACAGTGATTTCAATCGACCGAGATGAGAGAGCAGCCGTTTGTTCACGTTTGAGAAGGGTTGAAACATCCAATTTTGGCAAGTAAGAGACCCAATTGACCTCTTACTTTCCTCTCCAGCCGAACCACGCACGCACGCACAGTCCAACTCGCTCTGCTCCACACCGACCATACGAACATGAATACTGATATGTTCCAAAAAAAATTAATTACATTTAAAAAAAATAAATTTTTTATAAGTAATATTATAGTAATAAGTTACTTAAAAAGTGTAATATTAATGTATTTATATTACAATTTATATTCACCACAACTAATTCTAAAATTTTTATTTAGAACAAAATAGCGACCAATTTTATCCCTCGCAAAAAACTTGTGAATAATGATATATAGTGAGTAATAATTCCTTCACTAAATAAATTTTTTTCTCGCAAATTTTCATCATAAATTGGCTCCAAAAATCTTTCTATCTCCCCAATTTTGCGAGGAAAAAAAATATAAATTGTGAAGGATGTTTCTTTCGCTAATAACTATATTGTCACTATACTTTTTTCCTTCACTGTTCCTTCGCTAAACAACTCCTCATGTGAAGGAATAAATTCCTTCACAAAATTTCCTTCGCTAGAGGTCATTTTTGGTATAGTGAGGCTTAAGTCGCTATTCAAGCTTTTCAAAACTTTTTTATCTGCTTATGTATGAATACTGCATTTACATTGAATAGATGTATACTAATGCTTTACTTATTGCACTTAGTGCTTCGCACCATATCTGCCTGTGATATTTGTGCTTCGCACATGTTATCATTTCTATACGGTGAGACGCAATGTATGTGAATTTATGTTGTGTGGTCCCTCCACCAGGAGGCTATCCCGTCGGTGTTTGATTACTGGACTCGTCGGAAGACTAATTCCACGGGGCTCAAGAAAGGCACCACCCAGATTTGCTCCAATTTAAAGATCGGATTAATTTCCCATCAAGTAAATTGCGATGATCTAGGGACCTTCATGTCAAAAAGCCTCGAGAGTAGCCTAAGACAGGTCAGCCTCTGATAAACCAAACTCAGAGGGAAGTCTCTTCATACCTTCCCATTTTAATTACCTGTAATTTCAATTAATTGTAAATTAATTTCCATGTCAATCTTAATGTAATGGAAAATATAAAGGAGTATGTGAAGATGCATTCCTTTTCATATCAAAACCTATCATGCTATACTGTCATCAAAATGAATGACATCCGTTTTGCATGATAATACTCCTAAAAAACGGACACATTACATAACATGTAATATTTCCACGTTTCCCCAAACTAAACTACATAAGTCTTTTTTGTAGGGAAACGATTGGTCCCGTTACTTGTTTAAAGTCCAAAAAGACACTAAGCCTACAGTCAGACATGGCTACAAGTGCCCAGCCTAATCCTACTCTTGTCTCTCGCGAAGAGTTCGAAGGATTAAGCAATCAAATAACAGAGTTGGTTGTTCTACTCAAAGTACTACACAAATCAACTCAGGGTCCACAAATACCCATTCAAATAGAACCCTATGCACAAGGAGGAATCCAGGGTCCGGACAGAGAAGTCCCCATACCTGAGTCTTAGACTGAGAAGTCCAACAAAACCCCTGAAATCACCCATCTTAAAGAAGATCAAGACACCAGTGATATTAGGAAGAAGGTTTTGCAAATAGAAGAGACCATTCGGTCTATCAAAGGGATTGAAACACATGGGAGTTTCTCCTATTCAGTCCTTTGCATCATCCCTAGGGTTCATTATCCGGAGAAATTCAAGACTCTCGATTTTGAAAAATATGATGGATTGGGAGATCCTTACACCCACTTAAAAGTTTTCATTGGAGAGCTCGGATCCTACGCCGAGAATGAAAAGCTTAGAATGCAGCTATTTTAGAAAAGTCTGACTGTAGAAGCCAGAGCATGGTACACCAGATTGGATAACTCCAAAATTCACAGTTGGGAGGAGTTAGCCATGCTTTCCCCAGTCAATACATCTTTCAAACTAAGATGGCTCCAGACATGTATCAAATTACCAAAGTCAAGAAGTAAGTCAATGAGTCATTCAGAGAGTATGCTCAAAGATGGAGGCGTCTGACTGCTCAAGTTATCCCATCTGCGACGCCCCCAAATTCAAACCACTCGCGTCTCGAATTCGGTCCATCACGTGCTACAATTCTAATGAATACATATCAACTCATGCAACGGAAATAACAAAATAGACTACATTTATTTAATATAATCATTCTCGTCCCAAGGTTTTGTAACCGTTACTACAACATTACAACTTAATTTAAACATAACTTATTACAGTATAGTAACTAAGTCTTCATACAACATAATAATAATAAAGTCCTAACACTAGGAAATAAAGCTATTTTGAAGCCTTCTCTTTACCCTTGACCTTGCCTGAGGGTTAACCACATTCTACCTTAACTGAAAGTTTTAAGGAAAGCAAGGATGAGTAACAAATTTGCCCAGCAAGTAATATCTCAATAAGGTGATCTAATATAGATTTTAAATCTTAAAGGGTATGACAGTGAATATTGTTGGTCGAATTCTAAATACGTTCTGTACGCAAGTGCACGTGGCCAACAAGTAATATAATGATGAGAAAAGTTTCGTACCCATAGAGACTAGTATGAAATTAAACCTAACAATTACCAGTTTTATATTAACCTAATTTTATTAAACTACTCAAATTAATTATTATAATTAACAAAAACTAAGAAAATAAAAATCCCAATTAATCAACACAACTTAATAACCGTAATTTCAAGCAAATAATAGAGAATTAGGCTTACAACTTCACTTTAAGTCTCGCTCTGATTATCACACCTTATTCCAATTCAATTCACTATCTCAGTTTATTAATCAAGAACACTCAAGTAGAATTAGCCATCTCTCGATGCACTAATACCGTATTAACTTAAATCCACAAATTTGATAGAACTAAGCCAAACACCCTAATTAACTAATTCACTATATCTTTATGTGAATTAAAATCAACGAAGGTTTAAATTTCAAGTTCTTTACCCGATTATATGTGATGTTAGATATATCTCTATCATAAACATTCATCAAGATTCCATTAAAACATAGAATTCAAGAACGCATGCTATAGTGATTAAATCTAGATTCATACATCATCTCTCGAATTCATATAAATCCACACAGAATTGGTGATCAAGCAATTTATAAATTAAAGTGCAAATCACAATAGATAAAGTGAATTGAAAGATTATAAAACTGAATTCAAGGCATGACAATCATTGTTCAACAATAAAGATCCATTGCAAGCCTACTAAGTAATTTAGTTCATCATCATTGAAATAAAAACTGAAATAAGTAGAGAATCCATCATCCCAATTACAAAATTCAAATTAAAGAAAAAGAATAGTTACAAAACCACCCTTCTTCGCCTTCAAATCTGTAATCTTCATGATCTTAACCTTCCTTGCTTTCCTCTAATGATCTTATGAAATTAGGGCTCAAATCTTGCTAATTGATTGATTGATGTAAAGTGTCTCTGTTATGTTGTGTTATTTGATCATAAGTTATGTAATTAGTTCCTGAACGATGCCCATCATAGTCCCAGACCATGCCAACTTGTCTCTTGTATGCATCTAAAGAATTAGAATCACAATAAAACTCCATCTCTTTCTCCCCGTACCCCCGCCCCGGAGGGAGTTTTTGCACTGATGAGGCCCGCCCCGGCGGAGGGGTATTCTGTTCTTGGGTTATGTACCCCTGCCCCGATGGGGGTTTCCTTTGTAAATATGCCCGCCCCGGTGGGGGGTATGTCTCTGCAGTTCAGATTTTGCCTTTTGCATGCCATTTCCAGCCATAACGCCGCCATTATACCACCATGCCACGTATTGCACTCCTAAACATAAAACAAACACAAAACAAGTAAAAATAAACATAAATAGACAGAATCAACACAGTTTAAATCCAAATCAGAAGCTAATTCGTAGGTATAAAACACATTCATCAAACTCCCCCAAACTTAAACCGTGCTAGCCCTCAAGCACAAAACAAAACATAATGCAATGCAATGGAATACAACTAATCTACATGCCTACGAATCCAGCAATAATGACAGAGACAAGTCTACTCAACCGACTTTAGAGAAATCAAGTAAACATGATACCTCATGTAAAAAAAATCAGTAATTTCCCAATCAATCATCAAATCTTAGACTATTATCACTGATATAGTGCGTGTGTGCTCAACAACCATGCTAATTGATATGAATTCAAATTTAACACATAACAGGTCTCTTTGAAGGCATCATATAGTATAAACTTAAGAAATCCAAAAACAGTCAAGATCTGACTAACATCAAACAGTTACCGGTATCGAGGGTCCAAATGGAATACTTATGCTTTATTTTTTAATTACGGGGGCTTTTTGCTCTTTTTTCCCGTTTTATTCTCCTCTTTTATTCTTTTTTTTATTCTCATGGCTGTGCAATGTCTAATTTCCTTAGGCTTTTTAATGCTACCTTAACGAACTTTTGACCAACGACTCCCAAACCATTTAAGGCCTTACGGCGCTAGGTGTAAAGACAATCCCTTCGGGCTTACTTACTCAAGTAACAAAGGCCACGAAACTAGATTAGCCATGGTGTTTATTCGTATATATATATATATATATATATATATATATATATATATATATATCTTATATACCCCAGATTTTCCCCCAAACTTAGGTTCTTGTCTAACTTTAGCCATCACTACCTATTCTTGTCATTCTTTCATTTAAACTAGCATTATCCTTTAGAGTTCCATTATATGTCAATTTAGACTCACTCAATCAACAAAGATGTTTTTACTGTGCTAACCTTATTATACCAGTTTCAAACAGAAAAAGATTCAATTCATAACAAGAAATCACATCAAAGCTCTATTAGTCAATACTATACTTATCTAATCAAGTCCAATCTCATCAGTGGCCAAAATAGAATGTAACTATCTAATAGCTGGAAACATGCAAGATGAACTAAATGCAATAAACACATAAAACTAACTACTCTTTTTGCGATTTTTAAATATTTTCATTTTTTTACAATACAGAATAAAAATAACAGAATAAGAAACTAATTATAAAAAAAACTATTTATAATACTACACTACTACGCAACTACTATGCAATTATACTACATGAATGCAAACATAATGAACCTAAACTAAACACGACAACACATACAAATTAAACAAATAAATAACATAAATTAAACATACAAAAATAACTAAACTATACTCCCCCAAACATAGCAATTACAATGTCCTCATTGTAAGAATATAGCAGTAAGTGTAAAAGAACTTCTCTGTAATAAGCTAAGCGTGAGGTAATGGTGGTGATGGTGGCGACGGTGGCCGTGGCATAAACACTCGGCGCTCCTCCACATCTGAATTCGATGGAGGATATTGTGGCATAGGCTCAGGCATCTGATAGTGAAACTGAGCGGCTGGATTTAAATTCAGCAAAGATGCGTTCAAAGAGGCAAATGACGTGTTCATGGCGTTGAACATATGGTCCTGCCTAGCTTCTAATCGGGTTATCTTCCTATTATTATCTTTGTTGTGCCTATCTATCTGTCTCTAAAGGCTACGAAACTGAGAACTGAACATGTATCTGCATGTCCTTCCCATCTCCTCAGTCTCCTGCTCTCTAGTAATCTCATCATCTTGGAACTCATTATCCTCTAAAGTGTCCTCACCCTCTTCTTCTTCCATAGAAGCCTCTGGAAATATTAAACCGACACCTGTTGGATGAGACTCCCCCCAGGCCAGACTGTGCAGTGTGCAATCATGCGGGAGTCCAATAGCTGGAGAGGCTGTTATGAAGACATATCTCCTGACCATCAAATGCTAGTCTGCCATCACAACCCACATATGAGGGATGGGTGTGGTAGACCACTAGAGAATGACCCTCGTAGACAGTGGCGATTAGAAAAACTAATGATGGAGCCTATGTATATGTCAAAGTCTTTCACAATTGCGTACAATAGTAGAACTTTCTCCCTTGTCACTTCGCTAGTATGCGTTAAAGGAAATAACTTTACGCACAGAAATGCATTCCAGATCTTGCCATAGCAGCTCAAGTCTTTGCTGAGAAAAATAGTGCCACCCTTCCTTCCTTTAACCCAAGTAGTGCCCGACTTAGTTATCTATGTCAAAATCTGGTCGTAGTCGAGACTTTTGTCGCGTAATTGAGTATAATGGCATGTGGCAGGGGGTGGCAGGCTATAGTACTCGTTGATGGCCTCTGGACTGAACGACACCTATTTTCCCCGCACAAACGCCCTGTAAAGAGCCCTGTCCTCAGCGTTGACATAAAATTCCTTCACCATGTTGACTATTGCTGGGTCGGGATCGTTTGTTAGCATTTCCCATCATTGCTCATGTATTTTCCTTATCATCTGTCCATCAAAAGAGTCAGGTGCCAAACCCCACTCTGGAGTTGGTGCTTTAGGCACTAAGTAGTCGTATTTATCGGCGACGTTAGCACTTGTGAATTTCCATCTGTCAAAAGCTCGAGTACGTGGTGATGAACCTAAACCTTCGCCCCTTTGGTGCTTGGATGGTGTTTTTGGTGCTATTAGATTAAACCCAATCACAAAATCCCCCAAACTTTTCTCTTGCAAAATTCGTCAAACACGTGGTATGCAACACCACCACAATGCCCAAACTTAAACAACTGAACCCAACTTTGATGAATAACTAAGAATAAAAACCTAATCATAGTGATTTACCCTGATTGAGTTTTGTAATTGCACTGATGTTGATCCAATTTGAGGTTTCCCCCAAACTTATTCTCTATAGACCCAAACTTGGTGAAACCCACTTATTTCCGCTTCAAGTTGATTATAATGCTGCAGTGGGTGATTCAAATTTAAAGTATTTCCTTTTCTTTGTTACTTTCAAATTCGAACTTAGTGAACCCTAGCTTTATGTGGCTTGAAATCCAAAAATTTGTATGGAAGTGATGGAGTTAGGGTTTGAGTTTATATAGATTGGGCAAGGTGCTCGAATTTGATGGATATTGAGGAAGGAACAAGTGATTATATGGGTGAATTCATGGGATGATGGAGTGAGAGGTTCGGTTATGGAAGACAGAAGTGGAGTAGTGGGATGGCTTAGTGCAAAATCTATTTTATAACAAATCTGGAATTCCCGTACCCCCGCCGGGGCGGGCATGGACAAAGAGCCCCCCCACCGGGGCGGGGGTCTAGTCTGCAGAGGACTTTTTTTGGGTTTTCTCTCCTCGTACGCATGTCTAATGGCATCCTAAGTACCTGAAACACATTAAAATCACAAACATAAGATAACATCATGAAGATTGAGCAAGTAAGGTTAAAAATTACTGAAATCATTAAAGAACTAACTACCTATTGTAACGAAATAAACTTAATTGATACTAGAATTACGCATTAAACTACAAATTGACTAACATATCATACAAATACTATAAATTGAAAGAAAGTTGGGTTACCTCCTAATAAGCGCTTGTTTTTGAGTCTTTTAGCCTGACTACTCCCTGTTCATGGCGAATCGGTGAGTGTGATCGTCGTAGATTCATTATTAATGTCTCCACCCCAGTAATGCTTTAACCATTGACCATTGACTTTGAATGTCTCAAGTGGATTTCTACTATATAATTCAACGGCGCCATGTGGGAAAATAGTTTTGATCGTGAATGGCCCCGACCATTGAGATTTGAGCTTTCCAAGAAACAATTTAAGTCGTAAGTTGAACAATAATGCCGATTATCCCGGTTCAAACTTTCTCTGAATTTTTTTTTGGTCGTGCCACTTCTTGACTTTTTCTTTGTATAACTTTGATTTCTCATATGCTTGCAGTCGAAATTCGTCGAGTTCATTCAGTTGGAGTAACCTCTTCTCTCCTGCAGCTGTTTAATCAAAGTTTAGTTTTTGAATGGCCCAGTATGCCTTATACAAGACGCCAATTGGGATGTCTCCATACCAGTTAGTCTACAAGACGCCAATTGGGATGTCTCCATAGACTAACTGGTATGGAGACATCCCAATTGGCGTCTTGTATGTTGTCTTGTAAGCCCATAGTGCGTCATCCAACTTTAGAGACCAATTTTTGTGCTCGTATTTACTACCTTCTCTAAAATTTTCTTCACCTCTCTGTTGGAAACCTCATCTTGACCACTCGTCTGTGTACTTTGCCAAAAGAGCTGTAAATGACCTATTACAGAAGTGACTTCCCTCACCACTTATAATTGCTCTTGGCGTGCCAAATCTCGTAAAGATATTCTTTTGTAGAAACTTAAGAACCACCTTGGCATCATTGGTAGGGAATGTTATGGCTTCAACCAATTTTGACACATAATCCACATCTAGCAAGATGTACGTGTTGTTGAATGAAAGAGGAAAAGGTCCCATGAAGTCCATCCCCCATACATCAAAAACCTTTACTTCTATGATAGTATTGAGCTACATCTCATTCTTTTTCGAGATATTTCCCACCCTTTGGCATCTATCACAATTTTTCATGAATATGTGGGCATCCTTGAACACAGTAGGCCAGTAAAATCCTGCTTGAAGTATCTTGGCAGATGTCCGCTCACTACCATAATGTCCCCCATAAGCTGATGAATGGCATTCATGCAAAATATTTTTCACTTCGTTGTACGACACACATCTCCGAATCATTTTGTCTGCACATTATCTAAATAAATAGGGCTCGTCCCAAACCGGAGATAACCCCGGTGAGGGGTAAAATCATCATTTTGACACCTCGACCCTACATCGCGCCGTCTCAACATCACATACAGACATTCTATACAACAATGTCACACAAGAACCAAGGAGGTCCAATCCCAAGTGACTACTACGCAGGGCAGCACACCGGATAGAATTTGAAGCTTGAAGACCTAGGGCATTGTCCCATCTTCCTAACTTTGTACAACCTCTAATCCCATGTCATGGAATAGCTCTCGACAATGACGATCCGAAATAGGTCTTATACACCTCAATCAAATGCCCGGATTACAGTTCTGAATGTTCGAGTGGACATCATAATGCACGCATGCACGTACTTTGAGACAGCGATACCCGCGGAGCTGGGGCACCCCAGACAGCCGCAGGTACACCTGCGGCTCTCTCCTATATAAATAGAGGGCTTGGAGTGGCCATTTAGAAGAATAGAAGAGGCAAGAAGCCCTATCCAATTTTCTCTGTACACACCCTAAACTGAGTGCTTTCTCATTTTAAACACTTGTAAGCTCACATATAGCTACTTTGCACATTATCGGCGGGAGCCGAGTGTTCATCTATTTAAAGATATAGAAGTCTTCTTTGGCAGTCCACTGTAAGCCTTCTTACACACTTTAAAGCCTTTCTCTTCATCTTTGCACACACTATTCTTCACGTTGAGAGTCGTGTTACATGTGTAGGCCTGAACTTCGGTCCGTGGTTTAATTTTTGTTTATATATATATACTTATATATGCATATATATATATATATATATATATATTTATATATGGACTAACATTATCGAGTTATGCCTTGATTGAGCCTGGACTCACGTCTGGAGCGTTTAAAATCTTAACGGAATGGATAATCCTATTCTTCAACTTCTGTTCCTTCCTATCTAGTATCTGGACAGGAACTTCCTCATACGATAAGTCTTTTTCAACTTGGATTGGTTCATAGGAGATAACGTGCTTGTATTCCGGTTTATACGGCCGTAATACAGACACATGAAACACGTTGTTAATGTGCTCAAGTTGGCTACCTCGTACGCCACTTCACTGACTCGCCTCAAAATCTCGAACGGTCCTATGAACCTAGGGCTCAACTTGCCCTTCTTCCCAAAACGAATCTTCCATTTCCAAGGAGATACTTTCAGAAATGCATAGCTTCCTAATTCAAAATCTCTCTTCTTGTGATGTAGGTCCGAATACTTCTTCTGGCGATCTTGTGCTGCTACTAGCAGGGCTCTTATCACCTTGATGATTTCTACCGTCTGTTGTACCAATTCTGGTCCCAACAGTCGATGCTCTCCAACTTCGTCCCAACATAAGGGCGTTCTATATTTCCTCCCATACAGTGCTTCGTACGGTGGCATTCCAATACTAGCGTGATAACTATTGTTATACACGAACTCTACTAATGGAGGGTGATCCTCCCAACTACCCTTGAAGTCCATCACACAAGCTCAGAGCATGTCTTCAAGTGTTTGAATTGTTCTTTTGCTCTACCCATTAATCTGTGGATGATACGCGGTACTCATTCATAGTTGTGTCCCCATTCTTTCTTGAAGACTCTTCCAAAAGTTTGACGTGAATCGCGGATCTCTATCTGATACAATAGATACTAGTACCCCATGTCTCGAGATAATTTCCTTGACATATAATTTGGCTAATTGTTCCTAACTATACTTAATCTTAATCGACAAAAAGTGAACTGACTTAGTAAGATGATCTACAATCACCCATATGGCGTCGTGCCCTTTCTGCGTCGCCGGAAGCCCCACCACGAAGTCCATTGTGATGTGCTCTCATTTCTATCCTGGAATCTCTAATGGTTGTAATAACCCACTTGGTTGTTGGTGCTCTGCCTTGACCCTCTGACAAGTTAGACATCTACTTACGTATTCCGCAACCTCTCTCTTCATGTTTGGCCACCAGAAGTGGTGACACAAATCTTGGTACATCTTCTTGCTTCCTGAGTGTATCAAATATCTCGTACTGTGCGCTTCTTAAAAAATCTCTTCTCTCAGTTCTGGTACTAACGGTACCCAAATTCGTCCTTCAAATCTCAGCAGTCCAGTGCTATCAATCATAAATTTCAATTCATCACCTTCAGTCAATCGCTTCTTGATGTTATTGAAATCTTCGTCCTTTTCTTGTGCCTCTTTGACCTTATCCAACAAAGTCGGGATCGCTGTCACTGTAAATAATTTCTCATCGGTCTCCATCGGATACCTAATTTCCAAGTATAGTTGTTCAAAATCTTTCACCAATTCTTCCTGAATAGTCAACTTTAATAACTTCTATCTGCCATTTTTGCTCAAGGCATCTACCACTACATTTGCTTTGCCTGGATGGTACATGATCTCATAATCATAATCTTTGATCAATTCTAACCATCGGCGTTGCCTCATGTTTAACTCCCTCTGCGTGAAGATATACTTCAGACTCTTGTGATCCGTATATATCTCACACTTCTCACCATACAGATAATGCCTCCAAATCTTTAAGGCAAAAACTACCACTGCTAACTCTAGGTCATGAGTCGGATATCCCTTCTCATAATCTTTTAGCTGACGTGAAGCGTACGCAATGACCCTGCTGTGTTGCATCAGTACACAACCAAGACCCTTGTGTGACGCATCGCTATACAC
The DNA here is from genome assembly GCA_020205505.1 of Panax japonicus. Classification (NCBI taxonomy): domain Eukaryota; kingdom Viridiplantae; phylum Streptophyta; class Magnoliopsida; order Apiales; family Araliaceae; genus Panax; species Panax japonicus. Next base: position 67,129,830 of record CM035107.1, read on the forward strand.
TATAAACCCTTCCGTGTTGTCTAGTAAAGCCAACACAGGTGCTTGACTAAGCCTCTTCTTCAATTCTAGGAAACTCTCTTCACACTTCTCTGACCAAACGAACTTAACTGATTTTCTGGTAAGATTGGTCAACGGTGATGCTAATTTCAAAAAAATCTCAAATAAATCTTCGATAGTGTCCTGCCAATCCTAAGAAACTCAGGATTTCTGTCAGCGTCTTTGGCTGTTCCCAATTGATATCTGCTTCTACCTTCGCTGGATCCATTGAAACACCATTTTTGTCGATAATGTACCCTAAAAACTGCACTCTTTGCAACCAAAACTCACACTTAGAGAATTTTGCATACAGCTTCTCCCTCCTTAATGTCTCCAACACTATCCGAAGATTCTCGGTGTGTTCTTCCTCCATCTCTGAATACACTAGGATGTCATCTATGAATACGATAACAAACTTATCCAAATACTGTTTGAACACTCTGTTCATCTAATCCATAAATGTTGCTGGCGCATTTGTCAATCCAAATGACATTACCAGAAACTCAAAGTGTCCATACCGAGTTCTGAATGCTGTCTTTGGAATGTCTTTCGGTCTCACTTTCAGTTGGTGATAACCGGTCCTGAAGTCAATCTTTGAAAAGTACTTTGCCCTCCTCAACTGATCAAACAAATCGTCTATCCTGGGCAACGGGTACTTATTCTTAATGGTGACCTTGTTCAACTCTCGGTAGTCGATACAAAGTCTTAGCGACCCATCTTTCTTTTTTACGAATAAGACTGGTGCTCCCCACGGTGATACGCTTGATCGAATGTATCCCTTATCTAATAACTATTTTAATTGAGCCATTAGTTCTTTCATCTCTACCGGTGCTATACGATACGACGCTTTGTATACTAGTGTTGTCCCCGGTGCCAAATCAATGACAAAATCAATCTCTCTATCCGGTGGCAATCCCGGAATCTCGTCTGGGAAGACATCAACGAAATCCCTTACAATAGGTATCTAACTCAGTTCACCCTCGACTCGTCGAGTATCAATTACGTGAGCCAAATAACCTACACAACCCTTCCTAAGCAATCTCTGCGCTTGCACCATCGTCAGACAATGAGATTGTCTCAGCGATTTACTACCATAAAATACTAACTTCGACTTAGTCGGAGTCTTAAGGTGTACACACTTCTTCTTATAGTCTATAACTGATCCATGAACTGATAACCAATCCATTCCAAGGATTACATCGAACTCCCCTAAACGAATCGGTATCAAATCCACTTTGAGCTTAAATCCTCGTAATTCGGCATAACAATTCCTATGAATGTATTCTACAGGAATATTTTCCTTGTTCGCTACTTCAACGTTCATAGGGTGTGCTAATCTCTCACGGGGTAAGTCTAACTGTTTAGCAAATTCTTCAGAAAAAAAGAGCAGGTAGCACCCGAATCAAATAACATGTATGCATCTATATCATTGATCAGAATGATAACTGACACTACGTCCTTAGACTCCACCACATCCTATACGATCATGTTGAACGTTCGTGCCGTTGGTCTATTGGCTTGACTGGCTAGCCCTCCAATGTTTAGCCCATTGTTGTTGTTGTTGCGGTTGCCGCTAACGGCATTGCCCTTTTTCTTCAAGCAGTCCTTGATTTGATGGTCTGTGGCTCCACACGAGAAACATCCTCCCTTCTGCTTATTCGGACACTAAGGAGCCATGTGCCCTGGTTGTCCACAACGATAACAAACACTCTTTCCCTTCATACACTCCCCGAGTGACTCCTTCCATAGTTGTTACACTTTATACTTTTCTTAGCCTCCCCTCCAGACTTATTGCCTCTAGAGGATTGGATCTCCGTCTATTTACGCTTGTTGGGGTTGCTGCCTCCGCTGCTTCCCCCTTTCTTTCCTTCTTGACCTATCTTCTTCTCTTGCTTAAATCGGGCGATGGCTTCATTGCCTCCTTTGGCAATGATAGCCCTTTCCAAAAGATCAGAGTAAGTCTTAATCTTCAACACAGCCACTGCCTTCTGCACCCATGGTTTCAGTCCTAATTCAAACTTTCTTGCCTTCCTGGCCTCCGTGTCAACCTGATGTGAAGCGAATCGGGATAACTCGTTAAATCTTATCGCGTACTCTGCGATAAACATACTACCTTGATTCAGTTCCAGAAACTTAACTTCCATATCATGTCGCGTGTTTTTCGAGAAGTAATTCTCGAGGAATAGCTCCTTAAATCTGCCCCAAGGAATAACTTCTTCTTCTGCTCGGCCCTTATTGGCTTTCCACCAATAATTAGTTTCGCCCTTCATCATGAAAGTGGCAAAACTCGTCTTCTGTACTTTGGCCACTCGTGCGACCTCAAACACTTTCTCCATTTCTTCTATCCATGTCTGGGCTTCAATTGGGTCCAAGGTTCCCTGGAACTCCGGTGGTCTTACCAATTTAAAGTCCTTAAAGCTAGCCAAGTGTTGTCCTTACTGTCCTGCTGCTGGCGGGGGTCTGTTTTGCATTGCCTTCGTTAACAGGGTAACGAAGTTCTGTATTGGGTCAACATTTTCCCCTCCACCATTGTTAACAGATCCTTTCTCCCTCTGATTCCGCTGAAGTCTCCTAGGAGGCATGATTTGAGGAAAGGAAGAAACAATTAGGCTTTATGTGATATGCTATCCATGTTATCATTAAGAAGTTTAAGACGTCTATCAATTATTTTTGATTTAAATAAACCAATTCAATATCACAATAAAACTCGATGGATTTCCTCATCCCATCACTTACATACTCTACTAGAGTTTTCTACTAAGGTTATAACCTAGGTTTCACATTCCAAACGTTTATAACCTAGGCTTTGATACCAACCTGTGATGCCCCCAAATCCGGGTTCTCTGACCCCGGTTCTGTCATCACGATAAAGTACAAATATCCACCTCTAAACAACATACTATAACTAAAATGCGAAAAATAATAAACATACGTCATTCATTTAAAAGGTGTTACTAGTCCCAAGATTCGGTAACCTTAATACAATCTTTCAAACATACCCTATAATAGTACTTAGGGTTCATATTACATAACATTAATTTAAATTAAGCATAAGATACATTCTGCTTCTGGCGACTATCCTTCATCTTTCCTTTACCCTTGTCCTTTCCTGAGGTCTCGGGCTTAGCTGCAATATAATTCATGATATAGCAAGGATGAGCAACAAGTTTGCCCAACAAGTTTAAATACAATAATAAGGATATATCATGATGAATGGAAAATATCTAATAATGAATTCAAAAATATGAATATTTGAAGGATTGAACAATATGAATATTAGAAGCAAAGATAATGATTCCTTTTAGAATAACTACTAGTCAAGTAGACTTTGAACTATAACTGTAAGACCCCAACTATTATGAATAAAGAATAATTTTCTCGAATTATATTTTTGAATATTATGGTGTTAATTTGATATAATGTTATAGTTGTGGGTAATATTTACAAATTTTGCAAAGTAAGCAAGTGGTTATATAATATTCAATTGGTCGGGGAATATTCATTTTTACAGGGAATATTCGTACAAAATTATTGGTGGACCCCACAACGGAAGTATTATCGTAGTTAGAAAACGACAAAATTAACTTTCTATAAAAATAACGGCGGAGGTGTTACCGTTAAAACTGTTGAACTACCCGGTAGTAAAAGTACAGTAATACGCGTAGTTGCATAGTAGTACACGATATTGATTATTGATGCTTACATGAGAAGTCACTCAGTTATACTCAATTATTGCTACAGTAGTTGCTGCATCATATCTCTCATATTATTGATTAAATTATTGCTATAGTATCATCTGCATAATATGATATATTATTAAATCAATAATTGAGACGACAAAGTTATTCATATTATTATTTGCAATATTGACAATGTCTAGAAGTTCTGTCAAGGAGAGGTTTGGTCACCTAATTGCGCGCCAATAAGGAGAAATCCTTATCGGAAAGCCCCCTCTTTCCTGGGAACGACCTGATTGTTAAATATTATGAATAATAATATTAATGATGAATAAGTTCGTGTTGATTAAAGATGAATTTTATAGTTCCATTGTGTTGGACTTATTTGTGTTAGTATAATTAATGTCTGGAGGATATATTGTTCAATCGGGTATTCAGGACACTTTTCGTGTCAGAGTACTATTCACGAGTTACTATTCATGGGGTACTTGTTGCCTAAATTTTTAATAGCACTTTACCACGCAAGTATACGCGTTCAATTGTAATATTCAGCAAGCAAGGATATCGTTCCCACGAGGAAATAGACTAATATTTATCAATTACTAACTCTAATGCAATTAATCCTATTTTAAACTACGAAAATTTTGTTTGTGATTTGAAATTTAAAATTAACAAAACTAATTATTAAAATCAAAATTTCACAAGAATAACTGCAGATTCAACAGGTTAAGATTACAACTTCCCTTGGTATTTCATTTAAACTAACTTACTTCCCATTTAAAATAAATCAATTAATATGAATTGTTATCCAAGAATGCTTTATGAATATTCACGCACTTCTTCCAAAGACACGTGAACAAATCCTCCTAAATCCAATCTTTAAGACGCGGAATTACAAGGAACACCCCAGTTAATCAACTCACTATATTCCTATGTGAATCAAGTTAATTAGGGTTTACGCACAAATTCTTTCAATGGATACAAAAGACACATAGGTATATTCCTATCCTACACGCTAATCATATTAACCCTATTCAGATTATATGAACAGATGTTATCATATCCAGATCTCAATCTATATTCCATCTTCCAATTTTATATAGATTATCACAGTAATTGTTGGCCAAACAATTAATCAATAAGCATAAGATATAATAAACAATTCAATAAAAACTAACTTTCATTCAATGGGAAGCTTGCAATTTAAACTACATACCAAGTTCCGTTGCAATCTCAATTAAAATTTAGTTCATGATAATAATAAAGAAAAACATCATCCAGATTAATAATCCAAACATCCCAGATAGTCACAAAAGATAAAACTAGAGAAGAGAAGAAGAAACTCTGAATTTGCTCCAATACTCTCTCTTAGATCTTCAGCCTTTGCAATTCTCCTTCGTGTTTTTCTTCCTTGTTCTCTCTGCAAATCTCTTGAAGAATTGATTGATTCCTTGCAAAATTCGTTCTCTTTTGCTTTTCTAGAGTCCTCTCCTATTTGTATTGGTCTCAGCCCTCATTCAGACTCCTCTTTGGCTTCAAAAACCCCCTTAACAGCAGAAAAACGTAACTTTCTACGCACTAGAGCGCCTAGGCGCTCATCATAGGGCAATTTCAAGCGCCTAGGCGCTTGGGCTGCATTATGTTTCTGACTTGGAGCGCCTAGGCGCTTGGTCAAGGCTTGTATGGAGCGCCTAGGCGCTTGCTACTTTTTCCAACATTTTCTGCTCCGATGTCCTTTGGGAAAATGGCCATAACTTCTTCGTCCGAACTCCGATTTAGATGATTCAAGATGTTCTGGAAAGAGAAAAAGTAGATCTACAACTTTCATTCTTGAAGTTTCTCGAAATAAAATCCGGATCTATAGTCAAATTAGCTCTGAAGTGACTGCTGTGTAAATAGCAAGCCGAAAACGCGAATCTAGCCACCCTAAACGTCGATCCATGTAACTTTTGTCCCAATTCCTACAAAACAATATAAAACATGCATGAATAGACACACACACATAAAAACATCCTAAAAGACTTAAGAACAACAATAAATTAAGCTCGAATGTATCCAATTCATGTGTATAAAACTCACTCATCAGTACTATTCACCCGTAAGATATATTTCTTTTCGGTCCAAATCATTTTTTAGGTACAATATTATTCCATGAGGAGATGTGCTAATTTTTCAGACCGTTGGTTGAAGATATAATAGTAAATCAATATGAATCGTTGGTTTAAAGTTTAAATAGTAAATCAGTATGGACCGTTGCTTTAAGTCTTGATAGTAAACCAATATGGACCGTCTATTTAAAAGTAAATCAATCTGGACCGTTCATGAATTAGTTACTATTCAGTCCATTTTCCTATAAATAGAAGCTCATTCCATCATTATTCTTACGAATTCACTGAAACTCTAGAGAGAGAAACTATAGAGAGAAAGAAGAAAAGTTGTGACAACCCGATATTTTCTATATAAATAAAATTGAAATTTTGTGTATAATTTTTTTTTTATTATTATTATAGGGATGAGGATTTGTACAAGATAATATGTATATGTATTTATGTGGTAAATAAAAATATATTTATTACATGAATGTTTACAAATAATTTTATTTTAGAATTATTGATTATTATAAAGTATATTCTTATAATAATTAATTTTAAGATAGAAATATTTTTAATAATTATTTTCCATGAAATTATATGTTTATATTATTTAAATAATATATGAAATGATTTTGGAATAATTATAATAATTATTTTATTATATGAATTTTAGTACAGATTATTAAGTTAATTATTTTAACTTAATAAGGTTATTTATGCAAGATAAATCAGATATGGAATGCAAACCCTAGTTCTGGGTTTTGATTAAGGAATGAGAATAATAATATTATATTGTTATTTTTCAGTGTTATAGATATGTATGGTTATGTGTGTAATGTTAATGTGTGAAACAGTTTTATTATATTACGATCAAACCTTAATAATATTTTACAAACCCTATTTCTGGTTCTGGAATAAGGAATGGTGATAAAAATATAATATTATTTATATTTTGATTTTTCAGTGCTATAGATATGTACTGTATGTATGTGAGCTAGTAATGATTGAGTATTGTGGTGCAGTATTTGAAAACCCTAGTTTTACTGTGGGAAAACCCTAATTTGGAAACTCAATTGTGAGTTTAAGGCTATTATATAATTGTGTTATGTGATATATGTTATGTGTTATTTAATATTTTGCTAATTATAGAAAACCCTAACTTTAAATGTAAACCCTAATTATATTTGATTTTCTAAAAATTAGAAACCCTAATCCGGAAACCTAAACCGGAGGTTTGATCAGTCAAAAATAGTGTTATTACGATTAATAACACGTGTGATAAACTTTAATTACTAATTAAGGTGAATCTAATTAGTAAATTAAAACCCTAAAATCTAGAACCCTAAATTAATTTCTTGAAACCCTAATTGATTTGAAACTCTAATGTGAAAGTCATTCACGACTTTGAGAATTGGTTAAGTCGTTATGTAATCACGATAATGTGATTTATGATCGGTGGTATTTGTATTAACCCTAATTTGGAAGAATCGCAATTATTCCAAATCTTTATTAATTTTCTATATTATAAACCCTAATTTTTGGTATGATAAACCCTAATTGCTAAACCTTAAAAATACTATGCGCTAAATCTTAGGGTTAAACCCTAAGAGTCAAACCCTAACGGTTTGATAAGTTTACAAGATTGTTAATTAAATTATGTAGTAAATGATCAAAAAACACTTTTGCCACATTTTTTTATGGTTTCTTGCAAATCTTGCTAAAGAATGGAGTTGGTGACCTAACCTTACCAAATCTAACCACTCTTAACCACTCCCTTGATATATAATGGACAGCTATCAGCCACCTAACAATCAAATACCATGCATCATGTTGTATATATATACATTGAAAGAGAGAGAGAATGCTTTTGTTCACTAAAAATTACATAACACCTAACCAATCCCCTCTCTCTCTAAACCTACGAAATTCTCTCCTAAAATCAGTCAAGAACCGAGCCCCACTAACACCATAACCAGAACAACAACACAAAATCAGAATTTGGACATCAAAGGTATAAACCTTAGCCTTAAAAATTTTCTAATGATCTGTTGTTCGATCTTGTAATTTGTTGTTAAAATATGTTGTTATTAGTGTCTAAGGATGATCTGGGTTTCTAGATGTTGAATCCATAACATCAAGAGGCTCGGATTTGACATTTTGCAAAATCTGGAAAAAGGTTTAACAGTCGTCTGACAATGAATGTCAGTCCTCATAGATCTTTGTATGTTATGTATTTTTGTTGTTTTAAAGTGTAAATCCATAACCTGTCATGTTGTCTTTAAAATGAAAAAGGAATCAAAGTCAGAACTGCTGTAGATTGGAAGTTATGATCGGTCAAAACCCGTTGACCGGGCATGACCGGTCGAAATCTGGGTAAGCCCAGAATCTGAAAATCGCGTCTGACAGCATTTTTAACGGCTCAAATTCGACTGATTGAATGTTGTTTGTTAATGTTGTTGTAATAACTTTGTAGCCTGTTGTTTTTACTGTATATCTATGCCTTAAAATCCCACAAACAATGAATATATCGAACTTATCAAGTGGTCAAAGTAGACCACTTGCACTGTTTTTGCATTTCTGGGAATTTTCCAGAAAATATTGAGGATTATTTCTGACATGGTTTGACCAGTTAGTACCGGCTATATCTTTTGTTGTTCTGATGATTTTTATGTATTGGATCTGTAGTATTACATGTGGGCTACGATCTGGAAGTTATAGATCACTAATTCATTAAATGATCTGTTAGTAATGTAAGCTCAAAAGTGCAAACTCGGACTGTTCTTCATTTCTGGGTTTCCAGAAATGAAGAACAGCCTCTGGCAGAAACTTTGGACGATTAGATCTTACATTGTATTGATGTTATGGCTTAGATAAAAGTTGTATCATGTAGTATTACATCAATACTACATGATCAAAGTTTAAATCGGTCCAGAAACTTTAGGATCTGTTTGTTAATCTTGGTCAAAGTGGTACACTCACTACTGACTTTGAGATCTGGGTTGATGAAGAACACCTATAGCGACAGAAAGTGTCGCTATAGACCTTTAGCGACAGTTTTATTTATAATTCCGAAAATTAATAAATAAATAGAAAAAAAATAGTTTTTAATTATTAAAAATATATAATAAATTATGAAAAATTATTTAAAAGTCTGAAAAATAGTTTTTAACTATTTTGCGTATATTTCGAAAATATTTAATATTTTTGGAATATAAATGGTATTTATTTATTTAATTACAATATTAGATAAATTATTTAAAAATAGTTTTAATTCATGCAAAATCATGAAAAATTATATTATTGTGTTAGAAAATAATTTTGAGTTATTTTTGATAACTTTTAATATTTTGTGATAATTTTCATTAATGATAATTAAGTTATTTATTAAATGAATTAAATAAATGAATTAAAAATGATTTTATTATATTAAAAATCATTTTAAATAAGAATAAGGTATTTAAGAATATTTTAAGTCATAAAATATAACTTTTAATATTTAATGGTTAATTTCATTAATTAATGATTATTAATGATATTAAAGTTATTTAATAATTATATTAAATAAATTAGTTTTAAAATGATTTTAATATTATAATAATCATTTTAAATAAAAATAAAGTGTTTAAAGATATTTTAAGTTATAAACTATAACTTTTAATATTTAAAGGATAATTTCATTAATAATTTAATATTAATGATATATTAATGATATTAAGTTTATTTAATAATTATATTAAATAAATAGTTTAAAAATGGTTTTATTTATTTAAAAATCATTTAAAAGGGATATAAATGAATTAAAAATATTTTAAGTTATAATTAATGACTTTTAATATTTAGATAATAGTTCATTAATATTTAAATATTAATGGTAATTATTTAATAATGATTTTAGATCATTTAAGGGTAATATAAGTACTTTAAAAATATTTTGAGTTATTATAAATAACTTTAATATTTTGGCAATGGTTTCATTAATAGTTTAATATTAATTAAATATTAATGATAATAGAATTGTTTGATATTTAAATCATTTAATGATCATTCTGATATTTCGAAAATTATGGTAAATGGTAATAATTATTTTATAATTATTATAAGGTCATGAAAAATGATATGACTGTTATTTAATTAGTCTAAACGGATATTGGTCAACTGTTTAGAGTCTTAGACTCGATAATTACCCGATAAAGATGTCGGTAGATCGACATATTTCAGAAATTGACCTGGACTTAGATAATGTGATTAGTTATCTGTTTAATTGCGATTCAATGGTTATTAAGGTTGTGTGACAATGTGATTAGGAATGTGTTGATGTTTGTTTGTGATGCCATGATTGTAGAACATGTGTGATAAGATGATTAGGTTATGTGCTGACTGCGAAATGCAATACTATGTGTTATATTATATTGTTCTAATCGAACGAATGATTTGATTAATGATAGGTTGTGATAGAAAAGGGTAGAACTAAGTTGAGAATTGTAAGCAGCGCATCAGGCAAGTATCCTAACTTTGCATTTTCTTTATGCAATGGTCAGAAGTAAGAAGTTCAGAATTATTATTATTAATGTACAGATAGTTAAATCTATATATACACACCCTTTGATTATCAAAATGTTAGTATATGATAATTCGGATATATATTCTGTTCGTTATTTTCTATAAATGATTATACAAGTGCTCCCACTTGGATAATCATTGTATATAATCACATGTTGATATACCTTTGTTATACATATATGTTGAATTATAGATTATTGTTGGATAAAATAAAATCTTTTGTCTGGAACCCTGACAAATATGAACATCCCGTTCACGGGAAAACTTTTATGCGCCCAAGGCGGACCAAGTAAATGATAACATCGTTCTGGTAATGTAGTATTGATCAATACAGGGCACAACGGGCTGATCACCCCCGTGTCCGTAAGTTATGACAGTTTGTAGATGAAGTTCTGCTAAACCTTTTCGAAAATAAAAATAATGTTCATAAAATGTCACTTAAACTTTATTTATAAGTCAGTACGTAGTTTCAAAAATTTGAAAAAGAGTTGTTATGTTATTAATATCAGTTCAGAATACTTCACAACTATTGATTTGTTGTAGATGGATATTATAAAGAAAACATTTAAATTTTTTCAACTTATATATATATATAATACTTGCTGGGCACTCAAATGCTCATCCTTGCTAATTTAAAAGTTTTCAGATAAGTGTGAACAATCAGAAGGATTGGTCAAGAACAAGTGAAAAGGAAAACAAACAGATTAGGTTTACGATGTCATATAGTAAAGGTTGCGTACTTGGGATTAAACTCTGATGAAGGTAAGATAAGTTTATAATTTATATTAGTGTTATTATTATTAGTAATATTTCCGCTCACAGAAATGGTATCGTGAAGTACCGAGTTCGGGTTTCAAGTATCCGGGTTCGGGGACTTCACAACATGGTATCAGAGCTATAGGGTTAGAAACCTTAGGTGGGTTAGACCTTAGGCTATAACCTTAGAACATAGGGAAACATTGAAAATACAAATAACTCGTATAGAGTTAGTGGGTTGGTATGATTCAAAGATGAATCTCGGTGAGTTGCTATGCCACAGAGTTTCTTAACTCTGATAATAAAGTTAAACAGTAATGGTGAATAGATCGAGTCTAAAAGACTGGAAGTGCATAGAAAGTAGATCGTAAAACAAAACAATTAAGACATAGAATTAAATCACAAAATATACGATGAGATCACCCCGTGATCTGATAAAATTATGACAGCCAGAAAGAATCAATCTTATGATTGGAAAGTTTAAAGCAAGATTGCTGTATGAATGGTACAGATTCAAGAAAGGGTTATGAATGCGGATTAAATGAAAATCGAATGGAAAAAGGGGGTTAAGATTAGGTGGGGATTTCAATGAGGACTCATGTCAGCAGCTGAGTTGTATGATTCCTTGTATGGGCGGGGAATTGTACTTGGTGTAAAAACTACTTAGTATCTGACACTGATAATCATTGAAATGTTGGTGTCGCGCTATTTGCTATATGCATGTTAAGAGGGTGATTCCTTTCTCATGTGTATAAAAAATAGATAGGTCATAGGTAGAGAACATAGGGTTAAGTACGAGTTCTTAAAACTCATACTTACGTGACATTCTTGATTCATAGTTATATGAAATATTTATGAATCCCTCAACGAATGGACGCCAAAGGTCTGACTAGGGAAAATTCGTAAACTCATATAACTGTGACAAGTTTATGGACTCATAAGTGTGGTTTGACGAACTGGGTATAATTAATCTTTAGTGAAGGCAAAAGAAATAGGTAGTATTGGTATTAGCTGAATATGTATGTTTCTGTGTGGTATATGTGATAAATATGTGTGTGTAATGATATATTTTTTTAACTTTTGTGTTGGACAAAGTTGTAAATCCCGACTTTTGAGTCACGAAGGGATAGCGAATGTTTAAAGCATAATGTGATATGGAATATCAAATGTTATGAATATGAGTCTATGTTGGATTAATGAAATAAGTTAGTATAAAGATAGTAATTATTTATCTAAGCATTGGATAATGCAGTTTTCAGAAGCTAATATTTTGAATACATGATTAATTGAGTAGAAAATTTTGTGTTATATGTTAAGCGTATACGATAAGGCTTAGTATGTAAGAATAATTTATAAAATTTCGTCAAGACAAAAACGAAACCAAAGGGTAGAAAAATCTGTCAACAAAGTTGGAGGACAACCAGACTCGATATAGAAACTTCCGAATATGGGCGATCAAGTTGTGCATAACGGAATACCAGTCGCGAAAGATCAACCAGATAATCGAATGTCGAATGTTAAAGACTTCAAGGCGGTCCTATCGCCAGAATTCAAAGGTACAAATGAACCTGCAGAAGCCCAAACTTGGGTTAAGAAAATTAAAAAGGTGTTCGTGATAGTTAGGATAGCTGAGGGGAAAAAGATCTCTTTTTCCACCTGCATGATGAAGAGTGAGACAAATTTCTGGTGGGAAGCGAATTAGACGAGGGCAGGAGTAGGTGTGGTAGCATGGGATAGGTTTAAGACTTTATTTATTTTAAAAAATTATTTTTTTGCTAGTATACAGGCTAGAATGGAGGTGAAATTTCTAGAATTGAAGCAAGGGGATATGTAAGTTGCGGAATATGTCAGTGAAATTTTATGAGTTGACTAGGTTGGCTCCGCATCAAGTTGATACGGAGGCTAGAGAGGCACGAAGGTTTGAGCTGGGATTCGAACCTTAGCTCTATAACAAGGTAAGTAGGAACAAGGGTAAGGTTAAGGGAACTGGGAAGGTAGAAATTAATAGTGGAAATAAAGGAGGACACAAGCAAAGGGAATAGGAGTGAAAAGAGGAAGGTGAAGAACTTTGGAAGCGTGCAGGTGAAGCAAGAAAGTGTGAAAAAGAAGAAGCAGGAAGTGTAATGACTAGTGGAAAGAAACACTCGGGGAAATGTTTGCAAAAAAAGTTTGTATGCTGTAAGTACGGGCAGAAGGGACATATCTCTCCCGATTGTCTCAATCCAAGAATGTATAGTAGGTGTTTCAAGTGTGGATCAATGAAAAATAAGGTGGGAGACTGTTCAAAAAGGATAATGGAGGTAAGAAATGCGAATATGGGAAAAGGCAGCAGGACATTGGCGGCAACGGGACCAACAGAACCAACTGCAAACGTCTTCAACATGACCGTTCAAGATATCATGGCAGCCGGAGTTGCAACTCCAGGTATTACTCGAACCAATATTATTTTCTTAAATATTGATTTCTTATATATAGTAAATTATTTTTATAAATTATTTTGAAGGAGGAATTTGAGTTTTCTTAGAAATCAAATTTCCGTTTAATCAGAAAGACAAGCTTTAAGTGAATAGTTAAAGATCGATTCGATCAATCATGATCGAGATCTACTTGCAATGATTGTGTATGCTATGTATCCTGGTATGTATAGGTTTTAAAGTGGTGATTCCGGGGACGGAATCCTTATAAGGAAGGGTGAATGTGACAACTCGATATTTTCTATATAAATAAAATTAAAATTTTGCGTATAAATTTATTATTATTATTATTATTATTATTATTATAGGGATGAGGATTTGTACAAGATAATATGTATATGTATTTATGTGGTAAATAAAAATATATTTATTACATGAATGTTTACAAATAATTTTATTTTAGAATTATTGATTATTATAAAGTATATTCTTATAATAATTAATTTTAAGATAGAAATATTTTTAATAATTATTTTCCATGAAATTATATGTTTATATTATTTAAATAATATATGAAATGATTTTGGAATAATTATAATAATTATTTTATTATATGAATTTTAGTACAGATTATTAAGTTAATTATTTTAACTTAATAAGGTTATTTATGTAAGATAAATCAGATATGGAATGCAAACCCTAGTTCTGGGTTTTGATTAAGGAATGCGAATAATAATATTATATTATTATTTTTTAGTGTTATAGATATGTATGGTTATGTGTGTAATGTTAATGTGTGGAACAGTTTTATTATATTACGATCAAACCTTAATAATATTTTACAAACCTTATTTCTGGTTCTGGAATAAGGAATGGTGATAAAAATATAATATTATTTATATTTTGATTTTTCAGTGCTATAGATATGTACTGTATGTATGTGAGCTAGTAATGATTGAGTATTGTGGTGCAGTATTTGAAAACCCTAGTTTTACTGTGGGAAAACCCTAATTTTGAAACTCAATTGTGAGTTTAAGGCTATTATATAACTGTGTTATATGATATATGTTATGTGTTATTTAATATTTTGCTAATTATAGAAAACCCTAACTTTAAATGTAAACCCTAATTATATTTGATTTTCTAAAAATTAGAAACCCTAATCCGGAAACCTAAACCAGAGGTTTGATCAGTCAGAAATAGTGTTATTATGATTAATAACACGTGTGATAAACTTTAATTACTAATTAAGGTGAATCTAATTAGTAAATTAAAACCCTAAAATCTAGAACCCTAAATTAATTTCTTGAAACCCTAATTGATTTGGAACTCTAATGTGAAAGTCATTCACGACTTTGAGAATTGTTTAAGTCGTTATGTAATCACGATAATGTGATTTATGATCGGTGGTATATGTATTAACCCTAATTTGGAAGAATCGCAATTATTCAAAATCTTTATTAATTTTCTATATTATAAACCCTAATTTTTGGTATGATAAACCCTAATTGCTAAACCTTGAAAATACTATGTGCTAAACCTTAGGGTTAAACCCTAAGAGTCAAACCCTAACGGTTTGATAAGTTTACAAGATTGTTAATTAAATTATGTAGTAAATGATCAAAAAGCCCTTTTGTCACATTTTTTTTATGGTTTCTTGCAAATCTTGCTAAAGAATGGAGTTGGTGACCTAACCTTACCAAATCCAACCACTCCTAACCACTCCCTTGATACATAATGGACAGCTATCAGCCACTTAACAATCAAATACCATGCATCATGTTGTATATATATAGATTGAAAGAGAGAGAGAGAATGCTTTTGTTCACTAAAAATTACATAACACCTAACCAAGCCCCTCTCTCTCTAAACCTAGGAAATTCTCTCCTAAAATCAGTCAAGAACCGAGCCCCACTAACACCATAACCAGAACAACAACACAAAATCAGAATTTGGACATCAAAGGTATAAACCTTAGCCTTAAAATTTTTCTAATGATCTGTTGTTCGATCTTGTAATTTGTTGTTAAAATATGTTGTTATTAGTGTCTAAGGATGATCTGGGTTGCTAGATGTTGAATCCATAACATCTAGAGGCTCGGATTTGACATTTTACAAAATCTGGAAAAAGATTTAACAGTCGTCTGACAATGAATGTCAGTCCTCATAGATCTTTGTATGTTATGTATTTTTGTTGTTTTAAAGTGTAAATCCATAACCTGTCATGTTGTCTTTAAAATGAAAAAGGAATCAAAGTCAGAACTACTGTAGATTGGAAGTTATGATCGGTCAAACTTGTTGATCGGGCATGACCGGTCGAAATCTGGGTAAGCCCAGAATCTGAAAATCGCGTCTGACAGCATTTTTAACGGCTCAAATCTGACTGATTGAATGTTGTTTGTTAATGTTGTTGTAATAACTTTGTAGCCTGTTGTTTTTACTGTATATCTATGCCTTAAAATCCCACAAACAATGAATATATCGAACTTATCAAGTGGTCAAAGTAGACCACTTGCACTGTTTTTGCATTTCTGGGAATTTTCCAGAAAATATTGAGGATTATTTCTGACATGGTTTGACCAGTTAGTACCGGCTATATCTTTTGTTGTTCTGATGATTTTTATGTATTGGATCTGTTGTATTACATGTGGGCTACGATCTGGAAGTTATAAATCACTAATTCATTAAATGATCTGTTAGTAATGTAAGCTCAAAAGTGCAAACTCGGACTGTTCTTCATTTCTGGGTTTCCAGAAATGAAGAACAGCCTCTGGCAGAAACTTTGGACGATTAGATCTTACATTGTATTGATGTTATGGCTTAGATAAAAGTTGTATCATGTAGTATTACATCAATACTACATGATCAAAGTTTAAATCGGTCCAGAAACTTTATGATCTGTTTGTTAATCTTGGTCAAAGTGGTACACTCGACTACTGACTTTGAGATCTGGGTTGATGAAGAACACCTATAGCGACAGAAAGTGTCGCTATAGACCTTTAGCGACAGTTTTATTTATAATTCCGGAAATTAATAAATAAATAGAAAAAAATAGTTTTTAATTATTAAAAATACATAATAAATTATGAAAAATTATTTTAAAGTCTGAAAAATAGTTTTTAACTATTTTGGGTATATTTCGAAAATATTTAATATTTTTGGAATATAAATGGTATTTATTTATTTAATTACAATATTAGATAAATTATTTTAAAAAAATTTTAATTCATGAAAAATCATGAAAAATTATATTATTGTGTTAGAAAATAATTTTGAGTTATTTTTGATAACTTTTAATATTTTGTGATAATTTTCATTAATGTTAGTTAAGTTATTTATTAAATGAATTAAATAAATGAATTAAAAATGATTTTATTATATTAAAAATCATTTTAAATAAGAATAAGGTATTTAAAAATATTTTAAGTTATAAAATATAACTTTTAATATTTAATGGTTAATTTCATTAATTAATGATTATTAATGATATTAAAGTTATTTAATAATTATATTAAATAAATTAGTTTTAAAATAATTTTAATATTATAATAATCATTTTAAATAAAAATAAAGTGTTTAAAGATATTTTAAGTTATAAACTATAACTTTTAATATTTAAAGGATAATTTCATTAATAATTTAATATTAATGATATATTAATGATATTAAGTTTACTTAATAATTATATTAAATAAATAGTTTAAAAATGGTTTTATTTATTTAAAAATCATTTAAAAGGGATATAAATGAATTATAAATATTTTAAGTTATAATTAATGACTTTTAATATTTAGATAATAGTTCATTAATATTTAAATATTAATGGTAATTATTTAATAATAATTTTAGATCATTTAAGGGTAATATAAGTACTTTAAAAATATTTTGAGTTATTATAAATAACTTTAATATTTTGGCAATGGTTTCATTAATAGTTTAATATTAATTAAATATTAATGATAATAGAATTGTTTGATATTTAAATCATTTAACGATGATTCTGATATTTCGAAAATTATGGTAAATGGTAATAATTAATTTATAATTATTATAAGGTCATGAAAAATAATATGACTGTTATTTAATTAGTCTAAACGGATATTGGTCAACTGTTTAGAGTCTTAGACTCGATAATTACCCGATAAAGATGTCGGTAGACCGACATATTTTAGAAATTGATCTGGACTTAGATAATGTGATTAGTTAACTGTTTAATTGCGATTCAATGGTTATTAAGGTTGTGTGACAATGTGATTAGGAATGTGTTGATGTTTGTTTGTGATGCCATGATTGTAGAACATGTGTGATAAGATGATTAAGTTATGTGCTGACTGCGAAATGCAGTACTATGTGTTATATTATATTGTTCTAATCGAACGAATGATTTGATTAATGATAGGTTGTGATAGAAAAAGGGTAGAACTAAGTTGAGAATTGTAAGCAGCGCATCAGACAAGTATCCTAACTTTGCATTTTCTTTATGCAATGGTCAGAAGTAAGAAGTTCAGAATTATTAATGTACAGATGGTTAAATCTATATATATACACCCTTTGATTATCAAAATGTTAGTATATGATAATTCGGATATATATTCTGTTCGTTATTTTCTATAAATGATTATACAAGTGCCCCCACTTGGATAATCATTGTATTTAATCACATGTTGATATACCTTTGTTATACATATATGTTGAATTATAGATTATTGTTGGATAAAATAAAACCTTTTGTCTGGAACCCTGACAAATATGAACATCCCGTTCACGGGAAAACTTTTATGTGCCCAAGGCGGACCAAGTAAATTATAACATCGTTCTGGTAATGTAGTATTGATCAATACAGGGCACAACGGGCTGATCACCCCCGTGTCCGTAAGTTATGACGGTTTGCAGTTGAAGTTCTGCTAAACCTTTTCGAAAATAAAAACAATGTTCATAAAATGTCACTTAAACTTTATTTATAAGTCAGTACGTAGTTTCAAAAATTTGAAAGAGAGTTATTATGTTATTAATATCGGTTCAGAATACTTCACAACTATTGATTTGTTGTAGATGGATATTATAAAGAAAACATTTAAACTTTTTCAACTTATATATATATAATACTTGCTGGGCACTCAAATGCTCATCCTTGCTTAATTTAAATGTTTTCAGATAAGTGTGAACAATAAGAAGGATCGGTCAAGAACAAGTGAAAAGGAAAGCAAACAGATTAGGTTTACGATGTCATATAGTAAAGGTTGCGTACTTGGGATTAAACTTTGATGAAGGTAAGATAAGTTTATAATTTATATTAGTGTTGTTATTATTAGTAATATTTCTGTTCATAGAAATGGTATCGTGAAGTACCGAGTTCGGGTTTCAAGTATCCGGGTTCGGGGACTTCACAAAAGTATTTTGTTACTTCACTTTTCCAATATCCAGTTTCTTCTAAGGTAGGGAATATTATTTGTTGTACCCGTAAGGGGTATTATTTCTTTTGTATTCATGAACAGTACTTTTGTTATTCCATTATTTATTTTTCTGTTGGAATAACCTATATACGCGGGCTACCCTATACTTGGTGAAATTCTTCTGTTATTTCATTCTTTATTATTCTGTTGGAATATCCTGTCTGTGCGTTTTACGCCGGACCTAGTTCTAGTCTTTATTATTCTGTTGGAATATCCTACCTCTGCGTTTTACGCTGGACCTGGTTCCATTCTTTATTATTCTGTTGGAATATCCTGTCAGTGCGTTTTACGCCAAACCTGGTTCCATTCTTTATTATTCTGTTGGAATATCCTATCTGTATGTTTTACGCCGGACCTGGTTCCGTTATTTACTATTCTGTTGGAATAACCTGCCTGTGCGGTCTATCACATACATGGTGATTTCTTTTGTTATTCCATTCTTTATTATACTCAGTTGGTTAAAACTTTGACTTCTATACTCCATGAAATTAGTGGAATATCTTTGATATTTGCGCTTCATCCAGTATCTTTTCATGGAAATATTCTTCTGAGCATTCTTGAATTTTACTCTACAAAGCAGTATTATGTTGACAATTTGGACGTTATCAGTTCCTCGATAAATTAATTCTTGAACTTGTTTTATTGAATTCTTATATCATTGTCATCATCTTCATGTTTATATTTTGTTGAAAGTCATCTGTGGCCTGTAGTGCATAGATGGACTTGGTATAATTATGACCAGGGATTATTCGGTGTAATCATGACCGTAATGTTACAAATGATGTGGTAAAAGTCCTCATTGGTCCGTAGTACATTGATGGACAATTGTTGGCATGATCATGACCATTAATGAATACACGAATTTCCTTGGCCCGTAGTGCATGGATAATTTGTGGTCGTGATACTAAAGAATATCCTTGGCCGTAGTGCAGGGGTGATTCGATGATGTGGATTATTTATTAAGCTGAGTCCCAGGGATAAAAGTGATGAAAAACCCTTTTAAATCATAGAAGATAGTTGATTTTATTCTCTACTTGACTCTTCAAATGGATTGCTTGTTCCGCTGCAGTTAAACTTGATATTTATTAAATTTTATCAGTTTAACATTGTTGAAGGCTAACGATAAATTATGCTGCATTATCTTAGTCATAAAATTTCTTATTGGACTAGTTGAGCTGACCCTTTTGCTTTAATTGTTCTCTTTAGGAAATGAGAACGTAGTAGGGACTAGTCGGGGAATAGAGTGATGGTCCTAGATGGTGCATTAGTAGTCCTCACTATTCTGTGAAATAGTGTAATAATAATTGTAATGAGGACTACTTTTGAGTTTTTATACTCTCTAGTAGATAATATTTGTATTCAAACTCACAGGTTATATTTTGTCGTATTGTACATGACGGTTGTATAATTAAGTTGTATTTGAATTCAGTACCTTGTATCTGGCGAACCAAGATGGGTGATGTATACCTGTTTTGGGGGCGTCACAATAACACTCAAACGGAATCAATAGCTAATTGACCCTTTGGGTACTGGCTACATAATAAGTACTTGAGGGGATCAGCCTCGCGTACACCATGTATATGCATAACATTTAAATCTGCTCTTTGTATCTTATATTAGATACCTAGTACTCCCCTATCATAGAAAGGGGTGTTCTTTTCAGTCTAAGAATCATTACCATCAACTGGTTTGGATAGCTTTTATAAAACTTCATACATTTGTCTGACCGAACAAAGGTTCAGACTCTATCTAACATAGTTCAAGAATTATTGAACTTTAAATGATGTACAAGTCCAAGACTGTACGAACTCAAGTGCACTAAGTGCGAATATCAATAATATCGATGTGGGATAATTATAAAGTAATTAAACCACTTAATAGCATGCTTGAAAATACGATTCAATCTTAAATGAATAACTTTTAATTCAACAATAACCTGATCAATACAATATGACTAGGATAGGAAACTTCCATAAATTCAAAGTTGGGTAAGTTTGGAAACTTGCAATGCAATAATGTTCGGATACTTGCTCAAGTAAAAGAGTAAGAATTTAAGAAACTTGCACAACCTAAGAGTGAAGTTCAAGGAAACTTGCTCAATAATAATTGGAGTAAGTTTAGGGAACTTGCTCAATAAAAGTAGGATTCAAGGAACTTGCCTGATTGCTCAGCTACAATTAATTCTAGCTTTAGTTACTTGCGTTGAAATGACCTAACATTAACAAGTCGGTCTTTCCAATTAGTACGTGTAAACTAATATGAGTCCACACTTACAAGAATCAAATCATCACCTATCACGCTTCTATACATGTGTCATTACATTCCACGATTAGTTTCTAACACACTATGTCATAGTTGAAATCACTATTGACTTTAAAGTTGTAAACATCAATTCATCATAGAATATTTCAATAACATGCTTATTTACACATGACTACTATACTGAACATGTATTACAGATTAGAGTAACAATATAAGCATGCATAAGCTCTCATTTTCTTAACAGAACTCAGACCTCACTGCAGGATGGTACGGCTGCACTTGGTTTGTACTAAGGAGTGGTGTTGCCGCGCTGCTCCTGGTGCAAACCAAGACAGGGCTGCTTCTACAGTAAGCCAGTGCACACACCTCATGCACGTAAACGAACAATAATGCATAACACACATGTTATCATATGAATAACTAATTTTAACCCTTCATCAAACATATCATAGGTCATTATTCGTTTTTACTTAATCAAGACTTCACATGTTAAGCTATCAATCATGTAAGTCACTTTACCTACCATACGTCATACATTCATATATATACATCTTAGACATCAAAAACACACTTACAAGTTCTCAACTTAATGTATATATAGTTTATCAAGCTTATTTTTAAAACTTTAAGTTTCCATTAGTAAAATTCATTCAAGCATGCTAGATACGTCTATATTGTCTAATTCATGCTTTCATATGTATTTGTGCACATACTCAAGTTATTTACACATGTTCACAAAGTCAGAATGTATATTACTCCATGTATAGAATTCCTAGTTTTCAAATCTTTAAGCCTTCTTTGAATAACCAAGTCAAAACAAACCTATTATGGCTTACTATATACACAACCACCTTAGCACACATGTTCAGGTCATTCATATGCATGTAATAATCAAATTAACATGATTTTCCTCTTATTTAGTCATTAAAGTAGTATCCAAGAAAAACACCACGCGCGGCCGCGCGGTAACAAGCTTTAGAAATGGCGCGGCCGCGCCACTTCGTTCAGAGGAAAAAATAAATGGCTCTTCTTCTGCAGAGCCTTAACATATGTTTGGAAATTTCCAAAACCAGACTATCTGAAATAATACAAAGCATTCATACCAACTCAAGTAACACAGATACATGCTAATTCATACTTCTTAACATAGATTTCATGAGAATTACAAGAATTTGCCAAAAAACCCAACTCAAGAACAAAATAGAAATTTTATACCTTTTACACAATTCATTTCATATAACATATGTTATAATGATTTAAAAAGCATACAATGTATTTCCCAATTACAAGGTATCAAGTAGTGCACACACATATAATCCATGTACATTTCCTATTACTACAATACAATTGTGCATTGCTCATTATTTATTACCATGACTGTTATTATCATAACAACTTAATGACATTTTTATTAATTTAACAATTGATATTATTATATGTCAATAGGGTATACATGAATTTTTACCCACACACTTCATATCATATAATAATATTATTATGCAACTCACATGAATGCAAATAACTCTTACTATATAGTCTATATATATAATATATAGACATATTAATGTGTCACCTTGTACAATATAAAATATATAGTTAACTTCCATATAAATAAAGGTTTACTATTCACGATTGCATGAATTAATCAAGTAAATAAAATCATATTATATTTATTAATCTCTTACTCATTAATTATTATTTATTCATAATAATTATTAATTAACACATTATCAATTAATTTCCCATAATTGAAATAAATCAATATGTTCACATCTTGTCACAATGTTCAAATAAATTGAATATTTAATTATTAATAATCCTATCAATTCCTTGATATCAAACTCTTAGGGTTAATCCACTTATTTAAATAACTATTAGTGACTCTCTTTAATCGTTTCATAAATTCACATAACCACATAAGGTTTAAATAGACTCACAAAACTAACTCATAAAAATTAAATCACATATTCGATTAATAAGGAGTTTCAAATTCGTGGACATTACAAAATACCCATGCAGGATAGGTGCTGCAAAACGTGGTCGACCTCAACGTCTCTGCCACAATCATCGGAATGATGGTATGACCCTCCCTGAGAGCTCTCATTGCCATGATAATATCGAAGTCCATCATATCCATATACCGTGGCTTGTACACATACGCCACTATGCATATCACAAATACATCCACTCTGGCCAAATGCCACTGATCCTCTAGTGTGGTGAATTCCCCAGAATGTTGTGCATAGCTATCCAATGAGCCAAACCTATCTATCATGAAACGCTGGGATAATACATGACCGAATGTAATCTCATCCTTTATTTCTCTACGCCGTAACCCGGTGAGGGTCATGAACAGTCGGCGCATATTTACGAAAGCCATATGAGCGCAAGGTCTGTCTAAGGGTAAAGCCATCAACCACTCATACTCTTCCAATGTAGGAGTCAACTCCTGGGTACTAAACCATAAAACCTATCTCTCCGGTATCCAATGCTCCAGCATACCTTCCACAAAGCCTGCGGGAACCTGAAACATCAGGAGGGTCATAGAATGCTGTAATAGCTGATCTACAATCACCCTATCTGTAGGTGACATATTATCATACCACAACCTCAGATGGGAGGCTATCAACACTAGTAGGGTGTGATCTATGCGGCTGACTGTCGAAGAAGACACATGTGTAGGCCGTATCATAAGACCATCCCGGGGTTAATGCTGAATATCTCAAGACATACATACATATGCATAACATGATACATGCATTACAGAAAATAGATGGCAATATGATGTAGGGAATGGAAAATAATACATACATTTCTAAGTACATCATCATCTACATACACCATCTCTATACAACTAAAAATATAGGGAAATGGGACACATACGCCCTACTACTAATAGAGGCATATCAAAAGATATAGCGAGAATGGGCCACAACCACCCAATATCTAACAAAGGCCTATCAAAAGAGATAGCTTTTAAAGTGCTGCGACGAGTTAGTGAAGTGGCGTACGAGGTAGCTTTACCTCCAGAGTTAGGACATATTCATAATATTTTCCATGTCTCGGTATTAAGGCCATATAAGCCTGACTATAAGCATGTTATAGAATATGAACCATTACAGTTTGAGAACGACTTGTCATATGAAGAAGTTCCTATTCAAATTATCGACTGAAAAGATCAAGTACTAAGGAATAAAGTGATACCTTATGTTAAGGTAGTCTGGAGAAATCACAATGTTGAAGAAGCTACGTGGGAACTTGAAGATGTTATGATGAAAAATTATCCTTAGTTATTTGCTTAGTCTTGTATAGCGATTTTGGGGACAGAATCCTGTTAAAAAGGGAAGAATGTGACGAATGAGTTTATCGAGTCGTGATTCTGGAGACAGAATCCTTTTAAGAAGGAAAGGATGTAATGATTGAGAATTATGTAATTTATGATAAATATTTATGGAATTAAATAAATATTTTAATTAATTTATTTGTGGAGATAAGTAAATAATTGATGAAATGTGATGTAATAATTTAGTTGAGTGTATATGTTAACTTAATTGATTAATGGTAATTTTATTATTTGGAGATTTAATTTGATAAAATATTTAAATTAAATAAATTATTTGATATTTAAGGAAACAATTAAATTAAATAAAATGATGATTTTATAATTAAATTAAATAAAGTGATGTTCTATTCTAAGTAAGTAATTAAATTAGATATATATTAATTTATTAAGCATAAAGTAAAATTTTAATTATAATTATTATAATTATAATTGTAAGTTATTTAAATTAGTTACATTTCTGACAAGTAAAACTTGTCGACGTCGGGATTTTTGGATGTCCCTTTCGGTTACTTATTCTTTCGTGTTCTCATTTTACGTGAGATTTATTTGAAAAAATAAGTGAAAAAGGTCTGACATGTATGATGTCGACGATGGGACTGTTAAGAGTCGCCAGTTGGTTTTTTTAAATGGTTGTACCAACAGAACCAATAAAAGGTTTGCACATTGACCCAGTGAAGTGACACTGATGTACGGGTCGGCGAAACCGAGATTCGTTTAGGGTCCGGGGACTTGGTTACGCGGAGGGAAGGTGTTAGGCACCCCCCGACATCCGTGTTACCACGGTGACCGCCTCTTTTCAAGAAACTATTATCTGAGCGTGTGTGTGTGTGTGGGTTAATGTGCTGTTATATGGAAGTTGTGCGAGGCCTCATTCGAACCTATATACACAGGGTTTGAATTTATGTAAAAATTTAGTTTTTAGCAAGATATGGCAGTGATGTTTTATAAAAGAGATTTTTCAAATCTTGATGCTCAATAGGAATTGAGACCTTTTACACTCTCATTTTTCACTAAGTGATCGGCTTGATTAATTTTATTTGACGAATGCGAGGCATCCGTACGAAAATAATATACAAAAATAATGCCTACTTCCTCGTGGGTATTAAAACCATCTGAGGAAATTTAGACACCGCAGAATAATTTACAAGATTCTTACAGCTGAAAATGTCCATCACGGGAACCGAATTTAGATCCAATGGGATGAATCTGTGATCACATGATTCATAGGCTCACAAAATACTGCAGTTTATATGAAAGTAGTAAGCAGGTATATATATAAAAGCTGTAAATATATATATATATATATATATATATATATATATATATATATATATATATATATACAGACGGGATCACAAACCACGAAACACCTCCACGGGGGATCAGAAATATAAATAAAGCTGTTAAAAGCTATCAACCGCCACAGAGGAAACTCCAGGCGGGACGAAACGTAAATAAAACTATAAAGCGATCAACTGCCACGAAGAAAACTCCAGGCAGGACGAATATATATATATATATATATATATATATAAGCGAGTAAACGCACCGGATATAAAATCTAGGCTAATCGAACAGAGTCCAACACACAGTTAATATACATAAATGTACACACACACACACACACACACACACACACACACACACACACATATATATATATATATATATATATATATATATATATATATATATATGAACTATGTGTAGAACTTTGTTCGATGAGTCTAGACTTCGGTCTAGAGCGTTTATTGCTTTAATATATATATATATATATATATATATATATATATATATATATATATATATATATATATATGATCAGGATCAGGTGAGGACTCCCTTACTTTGTTAAAATGCGGATTTTTTTTTGTTTTTTTTAAACAACTAAAAAAAATATTTAATATTTTATGGAACTGAATTTTTTTCATAATACAGTATTTTGGATGTGATTTGGGTACGTATAACAAAATATGTAGGCACAGTCTGGGCAGACTGTACCACCACTTTTTGGTATAGGTATTCAAAACACGCCCAAAACATTATATAATGAAAAAAATTTCAGTTCCATAAAATATTAAATAGTTTTTTTAGTTGTTTAAAAAAAAACAAAAAAAAAACAAAAAAAAGGTCCGCATTTTAACAAAGTAAGGGAGCCCTCACCTGATCGGTTCTATATATATATATATATATATATATATATATATATATATATATATATATATATATATATATATATATATATATAGAAAAGCAAATAAATGCTCCAGACCGAAGTCTAGTCTCAATCGAGGCATAACTGGATAATTTTAGTCAATATATATAAGTATATGTATATATATATATATATATATATATATATATTATATATATATATATATATACAGATTGGAATGAAACCACGGACCAAAGTTCGGGCAAAAGCAAGCAACACGACTCTCAACGTGTAGAAGGGTGTGTGCAAAGATGAAGAGAAAGACTCTAAAGTGTGTGAAAAGGCTTATAGCTGACTGCTAAAAAAGGTTTTATATCTTTAGAGTGGGTAAACACTGGGCTTTTGTGGGTACAAAAGAGGCTATATAGAAGCTCATAGGTGTTTAAAAGTGGGAAAATACACTGTATGGTGAGTGCAGAGCAAATTATGCAGGGTTTCCCCGTCTTTTTTCTCTTAAAAATCAGCACCCCAAGCCCTCTATTTATAAGCATATGAGCCGCAGGTGTACCAGAGGCGGGTCGGCCCGGGTTTGTCGAGTCGGGTCGTCTCGAAGTACGTGCACTCAGGCACTGTAATGTCCACTCAGATTTTTAGAAGTGCAATTCGGACATCCGTTTGAGGTATACAGGACCTATTTCGGACCACCGTTGTCGAGAGTTGTGCGATGGCATGTGATTTGAGTTTGTATGAAGTCATTGAAGATGGGACGATGCCCTCCGGTCTTCAAACTTCAACTTTCATCCATTACCCCGCACAATAGTCACTCGGGATTGATTAGCCTTGTGGGACATTGTTACATAGAGACGTGATGTGGCATTGTGTTGGACGAGATGACGATGTTGCCCCTCACTGGTGTTATCGCCGGATTGGGCTGATAAAGTAGACGTTGCTCAGACTTCGCTGATATTGGACTGCTACAATTGTCGAAGGTCCTCATTGTCATCTTTGAGGTATGCATGTCTTCCCGATGTTATTGCCGGGTTTATACAGTGTATCTCATTGGGTGAGCGCTGAGATTGAAGCTGTTCGCATTTGAAACAAGCATTTCTGAGGTTATTGCCGAAACTACATTCCTTGGGGTTATCACCAAGGTTGGTGGCTATTCCCATGGTTGGGACTGAGACTAGATACCTCGGGGTTGTCTCGGAGATTAATCGGTCTTCTCCGGTGTGTGTTCTGGTATTGTATCTGTAGGTCTCGGGGTTATCTCCGAGGTTGGATTTGTTACTCCCAGATTGCAATCCGGTGTTGATGCTGAACTTCCGATAGTATTCGGTATGGATTTGGATTGTCTTTCAGGGTTCTCTATTAAAAGGCGAATCTGTCCTCCTGTAATGTTAGTAATAGTAGTACAGAAAATTTCAAGTGTCTACAGATGCCCCTCTTTATCATACTCATGCATGGCGATGCATGGGTGGTATAAAGAATTCTAGACACTTGAAACGCAACAAAACGAACGTGGTACTATGGGTAGCCAAAATGATGCAAATGTATGATGAATGTGTACGGGGTTGTAGCCCAACATGCTGGGGATGACTGCCAGATCCTTGTTGCTTCAACTGGGGATTGGCAATGCTGACCAGATTTGATATGTAAGCCGAATCTATTAGGATGTTGATGTTGGGGTTATCACTAAATTCCTGCATTCTTGATAACGACTTGATCCCAAAGAAGTACCTCTTATGTGCCAGAGATCTGTGGGGATAAAGATTGATCTATTTGAGGATGTGTATAAAATATTCCATCATCTATGCTCTTTGATAACATGGACCTTTCCTGGTTAGTATCACCAGAATATGTCACGATTCTATTGGATTTACTACCAACAGCAAATGCTGTCAGGGATGCCTGACCTTCATTGATGTGTACTCCACCGACATGTGAATCAATGAAAGAAAAATCCTTTGGGATATCCTGTCAAGGTTGCTTGACCTTTGCTGACGTGTGAATCAATGTCTGAAACTCTGTGAGGAGATCGTCAATGTTGCTTGACCTTTGCAGACGTGTAGATCAACGGAGCATTGCGTTGTGACCCCTGCCGGGGATCCACTGGGGAATATGAGCAGTTGGGTATGAAGACCTCGAATAGCTCTAGAGCTCTAATAGGTTTAATCGCTATCGGCTGAAATGATGTCATGGTTGCTTGACCCTTGTTGACATGTGTGTCAACGGCTGAGCATGCGTTGCTACTACTGTCGAAGATATATGTTGTAACCCCCGTCGGGAATCTACTGGGGACGCATGAGTAAGTACGTAACTTATCGAACGGTTCTCAATGCTTCGATGGGTTTACTTGCCATCGGCTGAAATAACGTCAAGGCTGCTTGACCTTAATTGATAGACATGTCAATGGATGAACGAGTTGTAACACCCACTGGGGATTTACGTTGTAACCCCCCGTCGGGGACATACGTTGTAACCCCCATCGGGGACATACGTTGTAACCCGCGTCGGGGACCTACATTGTAACCCCCGTCGGGGACATACGTTGTAACCCTCGTCGGGGATCTACGTAGGGTAATGACCCGAAGTTGGCGGCATCGGACCTGTACGAGGTATTGTCGGATGTGATTTATGACAAATGGGATCATTGGCAGGGTATACCACGTGTTCGGGTGACTACCAATGAGTGATGTACAGGTTCAAAGTCTCATCTGAGAAGACCTGGTTTGTATGCTGTTTTGCTCAATCGCGTAGCATTTTTATTCCTGATTTGACCTTTTTAGCCTGTAAGAATTCCGTTTCAACTCAAACTGGACCGAGCAGGAGGGGTGGAACCCACATAGAGGAGCCGCAGGAGCACCTGCTGCAGCCGCAGGTGAGCCTACGGCCAGGCGTGGATGATAAATCCTATAGCCTGCCTTCGCAAGTTCATTTCTAACTCTCTTCGCATAGAAAAAACCGCGAGCCTTCTTCAGATCTGCTGAGTTCGGGCTATTTTCTACAAATTCTATCACCGTACAAGTGTTCTACACTATCTTGGTAACGTATGCATGTATTTTTTTCTAGTTTCTGTCCGTTGAATTGTGAGTTATCGCACGAAATGCATCTAAACACATAGTAGTTATTATGTATGCACAAATGAGTTGATAAAAAATATTCAACATAGTAAATGTTAGTATTAAACCATGCTGAACATAATGATGTAAAAAAATTTGACTTTTGAGACAGTCAAATTGACACATTTTTCTGCTATTTTTTGTCTTATTTGAGGTCCAATGAGGAAAAGGTAGAAAGGCAAAATACTCCTAGCATTGAGGTTGGCCTTATGCATGATGATTTTAATTTTTAATGCATATATTATGTATATGACTTTGGGGCAGGTGTGCTACTGAATGGCCACCTAGACATGCCTATGTGCATGTGGATAGTTCTATTTTCAAAGGGGACTATGGCAAAATTTTTCCAAATGTAGGCATTGGGTAGTCATGTATTTTAACTCTATTATATGTTTAAAGTAAATGCATGCATGCATATAGTCATAAATACATTTAAAAGCTCAAAGTAAGAAAATATCACACCCTTTCTGAGGTGATTTGGAGACTTGTTGTCCAGATATTATCGTTCCGGATTAGCCGAGCAGTTCTTACAGGACCGCTTCTGGCATACAGCGGAGGGCTTCTGAAGTGCCTCATCCTCGTTCTGTCAGATAGCCTCGTCGGTTGGTGGAGGCTGTAATACGTCCTGTCCAGGTAGATGTTCCAGACGTCGAGGACGAGGAGGCGGATATTGAGGATCCCGCTCCTGCTGCACATATCCCTCGCAGGGAGCTTCTGAGCATTCAGGTGGTGAACCCAGAGTTACTGGGTGATTTGGGTAGACACCCATCGATGTATTTTCATGCTAACGAGGTATGGTGTTAGACTTTATCTTCTTTCTTTCCTATTAATGCGGATTAAAGGGTTCGAATGTTGATCTGCATTTCATGCAGGTTTCAGGTTTTACACAGTCTCGAGGGAACTGGTTTAGCATCCACTCTATGTACCAGGTGCTTCATCTTGATTATAGAGCAGTAGTGTATGAGTGGGGATTTGGGGCATTTTTCTCCATCCTTCCCCGTCGTTGTCCCTGGGGTTACCTCAGGACATTGTATGAGCGATGGTTTCATCAGACTCAGGCACTCCATCTGATGGATTGCGAGGTGATAATGACGCCTATGGATTGGCAATTTATCACAGGTATGGAGTTTAGAGGAGAGCCAGTGCCTTGCATGGCGAATATTACCCCCACCGCCGTCAGATCCTTATTAGGAGTTCCGGCGGGGCACTCAAAGGTAGGACTGTCTGTTCAGGTCCTTTGAGCGTAGATGTTATGAGCAAGCTATTGAGTGAGCCCATGCCTGATGATGTCAAGATCAGGGATCGCGTTCTGCGGCGATTGTTCCTAATAATCATTCGAGGCTGCTTCATAGCAGATAACTCTTCCATGGTATCTTTCATTTTGGTCAGCGCCACATGTGATGTGGACCGTATAGGAGAGTATGACTGAGGCTCTTACACCTTTGCCTATTTCCTTCAGGGTATGCGTCTGCGCTCACAGGGTTTGACCGAGGCTTGGCTAGGATTTTACCCGTTTCTACTGATGATTATTTCTCGTCTTTTCCCATTCATAGGTTAAGAGTGTTTACTGATAGCGGATGTTTTGCCATTGTTTTGGTAGTTTTGGGCCTATGAGAGGCTTCCATGTTTGCATTCCATGAGTGTGTTAGTCTTAGATACCTATCCACGAGGACAACGATGTCACCATTCTATTTTGCCAGAGGTACCTATATCTGAGGGCTTCGCTCACTGCCGTATGCAGTTGGAGTTGCTGACGGCTGACACCATCATATATCTTCCATACTCAGGGGTTCATTTGACCATCAGTTTTGAGGATGGACACCCTACTGGAGTAAAGTATTTGATTTCCACCCGGAGATTTCCTCTGTTCACAGATGGAGGCTGGGAGCTCTATTTAGGAGAACGTGCTATTAGGAGCACCACAGGGGAGATTTGTATACCGATCTTGCCTCCTGTCAGGCGTCATTGGCCTGTATCAAAGTCACCCATCACAGATATTCCATTGTTGGGAGTTGACGGTTTTGATTTATCCGAGGGTCCATGTACTCAGGAGATATTCCAGCGTTGGTGGATTCCTCACACTATTGGGGCCCAGTCTCGTGCCACACAGTTTATGGGGGACATGGTTCCAGAATCTTTGATGATGACGGATTGGGTGGCTTGTGTCCGAGCTCCGACTCATCTGACCCAGATTGATAGTTTGACCCGGCAGTTGGACCAGGCACATGTATTTATTCTGCATTTGGGCAGAGATCCAGCAGAGGCGGAGTCATTTGTTCCTTCCAGCTCAGGTGCTGGCCCCTCAGATGACCCATTTAGTTTTGTCGGCGCAGATCCTCCACTTTATAGGCCTGACATCCCTGTTGATAGAGATCCAGTGACTCAGGAAGAGTTACATCAGGTGGACAGGATTGAGGATGTGGACATCGAGACCCTGGTCTTCTTCTGATGTATATTCTCCTTATATCTTTTGATATGGCTCTGTTAGATATTGGGTGGCTGTTCCCCATTCTCGCTATATCTTTTGATATGCCTCTGTTAGTAGTAGGGCATCTGTGCCCCATTTTCATGTATTTGTAGCTGTATAGAGCTGATGTATTAGATGATGATATATTTAGGAATATATGCACCGTTTTCCATTCCCTATATCATATTGCCATCCATTATCTGTTATGCATATATCATGTTATGCATATGTATGTATGTCCATAGATATTAGGCATTGACCCCTGGATGGTCTTATGACACGGCCCGCAAAGATGTCTTCTTCGACAGTTAGTCGTATAGATCATACCCCACCATCAGTGGTGGCATTGGGTATGCGATCGTGGTATGATAGCATGTCACCGCCAGACAGGGTAACTGTAGATCTGTTGCTGCAGCATACCATGACCCTTTTGGCATTTCAGGTTCCTGCATGATTTGTAGACGGGATGCTAGAGCATTGGCTACCTGATAGGCAGGTATTCCATTTTGGCACCCATGAGTTGACTCCTACTCTGGAGGAGTATGCACGTTTGACGATGCTGCCTTTGGACAGACCTTGCATGCACATGGCTTTGGGAGACATAAGTAGACGATTCATGACTCTCACAGGATTGAGGCGCAGAGTAGTGCAGGATGAGCTGACATCTGGGCACGTTATCTCTCAGTGTTTTCTGTATGACAGATTTGGCGCGGAGGATAACTACTCACGACATTCTGGGGATTTCACCGTGTCGAAGGATCATTGGCGTTTGGCCAGAGTTGATGTACTGATGCTATGTGTACTGTCATATGTGTACATGCCGCGGTATATGGATGAGATAGATATAGTCATTATCATGGCCTTGATAGCTCTCAGGGAGGGTCGTACCATTATGCCTATGATTGTAGCAGAGACTCTGCGGTTATCATCCTACTGCTGTACTTATCCGTCAGGAGTGTTCACTGGGAGTTCGGTCATGCTGTATGTATGGTTTATATCACACTTGAGACCCGTTGGTACCCTTAGACGGCATGGGTATTGGTTCTCCCATGATGTTGCTATGTCATACTCCTTTCAGCCATCGGAGTGTACAGATGCTCAGTCCTGATCAGCATTTTTGGAAGATATCAGAGATCCATTTATCATATTGCTGTGCTCGGGGCTTTGATCTCTATAAAGCTTCATTACTCATGCTCCGGGCATGGATTTCCTCCCTTTGGCTGGCTTGAGGGGCGTGACTACTTATCACCCATTGACCGTGATGTCACAGTTTGACCAGTTCCAGGATTTTCATCCTTTCGAGGGGGCGATAGGTCAGCGGTCAGCTTCTCGATACCTCTCAGTAGAGGGCCGATCTCGTGTATACGCTTGCTGGGATCAGTGTGAGCTAGCTGCTTTTTCTGCCAGTCGTACCGGTTATTCCACAGAGTACTCCGAATGGATGGAGACAGAGGTTTTATCGGCTGCTGCAGTATTTGCAGTACCGGAGAGCGAGTTGTACGATGTAGAGCCTATGGAGGACATTTATACCTACATCGAGGAGGGTCCCGCTGCTGGGTCGCCAACATTTCTTTTGGATTTTCCTAGTACCAGTACTTTTGTGATTCAGCACTCAGTACAGTACTTAGAGCAGAGTCTTCATCTGATGACCTTTGAGAGAGATCAGATTAGATCTATGATGTCGACTGCTCTTGATGTGAGGGACGCCGCCCTATTAGAGAGAGACGAGGCATTGGCTCGTAGATATGTCGTCGTCGCTAAGCGTGATGAGGCCACGTCAGCCATAGACGCAGTGGTAGTTGACCGGGATATCACCATATCTGCCCGAGATGTGGATGTCATAGATAGTACTGCAGCGAGGTCCCTTACCACTGGTATGATTGCAGAGATGAGCGCTTATATTGATGAGTATATGGTCATCATACAGATGGCTACTGATCTATTGGGTCGTGTGGATATTCTCACCCTGGAGACTACAACTTTACCCCCTTCATCTGGGAGGGATTCCATGTTGGTCTTGCTAACTCGCATGTACCCTGACTCGTAGATGCGCTTTATATTCACCTGCATAGACTAGCTTAGCCATCTTGTCATGTACAGTTTACATTGTATATATATCAAACAACATTATATATGACAGGGAGATATATTTTTGGATCACTTCCCTTTTATATATGTCCTACTATTTGCTTGATATTTTTCCTGTTGCTTCAGGGCTTGTGACCTTGATGTATTCTGAATTCCTCCCGGATGGATGGATATTGAGTTGTCTCTGGATAGTTCAGAATAGATCATCGATCTATGTATCCCTATCATCTTTGGTGTCTTGGGACTTATTTCTGGATGGAAATGTGGAGAGGAGTGTGGCTTTCCTCTTTGAGATTGACCGCACCACAGATGGTCGCCAGTACTTCTATTCAGGAGAAGCCTAGGTGATTCCACCTCTTATGGGTTGGTGTTGCTCTTCAAGGTATGACCGCAGCTTAGATGGTCGCCGAATCTCCTATTTGGGAGGAGTTTAGGTAATTCCATCCCTTTGGTCAAAAGCTGAATGAAATGTAGTGGATTGAAAGAGAATCCCAGTACCAGTTAACAATGGTTTGTGTTTTGGTAGGGGGTGAGACCGCACCATGAATGGCTGCCTACGTACTCCTATTGAAGAGGAGATCAGGTCTGCGTAGTTCGAACCTGGTGTAAGAGGTTCAACGCTGTGTACGGTAGAAATGGTGTAGGAATGTTTTTGGTTGTTTTTGTTTTTGTAAGGGGAAAAGGGTAGAAATATTTTTGTTGTTTTTGTTTTTGTAAGGGGAAGAGGGTAGAAATGTTTTTGTTGTTTTTGTTTTATTGCCACCAGGCCATATGAAATGGTTGCCTACGTACTCCTATTGAAGAGGAGATCATGTCGACGTCGTTCGCCCCTCAGGGCGAGAAGAAAAGCGTAATCCCATGTGCAGGCCAGAGTGCGGGGAGGAGAAAGTTTAATCCTAGCTTGAGGATAAACTGCAGGTGAAAAGTTTGATCCCAGAAATGGGTAGCCAAACTATAAACGGAAGAGGTTCAATCCGTGGTGGGATGACCTAAGTAGTTGGAACGCAAAAGAGAGCCAGGCTGCTGACTTGAAATGTATGTTTCCCTGAGGGCCAAAGTGTAGGAAAGTTGTAGGTGGTAAAGGGTTAAAGAACCAGAATGACTGGTGACCTGATGATTATGCATCAGGGTGTTTGCTGGTTACTTTAGACATAATACCGTTTCACGGTGTCTGAGTTGATGAGTTGTGGAAATTCATCGCCGTCTATTTCTTGCAATCTGAGAGCGCCTCTTGTCAATACTTCTTTTACAATAAACGGGCCTTCCCAGTTAGGAGCGAATTTTCCTTTAGCCTGATCTTGGTTGTCAAGAATCTTCTTCAAAACCAAGTCATATTGTTTAAACTGCCGTAGTCAAAATTTTTTGTTGTAGGATCTGGTGACCCTTTGCTGATATAACTGACCATGGAAGATAGCCGCGATTCACCTTTCGTCTATTAGAGACAATTGGTGATACCTGTCCTGTACCCATTAGTCTTCATCCAGCTGAGCGTCGATCAATACTCTGAGAGATTCCATCTCAACTTCTATGGGGAGCACTGCTTCCATCCCATAGGTTAAAGCGTAGGGGGTTGCCCTAGTTGAAGTGCGCATGGAGGGTCTGTAGGCTAACAGAGTCAGAGGCAATAGGTCAGGCCAATCTTTGTGGTTGGCGGATATCTTTTGCATAATCTTCTTGATGTTTTTGTTAGCCGCTTCAACAACACCGTTCATTTTCGGATGATAGATGATAGAGTTAAGATGTTTGATGTGGAATTTACTGCATAATTCCTCCATCATTTTGTTGTTGAGGTTCTTGGCATTGTCTGACACAATCACCTCTGGTTGTCCATATCGACAAACGACATTGTTTCTGATAAAAGCAATGATGACTTCTTTAGTAACCCTAGGTAAGGAGGCTGCTTCTACCCACTTGGTAAAGTAGTCGATCATGGTGAAGATAAACCGATGACCATTACTGGCTTTAGGCTCAATGGGCCCGATAACGTCCATTCCCCACATTGAGAAGGGCTAAGGCGAACTCATATTGTGGAGTTCCCGTGGAGGGACGTTTATAGCATTCCCATGAATCTGACATTGATATCATCTTTTGATGTGGTCCTTGCAATCATCTTTGAGAGATAACCAATAATGTCCCGTCCTGAGGATTTTCTTGACAAGGAGGGGGCCACTTATGTGGGGGCCACAGACTCCACCATGGATTTATCCATAAGCTTTTGGGCTTGATCTTTGTCTAGACACCTGAGGAGACCTATTCCTGCATCTCTTTTGTGGAGCACATCTCCACTCAGATAGAACTTCATAGCAAGTCGATGGATCCGCCTTTTCTCAGTCAGGCTTGCCTCAGCGGGTGTAGATCCATCTCGCTGATATTCCTTGATATGCTGATACCAAGGATGTTGGATGGGAGGTAGCTCATCTGATACTTCTCCAATGTAATTCCCATAGGCTGGGGCCTTGTTCAGGGAAATTGTGACGCTTGGAAAGTGTTCCTTGTCTGATATGTGAATCAAGGAGGCCAAAGTTGCCAATGCATCTGCGAAATCATTCCTATTATGAGGAACAAAAGCCATCTTCAAAACCTGCCGATGGTAAGGCAGCAAATGTAGTTCCTTGGTTTGATAGATTCCGATGGATTGTCTGATTACCAACTCCGAATTTGCAAGGACAGTTAACCGCCTGATGCCCATTGAATGGGCAAGTTTTAGCCCCATGAGACAACCTTCATACTCAGCCATATTGTTGGTGCTGCCAAACAATAATTTGACAGCAACAGGATACTGCTCCCCCGTACCAGATACTAGAACTGCTCCAGCTCCAGAACCTTCTATATTAACAGCTCCATCAAAATACATCTTCCATGATTGGCGCATATCGTACTAATGGTGTTGCTGCACTGTCATTACTCCTTCATCAGGGAAATATATTTCCAAGGGTTTGAAATCCCCTGAAGGTGCAGCGGCCAGTTGATCCGCGATTCCTTGACCTTTGATGGACTTTTGAGTCACATATATGATGTCAAATTGTTGTAGGATCAACTGCCATCTGGACAGCCGGCAATTTAACATGGGTTTATTGAACACGTACTTGAGAGGACCCACGCGGGATATGAGATGGGTTGTGTGACCATGGATGTAATGCTGTAACCTCATTGAAGCCCATGCTAAAGCATAACACGTCTTTTCGATCAGAGTGTACTTGTGTTCATTGCTGCTGAACCTTTTACCGAGGTAATAGCTAGCTCGTTCTTGGCCTCTATCGTCTTTCTGTCCCAGCATGCAGCCCATGGCATTGTCACTTATAGACAAATACATGAACATGGGAATTTCGTCCCTGGGTGGTACCAAAATAGGAGCTTTGACTAGCTGTTTCTTGATTGTAAGGAAGGCATTCTGGCACTCATCATTCAATTTCATGGAGGAGTTCTTCCTTAATAGCTTGAAGATTGGCTCACAGTTTGTTGTGAGTTAGGAGATAAACCTGCTGATGAAGTTGATTCTTGCCAAAAATCCCCATATTTCCTTCTCTGTCTGAGGAATGGGCATTTCAGTGATGGCTTAGATTTTGGTAGGATCCAGCTCTATCCCTTTGTGACTGACTAGAAATCCTAGCAACTTGCCTAATTTAACACCAAAGGCGGACTTAGCTGGATTCAACTTCAAGTTGTACTTACGCAACCTGTTGAACAACTTTCTAAGATGGTCTACATGGTCATCCTCCTTCCGGGACTTGACAATGATGTCATCCATGTAGATCTCAATCTCTTTATGCATTAAGTCGTGGAAAAGAGCCATCATAGCTCATTGATAGGTAGCTCCGGCATTGATGAGGTCGAATGACAACCGTCTATAGCAAAAATTTCCCCAAGGAGTGATGAAAGCAGTCTTCTCATGATCTTCCTCGACAACCATGATCTGATGGTACCCCGCAAAGCAATCAGCAAAGGAGTACATATTGTATTGCGCAGTATTGTCAATGAGAATGTGGATAAATGGCACGAGAAAGCTGTCTTTTAAGCAAGCTTTATTCAAGTCCCGGTAATCCACGCAAACTTGCACCTTCCCTCCAGGTTTAGGTACAGGCACGATGTTGGTTATCCATTCAGGATATGTAGACACCATGATGATGCCAGCTTGAAATTGTTTCACAATTTCTTATTTCACCTTTAAACTCCACTCCGGTTTCAATCGCCTGAGTTTCTGCTTGACTGGCTTAAATCCCTCTTTGATGGGAAGGCGATGAAGGACAATGTCAGTGGACAAACCCACCATGTCTTCATGAGACCATACAAACACATCCTGGAACTGGGTTAATAGTGTAACCATGCCATTCCGTTGGTTTGGGGTAAGGTCTGAACCAATCTGGATTAACTTAGGGCTTTCTAAGGTTCCGAGATTGAAAGAAGTGGTTTGATCAAGGTTGGGTTTGGGTTTGTCTTTGACCCATTCTTGAATTTCTGGAGGCACCTCAATGTCATCCGGTATATCCATCAAAGCTGAATTCATCTCTACATCAAAGGTACAATCCTTGTGTAGGAGAGGCATCATATCCGCAAGTACATGCACATCTAAATTCAGAGTCCAGAAAAAAAATATGCTTTCACTTAGTATATATGAAATGCGTTGATCATACACAGTGTTAGCATATACTGGCAAAATAAACTGCTAGTATTGTAACGAAAAGTAAGCAGTTATTATATCTATTGGGCAGAAATAGTTCTGCCCATTTTACCCTCGTTGACTAAAGTAAGGAATGCTGTCCCAATTGGCAAGGGTAAAGTCCGAGTGGACCACAGTGATGGAGGGATTGTCATCCTCCTCCCTGTCCCGAATGATGGCCATTACGTCTGGGCAATCATCGTCTGGGGTGTATCTGTTGGTATGTTCATCATGAACGATGATGCATATACCGGACATCATCTGTATGACGTCTTGCTTGACTCTTCGTTACTCTTCTTCCACTGCGGGATTTGGAACAAAGATTTCTTTCTCCTTCACCAGTACCGGCTTGGGACATAACATAGCCATTACATTGGCTGGCACCTTTACGAGAGGTTGTGCGGACTCAGAATCTGAAGGCGAAGATAAACGCCACATGGTTGAGGCTGAAGGAATCTGCTGATGCTTAGGAGGATTCCTGCGACTAGAGCTGGTAGAATAGTCTAGTCCAGCTGTTCCACTTTGCTTGGTTAAGTGAATAGGGTATTTGATACCCTGGCAATCTTTACCCAACCCTTGTCTCGGTTTATGATCCAACGACATCATTTCTTGAGTAGCCGACATTACCTCGGTAGAAATTTTGGGTTCGGGCAATGGTGCTCCAATAGCATGGTATTGGGTGTTGCTTATTTCCAAAGCATGAAAACTGACTGGTTCTACGTCTGTATTGGCATTGATGAACGGAATGTCCCCGAGCTGAGGAATTTCTGGTTCAGCGTTGACTGTGACCAGGCTATTATTGATAATGTATTTCAACTGTTGATGAAGGGTGGAGGGGACTGCCCCAGCCATATGAATCCATGGTCGTCCCAAGAGCAGGTTGTATCCCAAATCTATCTTGAGCACATGGAAAGATACGCAGAATGTGTGAGGACCAATTTTGTTTGGCAGCTCAATTACTCCGATCGAGTTACGGCGGGCTCCATCAAAAGCTTTGATGATATTATGGCTACTCCAAATTCTGTTGAGATTGATATTCATCTTCACCAAGATAGCGTATGGGCAGATATTCAAAGAGGAACCTCCATCTATTAAGACTCCAGCTACCATATATCTGGAGGACAAGACCTCAATGTGTAACAGTTTCCAATGACCGGTCCCTTCGGGCGGTATGTCATCATCAGTGAAGGATATCACATTGTTGTTAAAAATGTGATCAACTATATGTTGAAATTTTTCTGTATCCACTGATGGTGGGAGATAGGCTTCTTCTAGAACCTTTAACAAGACCTTCCGGTGATTCTCGGAAGTTAGGACCAAGTCCAAAATTGATATTTGTGGTGGAGCTTCCTTCAAGCTTAAAACCACCGAGGCTTCGTTATGACCCACAACGCGGAGGAATTTTTCAATCTTCTCCATGGTTATTTTCCCCTTTGATTTGGTGGTGGGCTTCATCACCCGATGGGGGAGATACAATGGATTTTCCTTTAACACTGTAGCAGTTGTATGTGAGGTGGATCCTTCACCTTCTCTATAATTCCACGACACCTTGCGCAAGCTGACAATAGGATATTGTGCTCTGCATGGCAAGTTGATTGGCTCGGGAGCGGCCACTTTCAAAGGATCGTTTCCTCCTTTGAGCTGAATTATCGGTGTTGTGAGTAAGGTATTAATCCCCTTAGCTTCAGTGGATATAACTGCTACCACACTTTTCCACTTTGTAGGGCCTGCATTCTCACTTGCACGCAACACAGTGTCGTTATCTGCCAAGCGCAGTACACCACTGTCGATTAGATTTTGAATAAGGTGGCGGAGTGCCTAGCATTCTTCTGTGTTGTGACCACGAGACTGGGAGTGATATTGACATACTCCATCAGAGTTGTACAGTCCCGAACGGGGGTTGATTGGAGGTAGAAGGGAACTGATCCTTCCTTCATTGATTAATATATGAAGAATTTCCTCCATGGGTTGGCCCAAATAAGTGAATTCCCTTTTGTTGGTGAAATCACGACGGGCTTTGGTATTTTCCCTCTTCGTCACTTTGTCTTCCAGCATTTCATTTTCTGAAAGTGATGAGGGAATTATTCATGACAATAGGTAGGAGACTGTCATGCTTTTGGCTGATTAACTGACGAGTTACTTGATGCTGATAAGTTACTAGTTCTGCCAACTGTTTAATTTGTTTGCCAAGAGCTTTGATCTTTCGTTCCATTGTGAACTGAAACTTAGCATAATCCCATCTGTCATCACCGTCTTTGATGGTATGGGAAGATTCACAGCTGAAGTTGGAATTTTGTCCATTGCTCCAATTGATCATGTTGACCTCTTCTTCTTTGTGTTGAGGAAGAGGGTTGTCTTGAACATGAGGATGATCAGGTTTGGTGACTACGATTTCCCCGTTGTCTATCAGGTCCTAAATCTTGTGTTTCAAGGCCCAACAATCCTGAGTATCATGTCCAGGTGCCCCGACATGATAAGCACATTTCCTAGCAGCATTGAAACCCCGTCCATTAGGGCTGGCTGGTGGAAGAAGATGCGTGATTTTCTTCTGGGTTGTCAGAAGATTTAAAATGTTCTCAAGGGTATCCCCAAAGGGTGTAAACACTCAAGGGCATTTGACTTCTCCACTCTTGGTACTGGAGGGTTTACAGACTATGCTGGAAAGGGAGTGTAGTTTCTCCTTTGAATGGGCATACTTTAATTGCCATTTTGCCCCTGTAGTATCAGGGAAACATCTTCTTCTTTTTTTATGGACCCTCCGGGGGTTGTTCTTATAATTTTCAGATTGGATGTGGTCTACAATAGCTTTGAGTGCAGCTAGGTCTTGAATCTTTCCTGACTTCAATCCCATCTCAGCCATCTCCCCATGTTTAACCATTTTAGAAAACGGTTTGCCGATTCCAGCTAAAACTCTCTCATAGAAGGGAGCTTCTTGTATGTCTATGAATGTCATGACCATTTCTAATTCCGTCATGGCAGGACTAACTTGGGCAGCCAGGTGTCTCCACCTTTAAGCATACTCTCTGAAAGACTCGTTGGACTATTTCTTGATCTTGGTAATTTGATACCGATCAGGAGCCATCTGAGTTTGA
This sequence comes from Panax japonicus, assembly GCA_020205505.1. Classification (NCBI taxonomy): domain Eukaryota; kingdom Viridiplantae; phylum Streptophyta; class Magnoliopsida; order Apiales; family Araliaceae; genus Panax; species Panax japonicus. Next base: position 67,172,001 of record CM035107.1, read on the forward strand.
AAACTGTATTGAGTGAGGAAGGCATGTGCTAGCTCTTCCCAACTATGGATTTTGGAGTTGTCTAATCTTGTGTACCACGAACGGGCTTCTCCAGTTAGACTTTTTTGGAACAATTGCATTCTGAGCTTTTCATCCTCTGCATAGGATCCAAGTTCTCAAATAAACACTTTTAAATGTGTGTAAGGATCTCCTAACCCGTCATACTTTTTAAAGTCAGGAGTTTTAAATTTTTCTGGATAGTGAACACCAGGAAAAATACATAAATCAGCATATGAAACACTCCCGTGTGTTCCAATTCCATTGATAGCGCGAAGGGTCTCTTCCATTTGGAGGACTTTCTTTTTTAAGTCACCAGTGTCTGGATCTCCATTGGGATGGGTAGCATCAAGAGTTTTGTTGGAAGTATCCAACTGTGGTTCAGGTATGGTAATGGCCTGGATTCCTCCTTGTGTGGAGGGCTCAGTATGTACGGGTATTTTCTGACCCTGTATAGACTGGTGTAATTCTTTTAATAGAACAGCCAAATCTGTAATCTGTTTACTTAATCCGTCGAATTCTTTGCGAGAAACTGGATTAAGTTCAGTCTGGTCGGATGACGACATGATTGACTGTGGGCCTGTTGCCTTTTTGGACTTTGACCGGGTGATAGGTCTGATTGATTCGTTGCGAAAGACTTGAATAATTTAGTCTTTAGGGAAGGTGTATAATAACATGCTATGTGATGTGTCCATTTTAGGGATTTTATCCTGCAAAATGGGTGTCAGCTATTTGTAACATGTATGTGGACACATTGCTTCGTATTTCTCATTACATGGAGATATATATGGAATGGAATTACAAGTAATTGTGTTTACAAGTAATTAAAAATGAGAGCATGAAGAGACTTTCCTTCATTTTGGGTTTATCAGAGGCTGACCTATCTTAGGTTACTCTCGCGATTTTTTGGCATAAGGATCCCAAATCATCGCAATCTACTTGACGGGAAGTTAATCCGGTCTTTCAACTGGAGCGAATTTGGGTGGTGCCTTTCCTGAGCCTCAGAGAATTAGTCTTCTCACGAGTCCAGTAATCAAACACCGACGGGATAGCCTCCTGGTGGAGGGACCACACAACATACATTCACATACATCGCGTCTCACCATATGAAATGATAACATGTGCGAAACACTAATATCAAAAGAAGTTTATAGTGCGAAGCACTAACATCACACGCAGATATGATGCGAAGCACTAAGTTCAATCAAGACATGCATTCGTACACATTCATCCAATGTAAATGCAACATCCACACACAAGTAGGTAACAATTTTGAAAAGATTATAGTAGCGGCTTAAGTCCTCTTTCTGGATTCCCCAGCAGAGTCGCCACCTGTCGACGTCGGGATTTTTGGATGTCACTTTCCGTTACTTGTTCTTTGGTGTTCTCATTTTAGGTGAGATTTGTTTGAAAAAATAAGTGAAAAAGGTCCGACATGTATGATGTCGACGATGGGACTGTTAAGAGTCGCCAGTTGGTTTTTTTAAATGGTTGTACCAACACAGCCGATAAAAGGTTTGCACATTGACCCAATGATGTGACACTGATATACGGGTCGGCGAAACCGAGATTCGTTTAGGGTCCGGGGACTTGGTCACGCGGGGGAAGGTGCTAGGCACCCCCCGACATCCGTGTTGCCACGGTGATCGCCTCTTTTCAAGAAACTATTATCTGAGTGTGTATGTGTGTGTGTGTGTGGGTCAATGTGCTGTTATATGGAAGTTGTGCGAGGCCTCGTTCGAACCTATATACACAGTGTTTGAATTTATGTAAAAATTCAGTTTTTAGCAAGATATGGCAGTGATGTTTTATAAAAGAGGTTTTTCAAACCCTGATGCTCAATAGGAATTGAAACCTTTTACACTCCCATTTTTCATTAAGTGATCGACTTGATTGATTTTATTTGACGAATGCGAGACAGCCGTACGAAAATAATATACAAAAATAATGCCGACTTCCTCATGGGTATGAAAACCATATGAGGAAATTCAGACACCACAGAATAATTTACAAGCTGCTTACAGCTGAAAATGTCCATTACGGGAATCGAATCTAGATCCAATGGGATGAATCTGTGATCACATGATTCCTAGGCTCACAAAATACTGCAGTTTATATGAAAGCAATAAGGAGGTATATATATATAAAAGCTGTAAATATATATATACAGACGAGATTACAAACCATGAAGCACCTCCATGGGGGATTAGAAATGTAAATAAAGCTGTTAAAAGCTATCAACCGCCATGGAGGAAACTCCAGGCGGGACGAAACGTAAATAAAACTATAAAGCGATCAACTGCCACGAAGAAAACTCCAGGCAGGACAAATATATATATATATATATATATATATATATATATATATAAGCAGTAAATGCACCGGATATAAAATCCAGGCTCATCGAACAGAGTTCGACCACAGTTCATATATATATATATATATATATATATATATATATATATATATATATATATATATATATATATATATATATATATATATATAGAAAAGCAAGTAAACGCTCCAGACCGAAGTCTAGGCTCAATCGAGGCATAACTCGATAATGTTAGTCAATATATATATATATACAGACTGGAATGAAACCACGGACTGAAGTCCGGGCAAAAACAAGTAACACGACTCTCAACTTGTAGAAGGGTGTATGCAAAGATGAAGAGAAAGACTCTAAAGTGTGTGAGAAGGCTTACAACTGACTGCTGAAAAAGGCTTCTATATCTTTAGAGTGGGTAAACACTGGGCTTTTGTGGGTACAAAAGAGGCTATATAGAAGCTCACAGGTGTTTAAAAGTGGGAAAATACACAGTATGGCGAGTGCATAACAAATTGTGCAGGGTTTCTCCGTCTTTTTTCTCTTAACAATCAGCACCCCAAGCCCTCTATTTATAGGCATATGAGCCGCAGGTGTACCTACGGCTGAGCTGCAGGTGTACCTGCGGCTGAGCCGCAGGTGTACAAGAGGCGGGTCGGGTCGGCCTGGGTTGGTCGAGTCGGGTCGTCTCAAAGTACGTGCAGTCAGGCACTGTAATGTCTACTCGGATTTTCAGAAGTTTATTCCGGGCATCTGTTTGAGGTATACATGACCTATTTCAGACCGCCGTTGTCGAGAGTTATACGATGGCATGAGATTAAAGTTTGTGCGAAGTCATTGAAGATGGGACATTGAAGCTTCAACTTTCATCCGTTACCCCACTCAATAGTCACTCGGGATTGATTAGCCTTGTGGGACATTGTAGCGTAAAGACGTGATGTGGAATCGTGTTGGATGAGATGACGATGTTGCCCCTCACAGCTGTTATCGCCGGATTGGGCTGATAAAGCAGACGTTGCTCAGACTTCGCTAATATTGGACTGCTGCAATTATCGAAGGCCCTCATTTTCTTCTTTGAGGTATGCCTATCTTCCCGATGTTATTGTCAGGTTGGTACAGTGTATCTCATTGGGTGAGCGCTGAGATTGAAGCTGGTCGCATTTGAAACAAGCATTTCTGGGGTTATTGCCAAAATTGCATTCCTTGGGGTTATCACCAAGGTTGGTGGCTATTCCCATGGATGGGACTGAGACTGGATATCTCGGGGTTGTCTCCGAGATTAATCGGTCTTCTCCGATGTGTGTTCCAGTATTTTATCTGCAGGTCTTGGGGTTATCTCCGAGGTTGGATTTGTTACTCCCAGATTACGATCTGGGGTTGATGCTAAACTTTTGGTGGTATCCGGTATGGATTTGGATTCTCTTTCAGGGTTCTCTCTTAAAAGACGAATCTGTCCTCCTATAATGTTAGTAACAATAGTACAGAAAATTTCGAGTATCTACAAAACTATATAATATAAATGTTATGAAAATAAATTGAGAGATAAGGAGTTTGTGTTTAGCCAAACAAGGCCTTGTGGCCTTTGGCTTATTTTAACTGACGCAGCCTATTGGGTTTGTTACCTGACGATCGTGGGAGGCCAGTTTATATCTACACATTCTATGACGCAACCAAATCCGGGTTACCTGACCCCCGAGTTTGGTGCTCACGATCCATAATATAATAACATCTAACTACCCATTCATATATAAATAACAATACATATATCAGTAACAGATGTTGTTAATACATCCATACCAGGTTATCTAACTCTAACATTACAAAATTACCCTTTATATATACAAAAAGGGTTTACAAAATATAACATTATAATAATGTTCATCATATAACTACTAATGCACTATGTCTTTGCCTTTGTTCTTCTTAGCCCCACTGGTCTCTTCGTTCCTAGCTGAAATATTTTATTTAGCAAGGGTGAGAAACAAATTTGCCCATCAAGTTAAGATAAACAATGAATATATAAGAATCAATAATAACAGACTATCTAATTTGATAGAATAACACCAAAGTTCGTTGAACTTTGGAATAGCTGAACAATTCGTTAATTACTAGCAAGTCTTCTCGCATTCTATGCAACACAATAATCTGATAATGAAAGAGTACAATGCTTTCAAAGTTTCTACGATATTCTAATGAATAATCAAGAATCAATTCAACACAATAACAAAGTGGAATGTTTTCCAGATTTATGCTGAGTGATCCATTGGATATTGACATTCTCTTCTCGAGTAACTAGCAAAGATTTGATGTGACGCCCCCAAAACAAGAATACATCACCTATTCTGAGTCGCCAAATACATGGTACAGAATATAAATACAATCTTAAATATATAACACGAGCTGTGAGTTTGAATACAAATATTGTTTACTAGAGAATATACAAACTCAAAAGGAGTCCTCATTACTATTATTATCATACTATTTTATAGAATAGTGAGGACTGCTAATGCAAACATCTAGGACCATCAATCCGTTCTCCGACTAGTCCCAGCTACGTTCTCATTTCCTGAAGAGAACAGTGAAAGAAAGGGTGAGCTAAACTAGCCCAATAAGAAATATTATAACTAAGATAATGCAGAATAAATTATCATTACCCTTCAACAATATAACAACTGATAGAATATAATAGACAACAAGTTTTAGATCAAAAACTGCAGCAGGATAAACAATCCATTAGAAGAGTCAAGTAAAATATAAAATCTACTATCTTCTATGATTTAAAAAGTTTTTCACCAACTTTATCACTGAGACTCAGCTTAATAAATAATCCGCATCATTAACTCATCCCTCCACTACAGGCCAATGATATTTTTAGTATCATGACCACGAATTATCCATGCACTACAGGCCAAAGATAATAGTGTTTTCATCAACGGTCCTGATCATGCCATAAAACAATTCATCTTTGCACCCTTGGCCGAAGAGAATCCATAGCCATAATCATACCAAAAACTGTCCATCAATGCACTATGGGCCAATGAGGACTTTTACCACATAATTTGTAACATTACGGTCATGATTACACCGAATAATCCCTGGTCATAATCATACCAAGTCTATCTATGCACTACATGCCACAGATAACTTTCAACAAAATATAAATATGAGGATGATGCCAATGATATAAGAATTCAATAAAACAAGTTCAAGAATTAAATTATCCAGGAACTAATAATGTCCAAATTGTCAACATGATACTGCTTTGTAGAGTAAAATTCAAGAATGCTCAGAAGAATATTTATATGAAAAGATACTGGATGAAGCGCAAATATCAAGGATATTCCACTAATTTCATGGAGTATAGAAGTCAAAACTTTAACCAACTGAGTATAATAAAGAATGGAATAACAAAAGAATCACCATGTATGCGGTACTTCGAATAGATAGGTTATTCCAATAGAATACTAAATAACGGAACTAGGTCAGGCGAAATTCGCACCGACAGGATGTTCCAACAGGATGATAAAGAATGAAATAACAAAAAAAATCACCATGCATGCGGTACTTCGCATAGACAGGTTATTCCAATAGAATACTAATAAGGACGGAATCAAGACCGGCGTAAAACGCACAGACAGGATATTCCAACAGAATAATAATAAAGACGGAACCAGGTCTGGCGTAAAACGCAAAGATAGGATATTCCAACAGAATAATAAAGACGGAATCAGGTCCGGCGTAAAGCGCACAGACAAGATATTCCAACAGAATAATAAAGACGGAATAATAGAAGAATGTCACCAAGTATATGGTAGCCCGCGTATACAGGTTATTCCAACAGAATAATAAAGAATGGAATAACAGAAGTTCTCTTCATGAATACAAAAGAAATAATATTCCCTACGAGTACAACAAATAATATTCGCTACCTTTAAAAAAACTGGAAACTGGATTAGTGAGGTAGCAGACTTCTCTTCTTCTTTCTCTCTATAATTTCTCTCTATAATAATTTCTCTAAAGCTTTTGTGAATTGGTGAGAAATGAAGGACGAATGAGCTTCTATTTATAGGAAAATATAGTTTCGATAATTGCACATTTTGGGGCTCGAAATATTACAGTATAATACACTCCTCTTTTTCTTCATTTTTAATTTAGTCATGCAAGTATTATCAAACTTTCATCAACTCCCCTAATAGTAAATAATGTGAATCAATAGTAGATCATGAGACTCAATAGTTTTAATCATGTGATAAAAAAAATTACAGTATAGTACCTCCATCTATACCTCCATTTTTAACTTAGTCATGCAAGTATTATCAATTTTGCACCAACTCCCCTAATAGTACAACAATGTGATTCAATACTACACACATGTGAATAAATAGTTATATAAGCATGTGAATTAGTAGCAATTAATTGCTCATTTATCTGATAAATTACCCGATTTATCAATATAACCCCCATATATCAATTATCATCGGAATAGATGTCGATTTTCATTAACACAAACAATTCCAACATAATGAAACTATTTTCATCAACAATATAAATTTTGAAATTTTGAAGTTTGACTTTTCCCGAAAAAGTCAGCTTTTGACTTTTTGACCAAATAGTGAATCCCAGAAAATTTTGTGTTTATAGACTATTTTTACTACTTTCATTGTTCCGGACTCAAATATCACGTCCGCGTCTCCAAATTCAACTCCGAACACAACTTCAATTTTAATAACATTCATTATTAATATTATAACTCACAATATTTAACAACCAGGTCGTTCCCAGGAAAGAGGGGGCTTTCCGATAAGGATTTCTCTTTATTGGCGCGCAATTAGGTGACCAAACTTCTCCTTGACAGAACTTCTAGACATTGTCAATATTGCAAATAATAATATGAATAACTTTACCGTCTCAATCATTGATTTAATAATATATCATATTATGCATATGATACTGTAACAATAATTGAATCAATAATATGAAAGATATGATGCTACAATTACTGTAGCAATAATTGAGTATAACTGAGTGACTTCTCATATAAGCATCAATAATCAATACCGTGTGCTACTATGCAACCACGCATATTACTATACTTTTAACACCAGGTGTTTCAACAGTTAACGGTAAAACTTCCGTCGTTATTTTCATAAAGTATTTTTGTCATTTTCTCAATCAGACAATAATTTCGTTGCTGGGTCCACCAATGATTGTACCATCGTACGAATATTCCCCGACAAAAAGAATATTACCCGACCGATCGAATATTATATAACAACTAGCATACTTTGCAAAATTTATAAATATAACCCATAACTATAACATTATATCAAATCCACACCATAATATTTAAAAAAGTGTTTTGAGAAAATTAAATATTTATTCATAAAATCTGGGGTCTCACAATCTCCCCTCCCTATGGAATTTCGCCCTCAAAATTTACGTACGTACTTGGTATGCTGAACAAGTGAGGATACCTCGACTTCATTTCAAATTCTAACTCTTGAGGTATAACCTTTGAGTGTTGAATACGATTCTTCTTATCAAAGATTTTAACACGTATCTCCTTAAACGTTAAATCAGCCATTATCTCGTCCGGTTCTAAATTAATAATGTGGTTTGGGTCGTCCACATATTTACATAACGTCGATACGTAAAAAAAAATGTTATGAACACGCGACATAATTGGCGGTAAAACGAGTCTATAAGCCACAGTTCCTGCTCGATCGGGGATTTCAAATGGGTCAATTAAATCGAGGGTTGAGATTTCCTCTCTTCATCGATTCTTTCTTCTAGAATAACCCCCTCTTGAACCTTCTTAATTCTTCATATTCATTAGCTCCAGGTGTGTAGCTTGAGTGACTTTAACTTTATCGATTAAAGTCGATTAATTCTACTCGTATATTCGTTATCTTCACGTGGGTTCTTAGAGTCTTTAACTCTATCTTCATCATTTGTAAGTCGTACAAAATGGGTCTTTGTGTTAACAACATCACACTCGTAAACGCATACGATCTTCTACTCAATGCGTCAGCCACCACGTTCGCTTTTCCACGATGGTATTAAATGATACGATCGTAATCTTTAACAGCTCGAGCCAACGTCTTTGGCGCATGTTACGTTCATTTTAGTTGAAGAAATATTTGAAGGTTTTAGAAATGGGTTTTGTACTGGGGTCAATACAAAATTTGATTTCATGTTCTAGGGGTAGGCTAAGAAGTCTTCAAGAATACGTGAGGAAATTTATTAATAATAGAAATATCATTCAAAATTGTGACTCTCATCCAAGACTTGGGTAACACGCCACATTGATACCTATCAACTTGCCATCGTCATTCACAGTGTCGCCTACAGAAAGTCTGGCTTCGGTGCATTCCACACAAGGAAGTCAACAGCGAAAGGACCGGGGCTCTTTACTTATGGCTTGATATAACCATGATTGACTTTAGTGATTTGGTTGCTTGAATTCGCATAACAGGTTGGTTAGGAATATAAAAGCTAACTACCTTTACGAAAAGTATGATGAGAAGTTAACCAATCGATTCCTAAAATCACATCAAAGGCAAGTATTTTCAAAGAGATACGATCGACAGGTAACGTGAAAGTGTTAATTTGAACAAGATTTATAAATAGGGGAGGTAACGAAGGTTTCTCCCAACTGAGTTTAAATAGATATATCAAAGTCTAACTTCTCCGGAGTTAGCTTCAAACATTGAGCACAACTAGGTGAAATAAAAGAGTTAGTAGAACCGGTATCTAACACGGTATAGACTTTGCAAGAGTTTATGACTAACATACCCGTGATAATTTTATTCAGGTCCCTCGTCACGAAAAAAAATTCTCTCTCTTAAACTACCGGCTTTGGCTTGTCTGGGACATCCTTTGGCATCACTATCCCAGCTGGAATTGACTTCACCATACGACAAAATCGAGCTAGGTGTCCTTCTCTTCCACAATTAAAACACGCTTTGGATTGTTGCGTACAGTTTGGACGGATGTGTCCCTCCTGTCCGCATTTGAAACATATGACCGGTGGTCGTTCTTCTTCCTTTGAAATGGGTGCTGGTGCTGCTGTCTTTCCATCATTATTGAACCTTCTCTTCTTAAAATTTCCAATTTTATTATCTTGGCCATGATTACCACCGAAGTGGTTACCATTCTTGGCATGATAAGTTCCCCCACGATGGTTATCATTGTCCCGATGGACGTTACCACTGGTACGATTATTATCGTATTGTTGGTCGTTGCCTTTTGGCTGTGCTGACTCATTATCGCGTTCCAATAACTGAGCCCTATTCACAACATTTGAATATAAACAAAATTTGTGAGAAATGATGTATTGGCATATATTGGGTTTCAAACCTCTTAAAAACATTCGCGTCATTCGCTCCTCATTATCGACCAAATGGGATGCAAACCAAGATAACTCGGCAAACTTAGCCTCGTACTGTGACATGGTCATATTGTTTTGCTCCAGCTTGATGAACTCCACCTCCTTCATGTGATGAATACTTTCGAGAAAGTACTTGTCGTTGAGCAGCTCTTGGAACTTCCCCCAAGGCATATTGAGTGCGTCAGTCTGGGTGCATTTTATAGATTTCCACCAGTAATCTGCCTCTTCACGCAACATAAAGGTGGCAAAGGGAACCTTTTGCTCCTTTGAGCATCCAAAGACATCAAATATCTTGGTGATCTTCTTTAACCATGTCTCCACCTTAAGTGGTTCTGGTTTTTCCAAAAACTCCAGTGGTCCCAGCTCCTTGAACTGCTTAGCGGTGACCAACCGTGGGTTGCTATTATTTCCTCCTGTATTATGAACAGTAGTCTCTCCCGTCTGGTGTTGCATGAATTCTAAAAAGCTCTTAAAAGTACCGTCATTCATCATTTGGTCAGTGTTGTTATTTACAGGAGGATTATCGCCATCATGTTGCACATTGTCCTGATTATTGATCTGTGGAGACTCAACGGTCTCCTGTGCTCCATTGATATTCTCAACATTCTCGGATGTCATTTTCAAATACTGCCACAAAACAAGGGTTAATTAACATATCACATATTATCCCTATACTTTGGCTGACCAATTAAATATCAAATAAACTTAGGTAGGTCATACTAGCGAAGGAATTCCCCGTCTCTCCCCTCCTAGTTCTTATCTCACATCTTAGCCAGGGATCATATCCCTAAGCTTTGATACCAACTGTGACGCCCCCAAAAAAGGAATACATCACCTATTTTGAGTCACCAAATATATGGTACAAAATACAAATACAATCTTAAATATACAATATGAGTTGTGATTTTGAATACAAATAATGTTTACTAGAGAGTATACAAACTCAAAAGGAGTCCTCATTACTATTATTATCACACTATTTCACAGAATAGTGAGGACTACTAATACAAACATCTAGGACCATCACTATGTTCCCCGACTAGTCCCAGTTACGTTCTCATTTCCTAAAGATAACAGTGAAAGAAATGGTGAGCTCAACTTGCCCAGTAAGAAATATTATGACTAAAATAAATTATTATCATTAGTCTTCAACAGTATAACAACTATTAGAATATAATAGACAACAAGTTTTAGATCAAAAATTGCAGCGGAATAAACAATCCATTAGAAGAGTCAAGTAAAATATAAAATCTATTATCTTCTATGATTTAAAAAAAATTTCACCAACTTTATCACTGAGACTGAGCTTAATAAATAATACACATCATTAACTCATCCCTGCACTATAGGCCAAGGATATTTTTAGTATCACGACCACGAATTATCCATGCACTACAGGCCAAAGATAATCGTGTTTTCATCAACGATCCTGATCATGCCATAAAACAATTCATCTTTTCACCCTTGGCCGAAGAGAATCCATAGCCATAATCACACCAAAAACTGTCCATCAATGCACTATGGGCCAATTAGGACTTTTACCACATCATTTATAACATTACGGTCATGATTACACCGAATAATCCCTGATCATAATCATACCAAGTTCATCTATGCACTACAGGCCACAGATGACTTTCAACAAAATATAAACATGAGGATGATGATAATGATATAAGAATTCAATAAAACAAGTTTAAGAATTAAATTATCCATGAACTAATAATGTCCAAATTGTCAACATGATGCTGCTTTGTAGAGTAAAATTCCAGAATACTCAGAAGAATATTTGTATGAAAAGATATAAGATGAAGCGCAAATAACAAGGATTTTCCACTAATTTCATGGAGTATATAAGTTAAAACTTTAACCAACTGAGTATAATATAGAATGGAATAACAAAAGGATCACCATGTATGCGGTACTTCGCATAGATAGATTATTCCAACAGAATACTAAATAACGGAACCAGGTCAGGCGAAATTCGCACCGACAGGATGTTCCAACAGAATAATAAAGAATGAAATAACAACAGAAATCACCATCCATGCGGTACTTCGTATAGACAGGTTATTCCTACAGAATACTAATAAGGACAGAATCAGGTCCGGCGTAAAACGCACAGACAAGATATTCCAATAGAATAATAATAAAGACAGAACCAGGTCCAGCATAAGATGCGCAGATAGGATATTCCAACAGAATAATAAAGACGAAATCAGGTCCGACGTAAAACGCACAGACAGGATATTCCAACAGAATAATAAAGACGGAATAATAGAAGAATGTCACCAAGTATAGGGTAGCCCGCGTATTCAGGTTATTCCAACAGAATAATAAAGAATGGATAACAAAAGTTCTCTTCATTAATACAAAAGAAATAATACTCCCTACGAGTACAACAAATAATATTCCCTACCTTTAAAAATACTGGATACTGGAATAGTGAGGTAGCAGAGTTCTCTTCTTCTTTCTCTCTATAATTTCTATCCATAATAATTGCTCTAAAGTTTTTGTGAATTGGTGAGAAATGAAGGAAGAATGAGCTTCCATTTATAGGAAAATATAGTTTCGATAATTGCACGTTTTGGGGCTCGAAATATTACAGTATAATACACTCCTCTTTTTCTTCATTTTTAATTTAGTCCTACAACTCTACAAGTATTATCAAACTTGCACCAACTCCCCTAATAGTAAATAATGTGAATCAATAATAAATCATGTGACTCAATAGTTTTAATCATGTGATAAAAAAAATTACAGTATAATACCTCCATCTATACCTCTATTTTTAACTTAGTCATGCAAGTATTATAAATTTTGCACCAACTCCCCTAATAGTACAAGAATGTGATTCAATAGTACACACATGTGAACAAATAGTTATATAAGCATGTGAATTAGTAGCAATTAATTGCTCATTTATCCGATAAAGTACCTGATTTATCAATATAACCCCCAGACATCAATTATCATCGAAATAGATGTCGATTTTCACTAACACAAACAATTCCAACATAATGAAACTATTTTTATCAACAATATAAATTTTGAAATTTCAAAGTTTAACTTTTCCAGAAAAAGTCAACTGTTGACTTTTTGACCAAATAGTGAATGTAAGACCACAACTTTTTAATGAATAAAATCAAATTTCCTTTATTTATTATTGTGAATAATAAGGAATTAATGTGATATAATAACTTTGGTTATGGGTGAAATGTGATAATTTTGCAAAATAAGCAAGTGGTTATAAAATATTCATTTTGTCGGTGGAATATTCTTTTTGTCGGAGAATATTCGTACGACGGCGCATCCAATTGTGGGCCCGTAACGGATAACGATCGAATAAAGAAAATGACAAAATTAAATAACGGCGTAGTTGTTACCGTAAACACTGTTGAAATACCCGGTGGTTAAAGTAAAGTAATACGCGTTGTTGCACAATAGCATACGGTATTGCACAATATTGTTGAATTATTGTTCCTTACGTAAGAAGGTACTACTGAATAATTGTCACAGTAGTTACTGTTCAATATTTTATTTTATTGATTCAATAATTGCTGCATTGATATTTTATATTATTGTTGTTTCAATTATCATCACTGCACTGTATCTCCTTTATCAGATCAGTAATTCAGATTATTCGGAATAATATTATTAGATAACATTATTGGCAATGTCTAGAAAGTTCTATCAAGGAGAGGTTTGGTCACCTAATTGCGCGCCAATAAGGAGAAATACTTATTGGAAAGCCCCTCTTTCCTGGGAACAGCCTGGTTGTCATAAATGTGATTCTGTAATATTATTTGTGAATAATTAATCATTGATTCATATGATAAGGAAATATTTATTTTTTGTGGATATAAATGATGGATTTATTTATGTGGTTATAAATGAAGGAATTAATGTTGAGGCGTTTTATTAGTATTTTGTCGGATTGGAGGTATTAAAAATCAAACCAGTGTTTTTTGAGATATATTGCTGGAGTTATAATTTTTAATCCGACCGTTGGATCGTTGTAATTTTTTGATATGTTATACATATATAAGTTGAGTATATGTCCACAAATTTTGAACCATTAAAAATGAGCGTATGAATTATTATGAATTTTAAGAGGTGACTGATTCAGAAATCAGGTTATAAATCATTTTGGTAGAAAATTCTAGAATTGGTGGGCTCCACTCTTGGTTGGTGAAGAAATGAGCTAAGATTTTTATTCAAATGTGCTGGGTGGGAATAGTAGTAGGTAAAGCCATCAGGTTGTAGGTTAAGTCTGTTTCGGCATGCTAAAATTTTCCTATAAATAGAGGGCTAAGTTAGAATTGAAAATCACACCAGAAATAAGTTTTTTCTCTTTCTCTCTCTAGATTATTGAGTGTATTTTGTGAGTATTTAGATACTTTGTGAGTTTTTGTTAATCAGTGCAAGTTTTCTTCAGCTTTATACCGATATTCCGATCAGAAGTACTGATATTTTGAGGTAAGGGATGTTATTTCTTCTTAAATGATATTATTTTCTTCAATATCATTATGCCGAAATATTGGCTTTAACTTTTTATCAAATTTAGAACTTTTTATGTCGGGGTTACTATTCACGTAGACGACATTATTCACGTATACGACACTATTCATCAAAAAATGAATTTTTTCTCCTTTTTGTCCAAGATGTATATTATGGTTACTATCTTTGATTGTATCCATGTTTTGATCTTAATTCTTGAATTTTGCTTCAAAATCGATTATTATGGAGTATTAATGATCTTAGATAAACTGTAGTACGAATCTCTAATATTTGTTATTTTGTTTCACTGGATTCGTTCTTTTAAAATATTTTTCATCATCCTCAGTCCTAAATGATGATATTACTGAATATCTTTGGCCTGTAGTGCAAAGATAAATGATTACCTAATGAATATCTTTGGCCCGTAGTGCAAAGATGAACAGGTGTTGAGATGAACATGACCAACTGGTGATACAAATGAATATCTTTGGCCTGTAGTGCAAAGATGAATATTTGATTAAAGACGTATATTGATTGTTGTTACAGGGATAAAATATTGATGATGGACTGTTAAATCTTAAAAGATAGTGGAATTCTTTCTCTACTTGACTCTTGTAATGGATTGCTATTTCCGCTGCAGTTGTTGATCTAAATCTTCTTGTCTATTATATTTTATCAGATTTTTCCCTGTTAAAGACTAATGATAAATTATTGTATATTATCTTAGTCATAATATTATTTACTGGGCTAGTTGAGCTCACCCTTTTATTCCATTTTTCTTCTCAGGAGGTGAGAACATAGCATGAACTAGTCAGGGTACGGAGTGATGGTTCTAGAAAGTTGGTTTAACAGTCCTCACTATTTTAAAATAGTGTATCAATAATTGTAATGAGGACTCCTTTTGAGTTTTTATACTCTCTATTTGTATTTAAACTCACAGTTTAATGATGTTGTATTTGTTTCTGTACCATGTATTTGGCGACTCAGAATGGGTGATGTATACCTATTTTGGGGGCGTCACAGTAAATCTCGAAAAATTTTGTGTTTATAGACTATTTTTACTACTTTCATCGTTCTGAACTCAAATATCACGTCCGCGTCTCCAAATTCAACTCCGAACACAACTTCAATTTTAATAACATTCACCATTAATATTATAACTCACAATATTTAACAATCAGGTCATTCCCAGGAAAGAGGGGGCTTTCCGATAAGGATTTCTCTTTATTGGCGCTTAATTAGGTGACCAAACCTCTCCTTGACATAACTTCTAGACATTGTCAATATTGCAAATAATAATATGAATAACTTTGCTGTCTCAATCATTGATTTAATAATATATAATATTATGCATATGATATTGTAACAATAATTGAATCAATAATATAAAAGATATGATACAACAATTACTGTAGCAATAATTAAGTATAAATGAGTGACGTCTTACGTAAACATCAATAATCAATAGTTCAATACCGTGTGCTACTATGCAACCACACGTATTACTGTACTTTTAACACCGGGTGTTTCAACAGTTAACGGTAAAACATCCACCGTTATTTTCATAAAGTATTTTTTGTCATTTTCTCAATCTAACAATAATTCCGTTGCGGGGTCCACCAATGATTGTACCATCGTACGGATATTCCCCGACAAAAAAGAATATTCCCCGACCAATCGAATATTATATAACAACTTGCGTACTTTATAAAATTTATAAATATAACCCACAACTATAATATTATATCAAATCCACACCATAATATTTAAAGAATTATTTTGAGAAAATTAAATATTTATTCATAAAATCTGGGGTCTCACATTTGACTTTGATATACCTAGGTGTATCAGATAACCATATAGATTAAATTATACCCCTCTGCAAGTACTTAGAGCGAACAACTCCTTGTACCCTATATTATGCATAATACTTACACGCGCGCAAAGGCCGAATATACAAGCAAAAATGTTCCCTTTGTATAAAAGGTTGTTCTTCTCAGTCTTATAATCAGAGTTTGATTTATAACAACTAAATATAATGATTTCAATATCTAATCACTTTTTCGATCTAGCCAAAATAATTGGCATCGATCTGTCAATAATAATTGAATACTCTTGTCAAACTTATCAAGTTTTAAACAATGTTCGTTTAGCCAGAATAATTAGCTAAGATATTTCTCAACACAATTCGACATTAGACATAAGTTATTTGTACTATTAATAATAGCTTCTACGGATGTAAGTATCCAACAAAAGTTATTCTCCAAGTATATTTTCAGAATCACTAATTCAATTTGAATTAATAAACATGCACTAACTGTGAATAATCAACAATAATTCTTAGATGTGGTGTAATCAACAATAATTAACCACCATAATATTTAAAAAGTACTAACTCAAGGTTGAGTTAAGGAAAACTTGCCTCCCGCGTTGATTACTGCTACACAATATACTTACCTACGTTTGAATGACATATAATCAGAATATCGGTCTAATAATTAGCACAATAAATCACAACACGTATTACTGTAATTTACGGTCAGTACTTCTCCTAGACACATTACCACATAGTCACATCAGTGTTTATAACCTATATAAACACTTATCAAGTCTAACTAGTTCAGTTTGGTTGGACTTCGGTCTATTCTCGGTGTCATGGTCACCCTATCTGATAATTAACACAATTGTTGTCACTTAAACTCAGTCTCAAAGCTTCAATATTATTTTAGATAAGTCAAATATCGTTTATAAAATTTTCCGGAAGCCTTTAATAATTTTTAAAAAATTATTATAATTTATAATAATTTTTCAAATAGTGAAATCATTTTTAAATGATTTAATTATTGATTAATTCCATCATCATTAATATTTAATAATATTAAAATATTAATGACATACTTGTCAAAATATTAAAGTTATTTATAATAATGTAAAATATTTTTAAATCATCAATATTCTATTTAAATGATTTTTAAAGTAATTAAAATTATTTTCAAACCATCAACATTAATATTTAAATATTAATGAAATTATTATCAAAATATTAAAAGTCATTAATTATAAATTAAAATATTTTTATATCACTTTTTTCATTTTAAATGATTTTTAAATCAATAAAATCAATTTTCCATCATTTATTTAATATACTAATTAAATAAATCTAATATCATTAATATTAATTTATTAATGAGAATTCTTCAAAAATATTGAAAATTACATTTTATAATTCAAAATATTTCTAAACACTTTATTCTTATTTAAAATGATTTTTATAATATTAAAATCATTTTTCTCTAATTTATTTAATACACTAATTAAATAAATTAAATATCATTAATATCCAAATAATTATAAATAATAATGAAAAATATCCCAAATGATCAAAAGTTAATTTTCATAATTTAAAATAATTTTTAAAACCATTTTTTTAATTTTTAGAAATTTATTTCTATTTTTAATCATATTTCAGAAATTTAGAAAATAAAATAAATAAAATTGTCGCTATAGGCTATAGCGACAGTAACCGTAGCTATTGGTGTTCTTGGGCTGAAGAACACTAACAAGCCAGTTACCAACATGCCATGTTTGACCATGATTAGTTCTCATCCAAAAATGTTTCTGGGCCATGTTAAACATTGATCATGTAGTGTTTATGTAACACTACACGAATCAATCATCATATATGTCATACAATCACATACCAAGAAGACCCAGCTCCTCAAAATCACTGTTAGAACGTTTTTGGGTTTTCTGGGTAACCCAGAAACCCATGCAGTTCGAGTAAGCACTTTCTAGGTTAATTTAATCTAGGTTCTGGTCATCAATATGTTGTTCTTAAGGTCCAAGTCTGTAGTACACATGCCAAGGTACACATAGGAAACAACATATCAGTTCAACAACAACACATGTTCCAGATTTAGCTCGGTCAAACATGGTCAGAAACATTATTCTTACGATTTATGGGTTTTCCAGAAACACTAAGACATGGTCGAATGGCCTTCTTTGACCACCTACTCCGTTCGATCTGTTGATTATTTAAATGATCTAAAGCCATAAATATAAAGTACATATGCCAGGCTATAAACTGGATACAAACACATTATCAAAACACTTAACAACTTACAGATCAAGGCTTTCCAAAGTCTTGTCACACTCGATTTATGGATTTCTAGGTTACCCAGAAAGCATCCGGTCATGCTCGGTCAACGGAGTTTGACCATGAATAACTTACAATCTGGACATGGAATGGATGTGATTTCACTTCCAGATCAATGACCTCATCACAAACTACCGATTTAAAACTTAAAACAACAAAAATCATAAACATAGAAAGATATGTGGCTCCTGACATATGCTTGTCAGACCACCTTTAGTGTTCTTGAGCAGTTTTTGAAAACTTCACTTTTAATGCACTTTGATACTATAGATCTATGATGGATCATCATAGATCATCATAAAACATCTTCTAGCATGAATCTAAACACATAAACACGAACTTGAACTAAGCATACAAGATCTAAGATGGGTTTAGGGTTTATACCTACTCTTGAATATGCTTTGATCTTGGCTTCTCCTACTGATTTTGGTGAGTTAGAAACTTTACTAGTAGCTGAATTACTTTAGTATTTCGCGGGTTAAGGAGAGAGAAGAGGTTGGTTGAAGGTTATAGAGCAAATGAGCAATATTAGTGACTTTCTCTCTCTTTAATCTATAAAATACTTAGATGTAATGAATATAGCTGCTGAATTCGGCTGATATGTTGGAGATATAAGTCAAATGCTGAGCTTTAGTTGGTGAACAACTAAAGTTGTTGGCACAATTTGTAAGTTAACTAATAAAGAATGTGAATTGGTGGTACTGAACTCTTAAACGTCTCCTCTAGACCAACTCTATCTTTTTCTTCCTGCTGACACTCAGATTTCTCCAAATTTTCTTTCTCAGTAGCTGGCTCCTCCTCTGCCTCGCGCGGCCTCCTCAGTGCATTCTCGCGCTGGCTCGCGACTTGAAGTACCTGCCAAATCTTTACCAGATCTCAATGTGATTGCTTGACAATGTTCCTTCCCTTCTCTTCTTGGATTTATCTCCGTATTACTTGGCAATGTACCCTGGGGCTTGTTAGTAAGCATATTCGCCATCTGCCCCATTTGAGTTTCCAGATTCTTTATAGCCACTAATTGGCTCTTGATCATAACTTCTGTGTTTGCAATATATTTCATCATCATCTCCTCCACTTCTGATTTCTTTTCTTGTTGAGGTGCAGCTTGAGTGTGATGTTGATGTTGTTGTTGAGAAAATCCCAGCGAAAAAGGTGGTATAGAATTAAACTGCGGCTGCGCTGGTTGTGACTGAAATTGATTATTTGGTTGAAACTGATTCTGCTGATTCCCTTGATTATTCGACCAACTAAAGTTTGGATGATTTCTGTTGTTGGGGTGGTATGTGTTCTGAAATTGACCTTGGTCTTTTCTGTAGTTGTTCACATATTGCACTGATTCTGAGCTGATAGCACATTGATCTGTCGAGTGTGACCCCGCACAAATCTCACATATGAAGGCAACCGTCTTTACTTTTCCTTCTGCCAAAGTATCTATCTTCTTTGCCATGGCTGCCATATGTGCTGACAACTGAGTAATAACATCAACCTCCAACACACCTGCAACTTTGGGTTGTGGCATCCGCGATGTAGGATTATGAAAATAGTTCGATGTCATTGTCTCGATAAGGTTATAGGCTTCTTCATAGTTCTTTGCCCATAATGCCCCTCCTGCAGCTGCCTCTACAATCGGTCTCAACTGCCATCCCAATCCATTATAAAACGTGTTGATTACCATCCAATCTGGCATACCGTGATGTAGACACTTCCTCAGCATTTCTTTGTATCTCTCCCACTCTTCATATAAGGACTCACCCTGTTGTTGATCAAACTGAGAGATAGTTGTCCTCATCTTTGCAGTCTTAGCCATCGAGAAGACCTTAGCTAAGAACTTATGTGCTAAGTCCTCCCATGTAGTTAGAGATCCTGCTGGCAGAGAATGAAGCCAACTTTTTGCTTTATCCCTCAATGAGAATGGGAACAACCTTAGTCTAATAGCATCTTCCGCCACACCATTGTATCTGAATGTATCACAAATTTTGATGAAACTTAACAGGTGTTCATTCGGATCATCTATAGCAGCACCCCCAAACTGAACTGTATTCTACACCATATGAATAGTGCCAGTTTTTATCTCGAATGTATTGGTTGCTATTACTGGTCTAACTATGCTGGACTGTAGTCCATTAATATTGGGCATGGAATATTCCTTCAGATCCCTATGCTCCTCTCTTTGCTCTTCTCTTTGCGCCTCGACTGTCATGTTAACTATCGTATTTTCCAACTGTGCTTGTAAATTTCTACGAACACCTGCTTTCCAACCTCTCCCGTTTATGTTATCCTGAACAGGTGTTAGGTCTGGGTTGGATGACCGCGTGCGCATAAAAATTTATCCAAAAACCTGAATCAAAAACAAAAACTGAAATGAGATAAGACTAAAATTGTCTATGTCATACAATATAAACTAATGATAATAATACTAAATTAAACGCCTTTCCTTGGCAATGACGCCAAAAACTTGTTGCCTCTTTTTTAGTCTTAACAAAAGAGCTCTAACTCATACAAGCATACATGTATTAACAAGCAATACAGAGTAAGTAAAGTATCGATCCCACAGAGAAAGTTGTTAAACTTATATTACTATTCATTAATTAAATCACTATATTTATATGCTCAAACTAATGACTAAAATTGGTTTGTTCTTGAATTGCAAATAACAACTAAAACAATAATAATGACGAAATAAATAATACTGGAACTAATGGTATCCTAACTTCATTTAATACTTCATTCAACCGCCACTATCATGCATGACTTGTTCACATATCACAGAAAAGTAGCCAAGAGCACTAAAAGAGTATTAGCCATTTGTCAATACACTAAGACCTACTTACACAGCATCCACAGATGATAGACTCTATATAATCATCAATATAACCAAAATCACTATATATCTATGTGAAATTACAACTATATTGAATTTAAGTTCAAGCCCTTATTCTAACTTATACGGTGAAACAATATATGTCTATCTTGTTCACGAAATATACAAGCCATATAAAATAGCCCCATATACTTATATTATCATGATTACAATCCATACTTGCATTTTCATTGTCAATTCCATACAAGTACTGAAACGAATGGTGAACAAGCATTCATACATTCAAAACAATCATGATAGACATCCCATATGATATGTAAAACAATCCAGTATTTAAGCATGCAATCAAATTACATATTAAAATCCGTTAGAATTCCATAATTGAGTTTAGTTCATGATTGAACCAAAAGCCATTATGGGATCAAATCTAAACATGATTAATAAACAAACAATAGAAAGATGAGTGACAGAGCTATCAAACCCAATTGATGAATATAAATCAATATTTAAATCCTCATATGATTCCAGCAAAAAAAATAAATAATAATCCACTCTGGTAGAAAATCCCAAGAAGAAGTAGAAAAGTAGAGTTTTGGCCTCCTTCTACGTTGGAATCTCTCCTAGAGAGTAAACCCTAAATTTCGATGTAAAGATACATGAAAAACTTAATAATTGTCAAGTGATACCCTTGACACCAGTCAGAAATCATTTTTAAATTAATTACAACCCTTAAAAATTGGAAATAAAATAAAATAAGTCAGCCGCTTCAGGACTCGCGCGCGGCCGCGCGCTCCACCAGCCTTTTACTCGCGCGGGCGCGCAACTTGCAGTAAGTTCTGATGTTCAGCCGAGCTCGCGCACGGGCGCACGCTCCCTAGGCTTGTCATTCTCGCGACCGCGCAACTTGCAGTAGGTTCCAATGATCTGCCTGGGTACTTGCGCGGGCGCGCGCTCTCCAGGGTATTCTACCACGCGGCCACGTGGCTTGCAATCTACAGATCTTGGTTCTTGTTCTTGTTCTGATTCTGTCATGCTACTGCTGCTGCTAATTGTTCATTCATGCTTAATTTCCTTCCATGCTTAGTCTCCTCTCTCCATTATACTTTCGTGCCATGCATATCCCGCTTTTTCCTCGCCTTCACGCATCCATTAGCCTCGTGCCCTATAATACCACCGAATTAGGCCGATTCCTGCACTTATTCACCAACATGAGTTTTAAGTATGTGAAATGCAAATTATAATGAAATGCAACTAAAACATACTAAAATGTACTTGAGATGGGCATAGTTCGCATGAAATTGGTACTCCATAAGTAGGTGTAAAACCCACTTATCAGTGAACAACTAAAGTTGATGGCAAAATTTACAAGTTAACTAATAAAGAATGTGAAAAGATCATTTTGGTTATTTACATTGTAATTTTAATGGCATTCTAGACATTTGTCCAACCCCTAGGGTTTAACCATTAGGTTTTAGAACTTTAATTTCTAGGATTTTCTAATTAGGGCTTTAAAATAGAAAATTAAGATTTCTAAACTATAATTAGGGTTTCCTAATTATAATAAAGGTTACTAATCACATTAGTCTTGCTAATTAGGGTTTCCTAATTAGCGTTTTAGGATTCTCGAATTTAAAATTAGGGTTTCCCGGCATTCGATTAGGGTTCTTAACTGAGCGTTAGGGTTTCTAAATTTGAGATTAGGGTTTCTAATCTCATATTAGGATTTACTAAATTTATATCCTATTCGATCAATCATTGATCATTAATTCTATGCAGTACAAACATGTACTCATCAATATTATTATTTTAATTGTATTTTCTATCGAATCCATATCCGTAACTAGGGTTAGGGTTTCTAAATCTGTTAAGCACAACTCAAGACAACTCTTATTTTCTCAGTCAACACACAAATTGACCACATCTCAAGACTCGTATCACATATACACGATACAAAATTGATAATCAATTTTAATATTAAATAAATAAAAAATTATTCGTCAAATTCGGATTATTCTAAATCCCGGATTATCACACGTTCTATTTTTTTCTAAGGTTAACTAAGATCAGAGGGTTTGGAGAGGAAGGGAGAGAAACACAGTGGTTTTTAAGAGAGAGTTCTCTGAGATTGTCAAGAGGAAGGAGAAGTTGTCAACATCTTTTGCTAGAATATAATCAAGGGTTAAAGGTATACTTAATCCTAATTTTCTTATTTTTAGTTTTCAGTGATTATTTTCTATAAATTGCTAGGTCACATTGGATTGATATATGCATATATGGTGTTATAATCTGTTAATCATCATATATGAGTGTTATTTGGTAATCAAATATGTGAAAATTTGGTTTCAAGAAGAAAGTTAGAATAATAGTGTTATATTTATATAAATGGCTTGTGTAAGTCCAAAATTTGATGTCCAATACTTGTGTTAATATGTCAAGAAACGAAAACAACGTAGTTTGAATGGTGTAATTTGGTTAAGAAATAAGGATTTGGTGATTGATTTCGCTAAATGTGTTAAAAATAGAGAAACCAACAAAAACATGGTTTAAATCCTTATAATTTTGGTTTTTTTGTTGTTAGAAGTGTTATGTATATGCTTAGAAATATTGAAGTAAGTTTGTAGCTATTGGGTTAATGAATTGTTGTGGAATTGGAAATTTTGGTTAGAACAGGGCTTCAATTAATGTTGCTGTAAAACTGGTTCTTGTGTCGACCGCGGGAGCGCTGCTTCTGGGTTCGGGTGCGCTGTCGCGTGAGCGCGCCACTACGCAGGTGTGCCGGATCCTAAGGTAACCATGGTGCAGCCGCGCCAGTGGTCAGTCAGACTTAGTAAAGAGCTGATAACAGGATAACTTGGAAATTGTTAACTTAACATATTTTAATGATTGTAAAGGACCTAAAACATGTTACAAGATGTAGTAACGTATTTTAATCACAACGTCGAAACTATAGATTATGAATTTATAATTTGTGAAAGTTTGTAATGTGATGTCATTAGAATTGGTGTTGTTCTACAACCACCATGTTGTGCACTATGATATAATTGAGAATTCAGTTTCATGTTACGTGAATGGGTAGGATAACCAAATTTGAAGTTAAAGATTATAGACTTGATTGAAATGAAAAGTAAACTAATGAAATTAATGTTAATATAACTAATTGGTATTGTGATTTTAATGATATATGTAGGATATTTGGCGAACATTTATTATACTTGTGTAGCTTGCGCACGAGCCAAGTTCCCTAACTTCATTCTTTTTATAATAAATGCAAGTTTCATAATTCAGTTATCTTATGATTTTTAAGCAAGCTTTTTATTCCTAATTTATCATTTTGCAAGTTCCTAGATCTTATATCAAAGTTGAGCAAGCCTATTGATTCTATCTGTGTATGATTATGCAAGCTCTTGTAATCTAATTCGTTACATCAAGCGAGTTTCACTTTTTTAATTATTGTTCTTATTAATCAAGACATATACTGTTTAAATTCATTGATTCAAATGAGGTTTTCCTAACTCTTATAGATGTAGCACTTTGTATATATACCATGTCTATTTCATTGTATATTGTCAGTATTCGATTTTTGACTTAAATATCATTGCTCAATTCTATACTATTGTGTTGAACCTTTGAATAGCAAGCACATTCTTATTGATCGTATTAATCTATAGTTGAATAGTGTTCTAAAAATTCTAGAACCACTGATAAGCTAGTTCCAAACAAAAATTTTGTTAGTGCAAAAATTCTAAAGTCAAACTGAGATGAAAAACCCTAATATAGGGGATTTTGTATGCGTTAGCATTTAGATGTTTGTGCAAAATACATGGCACAAAGGGTTGATCCCCCTAAGTACGTAAGGAAGGGTCTGTTTAGTCTAAATGACCGTTAAGGTTGAGGTAATAATACCTAATTATCGGGGACATAGTTCATGGTCTTAAGACCCTCAAATATAAATCTTGAACTGTTCTCTATTCTTGATTCACAGAACGAGTTCCCTATTATCCAGTAACCAATGTTTTATCTAATGTCATTACTATTATTATTCTTTATATTAGTGAGAAATTGTTTGCTCACTCTTGCAATTAACACTGCAGCTAAAGTTGAGAAAGTTGATGAGCCATCTTCTAGCAAAGGAAATGGTAAGATGTCCAAGTGTTGAAGACTTATTTGAATTTACTTAAATGAAATTATGTTATAACACTTATGTTATTTTGTGATGTATTCCGTAAATTTATGTAATAGTTTAAGGTTAGATTACCTGGGTTTATTTTTAAGTTGATGTAACCCTTTAATGGGAAGATTATTGTGTAAGTTATTTAAGTTATGTCTTTATCCTTTATTGTGGGTAGTTAGATATAATTATTTTTGATTAGTGAGCACCAAATCCTATAGGAATGGAGTACCTGGATTTGGGGGTGTCACACAACATCCATGACTATTGGCTCGGGCATTCCATCAGTTTCAGGAACTATGTTACTTGACAATTCACCTTGAGGGCGATTGCTAATGGCATTTAACAACTGCCCAATCTGATTCTCTATATATCTCAGAATCACTTCATGACTATTTTTCCACGTCTCATTCTCTTTTATGTACTTAATCAGAAGCTTCTACAGTTCTGGTTTTTCTTGTTGTGCGGGTGGTGTTGTCGTGACGCTTGAGGTTGGGCTTGATTATCGCGCCACGTAAAATTTGGGTGATACCCCCAATCCAAGTGATAGTTGTTGGGATAGACATAATTGATGGGGTAACATCGAAGTTGACACCATACTGTATTGACTCGAAACTGATGGCGCACTGATGACTTGGATAATTTTCAGCACAATAATCACAAATCACTGAAGATGTCTCTATCTATTCTGAAAACTCATCGAGTTCATATATCCCTATTGCGTTTGGCTGAGTCATTCTCGTATAAGGACATTTATAATTATAGTTAAATAAAAATATTAAAACAGAAAAGATTAAAAACGCTTAAATAAACTAAATTGATAAAAACTAATAATGAAATAGTTATTAGAACCGTTCCCCGACAACGATGCCAACAACTTATTTTCCGTTTTATATACTAACAATACACGCAAGTGCACACGGTCAATCAAGTACTGTAGAAGTAAATAAAAGTATTGAACCCAAAGAGAACAATTACTAACAATTACTTCAATTATCAAGTTTTTACCATTTAACTCCACTTAAACAGTCACCTCAATTGATTTATCAAAATTAACTAAATAAAAGTTATAAAACTAATAAACTAACAAAGATTGATCACCAAATGATTAAAACATAGGTGTACAATTTCCCCAATTTCTTTGCAATAATCTCTTTACCATATTTCCCTTTATTTAATCAAATGAGTTGCCAACTAGGATTGCCTATCAATTTATTAACATTTTTCAATGAATAATAAAAAGACCTATTTCAGTTATTTTGCTATTTTCATGCAAGAAACTTAAAATAGATTTATTCTGAAACCCAAAGACTACTTCATTCCCCTAAGATTTGGTGTTCAATTTTCATACATTCATACTATCTACCCAAATATGATAACATTTAAACCATAAATCCTCCCATTAAAGGGTTATTTCATTAAATAAAAAAGTCTCCCAAGTTATCTAACCTTTAACATAAATCAAGTGCGGAAATAAAAATAGTTACATCACATCATTTAAATAAAGTATATTAACATAAAAGCCAATAAATTACAAGTCTTCATCACTTGTACATTTTTCCTTTTTCTTTATTTGTGGAAGGTTCATCGACATTCTCAATCTTAGCTGCAATAATTACATTTATACAAGAGTGAGCAAAACAAATGGTCACTAGATATAACAATGAAAAATAAGAGAATAATAACTGCCAATGAATATGTTCATCAGAACTGAATAATACTCTATCAATGATAACCAAAATCTAGAATCAATATATGAAATATATCTGAGGGTCATAAGACCACGAACTATGTTCACGGTTACAAGTAATCTTTCAACTTAACCTAAACAGTTATACTTTAGGGACTTCACGTACTTAGGGGGATTAGCCCTTCGTACCATGTATTGTGCACAAACATCTAAACGCATCGCATACCTCTATAATAGGGTTCTTCTTCTCAGTTTTAGAGTACAAGTCCGCGCCAAAGAAAGTTTGGTTTGGATGAACTTCAAGGGTAATTTAGAGTTTCACGATCATCAACTAAAGGATTAGTTGAATCAACAAAGTTTGATAACACTATGGTTGATCAAAACAACATAATATAGAATAATTGAGAATCATAGCTGAACCAACTATATATTAAACTCATGCTTGGAAATAACTAAGAAGCATAAGCATTGAATAAAATGATAAACCTTTGTTTTAGCAATAATAATCTAGGTCTATGATCTTGTCAAATTAGAAATTAAATTACTGAACATACATTAATTGATAGCAAGCTGAAAATAAATACTTGATCAACATGATAATAACTTGTGCAAAGTAATTTAAAATAAAACAACTCAATATTAGAGACTAGAGTTCAAGTAGTTGCATTCATTATAAAGGAATGAAACTTAAGAAGCTTGCTTAACTATAAACAAGTTAGAGTAGATCAACAATTATTAGAATTCAAAACATGTTCGAATAAAGTTAGGGTTAAAACTTGCTCAAATAAAATTTAGGAACAAAGAACTTGATCAATAAAAGTTTAGGGTAAGAAACTTGCCTCGTGAGTAAACTATAAATTTTCAACTCACGTTCACCTATACATAGTATTAGAATCACAATATCTATTAGATATACTAACATCCACTTTCCAAAATAACACTCAATTCTAGTTAAACTTGTTATTTTAGTACAAGTCCTACTTTACCATACACATTTCAGAATCACAAGTATTAATTTCACAACACTTATTCATTATTCATTAAGTTTCTTAAATCATAATATATCATTTTCACAACTTACTTGTAAGACCCCAACTTTTATAAATAAAGATGAATTTTCTATAAATATTATTTTTGAATATTATGGAGTAAATTTGATATAATGTTATAGTTGTGAGTAATATTTATAAATTTTGCAAAGTAAGCAAGTTGTTATAAAATATTCGTTTGGTCGGAGAATATTGTTTTTGTCAAGGAATATTCGTACGACGACACAATCATTGGTGGATCCCACAACGGAATTATTGTCGGATTGAGAAAACGACAAAAATACTTTATGAAAATAACGGCGGAGGTGTTACCGTTAAAACTGTTGAACTACCCGGTAGTAAAAGTACAGTAATACGCGTGGTTGTATAGTAGCACACGATATTGATTATTGATGCTTACGTGAGAAGTCACCCAGCTTTACTCAATTATTTCTATAGTAATTGCTGCATCATATCTCTTATATTATTGATTCAATTATTGTCACAGTATCATCTGTATAATATGTTATAGTATTAAATCAATAATTGAGATGACAAGTTATAAATGATTAATAATTGTTGAAAGATTAAATATTTGTTGATTAAAAATAAAATGATTTGTGTTAATATTTATTCAATCCTTGATGTATATAAAGAGTCTATTATGAGATGTTTGTGGTAAGTTTGGTTATTTTATGGGGGGCCCATATGTCATCATCTAAGAGTCTCTTCGTCAATAGTAATTACCTTCGTCAATAGTAATTATCTTCGTCAATAGTAATTACCTTCATCAATAGTAATTACCTTCGTCAATAGTAACTACCTTTACCAGACGTCAAACCACTTGTCGTTTCATATTACAGGCGTTGAACCAATTGTCGTTTCACATTACAGGCGTCAAACCACTTTTCTTTTCACAACACCAATCATCAAGCCACTTGCCTTTTCACATTTCAAGTTCTAAGCTAGAAATCTTCTATAAATAGAGGCCTAGTGCTTCATTATTTTTCACGAATTCATTCAAGCTATAGAGAGAGAAAGTATAGAGAGAATAAGAGAGAAAGAAGAAGAGTATTTAGTTACTACACTACTGCAGTACTCAATCTACTACTAATGTAAGGGGTGTTATTTTTTTTTATTAATGAAGAGAACTGTTGTTATTCCATTATTTATTATTCTGTTGGAATAACCTATATACGTGGTTTACCCTATACTTGGTGACATTCTTCTATTATTCTGTTTGAACATCCTGTCTGTGTGTTTTACACCAGACCTGGTTCCGTCTTTATTATTATTTTGTTGAAACATCATGTCTGTGTGTTTTACACCGGACCTAGTTCCGTCTTTATTATTCTGTTGGAACATCCTGTCGGTGCAAATTTTTCCTGACCTGGTTCCGTTATTATTATTCTGTTGGAATAACCTGTCTATGCGAAGTACCGCATGCATGATGATTTCTTTTGTTATTCCATTCTTTATTATACTCAGTTGGTTAAAGTTTTGACTTCTATACTCCATGAAATTAGTAGAATATCCTTGATATTTGCGCTTCGTCCAGTATCTTTTCATGGAAATATTCTTCTAATCATTCTTGAATTTTACTCTACAAAGCAGTATCATGTTGACAATTTGGACATTATTAGTTTCTGGATAAATTAATTCTTGAACTTGTTTTCTTGAATTCTTATATCATTGTCATCATCCTCATGTTTATATTATGCTGAAAGTCATCTATGGCCTGTAGTGCATAGATGGACTTGGTATGATTATGACCAGGGATTATTCGGTGTAATCATGACCGTAATGTTACAAATGATGTTGTAAAAGTTATCATTGGCCCGTAGTGCATTGATGGACAATTGTTGGCATGATCATGACAATTAATGAATAAACAAATGTCCTTGGCTGTAGTGCATGGATAATTTGTGGTCGTGATACTAAAGAATATCCTTGGCCGTAGTGCATGGGTGATTCGATGATGTGGATTATTTATTAAGCTGAGTCCCAGCGATAAAAGTCATGAAAAACCTTTTAAAACATAAAAGATAGTAGATTTTATTCTCTACTTGACTCTTTTAATGGATTGCTTGTTCCGCTGTAGTTAAACTTGATGTTGTTATATTTTATCAGTTTAACATTGTTGAAGGCTAACGATAATTTATTCTGCATTATCTTAGTTATAATATTTCTTACTGGGCTAGTTGAGCTCACCCTTTCTTTCACTATTCTCTTCAGGAAATGAGAACATAACAGGGACTAGTCGGGGAACGGAGTGACGGTCCAGAGGATAACATTAGTAGTCCTCACTATTCTGTGAAATAGTGTGTTAATAATTGTAATGAGGACTCCTTTTGAGTTTGTATAATCTCTAGTAGACAATAATTATATTCAAACTCACAGTTATGTTTTGTCGTATTGTACACGACAGTTGTATTAGTAAGTTGTATTTGAATTTTGTACCATGTATCTGACGACCCAAGATGGGTGATGTATACCTAATTTTGGGGGCATCACAGTTGGTATCAAAGCTTAGGGATATGATCCCTGGCTAAGATGTGAGAATAGTACTATGAGGGGAGAGACAGGGAATTCCTTCGCTAGTATGACCTACCTAAGTTTATGTGGTATTTAATTGGTCGGTCAGAATTTAGAGATAATATGTTACATATCAATTAACCTTTATTTTGTGGCAGTATCTGAAAATGACATCCGAGAATGTTGAGAATAGCAATGGAGCACAGGATACCGTTGATTCACCACATATCAATAATCAGGATAATGTGCTTCAGGAAGGCGACAATCATCATGCAAACAACAACACTAACCAAATGATGAATGATCAAATGTTCAGGGGCTTTATACAATTCATGCAACAACATGCGAGAGCGACTCCTGTCCAAAATGCAGGTGGAAACACTGGAAACTCTCGGGCGGTCACCGCTAAATAGTTAAGGAAGTTGGGACCACCGGAGTTTAAGGGAGAGCCAAAACCACTTATGGTGGAAGCATGGATAAAGCAGATCATCAAGATATTTGATGTCTTGGGATGCTCCGAGGAATAAAAGGTTCCCTTTGCCGCTTTTATGTTGCGCGGAGAGGTAGATTACAGGTGGGAATCGGTAAAACGTACTCAATCTGCCGTACTGAAGATGTCTTAAGAGAAGTTCCAAGAGCTGTTCAACGACAAATACTTTCCCAAAAGTATTCGTCACATGAAGGAGGTGGAGTTTATTAAGTTGAAACAAAACAATATGATCGTGTCGCAATACGAGGTTAAATTTGCGGAGTTATTCCGGTTTGCATCCCACTTGGTGGATAATGAAGAGAGAATGACACGGATGTTTTTAAGAGGTTTGAAGCTGGAGATAGGTCAACATCATATTTCTCATAAACTGTGTTTATATTCAGATGTTGTAAATAGGGCTCAATTAGTGGAGCGCGATAACAAGTCAACACAACTAAAAGAGAGCAGCCGACAAAATGATAATACCAGCAAGAGCAGTCATCAAAGCGTTGACAACAAGCGTGAAGGGAATCAACAGGCCAGAAATGGTAACCACTTCAGTGGTAATCAGGGCTAAAACAATAAGAATGGACATTTCAAGAAGAGAAGATTCAACAATGATGGAAAGATGTCAGCACCAGCACTTGTCATTAAGGAAATAGAACGACCACCTATCATATGTTTCAAATGCGGAGGGGAGGGGCACATCAGTCCAAACTGCGCGATGCCGTCCAAAGCATGTTATAATTGTGGAAGAGAATGTCACTTAGCCCAATTTTGTCGTTCACCGAAGATAAATTCAGCTAGGATGGAGGCACCAAAGGCCGTCCCAGAAAAGTTAAAACCGGTAGTGCAAGGGAGAGCGTTTGTTGTGACCTCCCAGAAAGTAAGGAACCCGAATGAGGTCATCACGGGTAAGCTTATCATAAACTCTAATGAAATCTATACTTTATTTGATACCGGTTCTACTCATTCTTTTATTTCTCCTACTTGTGCTCATCGATTAAATTTGACTCCGGAGAAATTAGACTTTGACTTATCTGTGGAAACTCCGTTGGGAGAAACCTTCATCACATCCACTGTTTATAAGTCTTGTTTGGTTCAAATCGGTACCCTAACATTACCTGTAGATCTTATTTCATTGAAAATACTTGCATTTGACGTGATTCTAGGGATTGATTGGTTAACTACTCATCATGCAAAAATTAATTATTTCCGTAAGGTTGTTAGCTTTCATATTCCTAATCAACCAATTATGCGAATTCAAGCGACCAAACCATTAAAATCAATCACGGTCATCTCAAGCCATAAAGCTATTCATTTATTGAAAAACGGATGTCAAGCTTTCTTAGCTCATGTCACAGATTTAAACAAAAATACGTCAGTTTTGAACGATATTTCTATTGTTAATAAATTTCCTGACGTATTCCCCGAAGAACTTCCTGGCCTACCCCCTGAGCGTGAAATTGAATTTTTTATCGACCTTGAACCCGGTACAAAACCCATTTCCGAAGCCCCATATCGAATGGCTCATGTTGAACTTCTAGAGTTAAAGACCCATCTGCATGAATTGTTAGACATTGGCTTTATTCTTCCTAGTACTTCTCCTTGGGGTGCTCCTGTTCTATTCATGAAGAAGAAAAATGGGAGTATGCGACTTTATATTGATTATCGGGAGATGTCACCATCAAAAATAGGTATCCATTGCCACGTATTGATGACCTGTTTGACCAGTTGCAAGGAGCTAAATTCTTTTCAAAGATTGATCTTCGTTCCAGATATCACCAATTGAAGATTAGAACCGATGACATTCCAAAGACGGCTTTCAGAACTCGGTACGGGCATTATGAATTCCTAGTCATGTCCTTTGGATTGACTAATGCTCCTGCTGCCTTCATGGATATGATGAACCGAGTATTCAAGGAATATTTGGATCACTTTGTGGTCGTCTTTATTGATGACATCCTCATATATTCCAAAAGCCGTGAAGATCATGAGCAACACTTAAGGCTGACACTCCAAAAGCTTCGTGAATACAAGCATTATGTCAAGTTGAAGAAATGCGAATTCTGGCTTGAGGAAGTAGCATTCCTTGGGCACTTAGTATCAAGTCATGAAATATCTGTTGACCCAGCAAAGATTGAAGCAATTCAAAGCTGGGAGCAAACTAAATCAGTGACCGAAGTACGTAGCTTTCTCGGTTTAGCTGGTTATTATTGGAGATTCGTGGAAGGATTTTCTCGAATCGCTACTCCATTGACTCAGCAGACTCGAAAAGATACAAAGTTCGGTTATAGCGAGGAATGTGAGAAGAGTTTTTAAGAACTCAAGAGGAGACTCATTTCGGCACCTGTTCTGATAATACCATCTGGCTCGAAGGGATTTGTCATCTACAGTGATACTTCGGGCAAAGGGTTAGGATGTGTTCTCATGCAACATGGAAAAATCATAGCCTATGCCTCAAGACAACTCAAAGAATATAAGAGGAATTATCCTACTCATGATCTAGAGTTGGCAGTTGTTGTCTTCCCACTAAAGATTTGGAAGCATTATTTGTATGGGGAGAAGGTGGAGATCTTTACGGATCATAAAAGCCACAAATATTTCTTTACTCAAAAGGAACTCAACATGGGACAATGACGTTGGCTTGAACTGTTGAAACATTATGATCATACCATCCAATACCATTTTGCAAAAACGAACGTGGTAGCTGATGCATTGAGTAGAAGATCATATGCAAGTACGAGTGCGATATTGTCAACGCAAAGGCCCATTTTGTGTAACTTGCAAAGGATGGAGATAGAGTTAAAGACTCAAGGTACCCATGTGATGATGACGAATATACGAGTAGAATCAACTTTAATCGATAAAGTTAAAGTTGATCAAGTTACAGACCTGGAGCTAATGCGTATGAGGAAGAAAGTGCAAGAAAGTGCTATGCCAGAAGCAAGAATCGATGAAGAAGGAATACTTTGAGTCAACTCCAGACTGTGTGTTCCTAACGACCCTGATTTAAAGTATAAAATCATGATGGAGGCACACAACACACCGTTTGTAATCCATCCTGGGAGTACCAAAATGTATCATGATATTCGTCATACATTTTGGTGGAGCAATATGAAGAGAGAGATAGCGTTGTTTATCTCAAGGTGTCTAACTTGTCAACGAGTTAAAGCGGAGCATCAAGTACCAAAAGGTTCATTGCAACCACTTGAAATTCCAGAATAGAAGTGGGAGCACATTACCATGGATTTCGTTACCGATCTTCCTAAGGTTTCTCAAGGCATAGATGCGATTTGGGTCATTGTTGATAGATTGACCAAGTCTGTTCATTTTTTACCGATACGAAAAACTTATACACTTGAACGTCTTGCTCGTATGTACATAAACGACATTGTAAGACTGTATGGTATGCCGGTATCCATAGTTTCTGATCGAGACCCAAGATTCACTTCACGATTTTGGGTTAGTTTGCAAAAAGCTATGGGCATAGACTTACGATTTAGCTCGGCATATCATCCTCAGACGGATGGACAGTTGGAGAGGACTATTCAAACTCTTGAAGATCTATTAAGACTCTGTGTCCTTGATTTCAAGGGAAGTTGGGACAAGTTCTTACCATTGGTGGAGTTTTCCTATAACAATAGTTATCAAGCAATTGGCATGACTCCATTCGAAGCGTTGTATGGAAGAAAGTGTCGTTCTCCAGTATGCTGGGATGAGGTGGGTGAAACAACGTTGTTGGAACCGGAGTTGGTACGTATGACTAAGAAAAAGATTCAAATGATCAGACAACATATAAAAACCTCACAAGATCGACAAAAGAGTTATGCTGATCTTCATCGAAAGGACGTGGAATTCGATATAGGAGATCATGTGTTGTTGCGTGTTGCTCCA
Source organism: Panax japonicus (assembly GCA_020205505.1). Taxonomy (NCBI): domain Eukaryota; kingdom Viridiplantae; phylum Streptophyta; class Magnoliopsida; order Apiales; family Araliaceae; genus Panax; species Panax japonicus. Next base: position 67,207,023 of record CM035107.1, read on the forward strand.
TGAAAAGGAGTTACGATATTTGGAAAGAGAGGAAAAATTAATCCTCGATTCATCGGCCCATTTGTAATCCTTGATCGAGTAGGAACTGTGGCCTATAGACTCGCTTTACCGCCAAGTATGTCTCGTGTTTATAACGTTTTTCACATATCCATGTTATGTAAATGTGTGAAAGACCCGAACCACATTATTGAGTTAGAACCGAACAAAATAGCGGAAGATTTGACGTATGAAGAGGTTCATGTTCAAATCTTGGATAAGAATGAACATATTCTAAACTCCAAGGTTATACCTCAAGTCAAAGTTTTGTGGAGAAACCACGATGTTGAAGAAATGACTTGGGAGTTAGAATCTGAAATGAAATCAAGGTATCCTTACCTCTTCAACATATCAGGTACGTACCCTAATTTTGAGGGCGAAATTTCATAAGAAGGGGAGGTTGTAAGACCCCAACTTTTATAAATAAAGATGAATTTTCTATAAATATTATTTTTGAATATTATGGAGTAAATTTGATATAATGTTATAGTTGTGGGTAATATTTATAAATTTTTCAAAGTAAGTAAGTTGTTATAAAATATTCGTTTGGTCGAGGAATATTCGTACGACGGCACAATTATTGGTGGACCCCACAACGGAATTATTATCGGATTGAGAAAACGACAAAAATACTTTATGAAAATAACTGCGGATGTGTTACCGTTAATACTGCTGAACTACCCGGTAGTAAAAGTACAGTAATACGCGTGGTTGCATAGTAGCACACGGTATTGATTATTGATGCTTACGTGAGAAGTCACTCAGCTATACTCAATTATTGCTGCAGTAATTGTTGCATCATATCTCTTATATTATTGATTCAATTATTGTCACAGTATCATCTGTATAATATGTTATATTATTAAATCAATAATTGAGACGACAAGTTATAAATGATTAATAATTGTTGAAAGATTAAATATGTGTTGATTAAAAATAAAATGATTTGTGGTAATATTTATTCAACCCTTGATGTATATAAAGAGTCTATTATGAGACGTTTGTGGTAAGTTTGGTTATTTTATGGGGGCCCATATGTCATCATCTAAGAGTCTCTTCGTCAATAGTAATTACCTTCATCAATAGTAATTATCTTTGTCAATAGTAATTACCTTCGTCAATATTAATTACCTTCGTCAATAGTAATTACCTTCATCAATAGTAATTACCTTCGTCAATAGTAACTACCTGTACCAGACGTCAAACCACTTGTCGTTTCATATTACAGGCGTCGAACCAATTGTCGTTTCACATTACAGGCATCAAACCACTTTTCTTTTAACAACACCAGTCGTCAAGCCACTTGCCTTTTCACATTTCAAGTGCTAAGCTAGAAATCTTCTATAAATAGAGGCCTAGTGCTTCATTATTTTTCACGAATTCATTCAAGCTATAGAGAGAGAAAGTATAGAGAGAATAAGAGTGAAAGAAGAAGAGTATTCTGTTACTACACTACTGCAGTATTCAATCTACTACTAATGTAAGGGGTGTTATTCTTTTTTATTCATGAAGAGAACTGTTGTTTTTCCATTACTTATTATTCTGTTGGAATAACCTGTATACGCGGTTTACCCTATACTTGGTGACATTCTTCTATTATTCTGTTGGAACATCCTGTCTGTGTGTTTTACTCCAGACCTGGTTCCGTCTTTATTATTATTTTGTTGGAACATCATGTCTATGTGTTTTACACCGGACTTAGTTCCGTCTTTATTATTCTGTTGGAACATCCTATCGGTGCAAATTTTGCCTGACCTGGTTCCGTTATTATTATTCTGTTTGAATAACCTGTCTATGCGAAATACCACATACATGGTGATTTATTTTGTTATTCCATTCTTTATTATACTTAGTTGGTTAAAGTTTTGACTTCTATACTCCTTGAAATTAGTAGAATATCCTTGATATTTGCGCTTCATCCAGTATCTTTTCATGAAAATATTCTTCTAATCATTCTTGAATTTTACTCTACAAAGCAGTATCATGTTGACAATTTGGACATTATTAGTTTCTGGATAAATTAATTCTTGAACTTGTTTTCTTGAATTCTTATATCATTGTCATCATCCTCATGTTTATATTATGCTGAAAGTCATCTATGGCCTGTAGTGCATAGATGGACTTGGTATGATTATGACCAGGGATTATTCGGTGTAATCATGACCGTAATGTTACAAATGATGTTGTAAAAGTTATCATTGGCCTGTAGTGCATTGATGGACAGTTGTTGGCATGATCATGACCATTAATGAATAAACAAATGTCCTTGGATGTAGTGCATGGATAATTTGTGGCCGTGATACTAAAGAATATCCTTGGCCGTAGTTCACGGGTGATTCGATGATGTGGATTATTTATTAAGCTGAGTCCCAGTGATAAAAGTCATGAAAAACCTTTTAAATTATAAAAGATTGTAGATTTTATTCTCTACTTGACTCTTTTAATGGATTGCTTGTTCTGCTGCAGTTAAACTTGATGTTGTTATATTTTATCAGTTTAACACTATTGAAGGCTAACGATAATTTATTCTGCATTATCTTAGTCATAATATTTCTTACTGGGCTAGTTGAGCTCACCCTTTTTTTCACTGTTCTCTTTAGGAAATGAGAACATAGTAGGGACTAGTCGGGGAATGGAGTGACGGTCCAGAGGATAGCATTAGTAGTCCTCACTATTCTGTAAAATAGTGTGTTAATAATTATAATGAAGACTCCTTTTGAGTTTGTATAATCTCTAGTAGACAATAATTGTATTCAAACTCACAGTTATGTTTTGTCATATTGTACACGAAAGTTGTATTAGTAAGTTGTATTTGAATTTTCTATCATGTATCTGATGACCCAAGATGGGTGATGTATACCTAATTTCGAGGGTGTCACATTACTAATTTTACACTGTAGAATTACTAACCACATGATACGATTCTGTTTTAACCTCTTCATTACATGTTTCTCACAATAACATAACATTAGACGAAGTTAAAAAGGGTGTCCAAAGTTTGCAGAAGTAGAAGACTGCACTGGGTATAACTGACTACTGGCGTGGTCGTGCTATGGTTACCTTAGAGTCCAATGCGCTCACGCGGTAGCGCGCCCACACTCGGCACCAGTACCAGTTTGGCAGAATACGAGTTTCGACTCTGTTCGAAGCCAACTATCACAAATTTCATCCATAAAATAGTAAATTAAGCATACCCAATTGACATAGGACTCATACAAACATGATTCCTCACATATATACTAACTTAGAACAATTAAACAATAACTTCAACTAATTTAAATCCTTGAATTTGATGTTTTTGTACAAAAACTCCATTTTTTACATCCTTTACAAAAATCATCACTATGATCACAATTCTTATCCAAATTAACTTATTCAAACTATGTTCTCTTCGTTTCTTAATGAACTAACATATTCAAGGCTCAATTTATAGATTGGTTTACAAATTAACCACCAAATTTGGTACTTTCACAAGCCATATATAAAAACATGTATTGTAAATACTTTTCTTTCTTTTTAAATGTAATTAGCATACAAATTCTTGTTTAAACGCTAGTTCTAATTATCATAAACATATACAATCACAAGTAATCCGTTGTATAACAACATTAATTCAAAAACATTGAATTCATAGAACTTGAAATTCATGTCGTAGAACACACACACACACACACACACACACACACACACACACACACACACACACACACACATATATATATATATATATATATATATATATATATAATATTAAAGTTATAAAAATACCTTCATTTGCTCGGTAATAATCTTTGATAAAATCAGAGAATTGCTTGTGAAATCTCAGAAATCCTCTCAACTCTCTCAAATTTTCTCTGCAACTTCCTTTTTTCTTCTCTTTGTATCAGTATAGGCCAACTCACCCTTAAGCGTAAAAATAATAAACTGATAGGGCCATTATACACATACTAAACATAACAGTTACAACCTTAAACATATATTAGTTATATAATATATATTATTTATTATTTGATTTATTTGATTTATTATAATTATAATTCAAAATTCAAAAGTCATAAGATTTTGTTTGGCAAAAACTCTGTAAAATTAAATACTTAATACCTATAAGCCTTGTTTGGGCAAATCCATTTAAACTAATTTAATTTATTTTAATAAATCATTTATACTATAGTTTATAGTCACATATTATTTATTTAGATTTCAATATCCAATAACACACTAAATAAATTTTCCACTTAATTCAAGTATCACAAAATTATAATTTCATTATAATTTTATATAATAAATTAACATACCATTTTAAATTATTAATTTAAAGCAACAATATAGCATTTCATGTTATCTTTAACAACTCTCTAACTATTAAATTAAATTAAATTAGAATGTTATCTAATAAATTTAATTCACAAATATTTATTAACAACAACCAAATCAATCAAATAACAATTACATCAATAAAATATTTATTTAACTTAATAAATATTTTAAATTACAAATAAAATCTTGGATTGTTACATCATTTCGTCCTTACAAGGATATTGTCCCTGGAATCACAACTCAAACAATTTATTCATCACATTCTTCCCTCCTTACAAAGATTCTGTCCCCAAAATTGAAGACACAAATTAAATAAATAACTCAGGATAGTTCTTCATCATTTCATCTTCGAGTTCCCATGTAGCCTCTTCGACATTGTGGTTTCTCCATATCACATTCACAGAAGGTATCACCTTTTTCCTGAGCACTTGTTCTTTCCTGTCGACTATCTGGATAGGAACCTCTTCATAAGCCAAATCTTTACTGAACTATAATGGTTCATACTCGATCACATGATTGTAATCAAGTTTATACGGTCGCAACAGCGACACATGAAAAATGTTGTGAACATGTTCTAATTCTGGAGGTAAAGCTACCTCGTAAGCCATTTCTCCCACTCTTCGCAGTATCTCAAAAGGTCCAATAAACCTTGGGCTTAGCTTTTCTTTCTTGTAAAAACAAAATTTTTCCTTCCAATGAGAAACTTTCAGGAAAACAAAATTTCCTACGTCAAATTTACGATCTTGTCTGTGTTGATCAGCGTACTTCTCCTGTCTATATTGAGCAGCTACCAGTCTTTCTCTGACGAGTTTAATAATGGTAGTGGTCTGTTGTACCAGTTCCGGTCCTAACAGTTTACGTTCACCAACTTCATCCCAGCATATTGGAGTTCTGCATTTCCTGCCGTATAATGCCTCGTATGGCGGCATGCCAATGTTTGCATGGTAACTGTTGTTGTATGTAAATTCTACCTGTGACAACCCGAGAATTTTGACAATTTATGAAAATCTTAAATGATTGATTTAAGGTCAAATATTAGACCTAGATAGAAAATAAGTGTATGCGTTTGATGGTATTAGGATGGAATTTTGAGGATTTCAAAATTCTTTGAAGGATTTAAGTGAATTATTCAAGATTAAGGATTTATGTGATTATGTTCTGTGTTTATGGTTATGTATATGTACTAAATGTGGTTAAGGGTTATGGGTTGATCAGATAAATTACATCTGTGACAAACCCTAAGTATATATTAAGAACGTCAACGTTCTGTTAGAAAACCCTAAAGTCTGATAAGAAACCTTAGAAATCGGTTCTGGAAACCCTAGTTTCTGTTCCGGGAATCCGAAACCCTAAATTCATGATATGAATATGGTGATTAAGTTAGAAAACTCTAGTGATATGCTCAGAAACCCTAATTTCAGTATCGAGAATTTAAACCCTAATTTGGGAATCCTAATACGGAGTATTAAACCCTAAGGGTTAAAAAGTTGTGTGTAAGGAATATGAACATTATGTGATGGTTTATATTTGTTTATTATATAAACAAACAAAAGAAACTAGTGTAACCCTTATTATATATTAGGAATGAAGGATTTAATAACTTAAGGGTTATGGAAAAAGAGAATTGTGGTATTTAGGATACTTACTAATTCTAGGAGATTTATTTTATATATCTCAAATGATTAATTTTATAACCTAATTATAGCAAGTCTAATTGGGTTAAGGAAATAAGTGTGCATTAGTAAGAATTTGTGTTATAATTGAGGAAGTAAAAACCCTAATTAAATTATTTGGGTTGGATAAGAATTTAAGGTATTGGATTATATATATTTTATAGCCCAAGTGTTGGCCAATGAAATTAGTTAGAGGCCCAAACAATACATTAATTGAGTAGCTCGAATATTGTTATTGATAAGCCGAATTGAAGGAAAGGCGTGATGGACATCTGATATTAGTAAAAGTGTTGGACTATGATTGATTTACATGGTCGGTGGATAGAGAAGGAAAAAGGAGGAAAGATTGAGCTTGTGACTAAGATTTATTTTGGTATTTTATTTGTCTAAAGTTGGTTACCAACTCTTCCACCAACTCTCCACCAACTCCCACCTACTCCTCTTATGTGTCATCTTATTATTTTGCCAATACTTATGGACATTCTTGCAAGCAAAGCTTTAGTGGTTATTGTGGGAGAGAAAGAGCAAGAATTAGTGGGATCTAGTAATGCTACATGGCCGGTTATGGAAGGGAAGAAAACAGAGGGTGGCATGTAATAAATTTAGCCACAATTTGTAAAGATATATACAAGAATGCTAGGTGTCAAATGCATAAAGATGCCACCTTATTTCCCCAAGATTTCAAACAATCTAAGAGATATTGGAAGATATTGGGTCAAGTGGCAAGACTAGAAATAAAAAGAAAAGGCATTTATACCATTTTATCACATTTTTTAATAAGTTGAGTGTAGATCTTGTCATGATTTTGGGTGGGTGAACTAACCCTAACCCTAAACTAAATCCTAAGAGTTTTTCAAACCCTAAATTCTAGATTGCTCAAAACCTAAACCCTAAGGGTTTGCAACAAATAGAAATTCTAGAAATAAAAGGAAAAGTCCAAAATGACCCTCTTGTATTTAATTAAGTTGGAGTGCAAATCTTGCATTACATTTGGTTGTTCACCAGCCTAAACCTAAACCTAAACCTACCTTGGCATGTGACTTTTATATCTAGCATGCCACCTTGCAATGTATAGATACATTGTATCAATTTAAAAGACTAGAAAGAGAGAGAAAAGTTCCATTTTATTTTGCAAAACAACCAAGTCCCATCTCTCTCTATATTTCGGATCTTGGAGTGTGAAATTGTGAGAAACCAAGTTAGGATCGTGTAAAAACACATCAATAACAGATCATGCGGATCAGAAATCAAAATCAAGAGGATTATCACAAAAGGTATAAAATCCTAACTAGTTTATGTATTTGATTTTTGGTTATTTTGAACCATGAAGTTTATGATCTCAAACATGAGAACTATAGATCTACTTGTTAAATGGTTTGTTATGCTTAGATCTAACTATTTTGAGTATTAAAAGTTTAATCAAAACAAGAAAAGCAAAACAGTTTTCAAACCTTAAAGAAAAAAAAAATCTAGTGGACTGCTGTCTCTAAAAGAAACGTTTCGGATTTGTTAGGGTGCTCTAAAATTTCTGGACTTGTGATATGTTGTATTACACTAAATAAGCTTTCCATAGACTCTAGAACGGACTAATTCCGACTCCGGATGAAGTAGTTATGACGTTCGGAAGAAGCATGATCAAAACTGCGAAAAACAAAATTTTTGGAGAAACCAAGCATGATATGGAAATGATCTTATCTCTCATTCTACTTTGAATTTTTGAGTATGGTCAGTTTGTGGAGCTAGATATATGTGTTAGGGATAAAATCCCTTTGGAATTAATTAATTAGGTTGAATATTGAACAAGTTATGGGAATTCTCCCAAACTATTCAAAGATAAGAAAAACTGTTAGAAGGACAGTTTTTAACAGCCATTTTTGGGCTAAATTCCAGGAGCTTAACATGTCCAAATATTGATTGTGATAGATGAAAACTATAGTTCGGAAAGATACAAACCCAACAAAATTGGCGGATCATTAATCGGAGTTATAGATTTCATTCTATTTAAGTTTTGGTAAAGGATTCCAAAACTGCCAAAGTGCAAAAAGTTGCTGCCTAAAATTTTCCGGGGGCTGTTTCGGACATTTATTTAATGAGAAAAATTCTAGGCTTTTGGGAAATGAAAATATATCGTATTATGTAGCTCGTGTCCAAAAATGAGCTAATTCCAAGTTAAAACGACCAAGTTATGACCATTACAATATTTGTGATTTTCCGACGGAAATCGCTATAAATGGAGTTCTACAACTCCGATTACCACAAAATTTAAAATGGAGCATCACGTTAACATATACAAGGTTATACCAAGAGATGGGAATGTTTGGAGTTAAGCACGAGGTAGCTAATTTCTTAAGCTACGCACTAGAAATTAATTTTTGAAAAATATCAAAGGAAGTTGGAAAATTATGGAAAAATAATTTTTGTGTATGAAATACATGTATATATGTTTGACCAAAGGATAGAAAAATAATAAGTTGATTTGGAATTTTTGTGAAGAAGAATAGTGAATTCAGGTTGCTGAAATGGAATCCAGGTTGCTGGATTAGTATTTGACTTACTAGGTGTTAACGAATAACTTATGAAATGAAAAAACGAGTGTTAAATCATATAAATGTGATTCTAAGTAATTGTTAAGTGTTTAGGCAGAGTTTAATTGAAATTAAACTCGAGTATTGTCTGACTAGACTGTCGGGATGATAAAATTGTGCCGGTCTCAACTCAAACTTAATAGTTTAATTTGATGCTAAGTCTTATGTGTAATATAGACTGATAGGATTATGTGCTATGTGTTTAGGTTATTCTGTGGATATATATATATATAAAACAGTATTATACTGTGATATTATTCTAATTATTGGAGATCTATATAATTAATATTAGGTCTTCGGGTAAAGCGTTATAAATTGCGTTGCGGTAATCAACGGTTCAGGCAAGTTTCTTTGTACTTAACTCTAATAAGAGTATTTTATTCAAGCTTATGGTTTATCATTGCTGATTGCCATGAAAATTGTACTCTGTACATCTTGCATGTATAATTCAGGTATGAAAGGCTAATCACCTTCATTACCAGTTGGTTCAGAAATGTTTGTTCATGTTTAAAACTTGTTCAGTCAAAAATTTGTTCGTGTTAGTTCTCAATTATATTGATGAATTATAGCAAGCTCATTATTCATACTCTTCAATCATGATATATCGTTATATTGTTGTATATGAACTTGATGGGCAACTTTCATGCTCACCCTTGTTATATCATGATAAACATTGCAGATAAGGCGAATGCGTTCAGACACAGGAAAATGTTAAAGTCAAGTTCTACTTGGGTTAAAACGTGTGACTATTTTGTAATAGTATAGTTTGATAAATGTGTTATATGTTAGAAAATTTATATATGGTGTTTAAGTTAAGGTTACTCGACCTTGGAGAATAGTGTGTAATATAATGTATAAACAATTTATGTTTATATCTTCCGCAAATAGTGATAGAAATAGTATACCGGATTCGAGGTGATTTGGGACCTGGATTCGGGGATACTACAGTTGGTATCAAAGCTGTTGGTTATGAAGCTTAGGTAGTAATACCTGAGACCAATAACCGCAGTGATTAGGATTAAGTACTAACTCACATAGAGTTAGTTGATCGGTAAGATTCAAAGATGAATCTCGGCGAGTGTAAGACACAGAGTTCCCTAACTCTGATAATAAAGTTGAACAGTAATGGTGAATAGATCGAGTCTAAGAGACTGAAAGTGCAGGAATAGGAGATCTTAAAACAAAACGATCATAGGCATAGAAATAAATCGTAATATATACGATAAGATCACCCCGTGATCTAATAAGGTTATGACAGTCAGAAAGAATCAATCTTATGATTGAAAAGTTTACAGCAAGATGCTGTGTGTAAGTTGTACTATGAAATTTTACTATAAAAACTCATGAAAGAGTTATGGATTATGAATACGAATTGAATTCGTATTGAAAAAGGGGGTTAAGATTAGGTGGGGATTTCAATGAGGACTTGTGTCAGCAACTGAGTTGTATGATTCCTTGAATGGGCGGGGAATTGTACTTGGTGTAAAAACTACTTAGTTGGTGGCATTGGTAATAATTGAAATGTTATGTCACGCTAGTTGTTATATACAGATAAATAGGTCATAGGTAGAGAATATAGGATTAAGTACGAGTTCTTAGAACTCATACTTATGTGACATTCTTGACTTATAGTTATATGAAATGTTTATGAGCCCCTCAGCGAACGGACGCCAAAGGTCAGACTAGGGTAAGTTCGTAAACTCATATAATTGTGGCCAGGTTATGAATTCATAGGTTTTGTTTTATGAACTGAGTATAGTTGTGTGTGAATAGAGTGTTAAGGATTATAGGAACAGATAGATTGTTAAGAATATGATCATTAGTGCAGATTTAGGTTTTCCTAAACCCCTAGCTTTGTTAAACCTCAATTTTTGACATCAAGCTAAATACGCACTATGTGCCTTTTAAAAAAAAGTTGTTTTTATTTATCACTTATGTACCATGTAACCTGGTGCAGAGATGATAAAAATGATAGAGTTATCAATGCAGAATTACTTGGTGCTGGATGTGATCTAAGGATCGTCAGCCCACTACAGTATGATGTAGTATAACAAAGTCACAAAATGACGAAATCCTCAACGGACTGTTAAATACAGTGCGACATCATGACGTCATTCTAAAAAAAAATGTTTTCAAAAACTCCAAGTGTTTATTGAAAGAAATTTCCTGAACCAAATTGTTTTACTGTGGAATCAAATAAGACTGAGGTAAAATTTTTGTGCCTTTGGCAGTGATGGGAAAATAGATAAAATCAGTACTTGGCCAGTACAGGGCATATCGGGCTAATCACCCTTTGTGTCCGTAAGTAATGACGATTTGCGGATGAATTTCCATAAAACCTTTGCGAAAATGAAAAACAAACAATCTATACGATTCCTCAGCACAATTTTAAAATTTTTACCCTTGTGAGTGGTGTATTGGGTTGCATATGAAATATGTGTGAATGGTGTAAGGTGTACGGTGTAAGCTGGAACGTGAATTTCGGGGACAAAATTCTTAGAAGCAGGGGTGAATGTGACAACCCGAGAATTTTGACAATTTATGAAAATCTTAAATGATTGATTTAAGGTCAAATATTAGACCTAGATAGAAAATAAGTGTATGCGTTTGATGGTATTAGGATGGAATTTTGAGGATTTCAAAATTCTGTGAAGGATTTAAGTGAATTATTCAAGATTAAGGATTTATGTGATTATGTTCTGTGTTTATGGTTATGTATGTGTACTAAATGTGGTTAAGGGTAATGGGTTGATCAGATAAATTACATCTGTGACAAACCCTAAGTATATATTAAGAACGTCAACGTTCTGTTAGAAAACCCTAAAGTCTGATAAGAAACCTTAGAAATCAGTTCTGGAAACCCTAGTTTCTGTTCCGGGAATCCGAAACCCTAAATTCATGATATGAATATGGTGATTAAGTTAGAAAACTCTAGCGATATGCTCAGAAACCCTAATTTCAGTATCGAGAATTCAAACCCTAATTTGGGAATCCTAATACGGAGTATTATACCCTAAGGGTTAAAAAGTTGTGTGTAAGGAATATGAACATTATGTGATGGTTTATATTTGTTTATTATATAAACAAACAAAAGAAACTAGTGTAACCCTTATTATATATTAGGAATGAAGGATTTAATAACTTAAGGGTTATGGAAAAAGAGAATTGTGGTATTTAGGATACTTACTAATTCTAGGAGATTTATTTTATATATCTCAAATGATTAATTTTATAACCTAATTATAGCAAGTCTAATTGGGTTAAGGAAATAACTGTGCATGAGTAAGAATTTGTGTTATAATTGAGGAAGTAAAAATCCTAATTAAATTATTTGGGTTGGATAAGAATTTAAGGTATTGGATTATATATATTTTATAGCCCAAGTGTTGGCCAATGAAATTAGTTAGAGGCCCAAGCAATACATTAATTGAGTAGCTCAAATATTGTTATTGATAAGCTGAATTAAAGGAAGGGCATGATGGACATCTGATATTAGTAAAAGTGTTGGACTATGATTGATTTACATGGTTGGTGGATAGAGAAGGAAAAAGGAGGAAAGATTGATCATGTGACTAAGATTTATTTTGGCATTTTATTTGTCTAAAGTTGGTTACCAACTCTTCCACCAACTCTCCACCAACTATCCACCAACTCCCACCTAGTCCTCTTATGTGTCATCTTATTATTTTTCCAATACTTATGGACATTCTTGCAAGCAAAGCTTTAGTGGTTATTGTGGGAGAGAAAGAGCAAGAATTATTGGGATCTAGTAATGCTACATGGCCGGTTATGGAAGGGAAGAAAAGAGAGGGTGGCATGCAATAAATTGAGCCACAATTTGTAAAGATATGTACAAGAATGCTAGGTGTCAAATGCATAAAGAAGCCACTTTATTTCCCCAAGATTTCAAACAATCTAAGAGATATTGGAAGATATTGAGTCAAGTGGCAAGACTAGAAATAAAAGGAAATGTCATTTATACCATTTTGTCACATTTTTTAGTAAGTTGAGTGTAGATCTTGTCATGATTTTGGGTGGGTGAACAAACCCTAACCCTAAACTAAACCCTAAGAGTTTTTCAAACCCTAAATCCTAGATTTCTCAAAACCTAAACCCTAAGGGTTTGCAACAAATGGAAATTCTAGAAATAAAAGGAAAAGTCCAAAATGACCCTCTTGTATTTAATTAAGTTGGAGTGCAAATCTAGCATTACATTTGGTTGTTCACCAGCCCTAAACCTAAACCTAAACCTACCTTGGCATGTGACTTTTATATCTAGCATGCCACCTTGCAATGTATAGATACATTGTATCAATTTAAAAGACTAGAAAGAGAGAGAAAAGCTCCATTTTATTTTGCAAAACAATCAAGTCCCATCTATCTCTATATTTCGGATCTTGGAATGTGAAATTGTGAGAAACCAAGTTAGGATCGTGTAAAAACACATCAATAACAGATCATGCGGATCAGAAATCAAAATCAAGAGGATTATCACAAAAGGTATAAAATCCTAACTAGTTTATGTATTTGATTTTTGGTTATTTTGAACCATGAAGTTTATGATCTTGAACATGAGAACTATATATCTACTTGTTAAATGGTGTGTTATGCTTAGATCTAACTATTTTGAGTATTAAAAGTTTAATCAAAACAAGAAAAGCAAAACAGTTTTCAAACCTTAAAGAAAAAAAAAATCTAGTGGACTGCTGTCTCTAAAAGAAAAGTTTCGGATTTGTTAGGGTGCTCTAAAATTTCTGGACTTGTGATATGTTGTATTACACTAAATAAGCTTTCCATAGACCTTGGAACGGACTAATTCCGACTCCGGATGAATTAGTTATGACGTTCGGAAGAAGCATGATCAAAACTGCGAAAAACAAAATTTTTGGAGAAACCAAGCATGATATGGAAATGATCTTATCTCTCATTCTACTTTGAATTTTTGAGTATGGTCAGTTTGTGGAGCTAGATATATGTGTTAGGGATAAAATCCATTTGGAATTAATTAATTAGGATGAATATTGAACAAGTTATGGGATTTCTCCCAAACTTTTCAAAGATAAGAAAAACTGTTAGAAGGACAGTTTTTAACAGCCATTTTCGGGCTAAATTCCTGGAGATTAACATGTCCAAATATGGATTGTGATAGATGAAAACTATATTTCAAAAAGATACGAACCCAACAAAATTGGCGGATCATTAATCGGAGTTATAGATTTCATTCTATTTAAGTTTTGGTAAAGGATTCCAAAACTGCCAAAGTGCAAAAAGTTGCTGCCTAAACTTTTCCGGGGGCTGTTTTGGATATTTATTTAATGAGAAAAATTCTAGGCTTTTGGGAAATGAAAATATATGGTATTATGTAGCTCGTTTCCAAAAATGAGCTAATTCCAAGTTAAAACGACCAAGTTATGACCATTACATTTTTTGTGATTTTCCGACGGAAATTGCTATAAACGGAGTTTTACAACTCTGATTGCTACGAAATTTAAAATGGAGCATCACGTTAACATATGTAAGGTTATACCAAGAGATGGGAATGTTTGGAGTTAATCACGAGGTAGCTAATTTCTTAAGCTACGCACTAGAAATTAATTTTTGAAAAATATCAAAGGAAGTTGGAAAATTATGGAAAAATAATTTTTGTGTATGAAATACATGTATATATGTTTGACCAAAGGATAGAAAAATAATAAGTTGATTTGAAATTTTCGTGAAGAAGAATAGTGAATTCAGGTTGCTGAAATGGAATCCAGGTTGCTGGATTAGTATTTGACTTACTAGGTGTTAACGAATAACTTATGAAATGAAAAAACGAGTGTTAAATCATATAAATGTGATTCTAAGTAATTGTTAAGTGTTTAGACAGAGTTTAATTGAAATTAAACTCGAGTATTGTCTGACTAAACTGTCGGGATGATAAAATTGTGTCGGTCTCAACTCAAACTTAATAGTCTAATTTGATGCTAAGTCTTATGTGTAATATAGACTGATAGGATTATGTTCTATGTGTTTAGGTTATTCTGTGGATATATATATAACAGTATTATACTGTGATATTATTCTAATTATTGGAGATCTATATTATTAATATTAGGTCTTCGGGTAAAGTGTTATAAATTGTGTTGCGGTAATCAACGGTTCAGGCAAGTTTCTTTGTACTTAACTCTAATAAGAGTATTTTATTCAAGCTTATGGTTTATCATTGCTGATTGCCATGAAAATTTTACTTTGTACATCTTGCATGTATAATTCAGGTATGAAAGACTGATCACCTTCATTACCAGTTGGTTTAGAAATGTTTGTTCATGTTTAAAACTTGTTCAGTCAAAAATTTGTTCGTGCTAGTTCTCAGTTATATTGATGAATTATAGCAAGCTCATTATTCATACTCTTCAATCATGATATATCGTTATATTGTTGTATATAAACTTGATGGGCAACTTTCATGCTCACTCTTGCTATATCATGATAAACATTGCAGATAAGGCGAATGCGTTCGGACACGGGAAAATGTTAAAGTCAAGTTCTACTTGGGTTAAAACGTGTGACTATTTTGTAATAGTATAGTTTGATAAATGTGTTATATTTAGAAAATTTATATATGGTGTTTAAGTTAAGGTTACTCGACCTTGGGGAATAGTGTGTAATATAATGTATAATCAATTTATGTTTATATCTTCCGCAATTAGTGAAAGAATTAGTGTACCGAATCCACGGCGATTCGGGGCCCGGATTCGGGGCTACTACACTACCAATGGTAGATGATCGTCCCAGTTTTCTTTGAAATCCATGATGCACGCTCTAAGCATATCTTCTAACGTCTGGATTGTTCATTCGCTTTGACCATCGGTTTGTGGATGGTATGTCGTACTCATTTTTAGTTGGGTTCCCATGCATTCTTGTAGTCTCTTCCAGAAGTTTGATGTAAATCTTGGATCTCTGTCTGATAAAATTGACACTGGAACTCCATGTCTCGACATGATCTCCTTGACATACAGTTTCGCCAGCTAATCGAGATTAAATATAATCTTTAATGGCAAAACGTGTGCTGATTTCATTAATCTATCCTATATCACCCATATCGCATTATATCCTTTCAGAGTTATTGGAAAACCTACCACAAAATCCATTGTGATATGCTCCCACTTCCATTCTGGTATTTCCAACAGTTAAAGTAATCCGCTTGGCCTCTGATGTTCTGCCTTTACTCTCTGACATGTCAAGCATTTCGTAACACATTTTGCAACATCTCTTTTCATATTTGACCACCAAAAATGTCGACGCAAATCTTGATACATTTTCGTACTTCCCTGATGAATCGAATATCTTGAATTATGAGCCTTTGTTAAGATTTCTTCTTTAATATCTGGTACTGTTGGAACCCAAATTCGTCCTGAGAATCTTAGCACTCCTTCGGTATCAACCTTGTGCTTCACCTCACTACCCTCGACCATACTTTCCTTTATTTTTCTGTATTTTTCATCTTATAGTTGAGCATTCTTTACCTTATCCACCAAAGTTGGACTAGCTTCTATCTGGAATAGTCATTCATCGGATTCCTTTGAAAATTTTATTTCCAGCTCTAATTTTACCATTTCCGAAATGAGCTCATCCTGGTTGGTTAACAACATCAACTTCTCACGACCCTTCCTACTTAAGGCATCTGCAACCACGTTTTTTTTGCCCGAATGATAAAAGATCTCGCAATTATAATCTTTTATTAATTCCATCCATCTCCTTTGACGCATGTTTAGGTCTTTATGTGTGAAAATATACTTTAGACTCTTATGGTATGTGTATATCTCACATTTTTCTCCATAGAGATAGTGTCTCCATATCTTCAGAGCAAATACTATTGCCGCCAACTCTAAATCATGAGTCAGATACTCTTTCTCGTAGTCTTTTAATTACCTTGATGCATACACAATGACTTTACTGTTCTGCATAAAGACACAACCCAATCCTTTATGTGAGGCATCACTATACACCATAAAGTTTCCTGTATTATCAGATAATGAAAACACATGTGCCACACTTAGCTTCTTCTTTAATTCCTTAAAACTCTCTTCGCACTTTTCCGTCCAAAATTTTTTTATAGCTTTTCTCGTTAAATTTGTCAACAGAGTGGCAATCTTGAAAAAATCTTGAATAAATCGTCTGTAATAACCTGCCAATCCCAAGAAACTTCTTACTTTTAATGGAGTTCTTGGCCATTCCCAATTTATTACAGCTTCAACTTTTGATGGATCCACTGAAATCCCATCTTTATCAATTACATGACCGAGAAATTGTATACGTTCCATCCAAAATTCACATTTAGAGAATTTCGCGTACAACTTTTCTAATCTTAGTGTCTCCAGCGTCAAACGTGAATGTTCCACGTGTTCTTCTTGATATTTAGAGTGCACCAAAATATCATCGATAAATACCACCACAAACTTGTCTAAAAATGGTTTAAACACCATTTTCATCAAATCCATGAATGCAGCAGGGACAATGGTTAAACCAAAAGACATTACAAGAAACTCGTAATGCCCATACCGAGTTCTGAATGCCGTCTTTGGTACATCCTCCTTCCTTACTTTCAATTGATGATACCCACTTCTAAAATCTATTTTCAAGAAGTATCTAGCACCCTTCAATTGATCAAACAAGTCATCTATTATTGGTAACTAATATTTATTCTTAATAATGACTTTGTTTAATTCCTTGTAATCAATGCAAAGATGCATTAACCCATCCTTCTTCTTCACGAATAACATCTGCGCTCCCCACGGTGATAGGTTCGGTTGAATATACTTCTTATCTAACAGTTCTTGCAGTTGTACCATTAGTTCCTTCATCTCTATCGGAGCCATTCTGTAGGAGGCCTTCGATACTGGAGAAGCTCCTGACGCTAAGTCGATCATGAATTTGATCTCTCTGTCAGGCGGAAGTCCTAAAAAATCCTCCAGAAACACGTCCACAAAATCCCTAACCACAGGTATCTCTTTCAATTTCACACCCTTCTTCTTTTGAGTATCGACTATGTAAGCTAGGTACCCTACACATCCCTGCCTCAACAACTTCTTGACCTGTATAATCGTCAAACATCTCTCTTGTTTAGACAATTTACAACCATATAAAACTATCTTTGACGGAGTCATAAGGTTTACACATTTCTTTTGGCAATCAATTATTTCTCCATAATTGAATAGCCAATCAATTCCAAATATAACATCAAACTCTCCAAGTTTTATCGGGATTAGATCTACTGTCGTGATATTTCTCTTAATACTCACCCTACAATTCTTGTATACGAACTTAACAGGAATTACCTCCCTATTCACAATTTCTATGTGTAAAGGGAAATTCAACTCTTCACTAGTTAATTCTAACTTTTTAATAAAATTCATCAGATATAAACGAGCAAGTAGCACCCGAATCGAACAATACATATGCATTTACATCGTTGATTGGGATAATACCTGACACGACATCTTTTGATTGCATCGCGTCCTGCACTGTCATGTTGAAGGTTCTGGCTGTGGGTCTGTTTGATGACGTTGGTATAGCAATAGTCAATGTACCTCCACTGCTACCTCCCTTGCTTCCCGTTGTCTCTCCAACTTTCTTCTTAGGGCACTCGGGAGCAAAATGATCCTTTGACTTGCAGGTGTAGTAAACATTCTTCTTGGGTTGATTGCAATTTGGGGCAATGTTACCCTCTTGGCCACAGTTAAAGCATACACGCTTCCCCCTTAGGCACATACCCGTGTGAAACTTCTCGCATGTAGCACATGATTTAAACTTCTTCTGCTGGTTACCCTTCTTGTTTCTAGCTCCCACATTTGCATTCCACATCCTCTTCAGGTTATTGTTACCTTTTACACCGCTACCACCACCATTCTTAGCTTTGCCCTCACTCTTCTTCTTTCTCTGCTCTTAATTGTACTTTGTTACAGCCTCGCCTCCACCTTTAGCGAGAATTGCCTTCTCTAGTACTATTGCAAATGTCTTCAGCTAAAACATGGAGACCCTACTGTATAACTAGGGTTTCAGTCCCTACTCAAACATCTTAACCTTGCGCTCATCTGTGTTGACTTGATATTGGGCAAACCTCGGCAATTCGTTAAATTTTATGGCATATTCTGATACCGTCATTGATCCCTGCTTCAGTTCTAGAAACTGAACCTCCATCTGATTCTTCGAACTCTCTGGGAAATAAGTCTCAAAAAATATCTCCTTAAACCTATCCCAAGTCATTACCCCTTGACCTCCTCAAGTTTTATTGGCTTGCCACCAATAACTAGCCTCTTCTTTCAACATAAATGTTACAAAAGTAGTCTTCTGATTCTCGGCTACTATAGCAATATCGAAAACTTTCTCTATCTCAATGATCCATGTCTGTGCCTCAATTGGATTCATGGACCCACGGAAATATGGTGGTCCAACCGCCTTGAAATCTTTAAAAGTTGTAGCTTGATTCTGTGGTTGATTCTGCAATGCTCCCGTCACTAACGTCACTAACGTCACTAACTGCTAAACTGGGTTAGCCTCAACATTGTTGTTATTTGTAGATCCCTCAGGGGTTCTTTGTCGTGGTTGACGTCTTGGAGGCATTTTGTGTTAAAAT
Source organism: Panax japonicus (assembly GCA_020205505.1). NCBI lineage: Eukaryota > Viridiplantae > Streptophyta > Magnoliopsida > Apiales > Araliaceae > Panax > Panax japonicus. The sequence continues at coordinate 67,226,252 of CM035107.1, forward strand.
ATTATCATTAGATTACTATTCAATCTTCTAGGTATTATGTACTTAATTCTCACATCACAAAATTACCACATAACACACAATATCTTGAATAAATGCTAACTTTTATTCATTCATAATCTTTTTAAAACATAATAATGATAGCATTCCTCCTATCTACATCACCTTCCTGAACTACAAAAGTTTCAGGATAACTTCATCATCATTTATATCCCATGGGTTATATCATACCCGGGATTTACATCTTATTTAGTCACTAATCACATAATAATTACATTTATGATGACCTACTAAAATACTGCATAGCCTTACGACGCTCCTCTTCCATAATACGGAACATTGTTCGGCTATCTAACATGTACGATGGAAGCGTCTCGAACTGAATCGGATAACACATGACTCGATCTTGAGCTCGATTGATCACAGTGTTGAAAACACTACTCATCGCATCCATCTTGATCTTCTTTACTTGTACCTCTCTCTCTGCTACCCCGACTCATTTAGAAGCTTCCTCGTACGTGCCTTCGGCTCTTGCCCTTTTAGTAGACTCTTCTTTTAGCTTGTTCTTCAGCTCCATGATCTCTTCTGTCAGTTGCTCATTTGTTCCTTCAGTGTGAATCAACTTCCCCTAGACATTACTCAGGTGTTCATCTAGATCATGGATCTCGTTGTCCTTCTACGCCATTGAGGTCTGTTGTTCAGCTACTATCTCTTCCAACTCCTCGACGCTATCCTGAAGTTCCACATTGCGGTCATATACTTCGTCATACATACGAGTAACAATCGAGTTTAGTGGAATCTCTTCCCCCTCATCCTCCTCGTTCTCATTCGACTATGGCAGCTCAATGGGGTCCTCCTCGTCCGTCTCTATCTCATCATCCTCATCAGGTAAACCCTCCTGCTCAACCACTGTGACTAACAGAGTTGTAACCCGTGGAAGTAGTTATTCCCAAACCACCTGAATATCTTGAGGCTCCTCCTCTCTAGGCATCTGGGATCCTTCCTCTCTAGCCTGTCTGGATTCTCCTACATTAGCCATCCTGACAACAAAATTTTAAGTTTCAATTACTAAGCATTACTACTCGACACTCACGAGCACATATGTTACAACCACATCAGCACATAAGTGTTTTATTACTTTTTCCTTAAAACTCGATAAAAGTTTATCACCACTATCTTTTCAAAGGTTACTTCCTAAGGCTTTTCCCCACCTAAGGTTCATAACCTAAGGCTTTGATACTAACATGTGACACCCCCAAAATTTGGGTACTTCATTCCCCTAAGATTTGATGTTCACTTTCCATACATTCATACTATCTGCCCAAATATGATAACATTTAAACCATAAATCCTCCCATTAAAGGGTTACATCATTAAATCAAAAAGTCTCCCAAGTTATCTAACCTTTAACATAAATCAAGTGCGAAAATAAAAATAAGTGCATCACATCATTTAAATAAAGTCTATTAACATAAAAGCCAATAAATTACAAGTCTTCATCACTTGTACATTTTTACTTTTTCCTTTGTTTGTGGTAGGTTCATCGACCTTCTAAACCTTAGCTGCAATAATTATATTTATGCAAGAGTGAGCAAAACAAATGCTCACTAGATATAGCAATGAACAACAAGAGAATAATAACTGCCAATGAATATGCTCATTAGAACTGAATAATACTCTATCAATGATTACCAAAATATAGAATCAACATATGAAATATATAAAATATCAACATAGGAATTATTGGATCAATAAAATAAAATATTGAACAGTAATTATTGTAACAATTATTGAGTAATGACTTCTTACATAAGCATCAATAATCCAAGATACTGTACAATACCGTGTGCTACTATGCAACCACGCGTATTACTGTACTTTTATCAACGAGTGATTCAACAGTTAATGGTAAAACTTTCGCCACTAATTTTATAAAAAGATACTTTTGTCGTTTTCTAAGTCCGACAATAATTCTGTTGTGGGGTCTACCAATGATTGTGTCGTCATACGAATATTCCCCGACCAAACGAATATTTTATAACAACTTGCTTAATTTGCAAAATTTATAAATATTACCCACAACTATAACATTATAAGAAATTCACACCTTAATATTCAAAAATATAATTCGAAAAAAATTAATCTTTATTTATGAAAGTTGGGGTATTACAACCTCCCCTTCTTATGAAATTTCGTCCTCGAAATTAGGTTACATACCTGGTATGTTGAAGAGGTGAGGATATCTTGATTTCATTTCAGATTCTAAGTCCCAGGTCATTTCCTCAACATCGTGGTTTCTCCACAAAACTTTGACTTGAGGTATAACCTTGGAGCGTAGAATATGTTCCTTCTTATCCAAGATTTTAATAAGTACCTCTTCGTATGTTAAATCTTCCGTTATCTCGTATGATTCCAACTCAATAATGTGGTTCGGGTCTTCCACATATTTACGTAACATGGATATGTGAAAAATGTTATGAACACGAGACATACTTGACGGTAAGGTAAGTCTATAAGCCACAGTTCCTACTCGATCAAGGATTTCAAATAAGCCAATGAATCAAAGATTGAGCTTTCCTCTCTTTCCAAATCTTGTAACTCCTTTCCATGGAGCAACACGTAATAACACATGTTCTCCAACATTGAATTCCACGTCCTTTCGATGAAGATCAACATAACTCTTTTGTCGATCTTGTGAGGTCTTTATACGTTGCCGGATCATTTGAATCTTTTCTGTAGTCATACGTACAAACTCTGGTCCCAACAATGTTACTTCACCCACCTCATCCCAACATACTGGAGAACGACACTTTCTTCCATACAACGCCTCAAATGGAGTCATGTCGATACTTGCTTGATAATTGTTGTTGTAGGAGAATTGCATTTATGGAAAGAACTTGTACCAACTTCCTTTGAAGTCAAGGACACAGAGTCTTAATAGATCTTCCAGAGTTTGAATAGTCCTCTCCAACTGCCCGTCCGTCTGAGGATGATATGCTGAACTAAATCGTAAATTCGTGCCCATAGCTTTTTATAAACTAACCCAAAACTGTGAAGTGAATCTTGGGTCTCGATCAAAACCTATGGCTACTGGCATATCATGCAGTCAACGACAAGTACTTTCCCGAAAGTATTCGTCACATAAAGGAGGTGGAGTTTATCAAGTTGGAGCAAAATAATATGACAGTATCGTAGTACGAGGCTAAGTTTGTCGAGTTGTCTCGGTTCGCATTCCATTTGGTTGATAATGAGGAGAGAATGACGCGAATGTTTCTGCGAGGTTTAAGACCCAAAATACGTCAATACCTCATTTCTCACAAACTGTGTTTGTATTCAGACGTTGTAAATAAGGCTCAGTTATTGGAGCGCGATAATGAGTCAACCCAACCAAGAGAGAGCAATCGACAAATCGATAATACCAGTGGTAGCAGTCATCGAAGCGGTGACAACAAACGTAAAGGAAATTATCATGCCAGAAATGGTAACCACTTTGGTGGTAATCATAACCAAGATAATAGAAGAAATTATTCAAGTGGAAATTTCTAGAAGAGAAGATTTAACGATGACGAAAAGACATCGACAGCAGCACTATCAACAAATTCTAGGGGAGGAGAAAGACCGTCAGTTAGATGCTACAGATGCAGAGAGGAGGGACACATAAGTCCAAACTGTCCACAGCCTTCCAAGGTATGTTTTAGTTGTGGAAAAGACGATCACATAGCTCGATTTTGTCCTATAGCGAAATCAAGTCCAGCTGGGACGGTGGCACCAAAGGTGGAAACTGACAAAATAAAGTCGGTGGTTTCAAGAAGAGCATTTTTTGTGACTTCTCAAAAAGCGAGTAACCCAAACGAAGTTAGCACGGGTTAGTTAATTATAAATTCTTGTGAAGTCTATACTTTATTAAATACCAGTTCAACCCATTCTTTTATCTCTCCTGCTTGCGCTCAACATTTAAATTTAACTCCTGAGAAATTAAACTTTGATTTATTTGTTGAAACTCCGTTGGGAGAAACCTTCATTACATCCATTGTTTATAAATCTTGCTTGATTCAAGCTGGCACCATCACATTACCTTTAGATCTTATCTCTTTAAAGATAATTGCCTTTGATGTAATTTTAGGAATCGACTGGTTAACTATTCATCTTGCTAAAATTGATTGTTTTTGTAAGGTTGTTAGTTTTCATATTCCTAACCAACCTATTATGCGAATTCAAGCAACCAAACCACTAAAGTCAAACACTTTAATATCAAGCCATAAAGTTATTCATTTATTGAAAAATAGATGTCAAGCTTTCTTAGCCCATGTCACTAATTTAAACAAAAATACGTCATATTTGAATTATATTTCTATTGTAAATAAATTTCCTGACGTATTCCCTGAAGAACTTCCTAGTCTACCCCAGAGCGTGAAATAAAATTTGTATCGACCTTGAACACGATACAAAACCCTCAAATATTTCTTCACCCAAAATGAACGTATCATGCGCCAAAGACGTTGGCTCGAGCTGTTGAAGATTACAACCATACCATTCAATATTATCATGGAAAAACAGAGAACGTGGTAGCTGATGCATTGAGTAGAAGATTGTATGCATTTACGAGTGCGATATTGTTAACACAAAGACCCATTTTGTAAGACTTACAAATGATAGAAATAGAGTTAAAGACTCTAGGGACTCACGTGATGATGTCAAATAATACGAGTAGAATCGACGTTAATCGATAAAGTTAAAACCGCTCAAGCTACACACCCGGAGCTGATGAATATGAAGAAGAAGGTTCAAGAGGGCATTATTCTAGAAGCAAGAATCGATGAAGAGAGTAAATCTTAACCCTTGATTTAATTGGGCCATTCAAAATCCTTGATCGAGTAGGAACTGTGGCCTATAGACTCGCTTTACCACCAAGTATGTCTCGTGTTCATAACGTTTTTCACATATCTATGTTACGTAAATATGTGGATGACCCGAACCACATTATTAAATTAGAACTAGACGAGATATTATAAGATTTAACGTATGAGGAGATACTTGTTAAAATGTTGGATAAGAGTGAATATATTCTACGCTCAAAGGTTATACCTCAAGAGTTAGAGTCTGACGAGATATCCTCATCTCTTCGACATACCAGGTACGTACGTAAATTTTGAGGGTGAAATTTCATAAGGAAGGGCGATTGTAAGACCCCAAATTTTATGAAATGAAAGTATTTAATTTAATTTTATTGTAATTATTATTTTATTTAGTAAATAGTTAAATTGATTAAGGTTAAAGTTAAGGGTGACATTTGAAAATTTTGCAAAGTAAGCAAGTTGATATAAAATATTCGTTGTGTTGGGAAATATTCGATTGGTCAGGGAATATTCGTTTTAACAGGGAATATTCGTACAAGGACACAATCATTGGTGGACCCAACAATAGAAGTATTGTCGTAGTTAGAAAATGACATAATTATCTTTTTATAAAATTAACGGCGAAAGTTTTACCGTTAAACTGTTGAACTACCCGGTGGTAAAAGAATAGTAATACGCGTGGTTGCATAGTAGCACGCGATATTGATTATTGATGCTTACGTGAGAAGTCACTCAGTTATACTCAATTATTGCTACAGTAATTGTTGTATAATATCTCTCATATTATTATCACAGTATCATCTACATAATATCTTATATTATTAAATCAATAATTGATCCCACAAAGTGATTCATATTATTATTTATAATATTGACATTGTCTAGAAAGTTCTGTCAAGGAGAGGTTTGGTCATCTAATTGCGCGCCAATAGGGAGAAGTCCTTATCGTAAAGCCCCCTCTTTCCTGAAAATGACCTGGTTGTTAAATATTGTGAGTTATAATATTAATGATGAATAAGTTCGTTTTGATTAAAGATGAAATTGATATTTCCATTGTGTTGGGATCATTAGTGTTAGTGGAAATCGACATCTATTCTGATAATAATTGATGTTTGGACGTTATATTGATCAATCGGGTAATTAATCGGATAAATGAGCAATTAATTGCTACTAATTCACATGCTTATAACTATTTATTCATATGTGTATACTATTGATTCACATGTATGTACTATTAGGGGAGGTGGTGCTAGATTGATAATACATCCATGACTAAATTAAAAATAGAGGTATAGATGAAGGTACTATACTGTAATTATTTTTTCACATGTATAGAACTACTGAGTCAAATTATTGTATTATTGATTCACATGATATACTATTAGGGGAGGTGGTGCAAGTTTAATAATACTTGCAGTACTAAATTAAAAATGAAGGAAAATATGAAGGTATTATACTATAATAGTTCGAGCCCCAAAACGTGCAATTATCAAAACTATATTTTCCTATAAATAGAAGTTCATTCTTCTTTCATTTTCACCAATTCACTAAGACTCACAAGAGAAATTATAGAGAGAGAATGTAAGACCCCGGATTTTATGAAATAAAAGTATTCAATTTTTTCTTATAATTACTATTCAGTAAATGGTTAAATTAATAAAAGTTTAAAGTTAAGGGTGATATATGAATTTTTTTAAAAATAAGCAAGTGGTTATAAAATACTCATTTCTATCGGGGAATATTCGTTTGGTCGTGGAATATTCTTTCTGTCGGGGAATATTCGTATGAAGGCGCAGCCATTTATGGGTCCCATAACGGAAAACGATTGGATGAAAAAAATGACAAGTATAAGTTGTTTACAAATAACGGCGTAGTTGTTACCGTTAATACTGTTGGAATACCCGGTGGTTAAAACACAGTAATATGCGTTGTTGCACAGTAGCACACGGTATTACACCAATTATTGATTCTTACGTAAGAAGACACTACTCAATAATTGTTACAGTAATTACTGTTCAATATTTTATTTTTGATTCAATAATTGCTGCGTTCTTATTTTATATTATTATTGTTTCAATAATTGTCACGGCACAGTATTTTCCATTATCAGATCAATAATTCATATTATTTGGATAATATTATTAGATAACATTATTGGCAATGTCTAGAAAGTTCTGTCAAGGAGAGGTTTGGTCACCTAATTGTGCGCCAGTAAGGAGAAATTCTTATTGGAAAGCCCCCTCTTTCTTGTGAACGGCTTGGTTGTCAGTATTGTGATTATGTAATATTATTTGTGAATAATTAATTATTGATTTATATGATAAAGAAAATATTCATTTTATGTGGATATAGATGGAGAAAATTTTTAAAGTGACAATTGTTGAAAATTGATATTTTATCTTTTCTGATAAAATAATATTTTATTATATTATTATAATATAATAATGATGATATTTTTACAATGAATGTGGGATATATGAGTATATGAGGAGGAAGAGTATTTTTGTTACATTAAATGATTAACACATATTTTGTGTGTCGGTGGACCCCATTTCTTGACTGAAATTTGATTATAGCCTGTAAAATTGCATGTTTATGGATTTCGGTCAATTTTTATTTGGAATTTGGAAAAACTTTCTTCTGTAAAGTTGTAGAGAATTGAATTTTCTATAAAAAGTCGCGAGATTCAAATTTTTTGATGAAGAGCTATTTATTATGAATTATTGAAGTTCCGAAGTTCCGAAATAATTAATTTTTGGAAGTCTTAAATAATTATTTTAAGAAAAATGTTTTTTCTTACTTTTTCTAGAAGGTTAGCATGTGTGAATTGCTGAAATTCAGATTTCAAGGAGTGTGTATACTATTGTTATAAATATTATTATTATATTCAATTTTCTGCTTTGGTGTTCTAAGCAATTTCCTATAAATAGGGTGCTTATGTTAGAATTGAAAAATACACCAGAAACTGAAGTTTTCTCTCTATTTCTCTCTCTATATTATCGAGTGTATTCTTGTGAGTATTTTGATATCTTGAGTGATATTATACGGTGCAAGTTCGTTCAGCGTTATTCCAGTCAGAAGTACTGCTCTTTTGATGTAAGGGATAGTAAGGGAGATTATTTTCTTCATAAATGATATTATTTCTTCAATATCATTATGCCGAAATATTGGTTTGAACATTTTATCAAATTTGGAAGTTTTTCATGTCGGGGTTACTATTCATGAGTTACTATTCACGAGTTACTATCCACGAGTTACTATTCATGAGTACTATTCACAAGTACTATTCACGAAGCATGATGATGGTTTTTGTGAAATTTCTATCTTTTAGTGTCGGAGTTACTATTCACGTATACGGCACTATTCACATATACGGCACTATTCGCAAATACGACATTATTCACAGAAAAGTTAAGTTTTCTTTATATGTCCAAGATTGTCTGTTATGATTCCTATCTTTGATTGGATCTATATTTTGGTCTTCATTCTTGAATTTTACTCCACTTTGGTTATTTATGAAGTATTTTTGAACTTGGGTTGTTTAAAGTACGAATCTTTAATATTTGTTCTTTTGTTTCACTGGATTCATTTTTTTAAAAATATTTTGCATCATCCTCAGTCCTAAATGATGATATAACTGAATATCTTTGGCCTGTAGTGCAAAGATGAATGATTTCTGATGAATATCTTTGGCTCGTAATGCAAAGATGACCTTTTGTTGAATATCTTTGGCATGTAGTTCAAAGATGACTTATTGATGAATATCTTTGGCCCGTAGTGCAAAGATGAATGATATCTGATGTATATCTTTGGCCCGTAGTGAAAAGATGAATGATTTCTGATGAATATCTTTGGCATGTAGTGCAAAGATGGTCTGTTGAAGAATATCTTTTGCCCGTAGTGCAAAGATGAATTTATTAATATGATTATGAATATGAACTGTGATTTGGTATAACCATGATCTTTGATGTTTCAGGTGATGAAAATTATCTTTGTCCTGAATGAGAAAAAGAATTTAGAACAACGAATACAATTATGAGTTATACATGTGATTGTAGACAGGAATTGTTGATTGATGTTACAGGGATAAAACATTGTTGGTGGACTTTTAACATGGAGAAGATAATAGACTTTATAGTCTATTTGACTCTTCAAATGGATTGCTCATTCCGCTGCAACTATGGTTAAAATTTTTATCATCTACCATATGTTCTAAATCTTTGATTTATTATTGATGAAGGCTATTGATAATTTAATTATCTTTAGTCATAATATTTTTTACTGAGCTAGTTGTGCTCACCCTTTTGCTTCACAATTCCTTTCAGGTAATAAAAGTGTAGCTGGGACAAACGGGGAATAAAAGGGGAATAGAACGGTGGTCTATAGATGTTGAGGGTGAGATGAATTTAACTTGGAAGGGTGTTTTGCCACTATCATACAAGATGATAAGACAGGGTTGTACCCATCCACTTGCTGAGTATATTTACAGGCACTACCTATATAATCTTGGTGTTTGTTTGGAGTATAATTCTCAATTAGAGACAGTGGAGATAATGATATGTCAAGAGAAGACTCACCATTGGGAAGAATATGATAGTAATCTTCTCGTTTTTCTTTGGGGTCTATTGGGTCAACCAAGGATAATTCTGTGGCCATATGATATCTATCATAACCTAGACGGATGGCCTCCTATGTACGAAGGTTTCCTTGAGCACTTCCCAAAGTTTCTAATTTCTAAAACAGTTTTCGACTATACCTTTATGTAAGGTGTCATTATGAGGTGCTGTCCACGGTTGGGACATGAGTCACAGTTGGTCTATATTTGTATTTAAACTCACAGTTTACGTGTTATCATATTTTGCATGACAATTGTATTGATAAAGTTATAGTTATTTCTGTACCATGTATTTTGCGACTCAGAATGAGTTGGATGGAATGGACCTATTTTGGGGATGTCACAGTTGGTATCAGAGCTTAGGGATATGATCTCTGGCGGAGATCGGGATTAGAGTAGGAGGGGAAAGATGAGTAAATCCTTCGCTAGTGTCTCCTACCTAAGCTTATTTGTTGGTCAGTCATAATATCGGGATATTATGTGATATGTTAATTTATTAAATTATCCTTTATTTTTGAAGCTGTATTCTAGAATGATATCTGAAATACAGGAGATGAGCAACGGAGAAATCATGATGACAGGAAAGATGGAATCTGAAATTAAAGAAAGGTATTCTCAACTCTTTGAAATACCAGGTACGTAAATTTCGAGGACGAAATTTCATAAAGAGGGGAGATTGTAAGACCCCGAATTTTATGAAATAAAAGTATTCAATATTTTCTAATAATTACTATTCAGTAAATGGTTAAATTAATAAAAGTTTAAAGTTAAGGGTGATATATGAAAATTTTTTAAAATAAGCAAGTGGTTATAAAATACTCATTTTTATCGGGGAATATTCGTACGACGGCGCAACCATTTGTGGGCCCCATAACAGAAAGCGATTGGATGAAGAAAACGACAAGTATAAGTTGTTTACAAATAACGGCATAGTTGTTATCGTTAATACTGTTGGAATACCCGGTGGTTAAAACACAGTAATACGCGTTGTTACACAGTAGCACACGGTATTGCACCAATTAAGAAGGCACTACTCAATAATTGTTACAGTAATTACTGTTCAATATTTTATTTTTGATTCAATAATTGTTGCGTTGATATTTTACATTATTATTGTTTCAATAATTATCACGGCACAATATTTCCCATTATCGGATCAATAATTCATATTATTTGGATAATATTATTAGATAACATTATTGGTAATGTCTAGAAAGTTCTGTCAAGGAGAGGTTTGGTCACCTAATTGCGCGCCAGTAAGGAGAAATTTTTATTGGAAAGCCACCTCTTTCCTGGGAACGGCCTGGTTGTCAGTATTGTGATTCTGTAATATTATTTGTGAATAATTAATTATTGATTTATATGATAAGAAAAATATTTATTTTTTGTGGATATAGATGGAGAAAATTTTTAAAGTGATAATTGTTGAAATTTGATATTTTATCTTTTCTGATAAAATAATATTTTATTATATTATTATAATATAATAATGATGATATTTTTTTAATGAATGTGGGATATATGAGTATATGAGGAAGAGTATTTTTGTTGAATTAAATGATTAACACATGTTTTGTGTGTCGGTGGACCCAATTTCTTGACTGAAATTTGATTTTAGCCTGTAAAATCGTTTGTTTATGGATTTCAGTCAATTTCTATTTGGAATTTGGAAAAACTTTCTTTTGCAAAGTTGTAGAGAATTGAATTTTCTATAAAAAGTCGCGAGATTCGAATTTTCTGATAAAGAGCTATTTATTATGAATTATTGAAGTTCCGAAGTTCCGAAATAATTGATTTTTAGCAGTTTTAAATAATTATTTTAAGAAAAATGTTTTTTCTTACTTTTTCTAGAAGGTTAGCATGTGTGAATTGCTGAAAGTCAGATTTTAAGGAGTACGTATACTATTTTTATAATATTATTATTATATTCAATTTTCTGCTGTGGTGTTTTAAGCAATTTCCTATAAATAGGGTGCTTAGGTTAGAATTGAAAAACATACCAGAAACTAATGTTTTCTCTCTATTTCTCTCTCTATATTATCGAGTGTATTCTTATGAGTATTTTGATATCTTGAGTGTTGTTATATGGTGCAAGTTCGTTCAACATTATTCTAGTCAGAAGCACTGCTCTTTTGAGGTAAAGGATAGTAAGGGAGATTATTTTCTTCATAAATGATATTATTTCTTCAATATCATTATGCCGAAATATTGGTTTGAACTTTTTATCAAATTTGGAACTTTTTCATGTCGGGGTTACTATTCATGAGTTACTATTCATGAGTTACTAGTCACGAGTACTATTCACGAAGCATGATGATGGTTTTTATAAAATTTTTATCTTTTGGTGTCAGAGTTACTATTCACGTATACGACACTATTCACATATACGGCACTATTCACAAATACGACATTATTCATAGAAAAATTAAGTTTTCTTTTCTGTGTCCAAGATTGGATGTTATGATTCCTATCTTTGATTGGATCTATGTTTTGGTCTTCATTCTTGAATTTTACTCCACTCTGGTTATTTATGAAGTATTTTTGAACTTGGGTTGTTTAAAGTACGAATCCTTAATATTTGTTCTTTTGTTTCACTGGATTCGTTTTCTTTAAAATATTTTGCATCATCCTCATTCCTAAATGATGATATAAATGAATATCTTTGGCCTGTAGTGCAAAGATGAATGATTTCTGATGAATATCTTTGGCTCGTAATACAAAGATGACATGTTGTTGAATATCTTTGGCATGTAGTGCAAAGATACTTGTTGATGAATATCTTTGGCATGTAGTGCAAAGATGACTTATTGATGAATATCTTTGGCCCGTAGTGCAAAGATGAATGATTTCTGATGAATATCTTTGGCCCGTAGTGCAAAGATGAATGATTTTTGATGAATATCTTTGGCATGTAGTGTAAAGATGGTATGTTGATGAATATCTTTGGTCCGTAGTGCAAAGATGAATTTATTAGTATGATTATGAACATGAACTGTGATTTGGTATAACCATGATCTTTGATATTTCAGGTGATGAAAATTATCTTTGTCCAGGATGAGAAAAGGAATTTAGAACAACAATTACGATTATGAGTTATACATGTGATTGTGGGCAGGAATTATTGATTGATGTTACAGGGATAAAACATTGTTGGTGGACTTTTAACATGGAGAAAATAATAGACTTTATAGTCTATTTGACTCTTCTAATGGATTGCTCATTATGCTGCAACTATGGTTGAAATTTTTATCATCTACCATATGTTCTAAATCTCTGATTTATTATTGATGAAGGCTATTGATAATTTAATTATCTTTAGTCATAATATTTTTTACTGAGCTAGTTATGCTCACCCTTTTGCTTCACAATTCCTTTCAGGTAATAAAAGTGTAGCTGGGACAAGCGGGGAATAACAGGGGAATAGAACGGTGGTCTATAGATGTTGAGGGTGAGGTGAATTTAACTTGGAAGGGTGTTTTGTCACTATCATACAAGATGTCTAATGACATACAACCTCGTGTCATCATAAGACAGGGTTGTGCTCATCCACTTGCTGAGTATAATTACAAGCACTACCTATATAATCTTGGTGTTTGTTTGGAGTATAATTCCCAATTAGAGAGAGTGGAGATAATGATATTTCAAGAGAAGACTCACCATTGGGAAGAATATGATAGTAATCTTCTCATTTTTCTTTGGGGTCTATTGGGTCAACCAAGGATAATTTTGTGGCCATATGATATCTATCATAACTTAGACGCATGGCCTCCTATGTACGAAGGTTTCCTTGAGCACTTCCCAAAGATTCTAATTTCTAAAACAGTTTTTGACTATACCTTTATGTAAGATGTCATTCTGAGGTGTTGTCCATGGTTGTGACATGAGTCACAGTTGGTATATATTTGTATTTAAACTCACAGTTTATGTGTTATCGTATTTTTCACGATAATTATATTAATAAAGTTGTAGTTGTTTCTGTATCATGTATTTGGCGACCTAGAATGGGTTGGATGGAATAGACCTATTTTGGGGATGTCATAGTTGGTATCAGAGCTTAGGGATATGATCTCTAGTGGAGATCGGGATTAGAACTAGGAGGGGAGAGATGAGTAAATCATTCACTAGTGTGTCCTACCTAAGCTTATTTGTTGGTCAGTCATAATATCGAGATATTATGTGATATGTTAATTTGTTAAATTAACCTTTGTTTTTGAAGCTGTATTCTAGAATGATATCTGAAATACAGGAGATGGGTAATGGAGAAATCATAATGACAGGAAAGCTGTATTTGTATGAATATTATTTTTGTTCAGTATTCATAAGGAATATCATTTTCGTTCAATATTCATTATCTTTGTTTAATATTCGTAAGGAATATTATTTTCGTTCGATATTCGTAAGGGATATTATTTTATTCACTATTCATAGAAATAATTTTTTTTATACTCTGTAGTATGTGAGTAATATTATTCCGTCTCGTATTCCTGATTATACCCTCATTTTGTTAAAGTATTTTTTCTATACTCCGTGAAATTAGTAGAATATCCTTGAAATTTACGCTTCATTTATTATCATTTCACAAGGATATTTTCTGCAAATTCTTGTTAAATTTTAAGTTTTTCATGCCAGAGTACTATCCATAAGTAGTATTCATTTTTACGGTACTATTCATAAAGTACTATTAACGGGATACTATTCACAAAATACTATTTATGGGTAATATTCACAAAGTACTATTCACGGGTACTATTTACGGAGTACTATTCCCGAAGTACTATTCACGGGGTACTATTCACTCAGGTACTATTCACCCAGGGAATTATTCATGACAAAAATTGATTTCTTTGCTGTCCAAATCATTTTTGATATAATATTATTCTTGAAATTTACTCCACAAAACAGTATCATGTTGACAATTTGGACATTATTGAATTCTGGATAAATTAAGGTATAAATCTTTAAAAATTTATCATTTGTTTTCTTTTAATTGAATTCTTATATCATTGTCATCATCCTCATGCTTATATTGTGATAAAAGTCATCTGTGGCTTATGTGCATAGATGTACTATTGATTTGTATGATTATGACCAGGGATTATTCGGTATAATCATGACCGTAATGTTACAAATGATGTGGTAAAAGTCATCATTGGCCTGTAGTGCAATGATGGACAATTGTTGGTATGATTATGACCAGTGATTATTCGGTATAATCATGACCATTGATGATTACATGAATATCCTTGACCCGTAGTGCAGAGATGATTCGATGATGTGGTTTATTTTTTAAGCTGAGTCTCAGCGATAAAATTGATGATAAACTTTTTAAATCATAGAAGATAGTAGATATCATATTCTGCTCAATTCTTCTAATGGATTGCTTGTTCCGCTGCAGTTGTTGATCTAAAACTTGTTGTCTATTGTATTCTATCAGTTGTTATACTGTTGAAGGCTAAGGATAATTTATTCAGCATCATCTTAGTCATAATATTTCTTACTGGGCTAGTTGAGCTCACCCTTTTTCTTTCATTGTTCTCTTCAAGAAATGAGAACGTAGCTGGGACTAGTTGGGGAACAGAGTGACGGTCCGAGATGGTGGCTATAGTAGTCCTCACTATTTTATGAAATAGTGTGATAATAAATGTAATGAGGACTTCATTTGAGTTTGAATACTGTCTATGAGACAATATTCGTGTAAAAACTCTAAGCTACGCTGCTGTCGTATTGTATAAAAGAAGTTTGTATTTAAT
This sequence comes from Panax japonicus, assembly GCA_020205505.1. Classification (NCBI taxonomy): domain Eukaryota; kingdom Viridiplantae; phylum Streptophyta; class Magnoliopsida; order Apiales; family Araliaceae; genus Panax; species Panax japonicus. The sequence continues at coordinate 67,241,470 of CM035107.1, forward strand.
TTCTGTACCATGTATTTGGTGACTCAAGATGGGTGATGTATACCTATTTTTGGGGCGTCATTAAAATTCTCTGATTCTAGTGTGATTTTCATTTCTAAACTAAGAATCCTATTTATAAGAGAACGACAGGATACTATTTAGGAAATATCACAGATTGCACAGGAAAACTTTCATGGGCGCAACTTATCAGTATTTTCTTTTTTAATGTGTTGGCCAATGAGGAGAGAGTATTAGTGTGAGACCCCAGATTTTATGAAAAAATATTTAATTTTCTCGAAATATATTTTTGAATATTATGGTGTGGATTTGAGATAGTGTTATAGTTGTGGATAATGTTTATAAATTTTGCAAAGTATGCAAGTTGTTGTATAATATTCGATTGGTCGGGGAATATTCTTTTTATCGAGGAATATTCGTATAATGGCACAATCATTGGTGGACCCCACAACGAAAGTATTGTCGTAGTTAGAAAATGACAAAATTATCTTTCTATAAAAATAACGACGGAGGTGTTACCGTTAAAACTGTTGAACTACTCGGTAGTAAAAGTATAGTAATACGCGTGGTTGCATAGTAGCACACGGTATTGATTATTGATTTTTACGTGAGAAGTCACTCAGTTATACTCAATTATCGTTACAGTAATTGCTGCATCATATCTCTCATATTATTGATTCAATTATTGTTACAGTATCATCTGCATAATATGTTATATTATTAAATCAATAATTGAGATGGCAAAGTTATTCATATTATTATTTACAATATTGACAATGTCTAGAAGTTCTGTCAAGGAGAGGTTTAGTCACCCAATTGCGCGCCAATAAGGAGAAATCCTTATCGGAAAGCCCCCTCTTTCCAGGGAATGACATGGTTGTTAAATATTGTGAATTATAATATTAATGATGAATAAGTTCGTGTTGATTAAAGATGAATTTTATAGTTCCATTGTGTTGGACTTATTTGTGTTAGTATAATTGATGTCTGGATGTTATATTGTTCAATTGGGTATTCAGAACACTTTTCCTGTCAGAGTACTATTCACGAGTTACTATTCACGAGTTACTATTCACCTATAAGATATATTTCTGTTCTGTCCAAATCATTTTTGGGTATAATATTATTCCATGAGGAGATGTGCTAATTTTTCAGACCGTTGGTTGAAGATATAATAGTAAATCAATATGGACCGCTGGTGGAAACTATAATAGTAAATCAATATGGATCGCTGGTTTAAAGTTTTAATAGTAAATCAGTATGGATCGTTGCTTTAAGTTTTAATAATAAACCAATATGGACCGTCCGTTTAAAAGTAAATCAATCTGGACCGTTCATGAATTAGTTACTATTCAGTCAACTCTCCTTTAAATAGAAGCTCATTCCTTCATTATTTCTTATGAATTCACTGAAACTCTAGAGAGAGAAACTATAGAGAGAAAGAAGAAAAGTATTCCGCTACTTCACTACTCCAATATCCTATTTCTTCTAAGGTAGGGAATATTATTTGTTGTACTCATAAGGGGTATTCTTTCTTTCTTACTCATGAAGAGAACTTCTATTATTCCATTCTTTATTATTCTGTTGGAATAATCTGTATACGCAGGATACCCTATACTTGGTGAAATTCTTCTGTTATTTCATTCTTATTATTCTGTTGGAATAACCTGTTTATGCGAAGTACCGCATACATGGTGAAATTCTTCTAATATTCTGTTCTTTATTATTCTGTCGGAATATCCTGTCTGTGCGTTTACGCCAGACCTGATTCCATTATTTATTATTCTGTCAGAATATCCTGTCTGTGAGTTTACGCCGGACCTGGTTCCATTATTTATTATTCTGTTGGGAATAACCTGTCGGTGCAGTCTATCGCACGCATGGTGAATCCTTCTGTTATTCCATTCTTTATTATTCTGTTAAAATAACCTGTCTATGTGGATTACCACATGCATGGTGAATGATCCTGTGTATCCATTCCTTATTAAATTGTGGAAATGATCTGTATACGTGGATTACCGCATGGCGGGTGAAAATCCATTTGCAGTTTCATATATTGTATTATACTCAGTTGGTTAAAGCTTTGGCTTCTATACTCCATGAAATTAGAGGAATATCCTTGATATTTACGCTTCATCAAGTATCTTTTCATGGAAATATTCTTCTGATCATTCTTGAATTTTACTGCACAGAGCATTATCATGTTAACAATTTGGACATTATTGAGTTCAGGATAAATTAACTTATAAATCTTTAAAATTTATTATTGAACCTGTTTTATTAAATTGTCATCATCCTTATATTATGTTGAAAGTCATCTTTGACTTACGTGCATAGATGGACTTGGTATGAATATGACCAGTGATTATTCGGTATAATCATGACCGTAATGTGACGAATGATGTGGTAAAAGTCCTCATTGGCCTGTAGTTCATTGTTGGACAGTTGTTGGTATGATTATGATCATGGATTATTCGGTATAGTCATGACCATTGATGATTATATGAATATCCTTGGCCGTGGAGCAGGGATGATTTGATTTTATTCATTAAGCTGAGTCTCAGTGATAAAGTTGATGAAAAACTTTTTAAATCATAGAAGACGGTAGATTTTATACTTTACTTGACTCTTCTAATGGATTGCTTATTCCGCTGTAGTTTTTGATTTAAAACTTGTTGTCTATTATATTCTATCAGTTGTTATACTGTTGAAGGCTATTGATAATTTATTCTGCATTATCTTAGTCATAATATTTCTTATTGGGCTAGTTGAGCTCACCCTTTCTTTCACTGTTCTCTTCAGGAAATGAGAACGTAACTAGGACTAGTCGGGGAACAGAGTGATGGTCCTAGATGGTGCATTAGTAGTCCTCACTATTCTGTGAAATAGTGTGATAATAAATGTAATGAGGACTCCATTGAGTGTGGATATTGTCTAGATGACAATATTTGTATTAAAACTCACAGCCTATGTTTTGTCGTATTTCACACGACTGTTGTATAATTAAGTTGTATTTGTATTCAGTACCTTGTATCTGGCAACCCAAGATGGGTGATGTATACCTGTTTTGGGGGCGTCACAATTAGTATCCAATAGACCAATGAAAGGGCACCCTTATTCACAAGTTAGTGAATAGTACTGTATAATTTGAAAGTTTGGCCAATAATCTCATAACCAGCCAATCAAAGGATTACCTCATTTGAATGTAATTTAGGGGTCACGGAAGAATTATGTATCCTAAAAAAACTAAATGAATAAACACCAATTTAAAAGGATAATTGAACAAACATCATTAATTAATTATTATTCTTATCTTTAATCAACACGAACTTATTCATCATTAATATTATAACTCATAATATTAACAACCAGATCATTCCCAGGAAAGAGGGGGCTTTCCGATAAGGACTTCTTCTTATTGGCGCGCAATTAGATGACCAAACCCCTTTCCTCGACAGAACTTTCTAGACATTGTCAATAATGCAAATAATAATATGAATAATGGTGTCATCTCAATTATTGATTTAATAATATAAAATATTGTGCAGATGATACTGTGACAATAATTGAATCAATAATATGAGATACAATGCATCAACTACTATTGCAATAATTGAATAAAACTGAGTGACTTCTCATATAAGCATCAATAATCAAAGATATTGCACAATACCGTATGCCACTATGCAATCACGCGTATTACTGTACTTTTATCACCGGATATTTCAATAGTTTTAACGGTAAAAGCCTTTCCGTTATTTTTATAAAAAGGTTATTTTTGTCGCTTTCTATATATCCGACAGTAATTCTGTTGTAGGGTCCACCAATGATTGTTCCGTCATACGGATATACCTTGATAAAATGAATATTCACCGACCAAACGAATATTTTATGACAACTTGCTTACTTTTCAAAATTTGTAAATATTACCCACACCTATAACATTATATAAAATCCACACCTTATTATTCAAATCTGTATTCATAAAAAGTTGGGGTCTTACAACATGTTCCTTCTCTAGAACTATATTCTCATCTATAACAGTAGTAAGCACATTATCTGAACTATGCTATAATTTTTGAACCTGAGGAGAAGTTACTTCAAGCTCCACCTTCTAACCAACACTATCAAAACTATCAATATGAGGAACAGAGGATTCCTTGTTCTTATGAAGCATAACAGACTCATCAAAAGGAACATCTATGCCATTGATGACCTTTACTGACTTATAATCTGTACACCAAAGTCTATAAGCCTTTACATCATAACCATAACCAAGACAGATGTATTTCTTGTCTCTAGGTTCGAGTTTTCCCTCATTCACATGTGCATATACAGAACAACCAAATACCCTAAGAGATGAATAATCTGTAGGATTACCCGAACAAATCTTTTCAGGGGTCTTACATTCTATAGGTGTACAAGGAGAACGATTCACCAAGAAAGGAGTTATGTTCACTAATTCTGCCCAGAATTTCTTGCCTAAAGCTGAATTTAACAACATGCACCTAACCTTCTCTATCAAGGTTATGTTCATCCGTTCTGCAACTCCATTCTGCTACGGTGTCTTCACTACTGTACGATACCTAACAATTTCTTCATTCTTGCAGAACTCATTGAACTCAGTCTCATAAAACTCAAGGCCATTATCTATTTTGAACCTCTTAATCTACTTTCCTATCTACTTCTCAACCAAAGTATTCCATTGTTTGAATGTCAGAAAAACGTCATTCTTATGTTTTAAAAACTAGACCCAAACCTTCCTGGATTAATCATCAATAAAGGTTAGCAGATAATGTGCACCTCTACCTTTGGAAGGAATTCATGAAGGGCCCTTAAAGGTATGCACAAATATAGTCCAAAGTCATATTTGTTATATGAACCGTAGTCTTGAAAATAACTCGTTTCTACTTCCCCAAGACAGAATGCTCACATAAGTCTAGCTTTCCTATTTTCTGTCCAAACAAAAGACCTCTGTTATTGAAAACATCCATGCCATTTTTACTCAATGGCCTAACCCCATATACCACACCTGGTGGAGTCATTGGCAGTAACTGAAGAACAAATTACATCTAAATCTGTATTTGTAGAACCCTCTAACTTATATAAAGTACCGACATTGATTCCTTTCATCAACACAAGAGAGCCTCTACTAATCTTCATAACTCCACCTTCAATTGTGTACTTACACCCATTTTTATCCAGCGTACCCAAAGATATGAGATTCTTCTTCAAACATGGAACAGGTCTAACATCTAACAATATCCTGATTATGCCATCATGAATCTTAATTTTTATTGTACCAATGCCAATTACTTTGCATTTAGAATTATTTCTCATCAAAACAATTCCTTCATCAAACGGTTCATATGTGGAGAATAAATCACAAGTATAACACATATGATAAAAGCACCGGAAATCCAAAATCCAGTCACTAAAAAGTCTTTCTTTATCATCGGCTACTAATAGACGATCAAAACTATCTTCAGCAACACTAGCATGAGCAGGCTTTCTTGCCCCTTGATTCTGCTGGTTCATCACATTATTTCCACTATGAATTTAACCATGATTGTCTCATCTCTGTTCTTTTTTTTTCAATTTCGGACAATTACACTTTATATGTCCCTTTGCATGGCAATAGTTACAACTAAAATGTTTATTTTGAGATTTTGATCTGTGTGTACTGCCACCTTTTTAACTTCTCTAAACTGACCTCCCTTTGACAAACAATTTAACACATTGATCATCACTTTTCCCAAAACTCATCTCAGAATCTAGTTTTTGTTTACTCATAAGATTCGTCTTAACATCCTCAATTGAGATAGTGTCTCTACCATAAATCATTGTGTCTCTAAAGTGCTTAAATGAAAGAGGTAATGAGACTAACAATAATAGGCCTTGATTTTCATCATCAATCTTAACATCAATATTCTGTAACTCAGTTACAATTGAACTAAACTCAGTGATATGAGATTTGATTTTAGTACTTTCTGACATATACAAGGTATAAAGACACTGTTTAAGTCTCAATCTATTAGTGAGGGACTTCGTCAAATAGAGTAGTTTCTACTAACACCTCCTGCAACACATCATTTGAAAGACAACTGAATTGCCGAAAGTGCTTTATCATCCATAGTTTTCCATTCTAAGTTAGACATCTTGCTAGCTTTATTTGTCTCTTCATATGTATCAGACATATCTACAGGCTTTATTGGCTTTCCTATAATGACTTTCTTCAAGCCTTGATGAGTAAGAACAACCTTCATCCGAACCTATCAAAGACTGAAACTAATATTTCCATCGAATTTGTCAATATCAAATTTCAATGATGAAGTCGAACTCAACGCCATAGTATGGATCAATAATAACCAAGTTCTTGATACCAGATTATTATGACAAACTATGACAAACAAAATAAATCAACACAAAAAAATAAAGACAATAAAACAAGATTTTACATGGAAATCCAAATCGGGAAAAAACAACGGAAAAGACAAAAGAAATCCACTAAATATTTGAAGAATACAAAATACAGAGAGAGTTATGAGAATTCTTAGAATACTTCTGAAATTTCTCTACTCCAAAAATCCAACACCTATATTTATAGGTCATATGAAAATTTCATAACCAAATAGGATTAGAAATACTTCTAAAATGTCACTACTCCAAAAACCCAACACCTATATTTATAGGCCATAGAAAAATTTCTTAACCAAATAGGATTAGAAATACAAAATTGAATATAGCTAGGAAAGATCGGATTCTAGGTAATACCTAAATCCAAATCCAATAAGGATTCATGTCATACCCAACACTAACCTTTTATAGATTCACAATGGGATCTTTCCATTGTGACATGATCGTTAATCTATTCTAACTTGGACACTTGTCGATTTCCAATTTTTTGACTTTGAAATGTTATCGGCTAGGACCATTTCAAGTCTTTTTTTTATCGTACTTTGTTAGGTGCGGATGTAGCCGCATATTTTTGTCCTTAGCATATATAGTTGTTAGACATAATTTCAAAACTACCTTATTCTTATTGCCTATTTTTACGAGAATTATCCTTGAAATCTTCAGTACTAGGTGTATGACATTGTCATAACTTGTCAGAAGAAATGAACTCTACGATTATGCATAATTGCAGAGTTATATGTCCAATAATAAAGTGACAAACATAAGGCTTGACTCTACAATCAGTTTTCATACTCTACGATCTTTATAAGTATACTAAATGCTCTACGATCTTAGAATCCTTCCTAGTTTTCAACTCTACGAACAGTCTTCAACTTTAGCTTTTTAACAATACATTTATATTAAGTAATGGATCAACTTAACAAATTTGATCTCTACACTAAGTCCTTATACATAAATTATTTTTTAAAAACTTTACAAAAGTTACTGATTTTACAAATATACATTAAATTCTCATTTCATCATCAAATCAAATATATACATAAACTAGAGTACTAACATATTTGTTTATAATAATATTTTTTTATAGTTAATTTTATTATATATGCTTTAACAATAATTTCTTTTTATGTATGAATTATCGTAAATATGGTTAAACAAGTGACTTTTTAAAGAAAAATCATTAAAATATTAAGATCCGCAAGTATAATAAGGATTATGAAATTATTATTTTACTTTTATATTAATTTTGTGATTTTTATGATGTAGAGGATATAATAGGAATTATAAAAAATTTATTTATGTGATTTATATAATTTTGGTCTAAATTCGTCCATTTTTAAACAAAAGACTTTGACATGTAAAGTACTCAAAATTTTCATTCATTTTTTTCATTTTCGCTAGCGAGAGAATTGGACCAAAACTTAGATTTTTAGTCATTTTCTTCTTTTCTGCCAATTTTTAAAGGTGAAAGTATTATTCTTTAAAATAATACTATAGTGACAAAAGATAGTTATAATAAATTAAACATAAAAGATGTTTTGAATTATAATCTATCTAACAAAATACAAGTGATTTTGAATTTCCGACTCATCCTAATAAATCATCTGGACCGTCTAAAGTTTGAGATAAATCACACCGTCCATGTAATGCCGGAGGCACATGACACAACTAGTTAGTGGATATTTTATCATACATGTGTGAATCTAATAGTTATAACCAATAAATACTATCCACATGATTTTGTATGCTCTTTTTATATCTAATCTTTTATTACCAAAGTATTATCGTTGTGATTTAGGCTTATCAACATCAACAAAGCAAAATTAACTTTGGCGATTAACTTCTTTTCTTGATAAGATTATTCTCTTTTATATTTAAAATAATACAAAAGCAAAAATAAGTTTGAAAATTAAGCCTTATTAGACCTCTAACGTTATTCCATCCTACTAGCTAAAGATCTTATGTGCGTCGAAAATATAAAGTTTTGATCACCATTTTTCTTTCCCATTACTTCATCCATTAATTTTATTTATTATTCGCAAAATAGCAATACTTCAGAAAGATAAAATAATCAAAATTGCTTCAATCAAACAACTATTTTGGCGGAAATTGATATTTTCACAAGTAAAAATGATAATTTTTTTAAAAAAATTACGTGAATAGTAAAAAGGGTCCACTTCATATGAGAGGAAGCATGTGAAAATATAATTTAGATAAATCTTATTATGTTTATTAAAAAAAAATCAAAATTTTCAATGAATAGATTAATGATATAACTCGTACATAAGTATTCGATTGAAAAGGCTTAAGATTTTCTCAAATATATGACTTAAATGGCAGCACATTGATTTTTCTTATTTAATGAATAAATGTGAATGCTTTTTAAGCTCAAGGAACGGGTATCAATAAATAGGGAAAAAAGTAGTTGAATACCAATAAAATGGGTTTTGGATAAGAATATTAGACTTTATTTATAATTAGTGATTAATCTACGTGTTATTTTGTCTTAGTAGGAAGCAAAGCTTTTGTACATTGCCCCGTGAAAAAGAAAGATGAATGTAAAGGCACCTAGCTCTAGCAGCCCCCAAACTCTAAAGTATCAAACCTTCTACTTTCTTTGTCCCTTTCAAGCTTTTGCAAAATTAAAAGATAAATACTTTGACTTTTTAATATAAATTCATTCAAAACTTAAATGCAACGACTAATTCACACTAAATTAAAGTAAAGATTGTTGCGAGCTATCAATTTTAAATATTAATATTTTATAAATTAACTTTAAAAAAATTAAATTAAAATTCTTTTTATAGAACAAAGGGAATACCTCAATTGTACATTATTCTTAACACCCATCACAACTAAAATGCCATTTGATCACTATATAAAAAACACAAAGTATAAAATAAAGAAGAAGATTGTTCCGTAATTGTGAATTCAAGCATATATACTTCGTAATGTCTTAATTTATATTCAAACTTTTAAAAAACTTGATCATTATAGTTTTGTTTTTTGCTGTTGATGGTAGTACCTTTCGAATGTTTTCATTTTCAAGGGTTATGTTTATTTTTAAAAATTATATTTGAGATAAGAATATTAATTTTAAGTGTCTTGTTTGTTTTCAAATTTAGACTTGCGATTATTAGTTTAGGAATTATAAATAGACTTAATAGTCTTATGATAATAATCTTAGGATAGTCTTGGGATTATAATCCTATCAAGATTGTAATCCTTGCAAACAAACATAATCCAGGTAACTTTCTACATTTGCCAACTCGGCTAAAACACAATAGAATTAAAGACAATTCAGTTATGTATTGTGAATTTTTTTTTGTATCGAATTATGACTGTGACGTATATCAATACATGAGATTGGTTAGGATTATAAGGTTGATTCATTATATTAAATGCATCGTTAAAATAGTACTGATTATAGTTATCCACGTAATTCACAATAAAAAGTCGCTATATAAAGTCACAAGATATATCATTTTTCGTTTTAATACTAGACATATATTTTATTTAAAAATAAAATTTATTTTTTAAAAATATATATCTCGCATTTGTTAGTGTTATAAATTATATAATATATATATATATATATATAGATGTCTAGACTCATTCCTCTCATCTTTATTGTAATGATCTTTGATCTTTTGAAACTCCCATATTCTTTAAGTTTTGAAACTCATGACCTTTACGTTTTGAAACTTTCATATATTGATGTTGATGTACCTATAAATAGATGTATTATAAAGAGAATGAGATAGATGAAAATATAAGGAGAATGCTCTCTATTTTCACTAATCATTATTCTTAATATTAGTATTCTTTTATAATACGTTATCAACACGAATTGCTCCTCACTTTCGTCAATTAAAGATAATCATATTTGATTTGAAGGAGAAGGTATATATATATATATATGGATACAAAAAAAATTTAGCATAACATACTGCATATTATTCCATTTAAAATCTATGATTAGAGTTTGTTGTACTTAACGAAAATATATTCACATAATAAATAAATATCCAATAAAACTAATGTTATAGTTTAGTTGATGATTACAGTTTAATGTTGATGGTCAGCAACTTTGCCAATATCATATCAATTGGATGATTATTCAACTGTTAGGATGTTTTTCTTTTTTGGCATGGTAGCATATTTGAAAATTATATTTTAATATTTTGAGTTTATTTAAATGCTATAACACACACACACACACACACACACACACACATATATATATATATATATTGCTCTCTCATTTCCGTTATTCATCATCATTTTTTATATTGTATGACTAAATATATATTTTATGCTTATATAATTTTTATAACTAGATATTCATGAACATGTGGATAATTATAATAAACTAAATTTCTAATGATTTTTGATAATTTTTTTGTATGAAGTTACAATGACAAATCTTGCCAAACATGAGTTCGTGGCACTTGATATTACGGGTAAGAATTATTTGTCATGGATCCTTGATGCCGAAATTCATCTTGATGCCATGGGTCTTGGAGACACCATTAAAGATGGTAATAAAACATCTAGCCAAAACAAGACAAAGGCCATGATATTCTTAGGCCATCATCTCCATGAGGAGTGTCGACGTAAGGATTTTTAATTGTCCCTTTTCTGTTATTGCCTTTTGGTATTCTCGTGTTAGGTAAGATTTGTTTGAAAAAAAAAGTTGTGAAAAGATCTTACATGTATATGTCGACGATTGGACTATAAGAGTCGCCAATTGATATTTTTAAATGGTTGCACCAACTCAACCGAGAAAAGGTTTTCACATAGACCTAGTGATGTGACACTGCTAAACTGGTTTGTGAAACCAAGATTCGTTAGGGTCTGATGACTTGATTATGCGGGGGGGGGGGAGATGTTAGGCACCCCCCGACATCCGTGGTAACACGATGATCGCTACTTTTCATTTTAAATATTTATCTGAATGTGTGTGTAGGTCTATGTGCAGTTGTATAGAAATTGAGCATTAGGATTGAAGGTTTGGAGCGTCGTGTTCAATGATGCGAACGATATGTTCATTTCTTCAAATATGTGATCCTGCCTAGCTGTGAGTCGCCGCATCTTCCGTCGTGCTTCCTTTTTGTGCTCCTCCATTTGGCGTTGAAAAGCAAGAAATTGTTGGCTAGATATGGCATCAGATGGTGGTTCTGCCTCTGCTCCTTTCTCTCCCATTGTCGCATCCTCATCATCCGAGGTGTCTTCAACGTCAACTTCGTCCTCTGAAGCTGATGGAAATACAAAGCCTAATCCTCTAGGATGTGACTCACCTCTTGCCCACACCGAATACCGCGCGATCATTCTGGAATCTAGTAGCTGCAGCGACATCTAAGTGGGTTCATCATCAGACCATCGAACACCCGCTTGGTGACACAACCCACAAATGAGTGATGGGTCTGGCAAGCCGCCCGAGAAATTCCCTCGTAAGCATCGACGAATGGAAAAACTAATTATGGGCCCGACGTCGATGATGAAATCTTGCATAATATTATATAGGAGTAGTGTCTTCTCTTTGGTGACATCAGAGGTGTGTGTGGATGGAAACAGTTTCGCGCATAAGAAGACGTACCAAATCCTCCCATATCTGCTGAGATCCTTGCTGTGAAACATTGTGCCTCCTTTCCGACCCTTGATCCATGTTGTTCTCATCTTAGTCATTTCTTTGAGAACAGCCTCAAAGTCAGAATCGAAATCACGTAAGTCCCTGTTAACTGGCCTTGGAGACCCTCGCCCCGGCTGGGGGTATAGTTCTTTAGGGGCCCGGCCCGGTGGGGGTGGGTTCTGTTAACTAGACTTATTTTCTTTTCTCTTCCTTGCTACTCCAAACCATAATCATAGTAGGTACCTGCAAACCATAGAAAATAGATATTAGTAAATATTGAGCATTTTAAGCATGGTGGATAGATTATCAAGAACAATACAACTTAGTAACTACTTATTATATCTTAATTAATCTTAATTGTAATCTAACTAGAATGACTAAAAAAATTTGTGAAAAATCAAAAGACGATTGGGTTGCCTTCCAATTAGCGCTTGATTTTAAGTCGTTCAGCCTGACTACTTCCTGTTTATGGTACGTCGGATAATGTGATTGCGATGACATCCATGTATGAATCGCCACCCCAATAATGCTTTAGCCTTTGACTGTTAACCTTGAAAGTCTCCAATGGGTTTCTACTGTAGAGTTCAACGGCGCCATGTGAGAAAACTCTTTTGATGGTGAACAGTCCCGACCATCTTGACTTAAGCTTTCCTGTGAACAACATCAACCGTGAGTTGAACAATAGGACTGATTTCCCCACCTCGAACGTTCTTTGTATGATTTTATGGTCGTGCCATTTACTTACTTTTTCTTTGTATAACTTCGAGTTCTCGTAAGTTTGAAGTCGGAATTCATCCAGCTCATTTAGCTAAACTAGTCTCTTTTCACCCACAACTGCTTGATCGAAGTTCAGTTTTTGAATAGCCCAGTAGGCCTTGTGTTGTAACTCCACAGGCAAGTGGCATGCTTTTCCATAGACCAATTGATATGGTGACATACCAATTGGTGTTTTGTACGCAGTCCGGTAAGCCCAAAGTGCATCATCCAACCGGAGAGACCAATCCTTTCTATTCGGATTTACCACCTTCTCCAAAATTCTCTTCACCTCCCTGTTCAAAACCTCAGCTTGCCCACTTTTTTGGGGATGATACGTTGTAGCTACCTTATGGTTGACCCCATACTTTGCCAAAAGAGCTGTAAACGATCTGTTGAAGAAGTGACTACCTTCATCACTTATAATAGCTCTTGTCGTGCCAAATCTCGTAAAAATAATCTTCTACAAGAATTTGAGAACCACTTTGGCATCGTTAGTCGGGAGTGCTACGGCTTTAACCCATTTTGATACGTAGTCCACCGCAGGCAAAATGTACTTATTAGTAAATGAGGAAGGGAATGACCCCATGAAATATATTTCCCATACATCAAAAATCTCAACTTCTAAAATTATTTGTAGTGGCATTTCATTTCCTTTCGATATGTTGCCCACCCTTTGACATCTATCACAAATTTTGACAAATTGGTGGGCGTCCTTAAATAGTGTAGGCTAATAAGACCCAGCTTGAAGCACTTTTGTCGATGTTCTCTCACTACCATAGTGTCCCCCATACGCCGATGAGTGACATTTATGCAGTATGTTCTTCACTTCATTGTAAGGCACACACCTTCTAATCATCTTTTCGGCGCACTGTTTGAATAAGTAAGGCTCATTCCATATATACCACTTGAAATCATGAAGAAACTTCTTTTTCTATTGTCGTGTAAGATCAGGGGGAAGAATGTTGCTCACTAGATAATTCGCGAAGTTCGCGTACCAAGGAAATTCTGTATTTATCTCAAATAGTTTCTCATCCGGGAATGACTCGTTGATTACACACTTGTCCTCTTCCTTTTTACCCTAATTTTCCAGCCTAGACAAATGATCGGCGACTTGGTTCTCCGTCCCCTTTCTATCCTTTATTTCTAAATCAAACTCTTGTAAAAGGAGAACCCATCTGATATGGCGTGGCTTAACATCTTTTTTCAAAATCAAGTATCGAATGGTCGAGTGATCTGTATAAACTACTACCTTTGTCCCAATCAAGTATGCCCGGAATTTATCGAATGCATAAACCACTGCAAGTAATTCTTTTTTCATAGTTGTGTAGTTCATTTGAGTCTCCGTGAGTGTCTTACTTGCATAATATATTGCATGAAATACCTTCTCTCGGTGTTGACCCAAAACAACCCCAACCGCATAGTCGCTTGCATCACACATTAACTCGAAGGGCATGGTCCAATCCGACATGACGATTACGGGAGTTGTGGTCAATTTCTTCTTCAATAGCTCGAATTCCACTTTACACTCCTTATCAAACTTAAAAACCAAATCCTTCTCTAAAAGACTGCACAAAGGTTTTGCAATTTTAGAGAAGTCCTATATGAATCTCCTGTAGAACCCAACATGTCCCAAAAAACTTCTAATTCCCTTAACTGAACTCGGTGGAAAAAGCTTTTCAATTGTTTCCAACTTAGCTTTATCAACCTCTAATCCTTGAACCGAGACTTTGTGCCCCAAAATTATACCATCTTCAACCATGAAGTGGCACTTTTCCCAGTTGAGGATCAAATTTGTGTATGTGCATCTTTGTAAGACCATTACCAAATTCTCCAGACACGCATCAAAATCATCCCCATAGACAGAGAGGTCGTCTATGAAGACTTTCACATTTTTCTCCATCATGTCCGAGAAGATGGCCATCATACACCTCTGAAAGGTAGCGGGTGCATTACACAAGCCGAATGACATTATCCTGAATGTGAATATGTCGTATGGGCACGTGAAAGTAATCTTCTCTTGATCTTCAGGAGCGATGATGATTTAATTATAACCCAAATATCCATCCAATAAGCAATGGTATTCATGTCCTGCTAATCTTTCCAACATCTGATCAATAAAGGGCAAAGGAAAGTGATCTTTGCGGGTCGCCTTATTCAACTTCCTGTAGTCCATGCAAACCCTCCACCCAGTCACTGTCCTTGTCAGAATTATCTCATTATCACCATTCAGTACCACGGTCATTCCTCTATTTTTCGGCACACATTGCACCGGACTGACCCACTTACTGTCTGAAATCAGGTAAATGATACCCGCATCCAACCATTTCAGGATTTTTTTCTTGACCACTTCTTTCATGATTTGGTTAAGCCGTCTCTGTTGCTCCACTGTCGGTCTTGCATCATCTTCCATTAGAATTTTATGCATGCAAAATGATGGGCTGATTCCATTGATATCCGCGATTGTCCATCCTATGGCCGATTTGTGGTCCCTAAGCACTCTCAGCAATTTTTCTTCCTACAATTCGTTAAGTGCAGCAGAAATAATAATAGGTAAAAAATTAGAATGACCTAAGTATGCATACCTGAGGTGTTTAGGGAGTGGATTAAGTTCAAGAGTAGGTGGCTCCTCCAATGACAGTTTTATCCTTGTTGTGGCTTTTTCATCCTTGTGAAATGGTTTAAAGTGTGCTCTAAATCTAATAACTCGTGGCAGGGAGTCTAACATCTGCAAGTAGTCCACAAATTCCGGATCATCTAATTTTTCATCTCCCAATAATGTTATTTCCAATGGATCGTTAACCAAACTCTTGCCCATGTCTTCGCTGATTATCTTATCAATGATATCCATCCGGAAATAATCTTCTTCATCCGTAGGAAATTTTATGGCCTTGAAAACATTAAACTTTACTTCTTGATCTTGGACTCTCATCGTTAGTTCACCTTTTTGTACATTGATGAGTGTCCTACCCGTAGCCAAGAAAGGTCTCCCTAGGATAATTGAGATGTTCTTATCTTCCTCAATGTCTAGAATACTGAAATCCGCGGGGAATATAAACTTGTCAACCTTTACCAATATGTCCTCCACAATGCCTCTCAGGCATGTGACTGACTTATCTGCCAACTGTAATGAGATGTTCGTAGGCTTTAGAGCGAGCAAACCTAATTCTGTATAAACTGATAACGGCATAAGGTTCACACTTTCCCCCAAATCACATAAGCACTTGTTGAATGACATGTTCCCAATCGTGCATGGAATGGTGAAACTCCCCGGATCTTTCAACTTTGGTGGCAACTTTCGCTGTAAAACCGCACTACACTCTTCTGTTAATGCCACTATTTCGAAATCTTACAATTTCTTTTTTCTGGACAAAATCCCTTTCATGAATTTCGCATAACTTGGCATCTGCTCTAGGGCTTCTGCGAATGGGATGTTAATATGAAGTTTCTTCAAAACCTCCAAAAATTTCGCAAACTGCTTATCTAATTTCTACTTTTGGACTCTTTGCTGAAAAGTTGGGGGGGGGGATAGAGAATTGGTTTGTTAACTGGTTTGCTCTTTTCTACTTATTTTTCTTCCCCATGTCTGTCCTCAACCACTTTATTTTCACTGTTTGCCTCAACCTCCTTTGTAGCCAAATTTTTTGTTTTCTAACCCTCAAGCTGTTTTCTACTTCGCAACATTATTGTTTGACATTTCTCGTGATTACCTTTCGGATTTTTCTCTGTATCACTTGGTAATGTTCCTTGAGGCCTGTTATTCAATGCACACGCTATCTGATTTTCTAAATTCTTGATGGCTATTGCTTGGTTTTTCATGGCTGCCTCATTGCTCGTTATATACTTTGAGAGCAACTCCTCTAAATCTAATTTCCTCTCTTGACGTTGAGCTGGTTGTTGTTGATTCTAAAAACCCGGGGGGGGGGGGATACGATGGTCATGGAAATTGGTAATTCTGATTATTGTTCCACGCCAAATTCCTATTCCCCTGATTTTACGCATTCTAGTACGTATTCTGTGGAATTCTGTTGTAGCTACCCATAAATTGTACTGACTCTGAGTTGATTGAACATTGATCCGTCGGATGTTCACCCGCGTACAATTCACAAATAACTACAACTTGAGGTGTCTGTACCCGTGACCAAATGTCAAGCTTCTTAGAGAGAGTTGAAATATGCGATGTTATTGCCGTCACTCCATCTACCTCTAATACTCTAGCTACCGTAGGTTGTGTCATTCTTGCCGTGGACCTTTGATAGTTGTTAGCTGTCATTGTCTCTATCAACTGATATGCCTCCTCATAATTCTTTGCCATAAAAGCTCCCCCCGACGATGCATCAATACTAGTCCTGAGATTCCCATGTAGTCCGTTGTAAAATGTGTTCATCTGCAACCACTTAGGTAATCTGTGATGTGGGCAGTTTCTGAGAAATTCTTTATATCTTTTCCATGCCTCGTACAATGACTCCCCATGTTGCTAATCAAACATGGTAATCTCATTTCTCATCTTTACAATCTTCGCCGGCGAGAAAAATTTAGCTAAAAACTTCTGAGCCAGGTCATCCCATGTCGTTATTGAACCTGATGGTAGAGAGTGTAACCAACTCTTCACCTTGTCCCGCAGAGTGAATGGGAACAAGTGAAGTCTAACTGCTTCATTCGACACCCTATTATATTTGAATGTGTCGCATATTTCCAGAAAACTGATCAAATGCTCGTTCGGATCATCATTTTCAAGTCCCCCAAATTGAACCGAGTTTGGATCATCTGAATAGTCCCAGGCTTAATCTCGAATGTATTCGTAGCTATACCAGGCCTAGTGATACTTGACTGCAGCTCAGTCACCTTGAGTGTAGCAAAGTCCCTCAATGCTTTCTTTTGTAGAATTTTTGAAGTCGTCCCTTGTTTCCATAATCCACTTACTTAGCCTTTGAAAGCGTCTTTCAATGTCGTCCTCAAACGAAATCAAGTCTGGATTTTTGGATCGATTTTGCATAAACCAACTTCAAAAACCTGAAATAAGACAACAAAACAAAAATAAAAATGTTTAAGTAAAACTGGACTAATTAAACTGATATTGCAAAATATTAAAATCTATACTAAAGTCCCCGACAACGGCGCCAAAAACTTGTTGGGTAAAATCTAATTATGCACAGCACGCAAGTATATGTGGTCAACAAGTAATATAATAGTAAGTAGAGTATCGTTCCCTCAGAGACTGTAATAAGAATTTAAACCTCACAATTACCAATTTCATATAAATCTTAATTTTATTAAACTAATCAATTTCCAGTTTGTAACTAAAAGTATTAAAAATATTAAAATCACCGAACAAACAATAAATTCTAAAAACTGAATTTTCAAACAAATAATGGATAATTAGGCTTCCGACTTCACTCTACGCATCACTCTGATTATTACACCTTTATTCTAATTTAACTCACTATCCCAGTTTATTAATCAAGAACACATATGTAGAACTAGTGACACCTCGATGTACTAATACCGTATTATCTCAAATCCACAAATTAGATAGAATCAAGTTAAACACCTTAATCAACTAACTCACTATATCTCTATGTGAATTACAATTAAAGAAGGTTTAAGTTCAAGTTCTCTATCCGATTACATGCGATGTCAATCATATCTCTACCCTAACATTCAACAAGATTCTGTTCATTCACAAAATTCAAGAACACATGCTATATTAACTAATTCTAGACTCGTATTTCATCTCTCGAGTTCATACAAGTCCACAAAGAATCGTTGATCATGCAATTCATAAATTCATGCTCAAATTAATATAGATAAACCGTATAATAGCTTATTAAACTGAAATCAAAGATCACATAATCATCGTTCCACTTAGAGATCTGTCATAAGCCTAAAAAGTATTTAGTTCATCATAAATGAAATAATAACTGAATAAATTAAAGATAACATCCTTTCAATTACAAATATAAAACTAAAGAAGAAGAAGAATACAAAACACCACTTTAGCCTTAATCCGCAATCAATAAAGTTCTTCAAAATCTTCACTCCGATGCTCGCTATGAAAATTTGTCATTAATATCTGTTAATTGACTTGCATGATGATGATCTTGTTGTTTGTTGCTCAATATATATCCCAGACATGAGTTCTAGTCGAAATCCCATGTTGTTTAGAGTCCAAATGCTATCCAAGCACTAAAATCCACGTTCCAGTAGAGTTTGTAACAAGCTAGGACTGTTAGGATTCGGCACCACCCGCCCCGGTGAGGGTCTATTCCTGGAAAACGCCCGCCCCGGTGGACTAGGCTCTTGTCTATTGATGTTGAAGACCCCCCACCCCAACGGGGGTATAAGGCTAAAACATGCCCGCCCCGGTGGGCTATCACATTGACTTCTGACTTTGCTTATTCTTTATAATTGCTGAAATATTGCTCCAAATGCCTCCTTTCTTGATCACTTGCCACACCAACTTACTTACACATAAAACAACAATAAGCAAATAAAAATAAACATAAACCCAAGGAATTATCAACGATTAAGCTCGAATTGGAAATCAATTCGTGGATATAAAATCCACTTATCAGGATGATGACAATGATAAAAGAATTAATCAAATAAAATCAAGGATAAATATTAAAGACTTAAAATTTATCCAGAGTTTAAAAAATATCCAAATTGTCAACCTGATACTGCTTTATGGAGTAAAATTCAAGAATAATATTCATGTATCAAATAATAATTTGGACGGAAAAAAAAATTTGGGTGAATAGTACCCCGACATAAAAAGTTCCCTGAATACCCATGTGAATAATATTCGAGTAAATAGTAATCGGGTGAATAGTAACCCGTGAATACTACTCCAGCATGAAAAATATCCCAAATACTAGTGAATAGTAACCCATAAATACTACTCCCGCATAAAAAGTTTAAAATTTAACAAGAATGTGCAGAAAATATCATTATGAAATGATACTAGATGAAGCATAAATTTCAAGGATATTCAATTAATTTCACGGAGTATAGAAGCAGTACTTTAACAAAATGATGGTATAATCAGGAATACGAGAGGAAATAATATTACTCATATACTACAGAGTATGGAAGAAAATATTATTCCTTATGAATACTGTAAAACAAAATAATATCTCTTACGAATATTGAACGAAAATAATATTCCTTACAAATATTAAACAAAGACAATGAATATTAAACGAAAATGATATTCCTTACGAATATTGAACGAAAAAAATATCCATACGAATACGAAAAATAATATCTCTTCAGAATATGAAATAAATAATACCCCTTACCTCATAAGAAGAATGGATACTGGAATAGTGAAGTAACAAACTTCTCTTCTTCTTTCTCACTATAGCTTCGCTCTCTATAATTGCTCTTGTACATCTTAGTGAATTGGTGAGAATGAAATAAGAATGAGCTTCTATTTATAGGAAAATATAATTTCGATAATTACACGTTTTGGGGCTTGAAATATTACAGTATAATACCTTCATCTTTTTCTTCATTTTTAATTTAGTCCTGCAAGTATCATCAAACTTGCACCACCTCCCCTAATAGTACATCATGTCAATTAATAGTACAATCATGTGAATCAATAGTTCTATACATGTGAAAAAAATAATTACAGTATAGTACCTTCACTTATACCTCCATTTTTAATTTAGTCATGCATATCAATCTTGCACCACCTCCCTTAATAGTACATGCATGTGAATCAATAGTACACACATGTGAACAAATAGTTATAAACATGTGAATTAATAGCAATTAATTGCTTATTTATCGGATTAATTACTCGATTGGTCAATTGTGATGCCCCCAAATTCGGACCGCCACTTGGTCACTCGAATTCGGTTCGTCACGTATTCAAAGTATTACCATAATAACTAAAATCACACATTCATAATGAAAGATCTAATTTAGAATAATATACAATGATTTATTGTAATTATTCCCCCAAGTCTCGCAACCTACAGTACTTAATAGATTACATAATAATATCAAATAAAGACTTATTACATAATCCTACTTAAGCGTAAACATAGTCTGAAAACAGTCTTAATACAACATAATTGATTTAAACATAAAGGGACAAGCTAGTCGGTAGCCTTGCCCTTGCCCTTGTCTTTCCCAGAGACACCTCCCTGTTCCGCCTTAACTGAAAGGTTTTAAATAAGCAAGAATGAGCACAAATTGCCCAGCAAGTAATATTCAACAAGGGTAAAGAGTTTTATAACACGAGTGTGAAATAAGGAAGTATCATCTCTAAGATAATTCATAGTTTCAGAATACTATAATGAATATCAACAATTCTTGAAATAAGAACGATAATTCAATATAAATCAACAGATATATATGAATTCAAAGACTATCAACATATCTAACTGGATAAACAATTTATACTAAGCAGTCACTAATGACTATTGAACATCTACTAGAATTACCAATATTAAACTGATAACCCAAAAATCAAGTACTATAGATGATCAATCTATAATACTTCATGTTATGAATAACACCACAGTAATAATTTACTCATGTGTTGGGGTTTCCAACAACATACATTCCCCTTACCATAAGGGTTTTCCAACTCAGTTTTCAAGATTTTCGCACCAATTAATTGATTTGAACAGTTTTATAATCATGCATATAGTCTAGCCGAATCAAATGGCATAGACACTTTCACAATATTCAAGAACAATACCAAGTTCAACATGAATAATAATTTTCACAAGAGTCTTAGACATACTAGCTCAATTGAACGAATAAGTGGTATAACTTGCATTCAAGGAGATAAGATTACGATATCCGTTGAATAAAGTAATGCAAGAGTTAGAATACTTGCATGATAAAAGTAGGGTTCGAATACTTGCCTTAAGCGTAGTTTATCGACGTTTAAGAAATCAACACTTTTGAAACCTATTTATAGTGTATTACAAGTAAAGGATGCCCATTAGTTAAACATATTCGATAAACAATCCTGATATATAGATCAAGTGTACACACATAACTCGATCATGAAATCTTAGACTTATGTTATTACGTAGCTCGGAACTAACGTTAGACTTGATTATTTTAAATCACTTTGTAAATTCAAGCTAAGGTAAGTGTTATCATGCAAGGCTACCTCTGTCAGTGTGTCATGCATAGAAATAAGTATACTGAAGTTATACTAGCATGCTACATACTTCAAAAATCACAGAAGTCACTTTCCAGGTTTGTAGAATGGCGCGTCCGTGCCTGATTTGAACTAAAGAGACGCGCGACCGCGCGGTTCCCAGTTCAAACTAGGGCTGAGAAATCACTTGTTTGGCCTAGATTACCCATCCCTACACATATAACGTATATTAACATGACAAGGGTCCTTTTGTATCTTTTAAGTTCAGTCAAGGTCTTCTCTTTCATAATATGATTCTAAGTTGAACATCTCAACAAGTTAAGGCCATCCAAGGTTTATGAAACTACAAAGTCTAACATGCTTGCTTCTTAAACATACAAGGCAGCCATATAACTCATATTAGACATGCTTATGAGTATTCATATCACATATGTGTAATTAGCATTGTTTTAGTTTGAAAATATTCTTCTTTTATGCTTTAATTAAATTATGATACCTAAGAATGGTATATATACATTTATGATACATGAGTGAGTCTAAGAATACCATCAAACATGTTCACAAATATCAGAATCCAACTTTCAAGGTAGCACGTCAATATTCACGTTTAAAGTTCATATTTTTATTAGTAAAGCTTACTAATAAGTCCAACATGATTATGCTTCAATATGAAATCCATATATGCAAGTTAGTATGTCCAACATGCATTTCAAAACCATACTAACGTGTTTCTAAGGTCAGAATATATATTACTCCAAGTTCACAATTTCTAGTTTTCCAAATCTTAAAGTTTTCTTTGAATGTTTATACTAAATAAACAAACATGTCTTACTATATACATAACATCCTCATTCCATGTGTTAAGGTGGTTTATACGCATATACTAGCTAACATAGCATGCTCAGATAAACCAGATATCATAAAAATAATCAACAGAATCTGCAGAGGGGAGCGGGTGCGCACCATTTGTACTAGGAATACGCGCGGCCGCGCGACTCCTGTTCCAATCCAGAGACTTCCCAGCCTCGGCAGATAACAAGCCAAATACCAATTTTCTTCACCAATTCGACTGTAACCAAGCCACATTGCATACTGAACATGTTAATAAGCCTATACAAGAATTATATAAGTGTTCTACAACCCAATCACACTTCAACTTGGCATAATCAAGAAATTGATAATTCTAGAACTCAAACTCATTTGACAAAGAATGAAATGGAAAATAAGGAAATTGGGTTATACCTTTGCAATATGAAATGAACTTGCTGCTAAGTGGAATCCCAATTCCTAGAATACTTGCATGCTCTCAACCTCACCCTCAATAGAATTCTCAGCAATGAAAAATAATGGAAGGAGAGTTCATATTTATAGAAAATCTAATACACAAATTTTGAAATTTTCCATTGAATCAAACCCATGGGTTGAAGGATTGTATGAAGGGTAAGGAGGAGTTGTTGGATGTTAGTTGGATTTCATCATGACCACCACTCCCCCATGATCATTAGCTAGGAAGCTTGGAAGAAGAGAAGAGGAATAGGCCTTAGCCTTTTTTGCCACACACGTGACTGAGAATGAGGTAATTGGACACTCATTTTGGTATAATTCCCATACCTCAGAATTCTTGCAACATTGGACTATACACTTATACACATTCCTACTCTTATGTTATATTTTATACACATACTCTCCATACATTATAACTTTAGGTCACAATATGATTTAACATTTCAAGGTAGTAGATGTTATGCAACATACATATAATCCATGTATATTTTATTTTAATGTCTAATTATTATTTATAATATGTATGGACTCCATTTGATTACCCACTAGTAATTAATATCCCCTTAAAACTTTATTATTCCAGTTATACACACTTATTGGAATAGTTTGAAATTCTTTGACAGAGTACATCTTTTAATGTTTTCACACATGCTTATTGTCACATAAACAATTGCAACTTATAATTCCCTACACTTTATAGTTTATATATATATATATATATATATATATATTACATAGTTATATTAATATGTCACATCACATTTTCTTTTTATTGTAAGAACTATATAATATCACATGTCTTACACATAAATTATGACACATTTTCTTTTTAATGTAAGAACTATATAATATCACATGTCTTACACACATAAATTAATTGAATAATACCATTATAATTATGCAATTTACTTTACTCACAATAACAATTAATAATCACATATCATTAATTAATCACCATTAATAATTAATTAATATTCTTCAATAACAATTAACAATTAATATTAATTAATTGTTCACTTGACAATTCCTTCGTTAATTAATATTATCATTAATAGTTTCCATCGATGTGCCACACAAGGCTTTCAACGAGTTCATCGCAACTCCATACATTTCCAATTATTCAATTATTTAATATAATTGAGTTAACTCATCTCGTAACACAAAATCATTTATATCCAAATAAATATTCATTTTCATTAATATATTCATTTAATAAGACGTAGAAATTCTCAGGTATTACATCAATATAACCTCCAGACATCAATTATTATCGAAATAGATGTCGATTTCCACTATCACTAATAATCCCAACACAATGGAAATATCAATTTCATCTTTAATCAGCACGAACTTATTCATCATTAATATTATAAATCACAATATTTAACAACCAAATCATTTTCATGAAAGATGGGGCTTTTCGATAAGGATTTCTCCCTATTGGCGTGCAATTAGGTGACCAAACCTCTCCTCGACAGAACTTTCTAGACATCGTCAATATTGAAAATAATAATATGAATAACTTTGTCGTCTCAATTATTGATTTAATAATATAAAATATTATGCAGATGATACTGTGACAATAATTGAATCAATAATATGAGAGATATTATGCAGTAATTACTGTAGTAATAATTGAGTATAATTGAGTGACTTCTCACATAAGCATCAATAATCAAAACTGTGTGCTACTATGCAATCACGCGTATTACTGTACTTTTACTACCGGGTAGTTCAACAGTTTAACAGTAAAACTTTCGTTGTTATTTTTAAAAATATTTTAGTCGTTTTCTAACTATGACAGTACCTCCGTTGTGAGGTCCACCAATGATTGTGCCGTTGTACGAATATTCCCTGTTAAAACGAATATTCCCCGATACAACGAATATTTTATATCAACTTTCTTACTTTGCAAAATTTTCAAATGTCACCCTTAACTTTAACCTTTATCAATTTAATCATTTACTAAATAAAATAATAATTATAAGAAAATTGAATGCTTTCATTTCAAAAAATTTGGGGTCTTACACATTACCTCCAAGCATGTCTCATGTTCATAATGTGTTTCACATATATGTGCTTCGTAAATATGTGAAAGACCTAAACCACATTATTGAGTTAGAACCAAATGAGATAACTGAAGATTCAACGTACGAGAAGGTACCTGTCAAGATCTTGGATAAGAAGGAGCATGTCCTACACACAAAGGTTATACCATAAGTCAAGGTTTTGTGGAGGAACCATGCTATTGAGGAAATGACTTAGGAGTTGGAATCGAAAATAAAAGCGAGGTACCCTCACCTTTTTGAAACACCAGGTACGTACGTCAATTTCGAGGATGAAATTTCATAAGGAGTGGAGGTTGTAAGATCCAAACTTTTTATAAATAAAATCGAATTTCCTCTGATTATTATTTTGAATAATAAGGTGTTAATTTGATATAATGCTTTGGTTATGGGTGACATGTAAAAATTTTGCAAAAAAAAAATAAGTGGTTATAAAATATTCATTGTTGTCGGGGAATATTCGTTTGGTCGTGGAATATTCTAGCTGTCGGGGAATATTCGTATGACGGCGCAGCCATTTGTGGACCCCATAACGAAAAACGGTCGGATGAAGATAACGACAAGTTTGAGTTTTTATAAATAACGGCGTAGTTGTTACTGTTAACACTGTTGAAATACCATGTGGTTAAAATACTGTAATACGCATGGTTGCATAGTAGCACACGATATTGCACAGTATTTTTGAATTATTGATTCTTACGTAAAAAATCACTACTCAATAATTGTTACAGGAATTACTGTTCAATATTCTATTTTATTGATTCAATAATTGTTACGTTGATATTTTATATTATTGTTGTTTTAATAATTGTCACTGCATAATATTTCCCATTATTAGATTAATAATTCATATTATTTGAATAATATTATTAGATAGCATTATTGGAAATGTCTAAGAAAGTTCTGTCTAGGAAAGGGGTTTGGTCACCTAATTGCACGCCAGTAAGGAGAAATCCTTATCGAAAAGCCCCCTCTTTCCTGGGAACGACCTTATTGTAATAATTGTGAGTCTGTAATAATATTTTTGAATAATTAATTATTGATTTATATGATAAAGATATATTTATTTTATGTGGATATAAATAAAGGATATATTTAGTATATGTGGATATAAATGAAGGAATTAATGTTGAGGTGTTTTATCAGTATTTTGTCAGAATGGAGGTATTAAAAATCATTCGTATGTGGATTTCGATCATTTTTTATTTGGAATTTGGAAAAACTTAAATCTACAAAGTTGTAGAGAATTCGTTTTCCTATGGAATGGACACAAAATTCATATTTTTCTGATAATAGGGCAATTTTTTATGAATTATTGAAATTTCGAAAATAAATGTTTTTATTAAAACACGGGAGGGCCCACTTTTGGTTTTTTTTTATGGAAAATGCTGAAATGGTAGACTGCAAATTCAAAGTTGTATGCTGAAAAATCAAAGTGACGTGCTTGAAATTATTTTAAAATATTAATATTTTATTATTTAGTCTACTTTGGCGTTCTAACATTTTCCTATAAATAGGTACTTAGGTTAGAATTGAAAATCACACCAGAAACAAATTTTCTCTCTCTATATATTATCGAGCGTGTTTTATGAGTATTTAGATACTTTGAGAGTTGCTATTCAGTGAAAGTTTCCTTCAGCATTATATCCGATATTTCAGTCAGAAATATTGTTCTTTTGAGGTAAGGGATGTTATTTTCATCGTAAATGATATTATTTTCTTCAATATCATTATGCCGAAATATTGATATGAGTTTTATTGTGGAATTTCTACCTTTTTGTGTTGATGTTACTATTCACGTATACAACACTATTCACGAATACGACACTATTCATAGGAAAAAAAAATTCTCTTCTTTGTGCAAAAATGCTATTGTGGTTACTATCTTTGATTGTATCCATGTTTTGATCTTCATTTTTGAATTTTACTCCACTATGGTTATTATGGAGCATTTTTAAACTTGGATTATCTAAAGTACGAATCCCTAATATTTGTCCTTTTGTCTCACTAGATTCGTTTTCTTTAAAATATTTTTCATCATCCTCAGTCCTAAATGATGATATTACTGAATATCTTTGGCCTGTAGTGCAAAGATGAATGATTAACTGATGAATATCTTTGGCCCGTAGTGCAAAGATGAACAAGTGTTGAGATGAATATGACAAACTAGTGATACAAATTGGCATGTAGTGCAAAGATAAATATTTGATTCAAGATGTATATTGATTGATGTTACAAGGATAAAATATTGATGATGGACTTTTAAATCTTAGAAGATAGTAGAATACATTCTCTACTTGACTCTTCTAATGGATTGTTGTTTTCGCTGTAGTTGTTGATCTAAAACTTGTTGTCTATTATATTCTATCAGATTTTTCCCTATTGAAGACTAATGATAATTTGTTGTATATTATCTTAGTCATAATATTCTTTAATGGGTTAGTTGAGCTCACCCTTTTCCTTTTTGTTCTATTTTTCTTCTCAGGAGGTGAGAATTTAACAGGAACTAGCCGGGGTATGGAGTGATGATTCAAGATAGTTGTTTTAGTAGTCCTCACTATTTTATAAAATAGTGTAATATTAATTGTAATGAGGGCTCATTTTGAGTTTAAATATTGTCTATTAGACAATATTTGTATTTAAACTCAAAGTATATGTTGTCGTATTTTGCATGACAATTGTATTAATGAAATTGTATTTATTTTTATACCATGTATTTGGCGACTTAGAATGGGTGATGTATACCTATTTTGAGGGCGTCACAGTTGGTATCAGAGCTTAGGGATATGGTCTCTGGCGGAGATCGTGGAATAGAACTAGGAGGGGAGAGACGAGTAATTCTTTGCTAGTGTGTCATATCTAAGGTTATTTGGTTGGTCAGTCGAAGCATATGATTAATATGTGATATGTTAATTTATAAAGTAACTCTTGTTTTGTGGCAGTATTTGAGAATGACAGCTGGAAACATTAACAATGGAGTGAATGAGACCGTGGAGACACCTTTAATCACCACCTAGGGGAACGTGCAACATGAAGGAATTATTCCTCCTGTAAACAACACTACCGAACAAATGATGAATGATGGGATGTTTAGAATCTTTTTGCAGTTCATGCAAAACCAGACGAGGGAGACTCGTGTACAAAATACAGGTGAAAATGATAACAATCCGTGGCTTGTCACAGTCAAGCAGTTCAAAGAGTTGGGACCACTAGAATTTGTGGGAAAGTCAGATTCGATTAAGGTAGAAACGTTGGTCAAGCAAATTACCAAGATATTCGATGTCTTGGAATGCACAGAAGAACAGAAGGTTCCATTCGTAACCTTTATATTTCGCGGTGAGGCAGATTACTTGTGGTAATCTGTGAAGCGTACCTAGCCTGCCGTACTCAGCATATCTTGGGAAACGTTTCAGAAACTATTTAATGACAGGTACTTTCTTGAAATTATTCGTCATATAAAGGAGGTAGAGTTTATCAGACTGGAATAAAATAACATGATTGTGTCTCAGTACGAGGCTAAATTCGCAGAGTTATCCATGTTTGCACCTCATTTGGTAAAGAATGAGGAGCGAATGACGCGGATGTTTCTGAGAGGTCTAAAACTCGAGATTAGGCAATATCTTATTTCTCATAAATTTTCTCTATATTCAAATGTTGTAAATAGGGCTCAATTATTAGAGAGAGATAATGAGTATGTTCAACTGATGGAACATAATTAGGGTCATACCGGTGGCAAAAGTCATCGGAGCAATGACAACCAGTGGGGAGGAAAATATTCGAACAAAAGTGGTAACCACTCGGGTGGTAATCATGGCCATGAAGGTAGAAGAGGCGAGTCGAAGGGAGATTTCAAAAGGAGAAGGTAAAACAATGATAACGTGAAGACGTCAGCATAAACATCAGTTGTTTCTAGGGAGGAGAACGAGCACCGGTCGTTTGTTATAAATACGGGAAAGAGGGACACATCAGCCCAAACTGCCCACAATAATCCAAGGTGTGTTATAACTGTGGAAAGGAAGGTCATATAGCTAGAGATTATCTTGTTGCGAAACCAAGTTCAACGGGGATGGTGACTTCAAAGGATGTCCCGGACAAGTCAAAGTCGGTGGTTCCTAAAAGAGCGTTTATCGTGACTGCCCAAAATGCGAGGAACCCGAACGAGTTAATTACGGATAAGCTAATCATAAACTCTTACGAAGTTTATACCTTATTAGATATCGGGTTCTACCCATTCTTTTATCTCTCCTACTTGTGCTCAACGTTTAAACTTGACTCCGGAGAAATTAGACGTTGGCTTATCTGTTGAGACTTCGTTAGGAGAAATTTTCATTACATCTACTATTTATAAATCTTGCTTGATTCAAGTTGGAACCATCACATTACCTGCCGATCTTATTTCGTTGAAAATACTTGCATTTGATGTGATTTTAGGGATTGATTGGTTAACCACTCATCATGCTAAAATTGATTATTTTCGTAAGGTTGTTAGTTTTCATATTCCTAACCAACCTGTTATGCGAATTCAAACAACCAAACCACTAAAGTCAATCACTGTCATATCAAGCCATAAAGATATTCGTTTATTAAAATAAAATGTCAAGCTTTCTTAGCCCATGTCACGGACTTGAATACAAACACGTCAGATTTGAATAATATTTCTGTTGTTAGTGAATTTCCTGAAGAACTTCCTGGTCTACCCCCAGAACGTGAAGTTGAATTCTTTATTTACTCTGAACCTAGTACAAAGCCCATTTCTAAAACCCCATATCGAATGGCTCCTATTGAACTTCAGGAGTTAAAGGTCCAACTACATGAGTTGTTAGACATCGGTTTTATTCGTTCTAGTACATCTCTTTGGGGTGCTCCTATGTTATTCGTAAAGAAGAAAGATGGGAGTATGCGACTTTGTATTGACTACCGGGAATTGAACCATGTCACCATCAAGAATAGGTATCCGCTACCTTGCATTGATGACCTGTTTGACCAGTTACAAGGAGAAAAATTCTTTTCAAAGATCGATCTTCGTTCTGGATATCATTAGTTGAAGATTAAAACTGAGGATATTCAAAAGACTGCCTTCAGAACTCGGTACGGGCATTATGAATTCTTAGTCATGTCTTTTGGATTGACTAATGCTCCTGCTGCTTTTATCGATATTGTAACGCCCCAGAAAATTGAACATTTTGTAATTTCTATTAATAATGAATAAAATAATATTATTTATTATTATTGCGTGTTGAGATGATGGATGTCGTTCTATAACCTAGAAACGTCGTAAAGTAGTAGTATTTTAACTACGTGGGTGAATTAAAGTGTTTGAATTTCTAAAACGAAAATAAAAGTTTTCTGAGAAATTTTCCGAAAAACACTATTCATCAATTTCTGCTCGGGAATTATTTTTGAACTTCCGAGAAATATGTAATGTTATAATATCGAGATGATATCGATTATGTAATAATAATCTAAGTATGGAAAATGAAATATTTCGCATGCGTACCTAATTTGAGATAGTTAGGTTATTAAGCGTTAAAAGAATGAAGTTGTGATCGTATAAATGTGTAAACATTATATGGAGTAAGGAATGGAGGTATAATACGACGTATCGTATTATTATGTACGAAGAACGAGATATCGTATACTTTGAATTAATATACGAGATAGCATACGAGAATTATACGTAGGATATGTATGTTAAGTTATTGAATTTAAGATAATGGACTTGTGGGATTTCTAGTTTATTGATAGAAGCCCAAGTGTATGATTATCACAAGTCCAATCTATTGTAACTCAAGCCCAATAGGAAAGTAGTTGGATTAATTAACCAAGCCCAAGGTGAAGCTTTGACCCATGGGTCAAACCAAGTGAGGAAGTGGGTAGTCTTGATGGGCAAGGATTTAGTGTGATGACCAAGTGGTGTGGTGAGCAAGTAAAAGAAGTGACTAGCAAGAAGACTTGAAGGTTAAGTTATGAATAGTAAGGAGGTGGAATGAGGAGGTGGGATTGATTATTGTCCATTTTACCCCAAGCTTTGGTGGCCTATAAATACCAATTTCATTTCATTTTTGTTGGTTGTTTTGTTATCATCCAACACTTTCCTCTCAAGCATATAAGCTACTTATTTGGTAGAGAGAATAAGTCATTAAAGCACTTATAAGCCACTTCAACCTTTGATAGTTTCCAAAGCAAATAGAAGTCTTCAAGGGTAAGACTCATTTTCTTTTATCTATATCTTTTCTATGATAGGATTGATAGAGAAGGGGGATTGAGTGAGGATAACATGTAATAAGTTATAAGGAATGAACTTAAGCCGAATAAGTTGAATAAGCAACTTGAACCCCAATAAGTTGTTAAGATCATGAAGGACTTGTCATATGATGGTAGTATGTTGGTTATAACATGAGAACATTGATTGAAAGACTTAAATTATTGGTAAGTCATGAGTATGAAGATTTCTAGTTCATAAGTTGAGAAAGTCAATGACTTATGGAAATAAGTCAAAACCTACTTTGATTATAAGTTGGTGTAATAAATAACTTGAATTGATGATATGTTGGTTAAAATCCACTTAGAACACTTAGTATGGTTGAATTAACGAACTTTGCACGATTAGACAATTAACGTCGAATTCATGAAAGTCTCGGAATAGAAGTCATATTTTGTATTGGAAGTCGAAAACGTTGGTTTTCAATGGAGACAAGTCATTGTAGTCATTATAGAGTTGCGGACTCGAAAATGACCGGATTCCGACTTAGAACGAAGAAATGAGCGTTGAACGTTCACGAACGTTTATCGTTTTCGTTAAAATGGACTAATAGGTCAAATTTTAGCAAATGAAGTCAAATAGATAAAATTCTTGCATGAACGCATAGATTATGAAATTTGTGAACCGTAGGCTTTTGAACGGACCAATTCGGAGTTAAAACGAAGAAGTTATGCGTCCGGGAAGTTAGCAAAATTTTCAAAAACTACAAAATTTTCTGAGGACCAGAGTCCGCGCCGCGGCGCGACTCTAAGCCTTCTTGGCCGCGCCGCAGCGCGAGGCCGGAGGATGTCACACTGCTAACTCGCGCCGCAGCGCGAGTCACAGACCAATTAGTGGCGCCGCGGCGCCAGAACAAGGAAGAAGATAGAGAAGAAGAGTTCCAAGTATAGAATGAAAGAGGGATTAATAGTAATGAATTGTGATGTAATCACAACATAATTAAGACATTGTAAGGTGCTTGTAATACACTAATACATGTTTATAATCAATCAAGACGAGCGGGATATGAATGACATAATGAAAGCCGAAACCCTTAATAACGAAACTAAGTTAGAATTACATTGAGATGAAGGGTAAGGTATAATAGAAAACATACCTGGTTAATTATGATCTAATATGGTACGTTATATGATTATGAATTGTAGAATCATAAAGACTTAAAGTGTACGTGTATTAACTAGTAAGCAGTCACCAAAGGCAAGTATTCTAACCCTTGTTCCAGTTCAGTCTGGACAAGCTTTGTAATTCATGTTCTCTTTCACATGAAAACTAGAATGATGAAGTCTTAAGCCAATTCTTCCGGCTAGACTTATATTATGATTCTGTCAAGCATGATTTGTAAATTACCGAGTTATATTGGTATGGTTTTCAATCGAAGACCACGCATGTTCAAATGTTTTTGTCGTTTAACGACAGGCACGTGAGGTTGCCACAATTAAACGTATACACGTTTAATGAATGTAGTGTTGATCAACATAGAGTACTATGAGCTGATCACTCAGAAGTGGTCGTAAGCTATGCCGGACTTACGGACTTAGTGCCGGAATGTCCTTTTCAAAAGAACTTATGTATGCTCATAATCTTGAGCCATAATTGTTATTCTACTGAATATTGATAGAAAAATGTTCTGAAGGAAATGAAGTGCTATTTTGAATCACCAATAGTACTTCGTAACTATTGTTCAGTTACTGGAGATATATTAGTTCTATGTTTCAAGCATGTTGTTTATTAGAATTATAGTACTTGCTGAGCTAGCCATGCTCACTCTTGCTTGAACCATATGAACACAGCTAAGATCGAGCAGACTGAAGGATCCAGCAAGGATAAAGGCAAGGCGAAGACAAAACCATAGCATACTTATGTAATAGTATAGGAAGAATGTCTGTAATATATTGATATTATGACAAGAACAAATGAAAGGGTTACAAAGAACCTGGGTAATGTAATATTATTTTGATATATATGGAGTTATATTAGTCCTCTTGTGACTATTTGAGGAAATGTGTGAATGAATGGTAGTACCGTGTAGCACCATTTGTCGGGTTGGAAGAGACCCGGATTTGGGGGCGTCACAGGTTGGTATCAGAGCAAGAGGTTATAAAACTTAAGGGGGGGAATTAAAACCTTAAGCCATAACCTTAGGAAGAATCAAAGAAATACAAGAAGAAAATAACCTTATAAAAATGCATTATGATTATGATATGTATGTTTATTATTCTACTGACGTGTACTAATCAACTTATTTGTTTTATGTAGATGTCAGGAGTAAACGGGATGTTTGTTTATGAACAGACCATAAGTGATGAGTCGGTGAACCAAGTAGAGGTTGTACCGAACCCTATAGCAGCAGAGCCAGAAGTAGTAATCATTGAGTCTGAAGACTCAGAAGAAGCTGACTACATGTCAGTATTTGACGGGATGATAGAGGAGGAGGTAGAGACAGTCTCCTTTAACCTAGTGGCTATAGCAGCAGAAATAGCTCCTGGGGGGTCGATGATGTCTCTGTTTATGTCAGTGTTGGATAGAAATATCCATTACTGTCAGGAGGTTAAGGAGCTGAAGGCAGAGCTTCAAATGCTTATAGAGGACAAGACTGATGTCGAGTCCATGTGGGAGCAGGAGCATGACGAGAGGATTTTGGCTAAGGACAAAGTCCAGGATTTAAAGCACGAGGTCTTGGAGCTTAAGGAGGAGCTCAAGACAAAAGTGCAGAAAATAGGGAGGATGTCCTATATCTATAGGAGTTCTCACACGGATTTTCAGCAGCAGGTAGCTGGATATCCGGTGGAGGTGGGGCAAACGCGGCATACTATTAGCCGTGATATCATTGCAGGTCTGGCCAAGGCAGATTTCAATAATGCCTTGAGGCAGATGTAGTTTAGTGGTGGTTAGAATAGGTTGTAGATATTTTTGGTAAGTAGTAGTGATGTAAAACCCTTTTTGTATAGTAAAGGGTAGTCTTTTGTAAATCCCAATTTTTGGAAAGTGATAGCGGGAAAGTAATGTAATCAGCTTAGGCTGAGTATGTAACCGATGTAGTATTATACTACAAAGAATGTATATAAAGATCGTTTTATGGAAAGCAATGAGTTATGAATGTTTGGAGTTATTGTTTTATATTAATGATAGCTAATAAAGAAAGGAATAATAACGTAATGTGTTTATTGTATCAGGCAAAATGCCGCCGAGAAGAGTACAACGAAATCAAGGTGCGGACGTAAATCAACCGGAGGGAGGTCCGGTTAACGCGATGCAGGAGTTTGTTAATTTATTAACAGCCGCCTTTAATAGAACAGGGGCTAATATCCCCGTAAATCCAGGAGTAGCACGAGCTACTACCTTTAAGGATTTTAAGAGTGTAGGTCCGCCTGAGTTCAAAGGAACTACGGACCCAATCGAAGCCCAAACGTGGGTTAAAGAAATAGAGAAGGCATTTGTAATTGCAAATGTTGATGAGGCCCAGAAGGTTGCCTTTGCAACCTATATGATGAAGGGAGAGGCCAATTTTTGGTGGGAAGCCAATCAGGCTAGAGTCGGGATAACGACTTTAACGTGGGATAGATTCAAGGAGATATTCTTCGAGAACTATTTTCCCACGAGCATGCAGGGAAGGATGGAGATGCGGTTTTTAGAGCTAAAACAAGGGGAAATGACGGTTCCCCAATACGCTGCCAAGTTCAATGAACTGGCTAGGTTCGCTCCACACCAAGTGGATACCGAGGTGAGGAAGGCAAGACGGTTTGAGCAGGGCTTGAAACCCTGGCTCTATAACCATATATCAGTATTCCAAAGTACTTCTTTTGGGATCGTTTTAGAGAAGGCGATAATCGCCGAAGGTGGTAGTGAGGCGTTGAGCCAATACCACAAGGAAATGAAGAATAAGGGGAAGGTTGACGGGAGAGTCAAGATTGAGGGAGCCAGTGGGAGTGGCGAGGGTCAGAAGAGGAAGGTAATTAACTCTGAGAATACCGGAGTGAAGCAAGGGGACCCAAAGAGAAGAATGGAGGCCTGCAAGACCTGTGGAAAGACTCATCTAGGAGTCTGTCTCAAAGGGAAGGCCGTCTGTTACAACTGCGGACAGGAGGGGCACATTGCGCCAAATTGTCCGAGTCCGAAAAAGAATCATGGATGCTTTGTGTGTGGGTCAACCGCCCACATGGCAAAGAACTGCCCGAAGAAGGGGACGGACAGGAATCGGGGCACTAATAGCGGTAAGTTAGCTATTGGGGGTCCAGTTCAGCAGGGTAGGCCGATGGGTCGTACCTTTAACATGACAGTCCAGGATGCGGTTGCATCAGGGGACGTCGTTGCAGGTATTATCCCGATTAACGATATCAATGCGTACGTGCTGTTTGATTCGGGTGCTACATGTTCATTTATAGCATGCGGTTTTGCTAGACGATTAGGACTACTTCCCGAAAAGTTACCTATACCTGTAAATATTAAGGTAGCAAACGAAGATATAATTCCTATTGAAGATGTTCATAGAAGTTGTTGTGTAGATATACGGGGTTGTAAATTATCAGTAGATTTATTACCAATAAAGTTAGAAGAATTCGATGTAATTCTTGGAATGGATTGGTTAGTAAACCATAGTGCAATAATAGATTGTCAAAAGAAGTGTGTGAACATTAAGACGTTAGAACAACCTCGGGTAGTATTTTATGGGAATAGATCGCCGGGACGTTCGTGTTGTCTAACCATGACACAAACTAGAAAATTACTGAGGAAGGGATGCGTAGGATATCTGTGCCATGTTTTTGATACCGAAAGAGTGGTAGCAACCATGGAACAAATACCTATAGTGAGGGAATTCGCCGATGTATTTTCGAGTGAATTACCTGGTCTTCCGCCGGATAGGGAGACATAATTTGTGATAGACATTGTGCCAGGAGCGGCACCAGTTTCCAGGGCACCGTATCGTATGGCGCCAGTAGAGATGAAGGAGTTGATGGTGCAGTTACAAGAACTGTTGGATAGGAAGTACATTCAGCCGAGTGTGTCACCGTGGGGAGCACCGGTACTGTTTGTCAAGAAGAAGGATGGATCGTTAAGACTTTGTATCGACTACAGAGAGTTGAACAAGTTAACGATAAAGAATAAATACCCATTGCCCAGGATCGATGATCTCTTTGATCAGCTGAAAAGGGCTAATTATTTTTCTAAAATAGATTTACGAACGGGGTATCATCAGTTGAAGGTTAGGAAGGAGGATGTGCCAAAGACAGCATTCAGGACTCGTTATGGTCATTACGAGTTTTTAGTGATGTCATTTGGGTTGACAAATGCACCAGCTGCATTCATGGATATGATGAACAGAGTGTTCAAACAATATTTGGACAAGTTCGTCGTGGTGTTTATAGATGATATTCTAGTCTATTCTAAGACGCCAGAAGATCATGCTGAACACCTTAAATTAGTGTTGGCGACATTAAGAAAGGAGAAGTTATATGCGAAATTCACAAAGTGTGAATTTTGGTTAGAGAAGGTGCAATTTTTAGGTCATGTCATTGACCATGAGGGGATTTCAGTGGACCCAGCAAAGGTAGAAGCCGTGATGAATTGGGAACAACCGAAAACGCCGACTGAGGTGCGGAGTTTCCTAGGGTTAGCGGGTTACTATCGGAGATTTATCCAGGATTTTTCAAAGATAGCTACTCCGTTGACTAATTTGACGAGGAAGACTGTGAAATACGCTTGGACTGACAAGTGTGAGAACAGTTTCCAAGAACTAAAGAAGAGATTGAGTGAGGCACCTGTGTTGTCATTACCCGATGACACGGGAAATTTTGTAGTTTATAGTGATGCTTCGCATAGAGGACTTGGTTGCGTGCTTATGCAGCATGGCAAGGTCATTGCGTATGCATCTAGGCAGTTGAAGGATTATGAGAAAGTTTACCCTACTCATGATCTAGAACTAGTCGCAGTAGTTTTTGCTCTAAAGATATGGAGACATTATCTTTATGGAGAAAAATGTGAGATATACACGGACCATAAGAGTCTAAAATATATCTTCACACAGAAGGAGTTGAATATGAGGCAGAGAAGATGGCTGGAGTTGATAAAGGATTACGACTGTGAAATCCTGTATCACCCTGGAAAAGCCAATGTAGTTGCCAATGCCTTAAGTAGAAAGGGTCGGGAAAAGTTATCTTTGTTAACGACTCAAACTGAGTTAATAACAGAGATGGCTAGAATGGAGTTAGAGGTGAAGCTGCCCAGTGAAGAAAAAGGACCAATGTTGTTTGCAATGGAGATGCAACCAACCATCGTAGAGAGAGTTAAGGAGGTGCAACTCAAAACTGATGAGTGTGACCGGATGAAGGAACGGCTGACCAACGAAAAAGATACTAAATATAGCCTTGATAATGAGGGATTGTTGAGATTTGACGGGAGAATTTGGGTTCCGGATGAGACGGAATTAAAGGAGTAGGTTCTACACGAGGCTCATGGTTCAAGGTTTTCGATTCATCCTGGTAGCACTAAGATGTATCAAGACCTTCGACAGAGTTTCTGGTGGCCAAACATGAAGAGAGAGATTGCTGAGTACGTCAGTAGGTGCTTAACTTGTCAGAGAGTTAAGGCTGAACATCAACGACCTAGTGGCTTGTTACAGTCATTAGAGATTCCGAAGTGGAAGTGGGAGAATATCACAATGGATTTTGTGGTGGGACTTCCGACTACTCATAAGGGGTATGATGCGATTTGGGTAATAGTGGACCGATTGACGAAATCAGCTCACTTTTTGCCAATTAGGGTTAAGTATAACTTAGATCAGTTAGCTAGACTTTATATTAAGGAAATAATCTCTAGACATGGAGTGCCAGTATCGATTGTGTCAGATCGTGATCCACGATTCACGTCGAACTTTTGGAGAAGTCTGCAAGAGCAGTTGGGAACGCAGTTGAAGCTAAGTACGGCGTATCATCCACAAACGGATGGACAAAGCGAGAGGACAATTCAGACATTAGAAGATATGCTAAGAACTTGTGTTATGGATTTCAAGGGTAGTTGGGATGATCATCTACCATTAGTGGAGTTTGCGTATAACAATAGTTATCATGCAAGCATAGGTATGCCGCCTTACGAAGCTTTGTATGGTAGGAAATGCAGAACGCCACTGTATTGGGATGAGGTAGGAGAACGCCGAATGTTGGGACCAGAATTGGTGCAACAGACAGCGGATATTGTTAAAAAGATTCAGATGCGTCTCTTAGCAGCTCAAGACAGACAGAAAAAGTTTACAGATCCGCATAGAGAGAATCGAGAGTTTGAAGTGGGTTCATACGTATTCCTTAAAGTATCTCCCTGGAAAGGAAAGATACGTTTTGGGAAGAAAGGAAAGTTAAGTCCGAGATTTATAGGACCTTTTGAGGTTTTAAAACGGGTAGGTGAGGTAGCTTACATGGTAGCATTACCTCCAGACCTAGAACGAATACATAATGTATTTCACGTTTCGGTATTGCGTCCTTATAAGCCGGATTATAAGCATGTGATAGAATACGAGCCTATTCATGTCGAGAAGGACTTAACATATGAGGAAACGCCAATTCAAATTGTCGATAAGAAAGAACAAGTTCTGCGGAACAAAAGTATAGTTTCAGTAAAGGTGATATGGAAGAACCACGATGCAGAAGAAGCAACGTGGGAGTTAGAAGAAATGATGAAAAAGAACTACCCGAATTTATTTGTGTAATTTTTTTTTATATAGCGAGATTCTGGGGACAGAATCCTTATAAGGGGGAGAGAGTGTAACGCCCCAGAAAATTGAACATTTTGTAATTTCTATTAATAATGAATAAAATAATATTATTTATTATTATTGCGTGTTGAGATGATGGATGTCGTTCTATAACCTAGAAACGTCGTAAAGTAGTAGTATTTTAACTACGTGGGTGAATTAAAGTGTTTGAATTTCTAAAACGAAAATAAAAGTTTTCTGAGAAATTTTCCGAAAAACACTATTCATCAATTTCTGCTCGGGAATTATTTTTGAACTTCCGAGAAATACGTAATGTTATAATATCGAGATGATATCGATTATGTAATAATAATCTAAGTATGGAAAATGAAATATTTCGCATGCGTACCTAATTTGAGATAGTTAGGTTATTAAGCGTTAAAAGAATGAAGTTGTGATCGTATAAATGTGTAAACATTATATGGAGTAAGGAATGGAGGTATAATACGACGTATCGTATTATTATGTACGAAGAACGAGATATCGTATACTTTGAATTAATATACGAGATAGCATACGAGAATTATACGTAGGATATGTATGTTAAGTTATTGAATTTAAGATAATGGACTTGTGGGATTTCTAGTTTATTGATAGAAGCCCAAGTGTATGATTATCACAAGTCCAATCTATTGTAACTCAAGCCCAATAGGAAAGTAGTTGGATTAATTAACCAAGCCCAAGGTGAAGCTTTGACCCATGGGTCAAACCAAGTGAGGAAGTGGGTAGTCTTGATGGGCAAGGATTTAGTGTGATGACCAAGTGTTGTGGTGAGCAAGTAAAAGAAGTGACTAGCAAGAAGACTTGAAGGTTAAGTTATGAATAGTAAGGAGGTGGAATGAGGAGGTGAGATTGATTATTGTCCATTTTGCCCCAAGCTTTGGTGGCCTATAAATACCAAGTTCATTTCATTTTTGTTGGTTGTTTTGTTATCATCCAACACTTTCCTCTCAAGCATATAAGCTACTTATTTGGTAGAGAGAATAAGTCATTAAAGCACTTATAAGCCACTTCAACCTTTGATAGTTTCCAAAGCAAATAGAAGTCTTCAAGGGTAAGACTCATTTTCTTTTATCTATATCTTTTCTATGATAGGATTGATAGAGAAGGGGGATTGAGTGAGGATAACATGTAATAAGTTATAAGGAATGAACTTAAGCCGGATAAGTTGAATAAGCAACTTGAACCCCAATAAGTTGTTAAGATCATGAAGGACTTGTCATATGATGGTAGTATGTTGGTTATAACATGAGAACATTGATTGAAAGACTTAAATTATTGGTAAGTCATGAGTATGAAGATTTCTAGTTCATAAGTTGAGAAAGTCAATGACTTATGGAAATAAGTCAAAACCTACTTTGATTATAAGTTGG
This sequence comes from Panax japonicus, assembly GCA_020205505.1. NCBI lineage: Eukaryota > Viridiplantae > Streptophyta > Magnoliopsida > Apiales > Araliaceae > Panax > Panax japonicus. The sequence goes on from CM035107.1 coordinate 67,282,125, forward strand.
TGTAATAAATAACTTGAATTGATGATATGTTGGTTAAAATCCACTTACAACACTTAGTATGGTTGAATTGACGAACTTTGCACGATTAGACAATTAACGTCGAATTCATGAAAGTCTCGGAATAGAAGTCATATTTTGTATTGGAAGTCGAAAACGTTGGTTTTCAATGGAGACAAGTCATTGTAGTCATTATAGAGTTGCGGACTCGAAAATGACCGGATTCCGACTTAGAACGAAGAAATGAGCGTTGAACGTTCACGAACGTTTATCGTTTTCGTTAAAATGGACTAATAGGTCAAATTTTAGCAAATGAAGTCAAATAGATAAAATTCTTGCATGAACGCATAGATTATGAAATTTGTGAACCGTAGGCTTTTGAACGGACCAATTCGGAGTTAAAACGAAGAAGTTATGCGTCCGGGAAGTTAGCAAAATTTTCAAAAACTACAAAATTTTCTGAGGACCAGAGTCCGCGCCGCGGCGCGACTCTAAGCCTTCTTGGCCGCGCCGCAGCGCGAGGCCGGAGGATGTCACACTGCTAACTCGCGCCGCAGCGCGAGTCACAGACCAATTAGTGGCGCCGCGGCGCCAGAACAAGGAAGAAGATAGAGAAGAAGAGTTCCAAGTATAGAATGAAAGAGGGATTAATAGTAATGAATTGTGATGTAATCACAACATAATTAAGACATTGTAAGGTGCTTGTAATACACTAATGCATGTTTATAATCAATCAAGACGAGCGGGATATGAATGACATAATGAAAGCCGAAACCCTTAATAACGAAACTAAGTTAGAATTACATTGAGATGAAGGGTAAGGTATAATAGAAAACATACCTGGTTAATTATGATCTAATATGGTACGTTATATGATTATGAATTGTAGAATCATAAAGACTTAAAGTGTACGTGTATTAACCAGTAAGCAGTCACCAAAGGCAAGTATTCTAACCCTTGTTCCAGTTCAGTCTGGACAAGCTTTGTAATTCATGTTCTCTTTCACATGAAAACTAGAATGATGAAGTCTTAAGCCAATTCTTCCGGCTAGACTTATATTATGATTCTGTCAAGCATGATTTGTAAATTACCGAGTTATATTGGTATGGTTTTCAATCGAAGACCACGCATGTTCAAATGTTTTTGTCGTTTAACGACAGGCACGTGAGGTTGCCACAATTAAACGTATACACGTTTAATGAATGTAGTGTTGATCAACATAGAGTACTATGAGCTGATCACTCAGAAGTGCTCGTAAGCTATGCCGGACTTACGGACTTAGTGCCGGAATGTCCTTTTCAAAAGAACTTATGTATGCTCATAATCTTGAGCCATAATTGTTATTCTACTGAATATTGATAGAAAAATGTTCTGAAGGAAATGAAGTGCTATTTTGAATCACCAATAGTACTTCGTAACTATTGTTCAGTTACTGGAGATATATTAGTTCTATGTTTCAAGCATGTTGTTTATTAGAATTATAGTACTTGCTGAGCTAGCCATGCTCACTCTTGCTTGAACCATATGAACACAGCTAAGATCGAGCAGACTGAAGGATCCAGCAAGGATAAAGGCAAGGCGAAGACAAAACCATAGCATACTTATGTAATAGTATAGGAAGAATGTCTGTAATATATTGATATTATGACAAGAACAAATGAAAGGGTTACAAAGAACCTGGGTAATGTAATATTATTTTGATATATATGGAGTTATATTAGTCCTCTTGTGACTATTTGAGGAAATGTGTGAATGAATGGTAGTACCGTGTAGCACCATTTGTCGGGTTGGAAGAGACCCGGATTTGGGGGCGTCACAGATATAATGAACCGTGTGTTCAAAGAATATTTGGATTAGTTCGCTGTTGTCTTTATTGATAACATCCTCATCTATTCCAAAAGCCGTGAAGATGATGAGCGCCATTTGAAGCTGGTCCTTCAAAAGCTTCGTGATAACAAGCTATATGCCAAGCTGAAGAAATGCGAGTTATGGCTTGAGGAAGTAGCATTCCTTGGGCACGTGGTGTCAAAACATGGAGTATCTGTCGACCCGGGGAAAATTGAAACAATACAAAGTTGGGAGCAACCGAAGTCGGTGACCGAATTACGTAGCTTTCTGGGTTTAGCTGGTTATTATCGAAGATTCTGATGAGTGCATATTATTCATTTATTTTGATTCCATTATATTTAGTTTAATTGCATGTTTCATGTGTATATAAGCTTATTAAGGTGTTTAATGATTTCAGGAGGAATTGGAGCTGAAATGAGGAAAAAAAGAAAATTGCAGGGTTTTTAGCATTAAGTTGGATGCATGGTCTTGACTTGAGACTTAGATTTTATTGTAGAGCTATTCCTTAGCTTTTCGGAACATCTTGAATCGTCCCAATCGGAGTTCATATGAAAAGGTTATGATCTTTTTACTAAACAAATGTTGAACCTCAAAGTTTGGAAGTTGCAATTTACACAGCAGTCCGTTGGAGCCTCATTTCGACCTTGATCCAGCCGGAATCTGTTAATTTTTAAAGAATGAAAGTTGTAGATCTCGTCGATATTTTCGTTTTGATAGGTAGCAGATCCCGTAACTCCTTCCAGATCAAACGTTATGCTTGTTTTACCAAAGGACGTCGCAGTAGAAAATGGAAATTCGCCCCAGCGAATTTGAGCGCGAAAATTCGAAAATCATGGATTTTTGGAAAGTTTCTAAATGCAGATTTTGGCAGACTTCTACATGAAATTGGATTGATATTTCTATTAGCTTTAGGATTTCCTTTAGACTAAGATTTATTTCAAAATTAGATTCTATTTCTTTATGAAAACTAGTTATGATTTATAATTCCTTTTAGGATTTGGATTTCTACTTCCTATAGGATTTAGGACTTTGTCTAGCACTATAAATAAAGGATGCTAGTCATGGTTTTATTTATTCAATCATCTACTACATTTTCTCATCTATAACATTGGAGGATTGAAGACATGAGCTAAGTTATTTTTATTCAGTTTTAAGGGATGTTGAACCTTATTTATAATTAATGGTTAATTGAGTATTCATTATTTATTCCTTCTCACATGAAATTCATTCTTGATAATCTGATTTAATTTCTAAATACTATTTGGCTTAACTGATTTGATTTCTGCAGGATTGAGTTGGTTAACGAATATCATATGCTAGATCAAGGAATAATATTACGTGTAATTGATATTGTTTCTAATCACAAGTAGTAATTAGTAATATCTAATTGCAGAAAAGCTTTTGAGTATTGCTATGATTATCAGAAGACAAGTTAAACAGTCCAAGCTTATGTGTTTGTTGCTTGGAATAGTCTAATTCCCTAGTTCTTAATGCCGCTATTATATTAAATTTAGAGAGCTTATTCTAGGTTATATAATTGTTAGAATCTTGTGAAGAGCTTGTTTCATTGAGTGACAATCTAAGGGGAGTTTCGGGTAGCAGAGCTTGTTGTTACCTAGGGCTATTAGTTTCATTGAAGAATAAATAATGTTACACTTTATTAATCTATTGTTATAAAAAGGTGATACTGAACTGAAGAACTGAAGCTTTTTATTCATTGTTTATTCTTATTAGTTTATTCTTATTAATTTAATTAATTAATTCAAAATCTCATTTTCATTAGAAATCATAGGATAAATATAAAACAAATCACTCTATGTGGGATCGATCCTTGCTTACTACTGTGCTAATTGTTTAAATTTGTAAAGTGAAAGTGAGGTTAATTTAGGAGTGTAAACGACAGCTCCCAAATTTTGGCGCCGTTACCGGGGAGTGTCATTTGTTTTGTTTATTCTTTGTTTTCGTTTATTTTTATTATATATTATTTTGTTTTTTTTATTTTATAACTTAATCCTCTCACTCTATTGACTTAAATTTTGTTCAAGAGATAGAGAAAACTGCAGATATAGAAGAAACTCTTGTTCCATCACTTGAAGAGAAAAAGATGGTGGTGCCAAACAAAAATAGGACTTTAAAAGAACTGGATACTCCCGATCTTGATCAATCATCATTTTGTATTGAGTATCCTACTTTAGATGTTGCTTTTGAACTTAACTCTAGACTAATTCATCTTTTGCCTACTTTTCGTGGTCTTACAGGTGAAAATCCATATAAGCATCTAAAGGAGTTCCATGTGGTGTGTTCCATGATGAAAGCACAATGAGTGGCAGAGGAGCAGATCAAGCTTAGACTTTTTCCATTCTCATTAGCAGATTTGGTTAAAGACTGGTTATACTATCTACCTTCAGGATCAATACAATCATGGACTGATATGCAAAGGTTATTCTTGGAGCGGTATTTTCCAGCATCAAGAGTTACCGATATAAGAAAGGAGATATGTGGAATCATGCAGTTTAATGGAAAAAATCTCTATGAGTATTGCGAAAGGTTCAAGAAGTTGTGTTCCAGCTGTCCACCTCATGGAATTGATGAACATTACTTGATCTAGTACTTCTATGAGGGGTTGCTACCAATGGAAAGAAGCATGATTGATGCAGCAAGCGGAGGAGCACTAGTAGACAAGACTCCAGAAGCGGCAAAGAACTTAATTGCAAACATGGCAGCTAGGTCACAGCAGTATAGAACTAAGATGGATAACACACCACAAAGGGTAAATGGGGTAAGCACGAGAGACTTGGAGCAGCAAATTTCTGATTTAACTACTTTGGTTCGACAAATGGCTGCAAGGAATACACAAGTTATTCAGCAAGTTCAACCTCAGTACCACACAGAAAACCAAGAAGTACCTGTCAATTCTGGGACGTCTATGGAAGATATGTTCAAGGCATTCATGAACCAAACACAACAGTTCATGTGTCAGACACAATAGTTCCAGCAGGAGACAAGAACTTCTGTTCAAGATCTAAGGGACCAAGCTGGTCAACTTGCAACCACAGTAGAAAGGTCACTTTCCCAAACTGTTGAAAATGTAAGTGTCATAACATTGAGATGTGGTACAGAGGATCAACAGCAAGAAAAGTTAATACAAAGCAAGTCCGACAATAGTGAAATAGGCAGCAGTGATGTACTCAGGCACAAATTTCCACCTCTTTCTGCTTATGAACCGAAACTACCTTTTCCCCAAGTTCTAACAAGGAATTGGAAAGTTAGAAAAAATTCAACGTGGTATATAGAGTCTAATGAAAAATTCCTTGAAGAAATGGCGAATAGGGAACAAGAACTTAAAGATGATAAGGAGTTCATTAGTGGAAACCATTTGGATATGCTCGAGACTACTGCTAAATTTGAAGAAATCAGGTATTCAAAGTCTGAAAATGATGAACAAGAGGTAGAGATGGAAGAACTAATAATTCCTGTAGATTTCTATAAGGAGGACATAGATGATGATATTTTCATTGTACCAGAAACAACACACAATGATAAACACCATGAGACCTTACACATGGAATTAGACGACGCAGATGTCCAGTTCAGCATATATAAAGTTAAGAGGTATCTTGGTAATGTTAATTCTATTTTTGCAATTGATGTTGTTGACTCTACAGTGCAGGAATCTCTTGAGCAAACATACAAAAAGGATTTGAGGGCTGGAATGGAGCAAAATCACGATCTGAAGGATGCTCCTAATGAAGAATTGAAATTGTTACCAGTCCACTTGAAGTACACAAGTCCAATTACATAGGATGAGAATGATGATGTCAAGCCAATGACAATAAATAAGGGCAGCTGCTTGGGAGGCAACCCAAAATCTCAGATTTGATATTCCCATCCCTTCACTTTTTAGTTTTTTTATTGCATGTTAGCTAGTAGTATTTTCTTTTTTGCATGATTTTCTTACATTGGGGACAATGTAAGGTTTAAGTGTGGGGGGAAGATTTAGGTTTTTATTTTATTTAGGAATATTGATCCGATTTTGATGGGAATTTAAAAAATTAATGCTTTTGAAAATTTTTGAAAATTTTGATTTCATGATTCTATTGGCTATGTTTTAAAAAGATTAAAGTCAAAGATTGAAAATTAATGCTAAATTTCAAAATCTATTTAATGCTTTATTAGTTATTGAATGATGAAGACTAAGCCCGATCTATAGTAATTGATTTAAATTGAATTTGTGATACATGAGTACTTGAATATGAGAAGCATGTTTATTTGGCTAAGCTACTTGTGGAGTTGTCTATGTGCACTAATTTAATGACTTAGAACTGTTTAACTTGCTTATGTTGTTGCAGAACCATGTGAAAAAACTGATGAATGAAAAAAAAAGAAAATTGAAAATCTGCTTCAATGTCCATTGTGCGAAATAACTGGTTATCTAAGCCTCGGGAAGCATCAGTATTCACGCTGAAAAGTGTGATGGATAAAAGCAGCTTGACTAGTCAACTTTTGTGGCCTTTGTTACTTGAATAAGTAAGCCTTAGGGGTGTCTCTACACCTAGAACCCTAAGATCATCTGGTTTGGGAGTCGTTGGTGGAAAGTTCGCTAATGGGTAACTCTGAAAAGCCTAAGAAAAGAAGGCATTGAACATATCAAGAAAAAAAAATATACGAAAAAAAGAAGCATGGAAATACATTCATCTGTGCTAAAAAGAAGGTTCTATGAAAAAACTTAAAAAGAAAGAAAAAATTGTTCTTGGTTGTGAGTTAGTGTGCACGGTTTTTGCTCCATGGTAACTAAGTTAAGTAAGTATGATGATTTTGAAAAAGTTACTTATGTGGTTATAATTTGATTTAATGAAATTCATTGGTGAAATGGTAAGGTTGGTAATTGTGAGTTGATTGATAAGGCATTGATTAGATTTTTGCAAATTTAGTGTTGATAATCATGATTTGTACCTTGAAATCTTTTGACATGATGGTTGAATAGAATTTTTCTGGAAATTAAACTTTTGGTTTACACGAGGACGTGTAAAGGGCTAAGTGTGGGGGAATTTGATGAGTGCATATTATTCATTTATTTTGATTCCATTATATTTAGTTTAATTGCATGTTTCATGTGTATATAAGCTTATTAAGGTGTTTAATGATTTCAGGAGGAATTGGAACTGAAATGAGGAAAAAAGGAAAATTGCAGGGTTTTTAGTATTAAGTTGGATGCATGGTCTTGACTTGGGACTTAAATTTTATTGTAGAGCTCTACCTTATCTTTCCGGAACATCTTGAATCGTCCCAATCGGAGTTCATATGAAAAAGTTATGATCTTTTTACTAAACAAACATTGAACCTCAAAGTTTGGAAGTTGCAATTTACACAGCAGTCCGTTGGAGCCTCATTTCGACCTTGATGCAGCCAGAATCTGTTAATTCTCAAAGAATGAAGGTTGTAGATCTCGTCGATATCTTTGTTTTGATAGGTAGCAAGCCCAGTAACTCCTTCCAGATCAAAAGTTATGATTGTTGTACCAAAGGACGTCGCAGTAGAAAATGGAAATTTGCCCCAGCGAATTTGAGCGCGAAAATTGAAAAATCTTGGATTTTTGGAAAGTTTCTAAATGCAGATTTTGGCAGACTTCTACATGGAATTGGATTGATATTTCTATTAGCTTTAGAATTTCCTTTAGACTAAGATTTATTTCCAAATTAGATTCTATTTCTTTATGAAAACTAGTTATGATTTATAATTCCTTTTAGGATTTGGATTTCTACTTCCTATAGGATTTAGGACTTTGTCTAGCACTATAAATAAGGGATGCTAGTCATAGTTTTATTCATTCAATCATCTACTACATTATCTCATCTATAACATTGGAGGATTGAACACATGAGCTAAGTTATTTTTATTCAATTCTAAGGGATGTTGAACCTTATTTATAATTAATGGTTAATTGAGTATTCATTATTTATTCCTTCTCACATGAAATTCATTCTTGATAATCTGATTTAATTTCTAAATGCTATTTGGCTTAACTGATTTGATTTCTGCATGATTGAGTTGGTTAAAGAATATCATATGCTAGATCAAGGAATAATATTACGTGTAATTGATATTGTTTCTAATCACAAGTAGTAATTAATAATATCTGATTGTGGAAAAGATTTTGAGTATTGCTATGATTATCAGAAGACAAGTTAAACAATCCAAGCTTATGTGTTTGTTGCTTGGAATAGTCTAATTCCCTAGTTCTTAATGCTGCTATTATATTAAATCTAGAGAGCTTATTCTAGGTTATATAATTGTTAGAATCTTGTGAAGAGCTTGTTTCATTGAGTGACAATCTAAGGGGAGTTTCGGATAGCAGAGCTTGTTGTTACCTAGGGCTATTAGTTTCATTGAAGGATAAATAATGTTACACTTTATTAATCTATTGTTATAAAAAGGTGATACTGAACTGAAGAACTGAAGCTTTTTATTCATTGTTTATTCTTATTAGTTTATTCTTGTTAATTTAATTAATTAATTCAAAATCCCCTTTTCATTAGAAATCATAGGATAAATATAAAACAAATCTCTCTATGTGGGATCGATCCTTGCTTACTATTGTGCTAATTGTTTAAATTAGTAAAGTGAAAGTGAGGTTAATTTAGGAGTGTAAACGACAGCTCCCAGATTCTTGGAAGGATTTTCTAGAATCGCTACTCCGTTAACTCAACTGACTCGGAAAGATACAAAATGCTTATGGAACGAGGGATGCGAGAAGAGTTTCCAAGAGCTCAAGAGGAGACTCATTTCGGCACCTGTTCTGACAATATCATCTGGTTCGGATGGATTTGTTATCTACAGCGATGCTTCAGGCAAAGGGTTAGGAAGTGTTCTCATGCAACATGGGAAATTCATAGCCTATGCCTCGCGATAACTCAAAGAATAAGAGAGAAATTATCCTACTCATGATCTAGAGTTGGCAACAGTCATTTTTCCATTGAAGATTTGGAGGCACTACCTGTATAGGAAGACATTGGAGATATATACGGATCATAAAAGCCTCAAATATTTCTTCACCCAAAAAGAACTCAACATGCGGCAACGACGTTGACTCTAGTTATTGAAAGATTACGACCATACCATCCTAGAAAAGCAAACGTGGTAGCTGACGCATTGAGTAGAAGATCATATACGGGTATTGAAAGTAATATGCACACAAGCCAATCATGTTTGATGATAAAGCATATACTTTGTAACAATCTTATTCATTTATTAATAAAAAGTATTTATTTATTAAAGGCTTTTAAATTATCTACATGATGCTGTTTTATAATATGTGATAAACCCATAGTTTTAAGCAATGCTTTTAGAATAATGATGATGATCATTCTAATGAGATCTAAATTCTTAGAAAGCTTAAAACTAAAATAGTTCCCAATCGTTGGATTACTAAATTGGGGATTAGTGAATCCGGATAGATTGGTACATACGTTGCTTGCTCATTTGATGAGGATGATTGATCTCATGATCATTTGTGTGGAGACACTAAAGCAAGTATGTAGGTGCTTATTAGAGAATAAGTTCACTGAACGTGACTCGCTAAGGAATACCTAATGGAGTTTTACTTGCATGTCAATAGGAATTCCTGTAGTGATAGTAGTACAAGTGATCCTTGGACTTGAGATCATCATAGTATCTTGTGTATGATGAGTTATACTTTGACTTATTCCTTAAGACCCTTAGGGTATATCAAAGGGTATGCTTGGGTATAATAAGTTGTACATGGAGATAATGTATGATCAATAAAGAATCTACCACTTCTAGTAAAAGAAGAGAAATGTCCTATGTGATTCGATAAATGACAACCCAGTAGTCCTTGGCCAAGGCAGAATGAAATTAGAAAGGAGTTTCTAATTTGCATTATTTGGGGTTGTGCATTTAAGAGTCGAAATACAAATAATTAAATAAAATAAGACTTGACAGTAATTCCATGTCTTATATTTAATTGGGACATTGTATGGTGGAAGGATTGAATTGTACGGTAACTATTTACTCAAAGGTTCTTTTATGATTAATGTTGAAATCTATATTATCTGGAAAGTCGTTGATCGCTAGGGAGGCTTATCCCTATTGTATAATAAATATTATTTATTTAAATAAATTATTAGTTTAATTTATTTATTTAAATAAGATTAGAATTGTTCTAATTGATTTATTCACAACCGGTTTAATATGGAGAACCTAAAGGGTCACACCATAAAAGGAAGAATAATTATTTAAGAAGTTAATGGCATAATCGTAATAATATGTTAAGTATATTTAATTTAATCTATGGTGATAGAATAAATTAAATAGCTTAATATTTATTATTTAATATTTTAGAAATATTAAATATAAATTAATAAGAGGAGTCTTATTAATATTATTACAATTATTATTATTTTAATTTCTAAAAGAGTTTAGGAATTAATTTAATATAAGTACTCTCATTTATTCCTAATAGGATTAGGAGGGAAAATTAGTTAAAGGAGTTTAATTAATTATTCCTAATAAGATTAGGGAGCCCATTTAATTAAAAGAGTTTAATTAAATAAATAATACCTTATTTTAAATAGGGTTACTTGATATCTTTATAAGAGGAGTCTTATATCAGATATCAAATATACGTTATTCCAATGGTTGGAGAGTACGCCCCTTTTTCTATAGAGATAGAAAACTAGGGTTTGAGCCAAATACCCATCTTCTTCAATCCTTCTTCTTACTTGGTGGATCACCTCTAGAGGCCAAACATTTGGGTGGCTAACGTTGATCAAAGGAAGGAACCCAACCCGGTGGATTCAAGTTGAACGCGAAAAGGATTGGAGGTGAACTTGTACCTGAGGAAGCTCGATCTTCAAGGGTATGGTTCTTGTTCTTTCTTTTTCGTCTAATTAATAATTGTGCATAAAGGGTGATCCGGGTTTATGGTTTGTAAAATTTTTTAAACTCTGATTTTACACGTTTCCGCTTATTTTTGCAATTTGATTGCGTTCATGAATATTACATACCTAACAGTGGCATCAGAGCCAAACCTTTATGCGAATTATTAATTATTTTAATTTGATATGTATATTGATATGTGTTTAGAACAATTTAATTGGGCATAATTTTATTGTATAAAATTTATTATAAAAAAAAAAAAAAAAAACGCTGAAAGTTGTTTCCGTGTTTTATCTTGGGCTCAGTTAATATTACGTTTAAGCAGTCAATATCCTGGTATATGATATCAAGGGTGAAAAAAAAAAAATTAAATTAAATTAAACCGTGGCCCAGGTGATATTCGCGAACTGTGTTTTTTTTTTTGCGGCTACGCTGTGTTTTTTTTTTCTTTCCCACGCGGATGACTAATGTTAATGAATCTTCAAGGAAATCCGTTATTCACGTGAGGCTTAATGCTTACATGTTGCCAGCAGGTTGATTACCAAGGTTTATATATATATATATATTATTACATATATATATATAGACATATAATTGTTAACAAGTGGGATCTCCTGAATGCATGGACAAAGCATGAAGTTAACAGGATTCTGCCTATGCACGGAAATCAAGGAATTAAGATTATATATAAATTCGGTTATATATATATATTATATATAATAGTTATATTATATATATATAATATAACGGTATATATAATATTGTTATTATTTTATTATTAAAATAAAATTTTATTTTAATCTTAAAATAAAAGGTTTATTTTAATTTTAAAATAAAAGATTTATTTTAATTTTAAAATTAGAATTTCATGCTAACTAATTAGAGTTGGAATTGGATTCCATGAAAACTAATTGGAGTTGAAATTAGATTCATATTTCCTTAAATAAAGGAGTTTATTTAGATATGAAATAAGATTTCATATTATTCAAAATAAAAGAGTTTATTTGTGAATAGGAAAGAGAATCCTAATTTCCTTAAATAAAGGAGTTTATTTAGATATAAAATAAGATTTTATATTATTCAAAATAAAGGAGTTTATTTATGAATAGGAAAGAAAATCCGTGTTTTCCTAAATAAAAGAGTTTATTTAAGATATGAAATAAGATTTCATATTACCCAAAATAAAGGAGTTTATTTTGACTTGGAATTGGATTCCATAATTAATTAAAATAAAGGAGTTTATTTTGATTAATGATTTTGATTAAAATAAAATAGTTTATTTTATTCAAAATTGGATAAATTAAAATAAAATAGTTTTATTTTGATTTAAATTTGGATTAAAATAAAGGAGTTTATTTTGATTCAAAAATAGATTTTATACTAACTAAATTTGCCCATTAAATGATATCAATATATATATATTAAATGTTTATTATTCATGAGATGAATGTTATTTATTGATACATATGGTGATGTGTATGATAATAAATGGGATAGATTATGGACTATTGACCAATATGATTGGATTTTATTTTAGTTGGATGCATGAATGTATAGGTTTTATTAAATGGGGTCTGCGTACCTCGTCTTCTCTAAATTTTTCTTAATGTAAATTCTATCTCCCTCCTATGTACTTCCCCTTGACTGCTGATCAAGGTTTCTATTTATTTTAAATAGTTTTGTAATAGGAATAGTTAGAATTAATTTTGAAGAATTGGAGATCAAGGAGCAATGAGCGCTTGAAGACCCGTTTGTAATGGAGCCCAGGTTTTAAATGTAATAGTTATATTTAAATTTAATTCTTGCACCCCTAGGGTTTGACCTTTTGGTTCACTTGGTGGCTCTAGTGAACCAAACTAGAATAAAAGTCCATAATCAATCCAGGTAGAATATAGTATTCTATATATGCATGCTTATATTATATATATTATATATTATGCAAACATGCTTCGCATGTTCATTAATATGACGCGTATTTTTTATATATATGTGCATGCGCGCTAAACAAGATGAGACAAATTAATAACAAAACCCTCAAATATTTTATATTAAGTTGTAACGTTCAAAGATATTTGGAATATCGAACGTCGCCTTCTAGCATGATAGAAACAATAGAGTATTGAATATTTAATATGAGTTTGTTGTGCACACACAAGGCGAGTATTAAATATTTAAGATGTTGTTTTTATTACATATGATGTTTATAAGGAATTGAACATTACTGCTTTGTTGTGCACACACAAGGGCTGTAGTTTTTTCTTCACTTATATGGAAATGCTGGGTCTGACTTAACTTAAATCATTTTAGTTCGGATGTGCACACACTTGACCATTACGATTTAAGAGGCAAAATACAAGGAGTTACATAGTTGATGTAATTGACAAGAGTTGTCTACCTATTTATTTATATATAGTTTGTTGTGCACACACAAGGCTATATACATTTGAAATGGGATCCTTATTCTCACTAGCAAATCTTTAATTAGATTTTGCCGAACTATATAAATGAGGGTAATATAGTTTGAAGAAAATAGTGGGAGATACCAATTTAAAACAAGACCTGATTTATTTTGGTAATTAATAAAAGAATGTATGTTAAAATGTTGTTAATTACAAATTCATTTACAGATTTTTACAATGTCTAAATTACTATCACTGCATAGCATATTAGATGCTTATTTAACCGGACCGAATTAAACAGATTGGTTAAGGTAATTGAGAATAGTTCTCACGGCTGAAAAGCTATCTTATGTCCTTAATACGCCTATCCCTGCAATGGTTGCAGACAATGCCTCTAAGGAAGATATTGCTGCTTTTAGAAAGTGGCTAGATGATGCATAGTTGGCTCAATGCATCATGCTCGCATCCATGAGTAACGAGCTTCAGCGTCAGCATGAAACTATGGTTGCTCCTATTATATTCCTGCACATCAAGTTGTTGATGGTAAGGAAAGTAGGACTGATAGATATCAGATATCTAAGGAGCTCTTCCGATCTAGAATGACCGATGACACTACGGTAAAGATAAAAGTCCTTAACACAATCAATTTGATTGATCAATTAGGACAACGGGTTTTGTCATGGATGGAGAGTTGAGCCAAGATTTGATCTTGCACTCACTTCCGGACTCCTTTCACAATTGTTGTGAATTTTTCATATGAACGAGCTAGATATCAGCCTCGCTGATTTGCTTAACATGTTGAAAAATGTTGAGAGTCACTTTCCAACCAAGAAAGACCATGTCTTACTGGTAGGGGCCAAAAGATCTTCTGAAAAGAAGAACGATTCTAAGAAGGTAAACAGAAAGGCGTAAACAAAGGATAATAAGAACAAAACTAATACGGATAGCAAAGGAGTTTGCTTCCACTGCAATAAGCCTGGGCACTGGAAAGAAACTGCGAGAAGCATCTTGCAGAGGCTAACCAGAAGAAGCTTAGTGAAGTTTCGGTTACAAATACAATTTTGTTTTTGATTTAAAATAAATTTTTCTTTAAGTCAAGGTTCTACTTGGGTATTGGATACCGACTTTGGTTATCATAAATATAGATTTATGAAGGGACCAAGTAGAAGTAGAAAGCTAAACAAATATAAGTAAACCTATGTGTGGAAAATGAAGCAAAGGTTGCTGCATTAGCCATAGGAACTTATAGTTTAGCAAAGCCTACGGGCATGTTTATTAAGTCAATAAGTTGTTATTGTATTCCAGTTCTCGTTGGAAACATTATTTCCATTTTATTGTTGGACAATGAAATCTTTGGTATTATAATTAGGAACAATTGTTATTCTATTTATAATAATAATGTTTTGTATAGAACTGAAATATTACTTAATGGATTTTGTATACTTGACTTACGTGAAAAATATATTTTTCAAATTGAACAAACTAGTATAAGAAAAGGAGATGATCATTCAAAGAGTTGAATGTATGTATTTGCTGAAATACAAGTGTGAATTATTTGAAAGGTTCAAAGAATTCAGAAGTGAAACAAATTGACAAAGTATTAAGATTCTTTAATTAGATCAAGGAATGAATACTTGTGCAATAAGTTTCTAGATCATCTTAAATGGTTTTCTCACAATGGGCGCCTCCCGATACACAATAATTGATTGATGTATCTGAAAGGAAAAATTGTACCTTGTTGGACATGGTACGGTCCACCGACATTCCAGTATCCCTCTAGGGTCATGTACTAGAAATGGCTGCATATCTACGGAAAAGGTAACCTCATAATCCGGCCCCAAGACTCCATAAAAGTTATGGACAGGGAGGATTCCTAATCTTAAATATGTTAAGATAAGGGGTTGTCCAACCTATGTGAAACGGTTTCAAAGGATAAGTTTGGGACAAGATTTGACAAGTATAGATTTGTGGGACATCCTAAAGTAAGTTTAGGGCATATGTTCTATAATCCTACTTAGCAAAAGGTGTTTGTTGAGAAACATGTTGCCTTCTAAGATAAAGGTGTTTATCATTGAAGGGGCTAGTGGGAGGATAATACATCTTGAAAAGTTCAAGAACCACAAAACACTACAAGTCAAATAAGAGGAACCTAGAGATAGACCTATTGTACCACAACCGAATCGTAAATCTGGAATAGTACCGAAGATACCTGGGAGGTATGGATTCATCATGAATGATGATGATCAGGTACGTATCATATAAGATGATGATCCAGTTACATACGATGAGGTAAGAGTTGTAGATACTCAGAGAAATGGATTGAAGCAATCTTCTCAAAATGGAACATTCGTTTTGATGAAATAAATCAAAAGAGTTTGATTTTATCACAATTAAGAATGAACCTAGTGTGTACAAAAGGGTCAGTGGGAGCGTCGTGACATTCCTAGTATTATATGTTGATATACTACGGATAAGGAATGCCATACCAATGCTACAATTAGTAAAGGTAAAGTTGTCTAAACATTCCTCCATGAATGATTTGGGAAGAGTATCTTAATTGGGGATGCAAATCTATATAAATAAATTTAAAAGGATGCTCGGCTTAACCCAAGGAACGTATATTCATTTGATGCTAAAGTCGTTTAGCATGGCAAACTCCAATAGATGTCTCATGTTGATGAGCCATGGAGTGTATCTCTCTTAATAGTCCCCATAGACTCCTAAAAGAGAGATTGCATGAGTGACAATCATGTATGCAATGAAATATACGCGACCTGATGTTGATCAGTCATATTCTGGAGAAGTTCACTGTAAGACAGTGAAAAACATCTTAAAGTACTTAACCAACACTAAGGATGTTATATAATATATGGTGGGCCTGGATTAAAACTAGAGGGCTTAACAGACTCAAGTTTTTTCAGACAGACCAAGACGACAGAAAATCCACTTTAAGGTAAAGGGTTACCTTGAACGATGGTGCAGTGAATTGGAAAGGTTCCAAACAGCAAAGAATTGCTGGTTTAGTGATAAAGACAAAGTATATAGTTGTAAATGAAGCTGCAAGTTGATTGATTGGATTAAAAGTTCATTACAGAACTAGGAATTGTTCCTAAGTCTCATCTTGGATCCAAACATGTGTTGTGGCACTTTCATTTGATTATAGGAA
Source organism: Panax japonicus (assembly GCA_020205505.1). Taxonomy (NCBI): domain Eukaryota; kingdom Viridiplantae; phylum Streptophyta; class Magnoliopsida; order Apiales; family Araliaceae; genus Panax; species Panax japonicus. The sequence goes on from CM035107.1 coordinate 67,298,430, forward strand.
TCATTGAAAGATGGGAAATCACTATAGAGATAGTGGACTCTCAAGAACAACATTACATATCCATTAACTAAAGCTTATCCAACAGCAGGATAATCGTCACTTAGAGAAGAAGAGTATGAGATACCATGACGATTGGCTTTAGTGCAAGTGGGAGATTGAAAGTAATATGCACACAAGCCAATCATGTTTGATGATAAAGCATATACTTTGTAACAATCTTATTCATTTATTAATAAAAATTATTTATTTATTAAAGGCTTTTAAATTATCTACATGATGCTGTTTTATAATATGTGATAAACCCATAGTTTTAAGCAATGCTTTTAGAATAATGATGATGATCATTCTAATGAGATCTAAATTCTTAGAAAGCTTAAAACTAAAATAGTTCCCAATCGTTGGATTACTAAATTGGGGATTAGTGAATCCGGATAGATTGGTACATACGTTGCTTGCTCATTTGATGAGGATGATTGATCTCATGATCATTTGTGTGGAGACACTAAAGCAAGTATGTAGGTGCTTATTAGAGAATAAGTTCACTGAACGTGACTCGCTAAGGAATACCTAATGGAGTTTTACTTGCATGTCAATAGGAATTCCTGTAGTGATAGTAGTACAAGTGATCCTTGGACTTGAGATCATTATAGTATCTTGTGTATGATGAGTTATACTTTGACTTATTCCTTAAGACCCTTAGGGTATATCAAAGGGTATGCTTGGGTATAATAAGTTGTACATGGAGATAATGTATGATCAATAAAGAATCTACCACTTCTAGTAAAAGAAGAGAAATGTCCTATGTGATTCGATAAATGACAACCCAGTAGTCCTTGGCCAAGGCAGAATGAAATTAGAAAGGAGTTTCTAAGTTGCATTATTTGGGGTTGTGCATTTAAGAGTCGAAATACAAATAATTAAATAAAATAAGACTTGACAGTAATTCCATGTCTTATATTTAATTGGGACATTGTATGGTGGAAGGATTGAATTGTACGGTAACTATTTACTCAAAGGTTCTTTTATGATTAATGTTGAAATCTATATTATCTGGAAAGTCGTTGATCGCTAGGGAGGCTTATCCCTATTGTAGAATAAATATTATTTATTTAAATAAATTATTAGTTTAATTTATTTATTTAAATAAGATTAGAATTGTTCTAATTGATTTATTCACAACCGGTTTAATATGGAGAACCTAAAGGGTCACACCATAAAAGGAAGAATAATTATTTAAGAAGTTAATGGCATAATCGTAATAATATGTTAAGTATATTTAATTTAATCTATGGTGATAGAATAAATTAAATAGCTTAATATTTATTATTTAATATTTTAGAAATATTAAATATAAATTAATAAGAGGAGTCTTATTAATATTATTACAATTATTATTATTTTAATTTCTAAAAGAGTTTAGGAATTAATTTAATATAAGTACTCTCATTTATTCCTAATAGGATTAGGAGGGAAAATTAGTTAAAGGAGTTTAATTAATTATCCCTAATAAGATTAGGGAGCCCATTTAATTAAAAGAGTTTAATTAAATAAATAATACCTTATTTTAAATAGGGTTACTTGATATCTTTATAAGAGGAGTCTTATATCAGATATCAAATATACGTTATTCCAATGGTTGGAGAGTACGCCCCTTTTTCTATAGAGATAGAAAACTAGGGTTTGAGCCAAATACCCATCTTCTTCAATCCTTCTTCTTCCTTGGTGGATCACCTCTAGAGGCCAAACATTTGGGTGGCTAACGTTGATCAAAGGAAGGAACCCAACCCGGTGGATTCAAGTTGAACGCGAAAAGGATTGGAGGTGAACTTGTACCTGAGGAAGCTCGATCTTCAAGGGTATGGTTCTTGTTCTTTCTTTTTCGTGTAATTAATAATTGTGCATAAAGGGTGATCCGGGTTTATGGTTTGTAAAATTTTTTAAACTCTGATTTTACACGTTTCCGCTTATTTTTGCAATTTGATTGCGTTCATGAATATTACAAACCTAACAGGTATGAGTGTAATGTTGTTAACAGAAAGACACATTTTGTATGACTTGCAAAGGGTGGAGATAGAGGTAAAGGCTCCAAGTACCTACTTGATGATATCAAGCATACGAGTCCAAGTACCGACTTGATGATATCAAGCATACGAGTAGAACCGACTTTAATCGATAAAGTTAAAGCTGCTCAATATACGGACCTAGAGTTGATGCGTATGAAGAAGAAAGTGCAAGAAAATGTTATTCCAGAAAAAAGAATCAACGAAGAAGGAATACTTTGAGTCAACTCCAGACTTTGTGTTCCTAACGATTCTGACTTGAAACATAGAATCATGATGGAGGCACACAAAACACCATTTGCAATCCATCATGGTAGTACCAAAATGTATCATGATCTTCGATATACATTTTGGTGGAAAAATATGAAGAGAGAGATCGCGGAGTTTATCTCGATGTGTTTAACTTGTCAACGTGTAAAGATGGAGCATCAAGTGCCAAAGGGTCCATTGGAACCACTTGAGATTCTAAAATGGAAGTAGAAACACATTACTATGGATTTCGTTACGGGAATTCCCAAGGTTTCTCAAGGCATAGATGCGATTTGGGTAATTGTTGATAGATTAACCAAGTCTGTTCATTTCTTGCCTATACGGGAGACTTATTCCCTTAAAAGTCTTGCTCGTATGTATGTGAATGAGATTGTGAGATTGCATGGCATGCCAGTATCCATAGTTTCAGATCGTGACCCAAGATTCACTTCACGATTTTGGGTTAGCTTGCAGAAAGCTATAGGCACTGATTTACGATTCAGTTCGGCATACCATCCTTAAACGGACGGGCAATCAGGAAGAACTATTCAAACTCTTGAAGATCTATTAAGACTTTGTGTCCAAGATTTCAAAGGAAGTTGGGATAAGTACTTGCCATTGGTGGAATTCTCCTAAACCAAAAGCTATCAAGCAAGTATAGGCATGGCTCCATTCGAGGCATTGTATGGAAGAAAATGTCGTTCTTCAGTATGCTGGGATGACGTGGGTGAAGCAACATTGTTGGGACCAGAATTGGTACGTATAACTATAGAAAATACCCAAACGATTCGAAAAACGCATACAAATGGCACAGGATCGACAAAAGAGTTATATGGTTCTTCATCGAAAGGGCATGAAATTTAATATTGGGGATCATGTATTATTACGTATTGCTCCATGGAAGGGAGTTACCAGATTTGGGAAGAGAGGAAAGCTCAATCCAAGATTTATTGATCCATTTGAGATTCTTGCCTGAATAGGAAATGTGGCATAGAGGCTCGCATTACCTCCAAACATGTCTCGTGTTCATAATGTTTTTCAAATATCTATACTTTGTAAATATGTGAAAGACCCGAATCACATTATTGAGTTAGAACCAGACAAGATAGTCGAAGATTTAACGTACGAGGAGGTACCTGTTAAGATCTTGGATAGGAAAGAGCATGTCATACGCACCAAGGTTATACCACAAGTTAAGATTTTGTGGAGGAACCATGCTAATGAAGAAATGACCTAGGAGTTTGGATTAGAAATGAAAATGAGGTATCATCACCTTTTCAAAACACCAGGTACGTACGTCAATTTCGAGGATGAAATTTCATAAGAAGGGAAGGTTGTAAGACCCCAACTTTTTATAAATAAAATCGAATTTCCTCTATTTATTATTGTGAATAATAAGGTGTTAATTTGATATAATGCTTTGGTTATGGGTGAAATATGCAAATTTTGCAAAATAAGCAAGTGGTTATAAAAGATTCATTGTTGTCGGGGAATATTCGTTTGGTCGTGGAATATTCTTGTTGCCGAGGGATATTCGTACGACGGCGCAACCATTTTTGGGCCCCATAATGGAAAATGGTCGGATGAAGATAACGACAAGTTTGAGTTTTTATAAATAACAGTGTAGTTGTTACCGTTAACACTATTGGAATACCCAGTGGTTAAAACACAGTAATACACATGGTTGCACAGTAGCACACGATATTGCATAGTATTTTTGAATTATTGATTCTTATGTAAGAAGACACTACTCAATAATTGATACAGTAATTACTGTTCAATATTTTATTTTATTGATTCAATAATTGTTGCGTTGATATTTATATTATTGTTGTTTCAATAATTGTCACTGCACAGTATTTCCCATTATCAGATCAATAATTCATATTATTTGAATAATATTATTAGATAACATTATTTGCAATGTCTAAAAAAGTTCTGTCTAGGAAAGGGGTTTAGTCACCTAATTGCGCGCTAGTAAAGAGAAATCCTTATCAGAAAGTCTCCTTCTTTCCTGGGAACGACCTGGTTGTCATAATTGTGATTCTGTAATATTATTTGTGAATAATTAATTATTGATTTATATGATAAGGATATATTTATTTTATGTGGATATAAATAAAGGATATATTTAGTTTATGTAGATATAAATGAAGGAATTAATGCTGAGGTGTTTTATCAGTATTTTGTCGGAATGGAGGTATTAAAAATTGCCTGAATGTGGATTTTGGTCATTTTATGTTTTGAATTTGGAAAAACATAAATCTACAAAATTGTAGAGAATTTGATTTCCTATGGAATGGACATAAAATTTGTATTTTTCTGATAAAATGGATATTTTTTTATGAATTATTGAAGTTTCGGAAATAAATGTTTTTATTAAAACATGGGAGGGCCCACTTTTATTTTTGTGTGGAAAATGCTTAAATGGTAGGCTGCAAATGCATAGTTGTATGCTGAAAAATCAAAGTGGCGTGCTTGAAATGATTTTAGAATATTAATATTTTATTATTTAGTCTGCTTTGGCGTTCTAGCATTTTTCTATAAATAGGTACTTAGGTTAGAATTAAAAATTACACCAGAAACAAGTTTTCTCTCTATCTATATTATCGAACGTGTTTTGTGAGTATTTAGATATTTTGAGAGTTGTTATTCAGTGCAAGTTTCCTTCAGCATTACATCCGATATTCCAATCAGAAGTATTGTTCTTTTGAGGTAAGGGATGTTATTTTCTCCGTAAATGATATTATTTTCTTCAATATCATTATGCCGAAATATTGATATGAATTTTATTGATGAATTTCTACCTTTTTGTGTCGGGGTTACTATTCACGTATATGACACTATTCACGAATACGACACTATTCACATAAAAATAAAATTTTCTCTTCTTTGTCCAAAAATGCTATTATGGTTACTATCTTTGATTGTATCCATGTTTTGATATTCATTTTTGAATTTTACTCCACTATGGTTATTATGGAGCGTTTTTGAACTTGGATTATCTAAAGTACTTATCCCTAATATTTTTCATTTTGTCTCACTGGATTCGTTTTCTTTAAAATATTTTTCATCATCCTCAGTCCTAAATAATGATGTTACTGAATATCTTTGGCATGTAGTGCAAAGATGAATGATTAACTGATGAATATCTTTGGCCCGTAGTTCAAAGATGAACAGGTGTTGAGATGAAAATGACCAACTTGTGATACAAATGAGAATCTTTGGCCTGTAGTGCAAAGATGAATATTTGATTCAAGATGTATATTGATTGATGTTACAGGGATAAAATATTAATTATGGACTTTTAAATCTTAGAAGATAGTAGAATTCATTCTCTACTTGACTATTCTAATGTATTGTTGTTTTCGCTGCAGTAGTTTATCTAAAACTTGTTGTCTATTATATTCTATCAGATTTTTCCCTATTGAAGACTAATGATAATTTGATGTATATTATCTTAGTCATAATATTCTTTACTGGGTTAGTTGAGCTCACTCTTTTCCTTTTTGTTTCATTTTTCTTCTTAGGAGGTGAGAATTTAGCATGAACTAGCCGGGGTATGGAGTGATGATTCAAGATAGTTGTTTTAGTAGTCCTCACTATTTTAGAAAATAGTATGATAATAATTATAATGAGGACTCCTTTTGAGTTTGAGTACTATCTATTAGACAATATTTGTATTTAAACTCACAGTATATGTGTTATCGTATTTTGTACGACAATTGTATTAATGAAGTTGTATTTGTTTCTGTACCATATATTTGGCGACTCAGAATGGGTGATGTATACCTATTTTGGGGGCGTCACAAAATAGCCGTCTCCAAGAATCACTCCCGAGTGAGACCGAGGTTAACCCAAAGAAAGAAAATCTTTAATAATGCAAAACAATTGCATTAAGAAGTGGTAAGTACTTGGAAAATAATGACAGGAAACCTGTAGATAAAGTTAATAGTGGTAATGAAGAGATCAAATTAGATGAAAGTCAGAATGTTGAAAAGAAGAAGGAAAAGGTAAGTGAAGAAAATAATGAAGTAATTTAAAATTCAATTACATTTTCTGTTCCAAATCCTCAACGTTTGGAAAGCCACAAGTTCGATCACCAAATCTCTAAATTTTTATTATTTTTTAAAAAACTACAGTTCAATATACCATTTGCAGAAAACATTAGAACAGATGCCGAGTTGCGCGAAATTTATAAAAGAAATCTTGTCAAAAAAACGAAGGATAGTTGAGATTGAAATGGTAGCACTTACTGAAGAATGCAACGCTGTTATTTAAAGTAATTTACCAACTAAATTGAAAGATTCTGGGAGCTTCAAAATATCATGCACGATTGGGCAATAGTATATTGGGAAAGCCCTATGTGAACTTGGCGCAAGTATTAATCTCGTGCCACTATTTATCTACAAGAAACTCGAATTACAAGGAATTAAGCCAAAGAATGTAACGCTACAATTGGCAGATCGATTAAGAACATATCCGATTTGTGTAATTGAAGATGTTTTGGTGAAAGTGGATAAGTTTTTGTTCCTAGAAGATTTTGTGATTCTAGACTAGGAGGAAGATAAAGAAGTTCCACTTATCTTGGGATGCTCCTGTGACGCCCCTAAAATAGGTATACACAACCCATTTTGAGTCGCCAGATACATGGTACAGAATTTAAATACAACTTCATTTATACAATACGATAAAAACGTAATTGAAAGTTTTAACACAAATATTGTCTCATAGAAAATATCCAAACTCAAATAGAGTCCTCATTATAATTATTATCACACTATTTCATAGAATAGTGAGGACTACTACAGCCACCATCTCGGACCGTCACTCCATTCCCCGATTAGTCCCGACTACGTTCTCATTTCATGAAAAGAACAATGAAATCAAAAGAGTGAGCTCAACTAGTCTAGTAAGAAATATTATGACTAAGATAATGAAGAATAAATTATTGTTAACCTTCAACAGTGTAAAACTGAAAGAATATAATAGACAACAAGTCTAACTATAGCGGAACAAGAAATTCATTAGAAGAGTCAAGTAGAGCACGATATCTATTATCTTCTATGATTTAAAAGTTCATCATCAATATTTTTTCGCTGTAACACAGCTCAATAAATAATTTACATCACTGAATTATCCATGGACTACGGGGTAAGGATATTTATCAGTATCACGTCCACGAATTATCCATGCACTACGAGCCAAGGATATTCGTTATTATCACCAATGGTCATGATCATGCCAACAACTGTCCATCAATGCACTACGGGTCAATGAAGACTTTTACCACATCATTTGTAATATTACGGGTCATGATTATATCGATACAAAATTCATGGTCATAATCATACCAACAACTGTCCATCAATGCACTACAGGCCAATGAGGACTTTCATCACAATATAAGCATGAGGATGATGACAGTGATATAATAATTCAATTAAATGAGAGCAAAGATAAATTTTAAAGATTTATAAATCAATTTTTTCAGAGTTCAAGAATGTCCAAATTGTCAACATGATACTGCTTTGTGGAGTAAAATTCAAGAATAATATTGTATCAAAAATAATTTGGACAGAAAAGAAATCAATTTTTGTCATGAATAGTACCACGGGTGAATAGTATCCCGTGAATAGTACCCCGACATGAAAAGATTAAAATTTAACAAAAATGTCCAGAAAAATATTCTTGTGAAAAGATACTAGATGAAGCGGAAATTTCATTGATATTCTACTAATTTCAAGGAGTATAGAAGCAATACTTAACAAAATGAGTGTAGAATTCAAAATCTGAAATGAAATAATATTACTTTCATACTACAGAGTATGGAAGAAAATATTATTTCTTACAAATATTGAACAAAAATAATATCTCTTACCTTAAAAGGAGAATATTTCTGACTGGTATAGCGGGGATATTCTTGAAGAAAAATTATAATGTTTTCTACACTCAAAGCTTTCTTAAACTCTAAAGAAATACGCTCAATATTATAGAAGAAGAATTCTTTGATTTTGGTGAGATTTTCAATTCTAAACTAAACATCCTATTTATAAGAGAATGGCAGGATACTATTTGGATGCACAGTATGAGAAATCACGAGCAAACAGTACATTCACGAATGCAGAAATCAGATTTCAAATGATTTACTATGCATCACTATGCTGCATAGTAAAAACTGTGATACCCAGAATTTTATGAAATGAAAGTATTCAATTTTTTTATAATTATTCTATTTAGTAAATGGTTAAATTGATAAAAGGTTAAAGTTAAGGGCGATGTGTGAAAATTTTTCAAAGTAAGAAAGTTGTCATAAAATACTCGATGGTAAAAGTACAGTAATACGCGTGGTTGCATAGTAGCACACGGTATTGATTATTGATGCTTACGTGAGAAAACACTTAGTTATACTCAATTATTTCTACAATAATTAATGTATCATATCTCTCGTATTATTGATTCAATTATTGTCACATTATCATCTGCATAATATTTTAGTTTATTAAATCAATAATTGAGACGACAAAGTTATTCATATTATTATTTGCAATATTGACAATGTCTAGAAGTTCTTTCAAGGAGAGGTTTGGTCACCTAATTGCGCGCCAATAAGGAGAAATCCTTATCGGTACTCCCCCTCTTTCCTGGGAACGACCTGGTTGTTAAATATTGTGAGTTATAATATTAATGATGAATAAGTTCGTGTTGATTAAAGATTAAATTGATAGTTCCATTGTGTGGGAATTATTAGTGTTAGTAGAAATCGACATTTATTTCGATGGTAATTGATGTCTGGAAGTTATATTGACCAATCGGGTAAATGAGCAATTAATTGCTATTAATTCACATGTTTATAACTATGTGTTCACATGTGCGTACTATTGATTCACATAATTTACTATTAGGGGAGTTGGTGAAAGATTGATAATACTTGCATGATTAAGTTAAAAATGGAGGTATAGATGGAGGTACTATACTGTAATTAGTTTTTTCACATGATTATACTATTGAGTCACATGATTATACAATTAATTCACATGATTTACTATTAGGGAAGGTGGTTCAAGTTTGATAATACTTGCAGGACTAAATTAAAAATGAAGAAAAAGAGGAAGGTATTAAACTATAATATTTCGAGCCCCAAAACGTGCAATTATCGAAACTATATTTTCTTATAAATAGAAGCTCATTCTTCCTTCATTCTCACAAATTAACTAAGTCTCACAAGAGTAATTGTAACGACCCCAATATACATATAATTTAAATCTCAACTTCGGTCGTTAACAATACATTAAATCATAACTAAATATCCATATACATTAGATAGCTCAACTTACAATTCAACAACATGTTACGTTCAAAATATGAAATACATTTCTCATAAAGCATTTGTAATCTTTATGAATATAGATCTCTATAACTCACTTAGCACATATCTTTACCTTAAAATCTTGACCAACAAAAGTGGTTATTTACAAGAGTGAGCTCGACAGCCCAGCAAAATCTAACAGTTTTCATGCATCACATAACACGTAATAATATGCTAAATATACATATCATAATAACTAAAACAACATGGCATACATGCTTTTAGTTCACATAGCAAATATAAAGATTGAGTTCCTTACTCAATCCACCTTATTTAACCAAAACAATGCAGTCATAAATTGACTTTAACATTTCATGATTTCAACATGTATAACATATCATGAAATTTAAAATAGTTCATCAAGTCCACGTAACAAATAGGAACCGAAAGACTTGCCTTGATCGTTGTTTACCAATAACAGTTTAACAGCTTACAATTATCTCCACTTCACGTGCCCTACACAATTTTATAATCATACACATCAACTATTAGTCACATAACAACACATAGTAATTGTAATGTAAACCTTACTCCATATCTCATAATCTTTCCTATTAATTAGCACACACAATGTTCAATTTGATTGTGTTAACTTTCAACTTATATCTCACTGTATTTCATATTTGAAGTTCATTCAAGAGTTTAAGTCTTGATAGGACTACTTATTGGTTTTATATTAAACCCATTTAATATCCTATAATATTCATTTCAATTGAATTGAAACACTTTTTAAGTTCATTAACACTTGGCACGGCATTTCGACGTTCAATCGTCACACGCCCGATTTGCCTCTCTTGTGTATGCTTACTATGATTCTATAACTTATCTAATACATTATTTATTAATGTTAAGCATCATTATATTTACTAACATACATGTTTTATAACTTAGGACATCATCTTTTATCGTCAGGAGCACTACACATGCATATTTACATGCCCGACGCCCTCCGATTGCCCCCGAAAACACAATAGTCCTAAAGATGACCGTTTTGACTATTGTTACAGACCTCAAATTGAAAAACGAAAAGAATAAAAATTTTATGTCTACTCGTCCTCATTCCGGATCATCTTAAGTCACCTCAATCGGAGTTCATTTGAGAAAGTTATGGTCGTTTTACTACAAGAGGTCAAATTTGTTCGACTCAGACTATAATTCCGGCATTGGGGCGCGAGGACTAAGCTAGCCAGTGGTGCCAGGGCGCAAACTTTGGCGCTGGTGCGCCGAAACTTTTCAGAACCCAACCACTGGAGAACAGAACAGCTAATTTCTATCTATTTAACACTGCTAACATCTAAATTAAAATGTTAACTTATATAAATTACACATATGCACACCACCCAACATGCATATACTAGTTTAAACCACTAAACAATAATCATAGAAAACTTAATTCCTTGAAAACCATATTTTAAACTCAAAAAGTCCATTTTTATACTTCTAGACACTGTGAACACGGTAATCACAGTTTATAAACCATTTTTGATTCCTTGAGACTACGATTCTCTGAACTTCATAACAAATCAATATACTAAACGTTAAATTCCACGGTTAGCTAACAGTCAATTACTCATTTATTACCAAGCCATGTTCATGCTTATCTTTATTGTAAAACCGATTTCGTTCATGTTCATCCTAGTTATAACAATACAACTACCTACAATTACCATAATTCAGTTGTATTGCCTAATTCGGAACATAGAAATTTTATGCCGTAAAACTCATACATATACATATATCTATATAATATTAAGTTTAAAGCACATACCTTCAATTACTAAGATAATCTTTGCTAACTCCACTATAATTCGTTTGAAACTGCAAGAATTCTCTCTCAATCCTCTCACAAATAGTCTGTAACTTTCTTTCCTTTCTCTGAAAACCGTTTCTGAAAATTCCTATTTTCTTTCTTAGACTTAAGTCATATACAATATACAGAACATAAAATAAAACTAACGAACGTCTTTTTCAAACGTTTTAAAACCGATGCCACTAATGGCCATATTAAAACAGCGATTATCAATTTAATATATATTTTATTTATATTTTGTTTAATTTAATTTATATTACTAATAAATCAAATTTAAAAATCCAAAAGCCATAGGGCTTTGTTTGGCAAAATTATTTAAAATTAAAGACTTAATATATTTAAGTCTTGTTTGGCAAAATAAATTAAAACTACTTTAATTTATTTTAATAACCACTTATAATATAGTTATTTGTCACACTTTTATTTAATTACGTTTTCATAATTAATTAATTCTAATAACAATACATTGCATAATATAATAATTTATTTAATCATTATAACCTCTCTAACTTAATTATTAAATTAAATTAGATTACTATTTCAAAATAATTCATTTCCTTAACTCATTAATTATTTATTAAACAAATAATTAACCAAATCAAATCGAATTAATTAAACAAATATTTATTCAACGATAAACACATCCATTAAATATTTATATAATTCAATAAATATTTATATATTTAATTAAAAATCTGGATTGTTACATCATTCCCTCCTTACAAGGATTCTGTCCTCAGAATCACAACTCAAACCACTCATTCGTTACAATCTTCCCTACTTACAAAGATTCTGTCCCCAGAATCGAAGACACAAATTAAACAAATAACTCAGATTAATCTTTCATCATTTTATTTAAATATAGGTTTTATATTTCCTACTACATTCATTACTTTAACAAATTTTAGGTTTCATTTCATAACTTTCACTTGAACTCAATATATTCTGAGTATTATATTCTTAACTCATTCATTTCCTTTTCTAAGAATTGCTATCATAAACACTCAGGATATTACATTCACCCTTTCTTCTAAGAATTTTGTCCTCGAAATTTTTATTCATTCAATCTAACAAAATAGATTTTACACTAATACTTCATTCATTCCTTGGGTTTTATAACCACTTGCTTTCCACAATGATCGTTCTACAATTATTAACTTTTCTATTAAAAGTTTCACATTATTGTTTGATAACTCATATCCTTCTCACTTCAAAATCTATTTTTTCACTTATTCAACATATTCATCATTCAGTGTCGCATTCTATGACTCACTTCTTTATAAGAAATACTTTCCTTTTTTACTTCCATCTTGCAGAATAACATGAATCTTCCACAATTATTCAATAATTGGGAAGTAGTATGAATAACTCAGGAATTTAAAAGATTCTAAATCATGCGGAGGGTCACAAGACCTTGAACTCTATACTCTAGGTTTAATAGTGCTTCACCCCCCGGGTTCTTCACACTTTAAACCCTCTTTGGCAGAATGTTTATCAATCACAAAGACTGAAAACACCCTCCACTCGTACACTAGGTGGCCAGCCTATTGTACCACTACGTTGGGCCACCACGTAGTGTTTTGTAACGACTATATGTGTTACGCTCAGTACTTAGGGTGTTAAGCCCTTCGTACTATGTATTGTGCACAAACATTTCAGCGCAAAGTGTAAACTAAGCCCAACCTCTAATAAAAGAGTTGTTCATCTCAGAATTTAGAGTGAAAGCATTCAACTGAGGGTCTAATGACCACGAACCATGTCCACAGTTATAAGTAATCTTTCAACTTTAACTTTAACAGTCATACGACTATAAGGACTCCAAGGTACTTAGGGGATCAATCCTTCGTACATTTATTGTGCACAAACATTTCAGTGTAAAGTATAAACTAAGCGCAACCCCTAAATAATAGGGTTGTTCATCTCAGCTTTTCAACATCTGAATCCGTACCAAAACAATTTGGTTTGGCATAACTTCTCAAGAAACTCTTGAATTTCATGAACATCTTTCAATATTTGACTAGCTGAATCAAATAGCATAGACCCTCTACAACAATTCGGACATCAACTGAAATATACATATACATACATACATACATATGTATTCTCATATCTTAAAGAAATCTTAAAAATCTTTTTATGACGTCATGATACCGCACTATATTTACAGTCCGTTGAGGATTCCGTCATTTGTTGATTTTATCATACTACATCATACCATAGTGGGCTAACGATCCTTAGATCACATCCAACACTAGGTAATACTACATTGATGAATCCATCGTTTTATCTTCTTTGAACCAGGTTACATGATGCATTAATGATATAAAATATATTTTGATATATTACAAATCATTTTTGTCTAGTCGAAGCAATTAGCATAGACATACGAATAACAGTATTATTGTTAAAACTCATTGGTTCCATCATTTGATCCAATGTTTTTCAAGAAAATAAAAGTGTAAACATCAGCACGAAGTCAATAAATTTCAAAAGTCTAGCATAGCTAGTAGATTTAGAATACCTATGCTTCCACCATCAACTCCACTTTCTATAATGATTCAGTGCTTAATAGGTCTATCTATTCCTATAATCCTCAATACTCTATTTACATTTATCTATACCCAGTTCGTCAAACTTACCACACGTTATGAGTTTAGAAACTTGTCACAATCATATGAGTTTAAGAACTTATCCTAGTCAGACCATAGGCGTCCATTCGCTGAGGGGTTAAAAAACATACCATATAATTATGAGTCATGAACCTACCATAAGTATGAGTTTTAAGAACTCGCACTTAACCTTATAATATTCTCTAACTATACTCTACCTATCTGTTATACACATGAGAAAAGAATCACCTTCTCAACAGGCATATAGCAAATAGCGCGACACAAACATTCCAATGATTATCAATGTGATAAATTGAGTACAAGCACAAAACCCTCGCCCATACAAAGGTTTTTACAACTCAGCCACCACCTGAGTCCTCAATTGAAATCCCTCCTAACTCTATCTTGCTTATAACTTGCTCTTTGCTCGATACGAATTCCTCGTATCACATTATCTATAACTCCTCATGAGTTTATCTCGTACTATCATAGTACATTATCTTCATAGCATCAAGCTATAATCATTCAACCATTATAAACCATCTTCCTTTTATAACTTAAACAGATCACATAGTGATCTTATTCTATAATCATCTCCCTTAAAATTCTTTTCTTAACTCGTGATCGTTTTTTTTTTATGATCCTCTTTCTTTCCCTTTTTTCATCATTTACTACATTATTCGTTATCTAGGCTATTGGAGTTAGGAAACTCCTATTTTTTATCTTTATATCTCTACAAGATTCTTCTTTAAATCTACTTGTTTATATAACAATTCTTCCTTTAAGAATTTCTAACTTCATTTACATTGCTCAACATTCCATTTAAGGTCTACACTTTCATCACACGTATCCAAAATTCATACCATTTACAAAACATAGCACACATCGAGTCTCTAACCGTTTCAATATGGTACGCTGAGTGGTTTCCCACAAACAACCAACAAACTAGGTTCGGAGTTACTAGTTCGTATATACCTCCGCTCTATGAAGGAATCGTTTAGCCCAGATACCATAAATCAACTACTAAAGAGTACAATTGCACCATACATAGATATAACTCTCTATTATTAACTTCTTTACCATTCTTTTCTTATAGACATTGTCTATTTATTATCACCTTACATCCTTATTATTGGATTTGGGTAACCCCACATTCATATTCCTTATAACTCTGCGAGATTCTTCTTTGAATCCTCTTTCGCATGTTTTAAATCACTTCTTTATATATTTCTTAAATTACTTCTTATAATTCAAACTCTATTTGAGCTTATTCTTTCATTATCTTCACATCTCTTCTCTAAGGTTATAGCCTAAGGTACTCCTACCTAAGGTTTATAACCTATAGCTTTGATACCAACTGTAACGACCCCAATATCCATACAATTTAAATCTCAACTTCGGTCGTTAACCATACATTAAATCTCTAATTTTACATCATTATTCGATATTAAAAACACTAAAATTGCGGAATATTTAAAACGTTTATACATTTCCTTCTTTCTTGCCCTGAATCGCAACCTTTACATTACGTCTCTTTGATTCAATCTTATATCATGAATCGTTACAACAAAATGACTATACAAAGTCTTACATAATAACTAAATATCCATATACATTGGATAGTTTAACTTACAATTCAACAACATGTTACGTTCAAAATATGAAATACATTTCTCATAAAACATAAGTAATCTTCGTGAATATAGATCTCTATAACTCACTTAGCACATATCTTTACCTTAAAATCTTGACCTGCAAAATGAGCTCGACAGCCCAACAAAATTTGCAAGAATGAGCTCGACAGCCCAACAAAATTTAACAGTTTTCATTCATCACATAACACGTAATAATATGCTAAACATACATATCATAATAACTAAAACAACATGGCATACATGCTTTTAGTTCACATAACAAATATAAAGATTGAGTTCCTTACTCAATCCTCCTTATTTAACCAAAACAATGCAGTCATAAATTGACTTTAATATTTCATGATTTCAACATATATAAAATATCATGCAATTTAAAATAGTTCATCAAGTCCACGTAACAAATTGGAACCGAAAGACTTGCCTTGATCGTTGTTTACCAATAACAGTTTAACAGCTTACAGTTATCTGCACTTCACGTGCCCTACACAATTTTATAATTATACACATCAACTATTAGTCACATAATAACACATAGTAATTATAATGTAAACTCTACTCCACATCTCATAATCTTTCCTATTAATTAGCACACAATGTTCAATTTAATTGTGTAAACTTTCAACTTATATATCAATGTATTTCATATTCGAAGTTCATTCAAGAGTTTAAGTCTTGCTAGGACTACTTATTGGTTTTATATTAAACCCATTTAATATCCTATAATATTCATTTCAATTGAATTGAAACACTTTTTAAGTTCATTAACACTTGGCACGGCGTTTCGATGTTCAATCGTCACACACACGATTTGCCTCTCTTGTGTATGCTTACTATGATTCTATAACTTATCTAATACATTATTTATTAATGTTAAGCATCATTATATTTACTAACATACATGTTTTATAACTTAGGACATCATCTTTTATCGTCAGGAAAACTACACATGCATATGTGCATGCCCGATGCCATCCAATTTCCCTTGAAAACACAACAGTCCTAAAGATGACCGTTTTGACTACTGTTATAGACCTCAAATTGAAATACTTAAAGGACAAAAATTGTAGGTCTACTCGTCCTCGTTCTGGATCATCTTGAATCACCTCAATCGGAGTTCGTATGAGAAATTTATGGCTGTTTTACTACAAGAGGTCAAAACTATCCAACTCAGACTACAATTCCGGCGCTGGGGTGCGAGGACTAAGCTAGCCAGTGGCACTGGGGTGCGAACTTTGGTGCTGGTGTGCGAATTTCAACACTGGGGCGTGAAATTCTGGCACTAGAGCGTAAATTTCGGTGTTGGGGCGCCGAAACTTGCAGAACCAAACCACCGGAGAATATAACAGCTAATTTCTATCTATTTAACACTGCTAACATCTAAATTAACATGTTAACTTATATAAATTACACATATACACACCACCCAACATGCATATACTAGTTTAAACCACTAAATAATAATCATAGAAAAGTTAATTCCTTGAAAATCATATTTTAAACCCAAAAAGTCCATTTTCGTACTTTTAGACACTATGAACACGGTAATCACAGTTTATAAACCAATTTTGATTCTTTGAGACTAAGATTCTCTGAACTTCATAACAAATCAATATACTCAACGTTAAATTCCACGGTTAGCTAACAGTCAATTACTTATTTATTACCAAGCCATGTTCATGCTTATCTTTATTGTAAAACCAATTTCGTTCATGATCACCCTAGTTATAACAATACAACCACCTACAATTTCCATAATTCAGTTGTATTGCCTTCAGAACATAGAAATTTTATGCCATAAAACTCATACATATACATATATCTATATAATATTAAGTTTAAAGCACATACCTTCAATTACTAAGATAATCTTTGCTAACTCCACTGTAATTCGTTTGAAACTGCAAGAATTCTCTCTCAATCCTCTCACAAATAGTCTGTAACTTTCTTTCCTTTCTCTGAAAACCGTTTCAGAAAATTCCTATTTTTTTCTTAGACTTAAGCCATATAAAATATACATAACATAAAATAAAACTAACGAACGTCTTTTTCAAACGTTTTAAAACCGATGCCAGAAATGGCCTTATTAAAACAGCGGTTATCAATTTAATATATATTTTATTTATATTTTGTTTAATTTAATTTATATTACTAATAAATAAAATTTAAAAATCCAAAAGTCATAAGGCTTTGTTTGGCAAAATTATTTAAAATTAAAGACTTAATATATTTAAGCCTTGTTTGGCAAAATAAATTAAAATTACTTTAATTTATTTTAATAACCACTTATAATATAGTTATTTATCACACTTTTATTTAATTAAGTTTTCATACTTAATTAATTAATTCTAATAATAATTCATTGCATAATATAATAATTTATTTAATCATTATAACATCTCTAACTTAATCAATAAATTAAATTAGATTACTATTTCAAAATAATTACTTTCCTCCACTCATTAATTATTTATTAAACAAATAATTAACCTAAACAAATCGAAACCATTAAACAAATATTTATTCAACGATAAACACATCCATTAAATATTTATATAATTAAATAAATATTTAAATATTTAATTAAAAATCTGGATTGTTACAACAATTATAGAAATAGAATCTATAGAGAGAGAAGCTATAGTGAGAAAGAAGAAGCGAAGTCTGCTACTTCACTACTCCATTATCTAGTCTTCTTCTGAGGTAAGGTGTGACGCCCTAAAAAATAGGTATACACCACATATCCTGACTCGCAAAATACATGGTACAGAATACAGATACAACCTTAAATATACAACAGTCGTGTAAAATATGACGAAACATAGGCTGTGAGTTTTAATACAAATATTGTCATCTAGACAATATCCACACTCAATGGAGTCCTTATTACATTTATTATCACACTATTTCACAAAATAGTGAGGACTACTAATGCACCATCTAGGACCATCACTCTGTTCCCCGACTAGTCCCAGCTACGTTCTCATTTCTAAAGAGAATAGTGAAAGAAAGGGTGAGCTCAACTAGCCTAGTAAGAAATATTATGACTAAGATAATGCAGAATAAATTATCAATAGCCTTCAACAGTATAACAACTGATAGAATATAATAAACAACAAGTTTTAGATCAAAAACTACAGCGGAATAAGCAATCCATTAGAAGAGTCAACTAAAGTATAAAATCTACTGTCTTCTATGATTTAAAAAGTTTTTCATCAACTTTATCGTTGAGACTCAGCTTAATAAATAAAATTAAATCATCCATGTTCCACGGCCAAGGATATTCATATAATCATCAATGGTCATGACTATACCGAATAATCCATGGTAATAATCATACCAACAACTGTCCACCAATGAACCACAAGCCAATGAGAACTTTTACCACATCATTCGTCACATTACGGTCATAATTATACCGAATAATCTCTGGTCATAATCATACCAAGTCCATCTATGCACGTAAGCCAAAGATGACCTTCAACATAATATAAGCATGAGGATGATGATAATTCAATAAAACAGGTTCAAGAATAAATTTTAAAGATTTATAAGTTAATTTATCCTGAACTCAATAACGTCCAAATTATCAACTTGATACTGCTTTGTGAAGTAAAATTCAAGAATGCTCAGAAGAATATTTCCATCAAAAGATACTGGATGAAGCGCAAATATCAAGGATATTCTGTAAGACCCCGAATTTTATGAAATAAAAGTATTCAATTTTTCTTATAATTACAATTCAGTAAATGGTTAAATTGATAAAAAGTTTAAGTTAATGGTGATATATAAATTTTTTTTTCAAAATAAGCAAGTGGTTATAAAATACTCATTGTTGTCGGGGAATATTCGTTTGGTCATGAAATATTCTTCCTGTCGGGGAATATTCATACGACGGCACAGATTTTTATGGGCCCCATAACAGAATAACTGTCGGATGAAGAAAACGACAAATTAAAGTTTTTATAAATAACGGCGTAATCGTTACCGTTAACACTGTTGGAATACCCGGTGGGTAAAGTAAAGTAATATGCGTTGCTGCACAGTAGCACACAGTATTGCATAGTATTTTTGAATTATTGATTCTTACGTAAGAAGGCACTACTCAATAATTGTTACAGTAATTATTGTTCAATATTTTATTTTTAATTCAATAATTGATGCATTGATATTTTATATTATTGTTGTTTTAATAATTGTAAATGCACAGTATTTTCTATTATCAAATCAATAATTCATATTATTTGAATAATATTATTAGATAGCATTATTGGTAATGTCTAGAAAGTTCTGTCTAAGGAGAGATTTGGTCATCTAATTGCGCGCCAGTAAGGAGAAATTCTTATTGGAAAGCCCCCTCTTTCCTGGGAACGGCCTGGTTGTCATTATTGTGATTCTGTAATATTATTTGTGAATAATTAATTATTAATTCATATGATGACGAAAATATTGATTTTATGTGGATATAGATGGAGAAATTTTTTAATGTGACAATTGTTGAAAATTAATATTTTATCTTTTTCTGATAAAATAATTCATTTTAATATTCTTATTATATTTTAATAATATAATAATGGTGATATTTTTACTATGAATGTGAAATTTATGAGTATATAAGGAGGAAGAGTATTTTTGTTGCAAAAGATGTTTAAAACATGTTAAACATGTCGGTAGACCCCATTTTTTGACTGAAATTTGATTATAGTCTATAAAATTACCCATTTATGGATTTCGGTCAATTTTTGTTTTGAATTTGGAAAAACTTTCTTCTGCAAAGTTGTAGAGAATTGAATTTCCTATAAAAAGTTGTAAAATTTGAATTTTCTGATAAAAGGACTATTTATTATAAATTATTGAAGTTCCGAATTAATTGATTATCATTTTTTGGAAGTTTTAAATATTTTTTGTTAGGAAAACATTTTTATTGTTGGCCCATGTGTTGTTAGATGCTGAAATTCAGAAGTCAAGTGTGCATACGAATTTAATATATATATATATATATATATATATATATATATATATTAATATTTTATTAAATTTTCTGCTTTGGTGTTCTAAGAATTTTCCTATAAATAGAGTGCTTAGATTAGAATTGAAAATCGCACCAGAAAGTACAGATTTCTCTCTCTTTCTCTCTCTATAATATCGAGCGTATTTTTATGAGTATTTTAGTACTTCGAGTATTGTTATACGGTGCAAGTTCTTTTAGCACTATATCTAGTATTCCAGTCAGAGGTACTATTCTTTCTAAGGTAAGGGAGGTTATTTTCTTCTAAAATGATATTATTTCTTCAATATCATTATGCCAGAATGTTGGTTGGAAATTTTTATCAAATTTGGAACTTTTTCATGTCGGAGTTACTATTCATGAGTTACTATTCATGAATTACTATTTACGAGTACTATTCATGAAATGTGATGATGTTTTTTTGTGAAATTTCTATCTTTTGGTGTCGAAGTTACTATTCACGTATACGGTACTATTCACGAATACAGCACTACTCATCGAAAAAATGAAATTTCTTCTTTTGTCCAAAATATCTATTCTGGATACTATCTTTGATTGGATCTATGTTTTGGCCTTCATTCTTTAATTTTACTCCACTCTGGTTATTTATGAAGTATTTTTGAACGAGAATTGTTTAAAGTACGAATCCTTAAAATTTGTTCTTTTGTTTCATTGGATTCGTTTTCTTTAAAATATTTTTCATCATCCTCAGTCCTAAATGATGATATAACTGAATATCTTTGGCCTGTAGTGCAAAGGTGAATGATTTCTGATGAATATCTTTGGCCCATAGTGCAAAGATGAATAGGTGTTTAGATGAACATGACCAACTGATAAATATCTTTGGCCTGTAGTGCAAAGATACTTGTTGATGAATATCTTTGGCATGTAGTGCAAAGATGACTTGTTGATGAATATCTTTGGCCTGTAGTGCAAATATGAATTTATTAGTAGGATTATGAAAATAAACTTTGATTTTGTATAACCATAATCTTTGATGTTTCAGGTGATGAAAATTATCTTTGTCCTGGATGAGAAAAGGAATTTTGAACTACAATTACGATTATGAGTTATGCATGTGATTGTGGACAGGAATTGTTGATTGATGTTACAGGGATAAAACATTGTTGGTGGACTTTTAACATAGAGAAGATAATTGACTTTATAGTCTATTTGACTCTTCTAATGGATTGCTCATTCCGCTGCAACTATGGTTGAAAAGTTTTATCATCTACCATATGTTCTAAATCTCTGAATTATTACTGTTGAAGGCTATTGATAATTTATTTATCTTTAGTCATGATATTTTTTACTGAGCTAGTTGTGCTCACCCTTTTGCTTTACAATTCCTTTCAAGTAATAAAAGTGTAGCTGGGTCGAGCGGGGGATAAAAAGGGAATAGAACGGTGGTCTATAGATGTTGAGGGTGAGGTGAATTTAACTTGGAATGGTGTTTTGCCATTATCATACAAGATGTCTAATGATATACAACCTCGTGTCATCATAAGACAGGGTTGTGCTCATCCACTTGTTGAGTATATTTACAAGCACTACCTATATAATCTTGGTGTTTGTTTGGAGTTTAATTCCCAATTAGAGACAGTGGAGATAATGATATGTCAAGAGATGACTCATCATTGGGAAGAATATGATAGTAATCTTCTCGTTTTTCTTTGGGGTCTATTGGGTCAACCAAGGATAATTCTGTGGCCTTATGATATCTACCATAACCTAAAAGCATGGCCTCCCATGTACGAAGGTTATCTTGAGCACTTCCCAAAGATTCTAATTTCTAAAACAGTTTTTGACTATACCTTTATAGAAGGTGTCATTGTGACGTGCTACAGTTGGTATATATTTGTATCCAAACTCACAGCATATGTGTTGTTGTATTTTGCACGACAATTGTTGTAATAAAGTTGTAGTTGTTTTTCGTACCATGTATTTGGCGACTAAGAATGGGTTGGATGGAATGGACCTATTTTGGGGTTGTTACATATTCCACTAATTTCATGGAGTATAGAAGCCAAAGCTTTAACCAACTGAGTATAACAGAATATATGAAACTACGAATGAATTTTCGCCCTCCATGCGGTAATCTACGTAGACAGATCATTTCCACAATTTAATAAGGAATGAATACGAATGATCATTCACCATGCATGTGGTAATCCACATAGACATGTTATTCCAACAAAATAATAAAGAATGGAATAATAGAAGGATTCACCATGCGTGCGATAGACTGCACAGACATGTTATTCCCAACAGAATAATAAATAATGGAACCAGGTCCGGCGTAAACGCTCAGACAGGATGTTCCGACAGAATAATAAATAATGGAACCAGGTCCAGCGTAAACGCATAGACAGGATATTCTGGCATAATAATAAATAATGGAACCAGGTCCGGCAAAAACGCACAGACAGGATATTCCGACAGAATGATAAATAACGGAAAATTAGAAGAATTTCACTATGTATGCGGTACTTCGCATAAATAGGTTATTCCAACAGAATAATAAGAATGGAATAACAAAAGTTCTCTTCATGAATACGAAAGAAAGAATACCCCTTATGAGTACAACAAATAATATTCCCTACCTTAGAAAAATTGAATACTGAAGTAGTGAAGTAGCAGAATACTTTTCTTCTTTCTCTCTATAGTTTCTCTCTTTAGAGTTTCAATGAATTCGTAAGAAATAATGAAGGAATGAGCTTCTATTTATAGGAGAATGGACTGAATAGTAACTAATTCATGAACGGTCCAGATTGATTTACTTTTAAACGGACGGTCCATATTGGTTTACTATTAAAACTTAAAGCAACGGTCCATACTGATTTACTATTAAATCTTTAAACCAGCGATCCATATTGATTTACTATTATAACTTTCCACAAGCAGTCCATATTGATGTACTATTATATCTTCAACCAACGGTCTGAAAAATTAGCACATCTCCCATGGAATAATATTGTACCCAAAAATAATTTGGACCAAAAAGAAATATATCTTACGGGTGAATAGTACCCCGTGAATAGTAACTCGTGAATAATAACTCGTGAATAGTAACTAATGAATAGTAACTCGTAAATAGTACTCCGACACGAAAAGTGCCCCAGATACCCGATTGAACAATATAACCTACAGACATCAATTATTATCGAAACAATTGTCAATTTCTACTAACACAAATAATTCCAACACAATGGAAATATAAAATTCATCTTTAATCAACATGAACTTATTCATCATTAATATTATAATTCACAATATTTAACAACCAGGTCGTTCCCAGGAAAGAGGGGGCTTTCCGATAAGGATTTCTCCTTATTGGCGCGCAATTAGGTAACCAAACATCTCCTTGACAGAACTTCTAGACATTGTCAATATTGCAAATAATAATATGATTAACTTTGCCGTCTTAATTATTGATTTAATAATATATCATATTATATAGATAATACTATAACAATAATTGAATCAATAATATGAGAGATATGATGCAACAATTACTGTAGCAATAATTGAGTATAACTGAGTGACTTCTCACGTAAGCATCAATAATCAATACCGTGTGCTACTATGCAATCACGCATATTATTTTACTTTTACT
The DNA here is from genome assembly GCA_020205505.1 of Panax japonicus. NCBI lineage: Eukaryota > Viridiplantae > Streptophyta > Magnoliopsida > Apiales > Araliaceae > Panax > Panax japonicus. The sequence goes on from CM035107.1 coordinate 67,322,803, forward strand.
ACCGGGTAGTTCAACAGTTTTAACGGTAACACCTCCGCCGTTCTTTTTATAGAAAGATAATTTTGTCGTTTTCTAACTAAGACAATGCTTTCGTTGTGGGGTCCACCAATGATTGTGCCGTCGTACGAATATTCCCTATTAAAACCAATATTCCCCGACCAATTGAATAATATATAACCACTTGCTTACTTTGTAAAATTTGTAAATATTACCCACAACTATATTATTATATCAAATCTACACCATAATATTTAAAAATATATTTCGAGAAAATTATTCTTTATTCATAAAAGTTGGGGTCTTACAACCTCCCCTTCTTATGAAATTTCATCCTCGAAATTAGGGTACATACCTGGTATGTCGAAGAGATGAGGATACCTTAACTTCATCTCAGATTCTAACTCCCAAATCTTTTCCTCCACATCATGGTTCCTCCATAAAACTTTGACTTGAGGTATAATCTTGGAGCGTAGAACATAATCCTTCTTATCCAAGATTTTAACAGGCAACTCTTCATACATTAAATCTTTCTCTATCTCGTCTGGTTCTAACTCAATAATGTGGTTCAGGTCTTTCATATATTTACGTAACATAGATATGTGAAAAATGTTATGAACATGAGACATACTTGGCGGTAAGGTGAGTCTATAAGCCACAGTTCCTACTCGCTCAAGAATTAAAAATGGGCCAATGAATCGAGAATTGAGCTTTCCTCTCTTTCCAAATCTCTTAAATCCTTTCCATGGAGCAACAGGTAAGAACACATGATCTCCAATATCGAATTCTACGTCCTTTCGATGAAGATCAGCATAACTCTTTTGTCGATCTTGTGAAGTTTTTATACGTTGTCGGATCGTTTGGATCTTTTTTGTAGTCATACGTACCAACTCCGGTTCCAACAATGTTGCTTCACCCACCACATCCCAGCATACTGGAGAATGACATTTTCTCCCATACAACGCCTCAAATGGAGTCATGCCAATACTTGCTTGATAACTGTTGTTGTAGGAAAACTCCACAAACGGTAAGAACTTATCCCAACTTCCTTTGAAGTCAAGGACACAGAGTCTTAATAGATCTTCAAGAGTTTGAATAGTCCTCTCCGACTGCCCGTCCGTCTGAGGATGATATGCCGAGCTAAATCGTAAATCCGTGCCCATAGCTTGTTGCAAACTAACCCAAAATCGTGAAGTGAATCTTGGGTCTCGATCAGAAACTATGGATACTGGCATATAATGCAGTCTTACAATCTCATTTATGTACATATGAGCAAGACGTTCAAGTGTATAAGTTTCTTGTATAGGTAAGAAGTGAGCAGACTTGGTCAATCTATCAACAATGACCCAAATTGAATCCATGCCTTGAGAAACCTTGTGAAGACCAGTAACGAAATCCATGGTAATGTGCTCCCACTTCCATTCTGGAATTTTAAGTAGTTGCAATGGACCTTTTGGTACTTAATGCTCCGCCTTGACTCATTGATAAGTTAAACACCTTGAGATAAACTCTGCTATCTCTCTTTTCATATTTCTCCACCAAAATGTATGTCGAAGATCATGATACATTTTGGTACTCCCAAGATGGATTGTAAACGGTGTGTTGTGCATCTCCATCATGATTTTATACTTTAAATCAGGGTCGTTAGGAACACAAAGTCTGGATTTGACTCGAAGTATTCCTTCTTCATCGATTCTTGCTTCTGGAATAGCACCTTCTTGCACTTTCTTCCTCATACGTATCAGCTCTAGGTCTGTAGCTTGAGCAGCTTTAACTTTGTCGATTAAAGTCGGTTCTACTCATATATTTTCCATCATCACATGGGTCCCTGTAGTCATTAACTTTATCTCCATCCTTTGTAAGTCATACAAAATAGGCCTTTGTGTTGACAATATTGCACTCGTACCCGCATATGATCTTCTACTCAATGCGTCAGCTACTACATTCGCTTTACCAGGATGGTAATGAATGGTATGATCATAATCTTTCAACAGTTCAAGCCAATGTCGTTGCCGAATGTTGAGTTCCTTTTGGGTGAAGAAATATTTGAGGCTTTTATGATCCGTATAGATTTCCACCTTTTCTCCAAACAGGTAATGCCTCCAAATCTTAAATGTGAAGACAACAGCTGCCAACTCTAGATCATAAGTAGGATAATTCCTCTCATATTCTTTGAGTTACAGAGAGGCATATGCTATGACTTTCCCATATTGCATGAGAACACATCCTAACCCTTTGCCCGAAGCATCACTGTAGATGACAAATCTCTTTGAGCCAGATGGTATTGTCAGAACATGTGCTGAAATGAGTCTTCCATTGAGTTCTTGAAAACTCTTCTCACATTCCTCGCTCCAACTGAACTTTGTATCTTTTCGAGTCAGCTGAGTTAATGGAGTAGCGATTCGAAAAAATCCTTCCACGAATCTCCGATAATAACCAGATAAGCCGAGAAAGCTATGTACTTCGGTCACTGACTTTGGTTGCTCCCAGCTTTGAATTGCTTCAATCTTCGCTGGGTCAATAGATATTCCATGATTTGATATCACATGCCCAAGGAATGCAACTTTCTCAAGCCAGAACTCACATTTCTTCAACTTGGCATAAAACTTATTTTCACGAAGCTTTTAAAGTATCAGCCACAAGTGTTGCTCATGATCTTCAAGGCTTTTGAAATATATGAGAATGTCATCAATAAAGACAACCACAAAGTGATCCAAATATTTCTTGAATATAAGATTCATCATATCCATGAAGGCAGCAGGAGCATTAGTCAATCCAAAAGACATGACCAAGAATTCATAACGCCCGTACCGAGTTCTAAAGGCAGTCTTTGAAATATCCTCAGTTTTAACCTTCAGCTGATGATATCCACAACGAAGATCGATCTTTGAAAAGAATTGTGCTCCTTGCAACTGGTCAAACAGGTCATCAATGTGAGATAACGGATACCTATTCTTGATGGTGACATGGTTCAATTCTCGGTAGTTAATATAAAGTCGCATACTCCCATCTTTTTTCTTCACAAATAGAACAGGAGGACCCCAAGGAGACGTACTTGGACAAATGAAACCAATGTCTAACAATTCCTGCAATTGGGTCTTTAACTCCTGAAGTTCAATAGGAGCCATTCGATATGGACTTTGGAAATGGGTTTTGTACCAGGTTCAAGGTCGATACAAAATTCAATTTCACGCTCTAGGGGTAGGCCAGGAAGTTCTTTAGGGAATACGTCAGGAAATTTATTAACAATAGAAATATCATTCAAAACTGACGTTTTTTGTTTAAATCTGTGACATGAGCTAAGAAAGCTTGACATCCGTTTTTCAATAAACGAATAGCTTTATGGCTTGAAATGACCGTGATTGATTTTAATGGTTTGGTCTCTTGAATTCGCATAATAGGTTGATTAGGAATATAAAAACTAACAACCATACGAAAACAATCAATTTTTGCATGATGAATAGTTAACCAATCAATCCCTAGAATTACGTCAAACGTAAGTATTTTTAAAGAAATAAGATCGACAGGTAATGTGCGGTTACCGATTTGAATCAAACAAGACTTATAAACCATGGATGTAATGAAGGTTTCTCCCAACGGAGTTTCAACCTATAAATCAAAGTCCAATTTCTCCGGAGTCAAATTTAAACGTTGAGCGCAAGTAGGAGAAATAAAAGAATGGGTAGATCCGGTATCAAATAAGGTATATACTTCATTATAGTTTATGATAAGCTTACCCGTGATGACCTCATTCGGGTTCCTTGCTTTTTGGGAGGTTACAACAAACGCTCTCCCTTGAACTACCAGTTTTGTCTTGTCTGGGACGGGCTTTGATGCCTCCATCCCAGCTGGACTTGACTTCGGTGCATGATAAAATCGGGTTAGGTGACCTTCTCTTCCACAATTGTAACATGCTTTGGACTGCTTCATACAGTTTGGACTGATGTGTCCCTCCCCTCCGCATTTATAACATACGACCGATGATCGTTCTCATTCCTTAACAACAGGTGTTGGTGCTGACGTCCTTCCATCATTACTAAATCTCCTCTTCTTGAAACTCCAACTTTTATTGTCTTGGCCATGATTACCACCAAAGTGGTTACCATTTTTGGCATGTTGATTCCCTCCACGTTTGTTGTCACCGCTTCGATGACTGTTACCACTGGTATTTTCATTCTGCCGACTGCTTTCTTTTGGTTGCGTTGACTTGTTATCGTGCTCTAATAACTGAGCCTTATTTATAACATCTGAATACAAACACAGTTTATGAGAAATAAGATATTGACGTATCTCTGGTTTCAAACCTCTTAAAAAAATCCGCGTCATTCTCTCCTCATTATCAACTAAGTGGGACACAAACCGAGAAAACTCGGCAAACTTAGCTTCGTACTGCGCCACGGTCATATTGTTCTACTCCAACTTGATGAACTCTAACTCTTTAATGTAACGAATACATTCGGGAAAGTACTTGTCGTTGAACATTTCTTGGAACTTCTCCCAAGACATCTTCAGTGCGGCAGGTTGAGTACGCTTTACTGATTCCCACCAGTAATTTGTCTCTCCTAGCAACATAAAGGTGGCAAACGGAACCTTTTGCTCCTCGGAGCATCCCAAGACATCAAATATCTTGGTGATCTGCTTTATCCATGCATCCGCCTTAAGTGGTTTTGGCTCTCCAATAAACTCCGGTGGTCCCAGCTCCTTAAACTGTTTAGCGGTGACCATCCGAGAGTTTCCAGTGTTTCCACCTACATTTTGGACAGGAGTTTCTCTTGCCTGATGTTGTACGAATTGCAGAAAACTCCTAAACATTCCTTCGTTCGCCATTTGGTCGGTGTTGTTGTTCAACTGAGGATTATTATCTTCCTGTTGCACATTATCCTGGGTATTAATTTGTGGTCACTCCACGATCTCATGTGCTTCATTGCTTATCTCAACATTTTAGGATGCCATTTTCCAAACTGCCACAAAACAAGGATTAATTAATATATCACATATTATCCCTATAATCTGACCAACCAGTTAAATACCAAATAAACTTAGTAGATCATACTAGTGAAGGAATTCCCCGTCTCTCCCCTCCTAGTTCTTATCTCACATCTCAGCCAGGGATCATATCCCTAAACTTTGATACCAACTGCGACGCCCCCCAAAATAGGTATACATCACATATTCTGAGTCGCCAAATACATGGTACAGAATACTAATACAACCTTAAATATACAACAGTCGTGTAAAATACGACCAAACATAGGCTGTGAGTTTTAATACAAATATTGTCATCTAGATAATATCCACACTCAATGGAGTCCTCATTATATTTATTATCACACTATTTCATAGAATAGTGAGGACTACTAATGCACCATCTAGGACCATCACTCTATTCCCCGACTAGTCCCAGCTACGTTCTCATTTCCTGAAGAGAATAGTGAAAGAAAAGGTGAGCTCAACTAGCCCAGTAAGAAATATTATGACTAAGATAATGCAGAATAAATTATCAATAGCTTTCAACAGTATAACAACTGATAGAATATAATAGACAACATGTTTTAGATCAAAAACTACAGCGGAATAAGCAATCCATTAGAAGAGTCAGGTAAAGTATAAAATCTACTATCTTCTATGATTTAAAATGTTTTTCATCAACTTTATCGCTGAGACTCGGCTTAATAAATAAAATCAAATCATCCCTGCTCCACGGCCAAGGATATTCATGTAATCATCAATGGTCATGACTAAACCGAATAATCCCTGGTCATAATCATACCAACAACTGTCCACCAATGAACCACAGGCCAATGAGGACTTTTACCATATCATTCGTCACATTACGATCATGATTATACCGAATAATCCCTGGTCATAATCATACCAAGTCCATCTATACACGTAAGCTAAAGATGACTTTTAACATAATATAAGCATGAGGATGATGACAATTCAATAAAACAGGTTCAAGAATAAGTTTTAAAGATTTGTAAGTTAATTTATCCTGAACTCAATAACGTCCAAATTGTCAACTTGATACTGCTTTGTGAAGTAAAATTCAAGAATGCTAAGAAGAATATTTTCATGAAAAGATACTGGATGAAGCGCAAATATCAAGGATATGCCACTAATTTCATGGAGTATAGAAGCCAAAGCTTTAACCAACTAAGTATAATAGAATATATGAAACTGCAAATTGATTTTCGTCCGCCATGAGGTAATCCACGTAGACAGATTATTTCCATAATTTAATAAGGAATGAATATGAAGGATCATTCACCATGCATGTGGTAATCCACATAGACAGGTTATTCCAACAGAATAATAAAGACTGGAATAATAAAAGGATTTACCATACGTGTGATAGACTGCACAGACAGGTTATTCCCAACAGAATAATAAATAATGGAACCAGGTCCGGCGTAAACGCTCAGACAAGATGTTCCGACGGAATAATAAATAATAAAACCAGGTCTGGCGTAAACGCACAGACAGAATATTCTAACAGAATGATAAATAATGGAACTAGGTTCGGCGTAAATGCATAGACAGGATATTCCGATAGAATGATAAAGAACGGAATATTAGAAGAATTTTACCATGTATGCGGTACTTCGCATAAATAGGTTATTCCAATAGAATAATAAGAATGGAATAACAAAAGTTCTCTTCATGAATACGAAAAAAAGAATACCCCTTATGAGTACAACAAATAATATTCCCTACCTTAGAAAAACTGAATACTGAAGTAGTGAAGTAGTAGAATACTTTTCTTCTTTCTCTCTATAGTTTCTCTCTCTAGAGTTTCAGTGAATTCGTAAGAAATAATGAAGGAATGAGCTTCTATTTATAGGAGAATGGACTGAATAGTAACTAATTCATGAACAGTCCAGATTGATTTACTTTTAAACGGACGGTCCATATTGGTTTACTATTAAAACTTAAAGCAACGGTCCATACTGATTTGCTATTAAAACTTTAAACTAGCGATCCATATTGATTTACTATTATAAGTTTCCACCAGCGGTTCATATTGATTTACTATTATATCTTCAACCAACGGTCTAAAAAATTAGCACATCTCCTTATGGAATAATATTGTACCCAAAAATGATTTGGATCGGAAAGAAATATATCTTACGGGTGAATAGTACCCCGTGAATAGTAACTCATGAATAGTAACTTGTAAATAATATTTCGTGAAAAGTATTCTGACACAAAAAGTGCCCCAAATACCCGATTGAACAATATAACCTCCAGACATCAATTATTATCGAAACAATTGTCAATTTCAACTATCACAAATAATTCCAACACAATGGAACTATAAAATTCATTTTTAATCAACACGAACTTATTAATCATTAATATTATAATTCATAATATTTAACAACCAGGTTGTTCCCAGGAAAGAGGGTATTTTCCGATAAGGATTTCTCCCTCTTGGCGCGCAATTAGGTGACCAAACCTCTCCTTGGCAGAACTTCTAGATGTTATGAATATTGTAAATAATAATATGAATAACTTTGCCATCTCAATTATTGATTTAATAATATATCATATTATGCAGATGATACTGTAACAATAATTGAATCAATAATATGAGAGATATGATGCAATAATTACTGTAGCAATAATTGAGTATAACTGAGTGACTTCTCACGTAAGCATCAATAATCAATATCGTGTACTATTATGCAACCACGTGTATTACTGTACTTTTACTACCAGGTAGTTCAACAGTTTTAACGGTAACACCTCCGCCGTTATTTTTATAGAAAGATAATTTTGTCGTTTTCTAACTACGACAGTGCTTCTGTTTTGGGGTCCACCAATGATTGTGCCGTCGTACGAATATTCTCTGTTAAAACGAATATTCCCCGACCAATCGAATAATATATAACCACTTGCTTACTTTGCAAAATTTGTAAATATTACCCACAACTATAACATTATATCAAATCTACACCATAATATTTAAAAATATATTTCGAGAAAATTATTCTTTATTCATAAAAGTTGGGGTCTTACATAAGGGGTATTATTTATTTCATATTCTGAAGAGATATTATTTTTCGTATTCGTATGAATATTATTTCGTTCAATATTCATAAAGGATATTATCTTCGTTCATATTCGTAGGAATATTATCTTCATTAAATATTCGTTGGAATATTATTTATGTTCAAGGGATGTTATTTTTGTTTAATATTCGCTTGAAATAATTTTTTCTTCCATACTCTGTAGTATGTAAGTAATATTATTTTGTTTCAGATTTTGAATTCTATACTCATTTTGTTGAAGTTTTGGCTTCCATACTCCATGAAATTAGTAAAATACCCTTGATATTTATGCTTCATCTAGTATCTTTTCATGGAAATATTATCCTGAGCTTTGTTGATAATTATTGATCTTTTTATGACAGAATACTATTCATGAGTTACTATTCACCCGATTACTATTAAACTCTAGTATTATTCACTTGGGTATTCGGGGCACTTTTCGTGCCGGAGTACTATTCACGAGTTACTATTTACAAGTTACTATTAACCCAGTTACTATTCACTCTAATATTATTCACTCGGGTATTTGGAACACTTTTCATGTCGGGATACTATTCACGATGTACTATTCCCGAAGTACTATTCACGGGTACTATTCACCCAAAAAATATATTTCTTTTCTGTGCAAATTATTTTTGGTACATGAATATTATTCTTGAATTTTACTCCACAAAGCAGTATCATGCTGACAATTTGAATATTTTTTAACTTTGGATAAATTTAAAATCTTTAATATTTATCTTTGATTTCATTTATTTAATACTTATATCATTGTCATCATCCTCATGCTTATATTGTGATGAAAGTCATCTTTGGCTTATGTCCATAGATGGACTGTTAGTTATTGGTTTTACAGTTGTATGTCTTTGGCCCGTAGTGCAAAGAAGAACAGTTGATTGTTATCTTTGGTCGTAGTACAAAGATGAACTGTTAATTGATAACTTTGGCCTGTAGTGCAAAGATGGACAGGTGTATGACATGATCATGACCACTGGTGTTACTAATGAATATCCTTGGTCGTAGTGCATGGATAATTTGATGATGAGATTAGCAGTATCATGACCATTAGTTAACAGTTGAATGTCTTTGGACGTAGTGCACTGAAAGGCAATTGATTGGTATGATCATGACCATTGGTTTTATAGTTAAATATCTTTGGCCCGTAGTGCAAAGATAGACAACTAATTGGTATGATCATTGTTATTACATTTGAATATCTTTAGCCTTTGGGGTAAGGATATTGAGTAAACGTTCTATTAAGCCTTTGTGACAAGGAGAAACTGTTGACTTATATGATTATAAATATGAATTATGGATTTAACTATAATCTTTGGTGGTTCAGGTGAAGACAGGTGATAAGAGTTCTTTTTGTCATGGGTATAACAAAGAACTGTTGATGAGTATTACAAGAATGAAATATTAACGATGGACTTTTAATCTAGAGGAGATAGTAGACATTATGCTCTACTTGACTCTTCTAATGGATTTCTTATTCCGCTGCAGTTGTTAATCTAAAACTTGTTGTCTATTGTATTCTATCAGTTGTTATACTGTTGAAGGCTAAGGATAATTTATTCTGCATTATCTTAGTCATAATATTTCTTACTGGGCTAGTTGAGCTCACCCTTTTCTTTCATTGTTCTCTTCAGGAAATGAGAATATAATTGGGACTAGTCGGGGAACGGAGTGACGGTCCAGATTATAGCATTAGTAGTCCTCACTATTCTGTTAAATAGTGTGACAATAAATGTAATGATGACTCCGTTGAGTGTGGATATTGTCTAGAAGGCAATATTCTTATTTAAACTCTCAACTATGTTTTGTCGTATATTTCCCGATAGTTGTATAATTAAGTTTGTATTTGATTTTCGTACCGTGTATTTGGCGACCCAAGATGGGTGATGTATACCTGTTTTGGGGGCGTCACAGTTGGTATCAAAGCTTAGGGATATGATATCTGGCTGAGATGTGAGACAAGAAATAGGAAGGGAGAGACGGGGAATTCCTTCGCTAGACTTACCTACCTAAGTTTATTTGGTATTTAATTGGTCGGTCAGAGTATAGGGATAATATGTGGCATGTCATTTAACCCTTATTTTGAAACTATATTCTAGAATGATATCTGAAATACAGGAGATAAGAAATGTGGAAATCCTGATAGAGAGGAGATAACCGGGAAGGTACAATCCAAAAAGAAAGCAAGGTATTCTCATCTCTTCGAACTACCAGGTGCATAAATTTCGAGGGCGAAATTTTATAAGGAGTGGAGATTGTGAGACCCCGAATTTTATGAAATGAAATTATTCAATTTTTTTATAATTATTCTATTTAGTAAATAGTTAAATTGATAAAAGTTTAAAGTTAAGGGCGATGTGTGAAAATTTTTCAAAGTAAGAAAGTTGTCATAAAATACTCGGTGGTAAAAGTACAGTAATACGCGTGGTTGCATAGTACTACACGTTATTAATTATTGATGCTTACGTGAGAAAACACTCAGTTATACTCAATTATTACTACAGTTATTACTGCATCATATCTCTCATATTATTAATTCAATTATTGTCACAATATCATCTGCATAATATTTTATATTATTAAATCAATAATTGAGACGACAAAGTTATTCATATTATTATTTGCAATATTGACAATGTCTAGAAGTTCTGTCAAGGAGAGGTTTGGTCACCTAATTGCGTGCCAATAAGGAGAAATTCTTATCGGATGCCCCCTCTTTCCTGGGAACGACCTGGTTGTTAAATATTGTGAGTTATAATATTAATGATGAATAAGTTCGTGTTGATTAAAGATGAAATTGATAGTTACAATGTGTGGGAATTATTAGTGTTAGTGGAAATTGATATTTATTTCGATAGTAATTGATGTCTGGAAGTTATATATTGACCGATCGGGTAAATGAGCAATTAATTGCTATTAATTCACATGCTTATAACTATGTGTTCACATGTGTGTACTATTGATTCACATGATTTACTATTAGGGGAGTTGGTGCAAGATTGATAATAATTGCATGACTAAGTTAAAAATGGAGGTATAGATGGAGGTACTATACTGTAATTAGTTTTTTCACATGATTATACTATTGAGTCATATGATTATACTATTAATTCACATGATTTACTATTAGGGGAGGTGCTGCAAGTTTGATAATACTTGGAGGACTAAATTAAAAATGAAAAAAAAGAGGAAGGTATTATACTGTAATATTTCGAGCCCCAAAACGTACAATTATCGAAACTATATTTTCCTATAAATAGTAGCTCATTCTTCCTTCATTCTCACAAATTTACTAAGTCTCACAAGAGCAATTATAGAAATAGAAGCTATAGAGAGAGAAGCTATAGAGAGAAAGAAGAAGTGAAGTTTGCTACTTCACTACTCCAGTATCCAGTCTTCTTCTGAGGTAATGGGTATTATCTATTTCATATTCTGAAGAGATATTATTTTTCGTATTTGTATTAATATTATTTCGTTCAATATTCATAAAGGATATTATCTCCATTCAATATTCGTAGGAATATTATCTTCGTTAAATATTCGTTGTAATATTATTTATGTTCAAGGGATATTATTTTTGTTTAATATTCGCTTGAAATAATATTTTCTTCCATACTCTGTAGTATTTAAATAATATTATTTTATTTCAGATTTTGAATTCTATGCTCATTTTGTTGAAGTTTTGGTTTCCATACTCCATGAAATTAGTAGAATATCTTTGATATTTGCGCTTCATCTAGTATCTTTTCATGGAAATATTATTCTGAGCTTTGTTGATAATTATTGATCTTTTTATGACGGAATACTATTAATGAGTTACTATTCACCTGGTAATTCACTCTAGTATTATTCACTCGGGTATTCGAGACACTTTTCGTGTCGGAGTACTATTCACAGGATACTATTCACCCGGTTACTATTCACTCTAGTTTTATTCACCCGGATATTTGGGATACTTTTCATGTCGGGGTACTATTCACGTTGTACTATTCCTGAAGTACTATTCACGGGGTACTATTCACCCGAAAAATATATTTCTTTTCTGTCCAAATTATTTTTGGTACATAAATATTATTCTTGAATTTTACTCCACAAAGCAATATCATATTGACAATTTGGATATTTTTAAACTCTGGATAAATTTAAAGTCTTTAATATTTATCCTTGATTTCGTTTGATTAATGCTTATATCATTGTTGTCATCCTCATACTTATATTGTGATGAAGTTGCAACATTCTAGAATTTTAAATATAATATTAAATATTTATTGATTTATATAAATATTTAATGGATGTGATTATCGTTGAATAAATATTTGTTCAACTTATTTAATTTTGTTTAGTTAATTATTTATTAAATAAATAATTGATGAATTAAGGAAATAATTATTATATTGATATTTCAATTTAATAGTTAATTATTTTTATTGAGTTATGTGATTAAAGGAATTATTTAAATAATTATGATTTGATTAATTAAAATAAGTATGAAAGCTTGATTAAATATAGTGTGACAAATAACTATATTATAAAGAGTTATATTAAAATAAATTAAAGTAGTTTAATTTAGTTTTTGTCAAACAAGGCTTAATATATTAATTCTTTAAAATTTAAAGGATTTTTGCCAAACAAGTCTTATGGCTTTTGGAATTTCTAGATTTTTAAAATATATAAAATAATAAGTATAATATAATTATAATATATACGTTTATTTTTATAACTGTTATTATATTTATGCGTATTAAGGTGTATCAGTTTCTTTTGTTTACGCTTACTATTCAGTTTGGGTTTTTACGCTTAAGTTGGTCTGCGTTGTGATACTGAGAACTCTGAGAAAATTCAGAATTTCTTGAGAGAGAATTAGAGAGGAGTCTAGGAAATTTTCACGTCAATTCCAGTGTGTTTAGCAAAAAATTCTGTCAAGCAACAAAAGGTATGTTCATAACTGTGATAATATATATGTATTTGTGTTGGACGGCAAGAATTTTCTCATGTTCTGTAATAAGCATTTGTTGAATTGTGGATTTATATAGTTGGTAATTGCAATTGTATATGTTTATAATTCTAGAGTTTATGTAAAATAAGGAAATCGCATGTTAATTTTCGGATAACAGTAAAAGAAAATGATGTCAGTGTTTATGTTTTCATATGTAGCTATGTAAGTACCAATTTTGATGGTTAAATTGCATTCTAAGATGTTAATTGAGTTTTGTTTATGCTAGTTTGTTGAGATACGAACATAACGTAATTTGAATGAGATGATTTGGTTATATATTGAAATCACATTGATGATTTTTAGGATGAATGTCAAAAAAATTGATTTTTTCATGAAAACATGAAAATTGAGAAATTAAAATAGTTTTAGTGATTGTTAAATTGTGCTAAGTGGTTGAATATGTTAGCAATCATGTCTATGATAGTTGTATATTTATTTTACGTGTTATTATCACTGTTTTGTGGATGAAATTCGTGTTAGTTGGCTTAAGAAAAGTGTCAAAGTTCTGTTCTGCAAAACTGAGTTCTGTGCGTCGCGCGGGCGGGCAGCTGCAAGTGACCTCCCAGTACAAAATCGCACGGCCGCGCGAGTGCCCATTTCCAGACACTGAAGTCTGCTAATTCTGTAGACTTTGGTCGTTCTTTGTGGCTTAGCTAAAGGTTATGGTAATGTGTCCAACATATAACAACAAGGCTAATATAGAGTTTTGTTATATGTATTATGAATTCAAAGTTGTAAAAATGATTAGTAAATCAAAAACGCGTTATGTGAGTTTTAATATTTTAGCTTACACTCGAGGCAAGTTTTCTAACTCTACACTTTCGTTGAGCTAGTTCATTTATTACATTGTGCAAGTTTTCTAACTCTACACTTTCGTTGAGTTAGTTATATTATTATATTGTATAACTTCATGCTTGATTGAGCAAGCTTATTATCTTAAATGTTATTGAATAAATCAATTTTATTGATTGATTCATTCTAACTTGTTTATAGTTAAGCAAGTTTCTTAAGTTCTATTATTAATGAACGTAATTTTGAACTCTCGTCTCTATTATTGAACTGTTTTAATTCTTTGCATGAGCTAATACATTGTTGGGCAAGTTTTTAGTTTCCAGCTTGCTATCAGTTAAATGTACGTTCAGGAATATTATTTCTAATATTATAAGACTCGAACCTTAGCTTATTTTACTGTTCAAGCAAAGGTTAACCATTTTATTCATTTTATTAAATGCTTTATAGCTATTTCAAGCATGAGTTTGATATGTAGAATCAGTTCATTTATAATTCTCAAATGTTCTAAGCTATGTTGTTATTAAATAACTATTGTATTATCAGTCATTGTAGATTCAACTAGCTCCCTAGTTGATGATCATTAAACTTCAATTACCCTTGAAAGCTTATCTAACCCAAACTTTCTTTTGTGCGGACTTGTACTCTACATACGGAGATGAACAACCCTATGTTTAGGGGTTTACGCTTAGCGTTGAAATGGTTGTGCACAATACATTGTACGAAGGATTGATCCCCCTAAGTACGTGGAGTCCTTATAGTCATATGACTGTTAAAGTTAAAGTTGAAAGATTACTTATAACTGTGGACATGGTTCATGGTCATTTGACCCTCAATAGTATATTTAGGAATGTTAATAGAACATAACATTCAATTCTATTGAGCCTATGAATTGGCAAATGTTGTAAAGATATTTATTCTTATTTCAAGTGAGATTTGTATGCTCACTCTTGCATATTTATACACTTATTGCAGCTATGGTCGAGAAGGTAGATAAAAATACAACTAGCAAAGGAAAGGGAGAAATGTACAAGTGATGAAGACATGTAATTTTTCTTTATCGTTATGATGATAGACTTTTAATAATGACGTGATGTAATAATTTAATTTTTGCACTTGAATGATTATATTAAAGGTTAGAGAACCTGGGAGATAATGGTTTATTAATGTAATCCTATTTGGGCAGGTTTTATTATTCAATTTATTATGATTGGGTAGTTAGATATGAATGTTTTGATTACGTGAACACCAAATCTTGAGGTAATGAAGTACCGGGATTTGGGGGTGTCACAAGTTGGTATCAAAGCTTTAGGTTATGAACCTTAGGTGGGGAAAAGCCTTAGGAGGTAACCTTTGAAAAGATAGTGGTGATTAACTCTTATCGAGTTTTAAGGAAGGAGTAATAAAACACTTATGTGCTTATGTGTTTATAACTTATGTGCTCGTGAGTATCGAGTAGGAATGATTAATGATTAAAACTTAAAATATTGTTATCAGGATGACTAATGTCGGAGAATCCAGTTAGGCTAGGGAGGATAGACCTCAGATGCCTATAGAGGATGAGACTCGTGACATTCAGGTTATTTGGGAATGACTACTGCCACGGGAGTCAGCCCCGTTGGTCACATTGGTTGAAGATAAGGATGATGATGTGGAGACGGATGAGAAGGATCCTGTTGAGTTGCCACAGGAGGATGAGGATGATGAGGACGAGGACGAGGAGGGGGAGACTCCACTAACCTCGATAGCTACTCGTATATATAATGAAGTCTACGACCGTAACGTGGAACTTCAGGATACAGTCAAGGAATTGCAAGAGATAGTAGCTGAACAACAGACTGCAATGACACAGAATGACAATGAGATCTAGGATCATGAGGAACGAATGACTAATGTCGAGGAGAAGCTAGAACAGACTGAAGGAGAGAAAGAACAGTTGATTGAGGAGGTAGCAGAACTGAAAAATAAGCTGAAGGAAGAAGCTAATAAGAGGGCAAGAATCGAAGACGCATACGAGGAAGTGTTTCAACGAGCCGGGATAGCAGTAAAAGACGCACAGGCAAAGAGAATGAAGATGGAAGAGATGAATAGAGTATTCAACACCGTGGTTAATCGAGCTCAAGATCGGGTCATGGGGTATCCGATTCAGTTTGAGATGCTGCCATCGTATGTATTAGATCGCAGAACAATGTTTCGGATTATGGAGGAAGAGCGTAGTAAGGCTAAGCAGTATCTTAGTAGAACATCGTAGTTGTTATGCGAGTTATAAATATTAAATAAATTGTAAATCCCAAGTGTTATGTAACCTATGAGATATGACGATGATGTTGTCCTGAAACGTTTTTTGTTCAGGAAAGTAATGTAAATAGCAGTGATGCTATTGTTTTATATTTTCAAAGATGTTATGAATAAATAAAAGTTTTTATTTTATTCAAAGTTTTATGTTATTATGTGGCTATTTCTTTTGTGGAGGCAAGTTAAGTAGAAATTACTTAAAAGAGTTGAATAATAATCTAATGGGTGTGTTTTTAACAGAAAATGCCTCCCAGATGTCAACCACCACGATAGAGAACCACCGAAGGAACCAACAATAACGATAATGTTGATGCTAACCCCGTTTAACAATTAGTGACGTTACTGACAGGGGTGTTGCAGAATCAACCATATAACCAAGGAACAATGTTTAAGGAGTTCAAAGTGGTTGGACCACCTGAATTTCGTGGGTCAATGAATCCAATCGAGGCATGATGAGTGAGTTTTATACTCATAATTGAGTGCGTTTGAACTTAATCTTTTGGATGTTTTTACATGTTTATGTCTATTCATGCATGTTTTATGTTGTTTTGTAGGAATTGGAACAAAAGTTACTTGGATCGACGTTTGGGGTGGCTAGATGCGCGTTTTCGGCTTTCCATTTACACAGCAGTCACTTCAGAGCCAATTTGAGTATTGCTCGGGACCTTATTTTGAAAAACTTAAAGAATGAAATTTGTGGATCTACTTCTTCTCTTTTCGGATAATCTTGAATCATCAAAATCAGAGTTCGGACGAAGACGTTATGGCCATTTTCTCAAAGGACATCGGAGCAAAAAATGTTAGAACATGGGACCAGCGTCGGGGCGCCCAAAATAGGCCTATGCCCAGCGCCGGGGAATTGGGGAGCAGTGGTTGAGCGTTAAGCCCAGCGCTGAGGCGCTGAGGAAGGGCTTTGTGATGGTTTGGACGCGTTTTGGGCGAATTTTGACACCTTTTTGACTCCAAATTGGATTGGGTTTGTTCCTGAGCTAAAAATTGGACTTGTAACCTATAAATACAAGATGTAAGGCATAAAATAAAGGGGGATGACATAGATTAGATTAGAGATACACTTCATTAGATTAGACATTAACCCTAGTTCATATTAGTTTTGGAGATTGAAGCAACTTGGATATCATTGAAGATCAAGAGCAAGAGCAAGAGGGGAGCATCAGATTTGCTGACAACAAATTCTATTCTCTTTTCTTATCATACTTTTATCTTTTAATGTCTATTCAATTGTGGATTCTTGGTTTTAATTCATTAGTTATGAACTAATTTCTTTTATTAAGATTTCAATTGAACCTTTTATGTCTATAAATTAGTTATTTGATTTATTCTAATTCTTTATGTTAAAGTGAATTGTTTATCTTGTCTTGAGCTTATTGATTAATTATCTGATCAGTAATTACCTTGTTACTCTAGAAGGAATTGAAAGAGGAATTTTAGGGTTAGAACTAGGCATGATAACATGTGACTTAGTAATTTGCACAGTGAATAATTAGGTTTGTGAATTGAATGGAAATATCTGTTCACCGCATGTAACACATAAGGAATTAGGAATGAAAGGAGTTTAATTCAATTATTTTGCATAAAAATATAGCAAGATTAATCTGAATTAAATAGAAGGCAATTGATCACTTAGAAAAGGACTTTTGGCATTTGAGAATTCCTGTTAACAATTCAGTAGGCATAATAATTATGATAATTGGATAATTGATTTATAGTTCACAATTGGGGATATTGAAGTCTTAATCTTTATTTATTTGAATTTATTTATAAAGAAATTCGGTTTAATTAGTTAATTTAGTTTTCTTAATTGGAAAAATCACACTTTGCAATTATTTAGATAAAATTAATTTGATTAAGAGTTAGTACTTGGTAATTTTTATTAAATAATTCATCGTGGGAACGATACTCTACTTTCACTTTATTACTTGTTGACCGTGTATACTTGCACGTTTGCTTTGATTGTGAAATCAACCAACAAGTTTTTGACGCCGTTGCTGGGGAATTAATTTAATAATTATTTACCAATATTAATTTCAATCAAATTAGTCTTAATTTAAACATTTTTATTTTTAATTCTCTTCCTATATTTCTCTCTTTTCAGGTACCATGGATGAGTTTGAGTATCAATGGCCATACACGTTCTTGGCTCAACCAAGGGAAACATGGATTGATGGACTTAATACATCTTCTATAGAGGAAACTTCGATGACGTTGGAGGTTTGCGTAGCCTTACGGAGTCAAAGGATGGCAAGAATGACTCAGCCAAGGGGAGAGGAGATTGACAGACTCGAGAAACTTTCTGCATTGTCAGCACAGATGGAGACACTTTCGAGGATGTTTGAAGCTTTTAAAGCTCAACGTTGTCAAAGTGTTGCGGTTACTTGTGATTATTGTGCTGGAAATCATATGAGTCATCAATGCGCCATCAGTTTCGAGCCGGTACAGTACGGTGGTGATTACCCCAATAATTATGTCTATCCTAACAACTATTATCAGGATTGGGGGTATCACCCGGATTTTTCATGGAGTCATACTCATCAAGATTAATTTTATGTTCCAAGTCCAACATACCCACCGGATTTCTCGTGTCCACCTCCACTACAACAGGAAGAACATTCAAATTTGGAGAAAACTTTGTCCAAGTACATAGCTTCATGTGAGGAGAGGAAGATTAATCAAGAGATATTGAGTTAAAATTTTACGAACCAAACAGAACAACTAACCAATGCCTCAAACATTTTTCCTCAATACCCTTAGCTCTATGACATGAATTTCGAGACTGATGGTGAGCCCGAACCAAATCTGCAACCGGATGTTCCAAATGATATAGATGTTGAAAGAGAGGAAAGACTTGGGGACCAAGAAAAGGAGATCGATGAAGATTTAACTGTAAGATTCAACGAAGATGAACCGATTTCATTAGTATCCCATGTGCCTCCTCCACCAAAGTTCAATATTCCGGGCAGTTTTGCAAAACCATGCCCAATCGGCAGTCATGTCATCGGCAAAGCTCTTGGTGACGTAAGAGCTTGTACAGTTGTGGAGTCATGGTGGGATGAAAAGGAGAAGATAGAGGAAGATTCCATTATGTTTATTAAGCTTCAATGCCACAATATGATCATCAACATAATGGTGGAAACACCTAGTGGTTTGCCGTTCTTAATGGGGATCCTATCTACAAAGAGCATGCTAGATGACTTTAATTCAAGGGTTTTTTCTAATGGGAACCTCCCAAAAGAGACATTGCTACTGATGGATGGAGGATTCCTCAATTTTCGAAGGGGAATTGGATAGAGAATTGAAGAAGTCAGGCTGAGACTATAAAACAAGAGCTTATTGGGAGGCAATCCAAGTTTAATTTTTATTTTTAGTTTTTATTAGGTTTTATATTAGTAGTTTTGGATTTACATTTATTTAAGATTTAATAAAATTGTTTCTATCATTGTTTTACAGGTTATTCATGTTAAATTCAAGTGTGGTGCCCAATTTGTTCCATGTGCTTAGCCTATTCTCCAAACTTAGTGGGCAAGGAGGAAGATTGCTATATTTTCAGGGAAGTCCTCTGCTTTACTTTTTTATATTTCATCCATTGAGGATAATGTCTAGTTTAAGTTTGGGGGCATCTTAGTGTCGTATTACATATAGTTAGTTATCTGCATAGTAGTTCATTTTTTTATGTGTTAGCATTATGTTCTTTTTAGGTTGCATATAGTACATGGTAGTTATTTTCATATTCATATATGTGTTGCATTAGTATGTGTTCATGTAGTATAATTGCATTTTTTTTGCATGAAACAATGTGATAGGTTGGTGTGGTCTTAGCTCGGTCTATGATAAGATTGGTTTTGCATGTTAACTTGAACAGTGTTGATAATTGATGATGAGTTCTAATTTTAATCATGATGATAATCTGAGTCTGTCTTAAACTTATGTAACCGGTTAGCACTTAAAGTTTAACTGCTTTAATCTACTTGGTTCAAGGGGTGCATAATTTGTTTCTGAGGGAAAATCTTGGTTAAAATTTAAGGAAATTAGTGAATTGGCGGTAAAGGTTGGAATGACGTAAAAGCTTGAGTTTGGGGGAATCTATGAGATATATATATACAAAATGAAAATGAAAAAAAATGATGAAAAAAAAGAGAAAAAAAGAGAAAAAAAAAAGAAAAAAAAGAATAAACATCGTGGCATGCTTGTCTAGTTTTGTGGCCTTTGTTACTTGAGTAAGTAAGCCCGAGGGAATTGTCTTTACACCTAGCGCCCTAAGGTCTTAATGGCTTGGGAGTCGTTGATGGAAATCTCGTTAAGGTAGCACTGAAAAGCCTAAGGGAATAAGACATTACACATCCATGAGAAAAAAAATAAATAAAACACGAGAAAGAGCAAAAATGCCCTCGTGATTGAATAAGAGTATAAATAAATCTTGTATTTACCTTAAGACTTGGTAATTGTTTAGTTTTAACCGGAGTTGTCATGTTCACAAAAGTAATTGAATTGGAACTGAAATTTTCCTTTT
Organism: Panax japonicus; assembly: GCA_020205505.1. NCBI lineage: Eukaryota > Viridiplantae > Streptophyta > Magnoliopsida > Apiales > Araliaceae > Panax > Panax japonicus. Next base: position 67,343,474 of record CM035107.1, read on the forward strand.
AAGAAGTTTTTTATGTGATTATCTTGAACTGTGGTTGGTTAGAATGGTTAACAAGTACAAAAACACGACATGGGTGATGAGAGGTTTGGATTGACTAATTGGTTAGAGTTATGGATTTTGACTTGATTGGATATATTGTTTGAGTATCATTGGTATCTTTGAGGCCAGTTACTATATATCATATTGATTTATTAATGGATTTGTAGGTATATTAGGAAGTAGATCGTGCATATGCATTCATGTAGTAAATTTACGTTATTTATTTTTAGTTCTTTTGTGTTTTTGCTTGAGGACAAGCAAATGTTTAAGTTTGGGAGTATTTGATGAGTGAGTTTTATACTCATAATTGAGTGCGTTTGAACTTAATCTTTTGGATGTTTTTAAGTGTTTATGTCTATTCATGCATGTTTTATGTTGTCTTGTAGGAATTGGGACAAAAGATACTTGGATCGACGTTTGGGGTGGCTAGATGCGCGTTTTCGGCTTGCCATTTACACAGCAGTCACTTCAGAGCCAATTTAAGTATTGCTCGGGACCTTATTTCGAAAAACTTAAAGAATGAAAGTTGTAGATCAACTTGTCCTCTTTCCAAAATATTTTGAATCATCTAAATCGGAGTTCGGACGAAAATGTTATGGCAATTTTCCCAAAGGACGTCAGAGCAAAAAATGTCAGAACATGGGACCAGCGCCGGGGCGCCCAAAATTGGCCTATGCCCAATGTCGGAGCGCTGGGGAGTAGTGGTTGAGCGTTAAGCCCAGCGCTGGGGCGCTGGGAAAGGGCTTGGTGATGGTCTGGATGCGTTTTGGGGCGAATTTTGACACCTTTTTGACTCCAAATTGGATTGGGTTTGTTCCTAAGCTTAAAATTGAACTTGTAACCTATAAATACATGATGTAAGGCATAAAATAAAGGGGGATGACATAGATTAGATTAGAGATACACTCCATTAGATTATACATTAACCCTAGTTCTTATTAGTTTTGGAGATTGAAGCAACTTGGAGATCATTAAAGATCAAGAGCAGGAGCAAGAGGGGAGCATCAGATTTGCTGACAACAAATTCTATTCTCTTTTCTTATCATACTTTTATCTTTTAATGTCTACTGAATTGTGGATTCTTGGTTTTAATTCATTAGTTATGAACTAATTTCTACTCATATGGTTGTGCACAATACATTGTACGAAGGATTGATCCCCCTAAGTATATGGAGTCCTTATAGTCATATGACTATTAAAGTTAAAGTTGAAAGATTACTTATAAATGTGGACATGGTTCATGGTTATTTGACCCTCAGTAGTATATTTAAGAATGTTAATAGAACATATCATTCAGTTCTATTGAGCCTATGAATTGGCAAATGTTGTAAAGATATTTATTCTTATTTCAAGTGAGCTTTGTTTGCTCACTCTTGCATATTTATACACTTATTGCAGCTATGGTTGAGAAGGTAAATAAACCTACAACTAGAAAAGGAAAGGGAAAATGTAAAAGTGATGAAGACTTGTAATTTTGCTTTATCGTTATGATGATAGACTTTTAATAATGACGTGATGTAATAATTTAATTTTCGCACTTAAATGATTGTATTAAAGGTTAGAGAACCTGGGAGATAATGTTTTATTAATGTAATCCTGTATGGGCAGGTTTTATTATTTAATTTATTATGATTGGGTAGTTAGATATGAATGTTTTGATTACGTGAACACCAAATCTTGAGGTAATGAACTACCGGGATTTGGTGGTGTCACAAAAGTCATCTTTGGCTTACGTGCATCGATAGACTGTTAGTTATTGGTTTTACAGTTGTATGTCTTTGGCCCGTAGTGCAAAGAAGAACAGTTGATTGATATCTTTGGTCGTAGTACAAAGAAGAACTGTTAATTGATAGCTTTGGCCTATAGTGCAAAGATGGACAGGTGTATGACATGATCATGACCACTGGTGATACTAATGAATATCCTTGGCCGTAGTGCATGGATAATTTGATGATGAGATTGGGAAGATCATGACCATTAGTTAACAGTTGAATGTCTTTGGCCGTAGTGCACTAACAGGCAATTGATTGGTATGATCATAACCATTGGTTTTATAGTTGAATATCTTTGGCCCGTAGTGCAAAGATAGATAACTAATTGGTATGATCATTGTTATTACATTTGAATATCTTTAGCCTTTGGGGTAAGGATATTGAGTAAAGGTTCTATTAAGCCTTTGTGGTAAGGAGAAACTGTTGACTTATATGATTATAAATATGAATTGTGGATTTAACTATAATCTTTGGTGGTTCAGGTGAAGACAGGTGATGAGAGTTCTTTTTGTCATGGGTATAACAAAGAACTGTTGATGAGTATTACAGGAATGAAATATTAACGATGGACTTTTACTCCAGAGGAGATAGTAGACATTATGCTCTACTTGACTCTTCTAATGGATTGCTTATTCCGCTGCAGTTGTTAATCTAACACTTGTTGTCTATTGTATTCTATCAGTTGTTATACTTTTGAAGGCTAAGGATAATTTATTATGCATTATCTTAGTCATAATATTTCTTACTGGGTTAGTTGAGCTCACCCTTTTCTTTCACTGTTCTCTTCAGGAAATGAGAATATAGCTGGGACTAGTCGGAGAACGGAGTGACGTACAGATGATAGCATTAGTAGTATTCACTATTCTGTTAAATAGTGTGACAATAAATGTAATGAGAACTCCATTGAGTGTGGATATTGTCTAGAAGACAATATTCTTATTTAAACTCTCAGCTATGTTTTGTCGTATATTTCCCGACAATTGTATAATTAAGTTTGTATTTGATTTTCGTATCGTGTATCTGGCAACTCAAGATGGGTGATGTATACCTATTTTGGGGGCGTCACAAAAACAATATGCAAACGTTATGCAGTACTATGCAAATACTATGCAATATAATAAAATATAATATATTCTATTTATAAAAAGTATTCTATTTTATATATAAAGTTTTCTGTTTTATTACTATAAAACAAAAATTGAGATAACTTTCTCCCGACGATTTTGAAAAATGAGAAAGTAAGGGTCCATGTAATAAGCCAAACTTAAAACAAATACTTCATAAAAATCTCCTCTATTTATCTCAATTCACCTGGCTTCACTAAACACATTTTTGATCAAAAATTATTCATCATTAATATTATAATTCACAATATTAACAACCAGATCATTATCAAGAAAGAGGGGGCTTTTCGATAATGATTTCTCCTTACTGGCGCACAATTAGGTGACCAAACCCCTTTCCTCTAGAAGAACTTTCTAGACATTGTCAATAATGCAAATAATAATATGAATAACTTTGTCGTCTCAATTATTGATTTAATAATATAAAATATAATACAGATTATACTGTGACAATAATTGAATCAATAATATGAGATATTATGCATCAACTACTGTTGCAATAATTGAACAAAACTGAGTGACTTCTCACGTAAGCATCAATAAACAAAGATATTACACAATACCATGTGCTACTATGCAACCACGTGTATTACTGTACTTTTTTATCACTGAGTATTTCAATAGTTAACGGTAAAACTTTTGTCATTATTTTTATAAAAAGTTATTTCTGTCGTTTTCTAACTCCGACAATAATTCCGTTGTGGGGTCCACCAATGATTGTGCCATCGTATGAATATTCCCCGACTAATCGAATATTTTATGACAACTTGCTTACTTTGAAAATTTTGCAAATATTACTCACAACTATAACATTATATTAAATCCACACCTTATTATTCAAATATAATAATTAGAGAAAATTAAATCTTTATTCATAAAAGTTGGGGTCTTACAAGCTCCCCTTCTTATGAAATTTCGTCCTCAAAATTGGTGTACGTACCTGGTTTGCCGAAGAGGTGAGGATACCTTGTTTTTATTTAAGATTCTAAATCCCATGTCATTTCCTCAACATCATGGTTTCACCATTAAACTTTGACTTAAGATATAAACTTGAAGCGTAGAATATGTTCCTTCGTATCTAAGATTTTAACAGGTACTTCTTCATACATTAAATCTTCTACTATTTCGTCCGGTTCTAATTCAATAATATGTTTCAGGTCTTCAACATATTTACGTTACATAGATATATGAAAATGTTATGAACATGAGACATACTTAGTGGTAAAGCGAGTCTATATGCCACAGTTTCTACTCGATCGAGGATTTCAAATGGGCTAATAAATCGAGGATTGAGCTTTCCTCTCTTTCCAAATCTTGCAACTCATTTCCATGGAGCAACACGTAACTCTTTCCACGTCCCTTCGATGAAGATCATCATAACTCTTTTGTCGATCTTGTGAGGTTTTAATACGTTGCCGAATCATTTGAATCTTTTCCGTTGTCATGCGTACCAATTCATGTCCCAACAATGTTGCTTCACCCACCTCATCCCAGCATACTGTAGAATGTCACTTACGTCCACATAACGACTCGAATGGAGACATGCCTATGCTTGCTTGATAACTATTGTTATAGGAGAATTCCACCAATGGCAAGAACTTATCCTAACTTCCTTTGAAGTCTAGGGCACAGAGTCTTAATAGATCTTCAAGAGTTTAAATAGTCCTCTCTGACTACTAGTCTGTCTGAGGATGATATGCCGAACTAAATCGTAAATCTGTGCTCATAGCTTTTTCTAAACTAACCCAAAATTGTGAAGTGAATCTTGGGTCTCTATCAGAAACTATGGATAATTGCATACCATGCAAACTTACAATCTCATTTATGTATATACGAGCAAGACGTTCAAGTGAATAAGTTTCTCGTATAGGTAAGAAATGAACAGACTTGGTTAATCTATCAACAATAACCCAAATTGCATCTATGCCTTGAGAAACCTTGGGAAGACTAATAACGAAATCCATGGTAATGTGCTCCCACTTTCATTCTTGAATTTTAAGTGGTTGCAATGGACATTTTAGCACTTGATGCTCCGCCTTTACACATTGACAAGTTAGACACCTTGAGATAAACTCCGTTATCTCTCTCTTCATATTGCTCCACCAAAATGTATGTCAAAGATCATGACACATTTTGGTACTCCCAAGATGGATTGAAAACGGTGTGGTGTGCGCATCTATCATGATTTTATACTTAAAATCAGAGTCGTTAGGAACACAAAATCTGGAGTTGACTCGAAGTATTCCTTCTTCATCGATTCTTGCTTCTGGAATAGCACCGTCGTGCACTTTCTTCCTCATACGGATAAGCTCCAGGTCTGTAGCTTGTGCAGCTTTAACTTTATCGATTAAAGACGGTTCTACTCGTATATTTGACATCATCACATAGGTCCCTGGAGTCTTTAACTCTATCTCCATCCTTTATAAGTCATACAAAATGGGCCTTTATGTTGATAATATCGCACTCGTACTCGCATATGATCTTCTACTCAACGTGTCAACTATCACGTTCATTTTTTCAGGATGTATTAAATGGTATGATCGTAATCTTTCAACTGCTCGAGCCAACGTCGTTGTCGCATGTTGAGTTCCTTTTGAGTGAAGAAATATTCTAGGCTTTGATTATCTGTATAGATCTCCACCTTCTCCCTATATAGGTAATGCCTCCAGATTTTGAGCATGAAAAAGACAGCTGCCAATTCTAGATCATGAGTAAGATAATTCCTCACATATTCTTTGAGTTGTCGTGAGGCATAGTCTATGACTTTCCCATGTTGTATGAGAACATATCCTAACCCTCTGCCTGAAGCATCGTTGTATATGATAAATCCCTCTGAACCAGATGGTAGTGTCAGAACAGGTGCTGAAATGAGTCTCCTCTTGAGTTCTTGAAAACTCTTCTCACATTTCTCGCTTCAATCAAATTTTATATCTTTTTGAGTCAGCTGAGTTAACGAAGTGGCGCTTCGAGAAAACCCTTCCACGAATCTCCGATAATAACAAACTAAGCCCAGAAAGTTTCGTACTTCGATCACTGACTTAGGTTTCTCCCAGCTTTGTATTACTTTAATCCTCGATGGGTCAACAGATATCTGTGATTTGATATCAACGTGCCCAAGGAATGCTACTTCCTCAAGCCAGAACTCACATTTCTTCAACTTGGCATATGTCTTGTTTTCACGAAGAATTTCTTTTATCAACCTCAAGTGTTGCTCATGATCTTCACGTCTTTTGGAGAATATGAGGATGTCATCAATAAAGACAACCACAAAGTAATCCAAATATTCCATGCATACTCGGTTCATCATATCCATGAAGGCAGCAAGAGCATTAGTTAATCCAAAAGATATGACAAGGAATTCGTAATGTCCGTAACAAGTTCTGAAAGAAGTCTTTGGAATGTCATCAGTTTTAATCTTTAACTGATGATATCCGAAACAAAGATCGATCTTTTAAAAGAATCTGGCACCTTACAACTGGTCAAACAGGTCATCAATACGAGGTAACGGGTACCTATTTTTTACGGTGACATGATTTAACTCCCGATAATCAATACAAAGTCGTATACTTCCATCTTTCTTCTTTACGAATAGAACAGGAGCACCACAAGGAGACTGATAAGTGGATTTTATATACACTTATCCGATATCTCTTACTTGAATTAGTTGCTTATATTTATGTGTCTTAGTTACTTTTCATGTATTTTGTGTTCATTTTGTAGGTTATACATTTGGGAGCTGTGTGAGCGACTATTGGTAAGGAAAAGCAAACAAAACGCAAAGAAAAGCAAACTGGACATCATTTGGGCTTTCATGTTTACTTCATGTTCTTGGTTTGGAACTTAGCTTACATTGAAGAGCATCGTCTTATATTTCCGGAATATTTTAAATCATTCCAATCGGAGTTCGGATGCAAGAGTTATGATTGTTGTACCAACGGACATCGAACGTCATGGTTTTGGGTGGTCATTTGCATAGCAGTTACTTTCAGCTCAATTTCAGCCTTCATCCGCCCAGAATTTCTCAATCCTCAAAGAATAAAAGTTGTAGATCTCGTCGATATCTTCGATTTGATAGGTGGCAGGCTCCGTAACTCCTCCAAGATCAAAAGTTATGGCCGTTTTCCCAAAGGACGTAAGAACAAAAAATGTCAGAACTTGGGGCCAGCGCCGGGGCGCTGGGGAGCAGTGTCTGAGCGTCAAGTCCAGCGCTGGGGCACTGGGGAAGAGGTTGGTTGTGTCTTGGAAGCGTTTTGTGCGAATTTTGACACCTTTTTGACTCAAAATAGGATTGGGTTTGTTCATAAGCTAAAAATTGGACTTGTAACCTATAAATACATGATGTAAGACTCAAAATAGAGGGAGATTACATAGCTTAGCTTAGATTAAACACTCCATTTGATTAGAATATAAGCCCTAGTTCTTAATTAAGCATTGTAGATTGAAACAACTTAGAGATCATTGAAGATCAAGAGTAGGAGCAAGAGGGGAGCATCAGATTTGCTGACAACAGATTTTATTCTCTTCTCTTATCATACTTTTATCTTTTAATGTCTATTCAGTTGTGGATTCTTGATTTTAATTCATTAATTATGAACTAACTCTTTTATTGTGATTTCAATTGAACTTTTTGTGGCTATGAATTATTTATTCATTATATTCCAATTATTTGTGTCAAAGTGAAGTGTTTATCTTGTCTTATGCTTATTGCTTAATTATTTGATCAGTAATTACCTTGTTACTCTAGAAGGAATTAAAAGAGGAATTCTAGGGTTAGAACTGGGCATGATATCATGTGACTTAGTTATTTGCACAGAGAATAATTAGGTTTGTGAATTGAATGGAAATATCTGTTCATCGCATGTAACACTTCAGGAATTAGGATTGAAGAGAGTTTAATTCAATTGTTTTGCATAGGAATATAGCAAGATTAATCTGGATTAAATAGAAGGCAATTGATCACTTGAAAAAGGACTTTTGGCATTTAAGAATTCCTGTTAACAATTCAGTAGATATAATAATAGGGATAATTGGATAATTGGTTTATAGTTCATAATTGGGGATATTGGAGTCTTAACCTTTATTTATTTGAATTCATTTTAGAGTAATCTAGTTTTAATTGATTAAGTTAGTTTTCTTAATTAGAAAAATCATAATTTGCGATTGTTTAAATAAAATTGATTTGGTTAAGAGTTAGTAATTGGTAATTTTTATTGAATAATTCCTCGTGGGAACGATACTCTACTCTCACTTTATTACTTTTTGAACGTGTATACTTGTACGTATTCATTGATTGCGAAATCGATCAACAAGTTTTTGGCGCCATTGCCGGGGAATTAGTTTAATATTTTTTTACCAATATTAATTTCAATCAAATTAGTCTTAATTTAAACATTTTTATTTTTATTTTTAATTCTCTTCTTATATTTCTCTCATTTTAGGTACCATGGATGACTTTGAGTATCAATGGCCATACACGAACGTGACTCAACCAAGGGGGATGGAGATTGTTAGACTCGCGACACTTTTCGCAATGTCAGCACAAATTAAAGAACTTTCGAGGAATTTGGACGTTATCGCATCCCAACAGAGTCGAAGGATGGCAGTTATGTGTGACTATTGTGCTGGAAATCACCCGAGTAATCAATGCACCATCAATCTTGGGCCGGTACAGTATGGTGGTAACTACTTCAATCAGTATGCATATGATTATTATGAACAAGTTTAGGGGTATCACCTGGATTTTTCATGGAGCTACAACTATTAAGACCAATACTCTACTCCAAATCCAACATACACGCCAGAATTCTCATATCAACCTCTATTAAAAAAAGAAAATTCAAGGTTGGAGGAATTGTGGTCCAAGTTCGAGGAGAGAGGGATTAATAAAATGGGGTCAATTCTAAATCTTGTGGATCAGATAGAGCAAATGACCAAAGTCATAAACAACCTTCCTCCAAACACTTGGCTTTATGACATGGATGACGAAATTGATGAAGTGCCCGAGCCAAATCTACAACTGGATGAGACACGAGATGTTGAAAAAGAGGAGACAAGTAGGGATAATGAAAATAAGGTTGGTGAAGAACTAACTATGATTACCAACGAGGAGGAGCCAGTGTTATTAGTGCCCCAAGTTCCTTCTCCACAAAAGTTAAAAAATCCGGTTAAATTTGCAAAACCATGTCCGCTAGGTAGTCATGTCGTCGGCAATACTCCTTGTGACGTAAAAGCGAGTACAACTTCGAAGCCATGGTTCAATGAGTTGGAGAAGATAGAAGAAGAGATTGTTGTGTCTGGCAAGCCTCAATGCCAGAATCTATTTGCAGACACAATGGAAAAAACACCTAGATGTTGGACATTCTTTGATGTGATCTTATCTAAACAAAGCATGCTAGGTGACTTTAATACAATGACTATCGTAAATGGGAACATACCAAAAGCTATATTATTTCTGATGGATGGAGGGTTCCTCAACTTTCGAAGAGGAATTGGATAGCATTGACCAAACAAAGTCAGGCTGAAAGACTATAAATCAAGCGCTGACCGGGAGGCAACCCAGGAATTTTTATATTTATATTATTTACTAGTTTATTTAGTAGATAGTAATTAATTTACTTAGTAAGTTCTCTTATAATCTAATACATGGTGTCTCTCTTCATTGCAGGTATTAGAGGTTCAATGGATAGGAAAATGATCCTCGCCACCAGCACCTCACGCTTAGCTGATTACAGGGAAGTTCGCTATATTCTTACAATGAGGACATTGTAATTGCTAAGTTTGGGGGATTTTAGTTTAGTTCGTTATTGCATGTTTAGTTTCATGTTTATGTTATGTTATTTTGCATATGTTGTTAATATAGTTTAGGTTCATTATAAAAAAATTCAAAAATTCAAAAATTCAAAAATAATAGTTAGTTACTATGTTCATTTTGCATAAGTCCAACAGTTTGTTATAGTTAAGTTTATTTTGGCCAATGATGAGATTGGAATTGGGTAAACAAGTATAATACTGACTATTAGAGCTTTGATGTGATTTCTTGTTATGAATTGAATCTTTTTCTATTTGAAACTAGTATAATAATGATAGCACAGTAAAAACAACTTGTTGATTGATTGAGTTTAAATTGATACATAATGGGACTCTAAAGGATAATGCTAGTTTAAATAAAAAAAATGACAAGAATAAGTAGTGATGACTAAATTTAGACAAGAACCTAAGTTTGGGGTAATATATGTGGGGTATATAAGCTTTAAAAAAAGAAATGAAAAGAAAACATGTTGAGTCTTGTGGTGGGTTGAGGAGAAACACTCCCTATAAACACAAGCGTGAGATGGAGCGTAAAACGCACTCACCAACCATCTATCAAAAGAAAAAAAAAGGGGAAAAAAAGATATACAGGGTGACTAGTCTTGTTTCGGGGACTTTGTTACTTGAGCAAGTACGCTCGAGGGGATTGTCTTTACACCTAGCGCCCTAAGGTCTTTTATGGTCTGGGAGTCGTTGGTTGAAAGCTCGCTAAGGGGTAACACTGTTAGCCTAATGGGATGAGACATTGAACAATCATTTAGGTATATATAAAAAAAATGAATAAATCACAGGAAAAGAGCAAAAAGCCCTCGTGTAAAAAAAAGAAGGAAGAAAAGAAAGTATAAGTATCCTTTATGTACCCTTAAATTTGGTTGAGTTTAATTTTTGTTGAATCGTGCCTAGCTTTGAGATTTCTTGAGTTTACACTGTATGCTGCCTTCGAAGAGACTTGTTATGTGTTAAGTTTGATTTTATATCAGTTAGCATGGTTGTTCAGCACACACACGCACTATACCAATAATAACAGTTTAAGACTTGATGATTGACTAGGAAATTGTTGATTGGTTTTGATATAAAGTATTGTCATGTTTGCTTGATTGCTCTAAGGCTGAGTGAATAGATTTGATTCTATCAATACTGCTGGATTCGTAGGAATATAGATTAGTTTCATTTCATTGCATCGCATTGCATTATGTTATGTTACTTGGGGACAAGCAACAGTTTAAGTTTGGGGGTATTTGATAAGTGGATTTTATATACACTTATCCGATATCTTTTACTTGAATTATTTACTTATATTTATGTGTCTTAGTTACTTTTCTTGCATTTTATGCTCATTTTGTAGGTTATACGTTTGGGAGCGGTGTGAGCGACTATTGGAAAGGAAAAGCAAAGAAAACGCAAAGAAAAGCAAACCGGACATCATTTGGGCTTTCATGTTTACTTCATGTTCTTGGTTTGGAACTTAGATTAAATTGAAGAGTATCATCTTAGCTTTCCGAAACATTTTGAATCATTTCAATCGGAGTTCGGATGCAAGAGTTATGATCGTTGTACCAACGGACGTCGAATGTCATGGTTTTGGGTAGTCATTTGCATAGTACTTACTTCCATCTCACTTTCATCCTTCATCTGCCCAGAATTTCTCAATCCTCAAAGAATCAAAGTTGTAGATCTCGTCGATATCTTCGATTCGATAGGTAGCAAGCCCCGTAACTCCTCCCGGATCAAAAGTTATGGTCGTTTTCCCAAAGGACGTCGGAGGAAAAAATGTCAGAACTTGGGGTCGGCGCTGGGGAACAGTGTCTGAGCGTCAAGCCCAGTGCTGGGGTGCTGGGGAAGAGGTTGGTTACGGCTTGGATGCATTTTGGGCAAATTTTGACACCTTTTTGACTCCAAATAGGATTGGGTTTGTTCTTAAGCTAAAAAGTGGACTTGTAACCTATAAATACATGATGTAAGACACAAAATAGAGGGAGATTACATAGCTTAGCTTAGATTGAACACTCCATTAGATTAGAATATAAACCCTAGTTCTTAATTAAGCATTATAGACTGAAGCAACTTGGAGATCATTGAAGATCAAGAGTAGGAGCAAGAGGAGAGCATCAGATTTGCTGACAACAGATTCTATTCTCTTCTCTTATCAAACTTTTATCTTTTAATGTCTATTCAGTTGTGGATTCTTGGTTTTAATTCATTAATTATGAACTAACTCTTTTATTGAGATTTCAATTGAACTTTTTGTGGCTATGAATTAGTTATTCATTATATTCCAATTATTTGTGTCAAAGTGAATTGTTTATCTTGTCTTGTGCTTATTGCTTAATTATTTGATCATTAATTACCTTGTTACTCTAGAAGGAATTGAAAGAGGAATTCTAGGGTTAGAACTGGGCATGATATCATGTGACTTAGTTATTTGCACAGTGAATAATTAGGTTTGTGAATTGAATGGAAATATATGTTCACCGCATGTAACACTTAAGGAATTGGGATTGAAGAGAGTTTAATTCAATTATTTTGCATAGGAATATAGCAAGATTAATCTGGATTAAATAGAAGGCAATTGATCACTTCGAAAAGGACTTTTGGTATTTAAGAATTCTTGTTAACAATTCAGTAGACATAATAATAGGGATAATTGGATAATTGGTTTATAGTTCATAATTGGGGATATTGGAGTCTTAACCTTTATTTATTTGAATTCATTTTAGAGTAATCTAGTTTTAATTGATTAAGTTAGTTTTCTTAATTAGAAAAATCACAATTTGTGATTGTTTAAATAAAATTTATTTGGTTAAGAGTTAGTAATTGGTAATTTTTATTGAATAATTCCTCGTGGGAACGATGCTATAATCTCACTTTATTACTTGTTGACCGTGTATACTTGCACGTATTCATTGATTGCAAAATCGATCAACAGAGACATACTAGGATGAATGAAACCGATGTCTAACTATTCCTGTAATTGGGTTTTTAACTCCTGAAGTTCAATAGGAGCCATTCGATATGGGAATTTAGAAATGGGTCTTTTAACGGGTTCAAGGTTAATACAAAACTCGATTTCACGCCTTGGGGGTAGGGCAGGAAGTTCTTCAGGGATTACGTCTAGAAATTTATTAACAATAGAAATATCTTTTAAATCTGATGTATTTTTGTTTAAATTTGTGACATGGGCTAAGAAAGATTGACAGTAATTGACTTTAGTGGTTTGGTTGCTTGAATTCGCATAATAGGTTGGTTAGGAATATGAAAGATAACAACCTTACGAAACTATCAATTTTAGCATGATGAGTAGTTAACCAATCAATCCCTAAAATCACATCAAATGCAAGTATTTTCAGAGAGATAAGATCGACAAGTAACGTAAGGGTGCTGATTTGAATCAAACAAGAATTATAAACAGTGGATGTAATGAAGGTTTCTCGCAACCGAGTTTCAACGGATAATTCAAAGTCTAATTTCTCCAGAGTTAAATTTAAGCGTTGAGCGCAAGTAGGTGAAATAAAAGAATGGGTAGAACCGGTATCAAATAAGGTATAGACTTCGCAAGAGTTTATGATTAGCTTATCAGTGATAACCTCATTCGGGTTCCTCGCTTTTTCGGAGGTCACTACAAACGCACTCCCTTAAACTACAGACTTTGACTTGTCTGGGACAACCTTTGGTATTTTCATCCCAGCTGGACTTGACTTTACTACACGATAAAATCGGGCTGCGTGGCCTTCTCTTCCGCAATTATAACACGTTTTGGGTTGCTGCGTACAGTTTGGACTAATATGTCCCTCCCCTCCTCGTTTGTAGCATATGATCGGTGGTCGTTCTCCTTCCTTAACAACAGGTGCTGGTGCTGACGTCTTTCTATCATTGTTGAACCTTCTCTTCTTGAAATTTCCACTTCTATTATCTTGGCCATGATTACCACCAAAGTGGTTATTATTTTTGGCATGTTGATTTCCTCCACATTTGTTATCACCACTTTGATGACTGCTACCACTGGTATTATCGTTTTGCCGGCTACTATCTCTTGGTCGGGTTGACTCATTATCGCGCTCCAATAACTGAGCCCTATTCACAACATCTGAATACAAGCAAAGTTTGTGAGAAATGAGGTGTTGACGTATTTTGGGTTTCAAACCTCTTAGAAACATCCGCATCATACACTCCTTATTATCTACCAAATGGGATGCAAACCGGGATAACTCGACAAACTTAGCCTCGTACTGCGATACAGCTATATTGTTTTTCTCCAACTTGATTAATTCTACCTCCTTCATGTGATGAATACTTTCAGGAAAGTACGTGTCGTTGAATAATTCTTGGAACTTCTCCCAAGACAACTTCAGTACGGCAGGCTGAGTACGTTTTACAGATTCCCACCAATAATCTGCCTCTCCTCGCAATATGAAGGTGGCAAAGGGAACCTTTTGCTCTTCGGCGCATCCCAAGACATCAAATATCTTGGTGATCTGCTTAATTCACGTCTCTGCCTTAAGTGCTTCTGGCTTTTTCAAAAATACCGATGGTCCCAGCTACTTGAATTGCTTAGCGGTGACCATCCGTGAGTTGCCAGTGTTTTCACCTTTATTTTGAACAGGAGTCTCTCTCACCTGATGTTGTATGAATTGCAAAAAGCCTCTGAACATCCCATTGTTCATCATTTTGTCAGTGTTGTTGTTTACCTTAGGATTATTGCCTTCTTGATGCACATTATCCTAGTTATTGATCGTTGGTGACTCAACGGTCTCATGTGCTCCATTGCTTATCTTAGAATTTTTAGATGTCATTTTTAAACACTGCTACAAAACAAGGGTTAATTGACATGCCACATATTATCCTTATATTCGGATTGACCAATTAAATAATATATAAACTTAGGTAGGTCATACTAGTGAAGGATTTACCCGTCTCTCCCCTCCTAGTTCTAGCCTCAAATCTCAACTAGGGATCATATCCCTAAGCTTTGATACCAACTGTGACGCTCCCAAAATAGGTATACACAACTCATTCTGAGTTGCCAAATACATGGTACACAATTTAAATACAACTTCATTTATACAATACGATAAAAACGTAGCTGAGAGTTTTAACACGAATATTGTCTGATAGACAATATCCAAACTCAAATAGAGTCCTCATTACAATTATTATCACACTATTTCATAGAATAGTGAGGACTACTACAGCCACCATCTCGAACTGTCACTCCATTCCCTGATTAGTCCCGACTACGTTCTCATTTCCTGAAGAGAATAATGAAAACAAAAGGGTGAACTCAACTAGTCCAGTAAGAAATATTATGACTAAGATAATGCAGAATAAATTATCGTTAGCCTTCAACAGTGTAAAACTGATAGAATATAATAGACAACAAGTCTAACTACAGCGGAACAAGCAATCCATTGGAAGAGTCAAGTAGAGCATGATATCTATTATCTTCTATGATTTCAAAGTTCATCATCAATATTTTATCTTTGTAACACAACTCAGTAAATAATCTACTTCACTGAATTATCCATGCACTACAGGGTAAGGATATTTATTAGTATCACATCCACGAATTATCCATGCACTACGGGCCAAGGATATTCGTTATTATCACCAATGGTCATGATCATGCCAACAACTGTCCATCAATGAACTACGGGTCAATGAAAACTTTTACTACATCATTTGTAACATTACAGGTCATGATTATATCGATACAAAATTCATAGTCATAATCATACCAACAACTGTCCATCAATGCACTACGGGCCAATAAGGACTTTCATCACAATATAAGCATGAGGATGATGACAATGATATAATAATTCAATTCAATAAGAGCAAAGATAAATTTTAAAGATTTATAAATCAATTTATCCAGAGTTCAAGAATGTCCAAATTGTCAACATGATACTGCTTTGTGGAGTACAATTTAAGAATAATATTGTATCAATAATAATTTGGACAGAAACGAAATCAATTTTTGTCATGAATAGTACCCCAGGTGAATAGTACCCCGTGAATAGTACTTCTAGAATAGTACCCCGTGAATAGTACCCTGACATGAAAAGATTTAAATTTAACAAGAATGTTCAGAAAAATATACTTGTGAATAGATACTAGATGAATCGCAAGTTTCAAGGATATTTTACTAATTTCAAGGAGTATAGACGCAATACTTAACAAAAATGAGTGTAAAATTCAAAATCTGAAACGATATAATATTACTTTCATACTACAGAGTATGGAAGAAAATATTATTTCTTACAAATATTGAAAAAAATATCCCTTACCTTAAAAGGAGAGTATTTCTGACTTGTATAGCGGGGATATTCTTGAAGAAAACTTATACTATTTTCTACACTCAAAGCTTTCTTAAATTCTAAAGAAATACGCTCAATATTATAGAAGAACAATTCTCTGATTCTTGTGTGATTTTCAATTCTAAACTAAGCATCCTATTTATAGGAGAATGACAGGATACTATTTGGACGCACAGTAGGAGAAATAACGGGTAAATAGTACATTCACGAGCGTAGAAATCAGATTTCATAAGATTTATTATACAACACTATGTTGCATAGTAAAAATAATATGTAAACACTATGCAATATAATAAAATATAATATATTCTATTTATAAAATGTATTTTGTTTTATATATAAAGCTTTTTGTTTTATTATTATAAAACAAAAACTGAGATAACTTTCTCCCGACGATTTTGAAAAATGAGAAAATGGGGGTCCATGTAATAAGCCAAACTTAAAACAAATACTTCATAAAAATTTCTTCTATTTATCTCAATTCACTTGGCTTCACTAAACACATTTTTGATCAACAATTATTCATCATTAATATTATAATTCACAATATTAATAACCAGATCATTCACATGAAAGAGGGGGCTTTCCGATAAGGATTTCTCCTTATTAGCGTGCAATTTGGTGACCAAACCCCTTTCCTTGATAGAACTTTCTAGACATTATCAATAATGCAAATAATAATATGAATAACTTTATCGTCTCAATTATTGATTTAATAATATAATATATTATGCAGATGATACTGTGACAATAATTGAATCAATAATATGAGATATTATGCATCAACTACTGTTGTAATAATTGAACAAAACTAAGTAACTTCTCACGTAAGCATCAATAATCAACGATACTGTACAATACAGTGTGCTACTATGCAACCACGCTTATTACTGTACTTTTATCACCAGGTATTTCAACAGTTAACAGTAAAACTTTTTCCGTTATTTTTATAAAAAGTTATTTCCGACGTTTGCTAACTCCGACAATAATTTCGTTGTGGGTCCACCAATGATTGTGTCATCGTACAAAAATTTCCTGATAAAACGAATATTTCCTAACCAATCGAATATTTTACGACAACTTGCTTACTTTGCAAAATTTATAAATATTACCCACAACTATAACATTATATCAAATTCACACCTTATTATTCAAAAATAATAATTAGAGAAAATTAAATCTTTATTCATAAAAGTTGGGGTCTTACAGCCCCTTCTTAGCAACTGGAAGAACTCTGATAGATGTTTAAAAATGAAGAACTCACCATACGAGTCAATGACCAAGAAATCAAGTTTAATGTGCTCCATAAAATTAAGCATTCAGACTCTAACAGATTATTATAAATTACAACTCAATTAAGTAAGAGATGGAAAAACATATAAATAGAGTTATATAATATCTAAATATTTTAAATTATTTTTATGTTTTATTGTAACATTTTTTTTCTTCTTATAGTAAAATTGTATTCACACTTATAAAGTTTAAGGTTGAATAATATTGTAAGTTTGTAACTAAGATATTCTTGATATTGATTATAAAATTTATTTGTACTTCTATCGATAATTCGATACCCTTAAAAAGTAGAGGAATTTAAAAAATTACAAACAAAAACCGTTATAAAATAAAGAAACCTCACGTTCTTGCGTGAGTTGCTCTTTATAATAACAATGTTTGAAAAATTATAAAACACTTTTATATACATAATATGAGTGGAAGTGTATTTAATTACACAAATATTGGACAAATATAAACAATGTTTGTATTGCATTCAGGCTGAGATTTAATTAACTATATTGGACTAATATAATTCCAATTTTTGATTTTCTGAATTATTTACGTTCATATTGTTGTAGTGTAAAACAATATTTTTTGTATAATTTATTTTTCTTCATAAAATACATCTATTTTTGGGTATCGATACCAGCAAGTACATTAAATGGGTCAAGTCAAAGTCTGTCAAAACAATACCGAAGGTTATATTTGTTGGCAAGAATTATAATTCAAGATTATAATTTATGAGATTATAATATCAAGATTATTAATTTTAAAATTATAATTTCGGGATTATAATTATAATTATAAGACTATTAAATTGTTTTATAATTTTTAAATTAATAATCTTAAATTTAAATTTAAAAATAAATAAAATATTTAAAATTAATAATCAAATTTCAAGTATAATGATGGTAAACAAACATAGGCCTTAGGACTGATTCCCATAATAACTCATTAATGTTCTGTTTACTTATAGATTTTGTTTATACCCATGGTCGGTTTAAACCGACATAGATGAGAGATCCACCCACTGCACAAAGGTTGTATGGGTTAATGACAAAATTGTTCCTATGAGTTTGGACAAATTTTAATTTATATTCCCTTATTTTCATTAGATATGATGTTTATTGTAAGACCTTAACTTTTTATGAATAAAAATTTAATTTTCTCTAAATATTATTTTGAATAATAAGGTATTAATTTGATATAATGTTATAGTTATGGGTAATAGGTGAAAATTTTACAAAGTAAGCAAGTTGTCATAAAATATTCTTTTTGTCGGAGAATATTCGTACGACGACGCAATCATTGGTGGACCACATAATAGAATAACTGTCGAATATAGAAAACGACAAAAATAACATTTTTATAAAAATAATGGCAAAGCTTTTACCGTTAACTGTTGAAATACTCTGTGATAAAAAGTACAGTAATACGCGTGGTTGCACAATAGCATACGGTATTGCATAGTATTTCTGATTATTGATTCTTACGTAAGAAGTCACTCAGTTTCATTCAATAATTGCAACAGTAGTTGTTGCATATTATCTCATATTATTGATTCAACTATTGTCACAGTATCATCTGTAAAATATTTTATATTATTAAATCAATAATTGACATGACACAATTATTCATATTATTAGTTAGCATTATTGGCAATGTCTAAAAACTTCTGTCGATGAAAGGGGTTAGGTTATATAATTTCACGTCAATAAGGATAAATCCTTATCGGAAAGTCCCCTCTTTTCTAGGAATGATCTGGTTGTTAATATTCTGAGTTTATAATATTAATTATGAATAATTATTATGCGGTGGATATTGGTTCAATTTTGATATAAATAAAGGAATTTAGCAGGAACTATTTGTTGAAAGTTTGGCAATTATCTTCTCCGATAAAATATTCATTTAAATATATTATTATAATATTACATTATAATAATGTGATAATATAATAATATAATTTTTTTTATAATTTCAACGGTAATATTATTATTATAATATATCATTTTTAGCATGTGAATAAAAATGGAGTGAAGGTTATCATTTTGGTTTTGAATTCTTTTTCCAAAATCACTTCGTGCACTTCTGCACATTCTTTTTCTTTTTGGTGGCTTATGCCTGCAAAAAATGTTTCCAAATTGTGGGCCCTCACCATAAGGAAATGGGAGGAGGTTAGGCAAGAAAAGAAGAAGAAAAGAAAAAAAGTTAGGCACTGAGAAAAAATAAAATAAAGTTAGGCAGTGAATTAGGCATGTTTCTTATTTCCTTCCTTCGAATTTCACTATAAAAGTAGGGGCAACCTCCTTCCTAAACACACCAAATATTTTAAACATTCCTACTTCAATATTGTGAGTATTTTTTTTAGTATTAGAATACTTTGAGTGTAGCTTTTAGTGCAAGATTTTCTCGAGATAATATCCAATATTCCAGTCAAATCTCGTTTCTACTAAGGTAAATGATAATATTTTATTTCAATACTCGTAAGAAATATCTGTAACGACCCCAAAATTTGTACAATTAAACTCTCGACTTCGGTCGTTAACAATACATCTAACTTCTGATTGTACATCATTATTCGATGTTAAACTTAATAAAATGCGAAATAATTTTAATTTTTCTGTTTTATTACTTCAATTCCTTGAATCAAAACCTTTATCATCTACACATCTTTGAATCAAATTAATTTTATGATTCGCTTCTTAAGAGTTATTATATAAAATCTTACAATTTAGCTCGATATTCTTTATACATTGGATAAGTCAAATTTTGCTATTAAATATCAAGTTTCACATCATTAATTATCAAGTATATTTCTCGAAACCTTTATCTTTACCTACCTTTGAACCATACTTAGTTTATTACTCACTTTATCATAGTTAATAAATAAAACTTGTGACGGCCCCAAAATATGTATACATCACCTATTCTGAGTCGCCAAATACATAGTACGGAATACAAATACAATCTTTAATATACAACAAGAGAGCTGTGAGTTTTAATACAAATACTGTCTTCTAGACAATATCCACTCTCAGAATAAGTCCTCATTACATTTATTATCATACTATTTGTAAGGCGCTAACTTTTTATAAATGAAATTTAATTCCTCTATTTATTATTTTGAAATAGTAAGGGTTGAATTGATTAATGTGGTTAATTATAGGTAAAATGCTCAAATATTTTTAAATAAGCAAGTGGTTATAAAATACTCATTGTTGTCGGAGAATATTCGTTTGGTCGTGGAATATTCTTGCTGTCGGGGAATATTCGTATGACGGCGCAGTCTTTTGTGGGCCCCATAACGGAAAGCAATTGGATGAAGAAAACAACAAGTATAAGTTGTTATAAATAACAGCGCAGTTGTTACCGTTAATACTGTTGGAATACCCGATGGTTAAAACACAGTAATACGCGTTGTTGAACAGTAGCACACGGTATTGCACCAATTATTGATTCTTACGTAAGAAAGCAATACTCAATAATTGTTACAGTAATTACTGTTCAGTATTTTATTTTATTGATTCAATAATTGATGCGTTGATTTTTTTTATATATTACTGTTATTTCAATAATTGTCACTACACAGTATTTTTTATTATCGGAGCAATAATTCATATTGAATAATATTATTAGAAAACATTATTGGCAATGTCTAGAAAGTTCTATCTAAGAAGAGGTTTGGTCACCTAATTGCGCGCCAGTAAGGAGAAATCTTTATTGGAAAGCCTCATCTTTCCTGGGAACGGTCTGGTTACCAGTACTGTAATTTTGTAATATTATATGTGAATAATTAATTATTGATTTATATGATAAGGGAAATATTGATTTTATGTGGATATAGATGGAGAAAAATTTTAAAGTGACAATTGTTAAAAATTGATATTTTATCTTTTTCTGATAAAATAATATTTTATTATATTATTATAATATAATAATGATAATATTTTTACAATGAATGTGGGATATATGAGTATATGAGGAGGAAGAGTATTTTTGTTGCAAAAGTTGTTTAACACATATTTTGTGTATCCGTGGACCCCATTTCTTGACTGAAATTTGATTATAGCCTGTAAAATCATCTGTATGTGGATTTCGGTCAATTTCTGTTTGGAATTTAGAAAAACTTTCTTCTGTAAAATTGTAGAGAATTGAATTTCCTATAAAAAATCGCGAGATTCAAATTTTCTGACAAAAGGAATATTTGTTATGAATTATTGAAGTTCTGAAGTTCCGAAATAATTAATTTTTGGGAGTTTTAGTTAATTATTTTGAGCAAAATGTTTTGTGCAATTAGTGGGCTCACATGTGTTATAAATGATCTGAATTCAGATCTTCAAAGTTGGGCTAAGGAAATTTATAATATATATTAATATTTTATTAAATTTTCTGCTTTGGTGTTCTAAGCATTTTTCTATAAAAAGGGTGCTTAGGTTAGAATTAAAAATCACACCAAAAACTGAAGTTTTCTCTCTATTTCTCTCTCTTTAATATCGAGCGTATTTTGTGAGTATTTTAGTACTTTGAGTATTGTTATACGGTGCAAGTTCTTTCAGAACTATATATCAGTATTCCAGTCAGAAGTACTATTTTTTCTGAGGTATGGGATGTTATTTTCTTCGTGAATGATATTATTTCTTCAATATCATAATGCCGAAATATTGGTCTGAATATTTTATTAAATTTAGAACTTTTTCAAGTCGAGGTTACTATTCACGAGTTACTATTCACGAGTTACTATTTGTGAGTTACTATTCACGAGTTACTATTAACGAGTACTATTCACGAAGCATGATGATGTTTTTTGTGAAATTTCTATCTTTTGGTGTCAGAGTTCCTATTCACGTATACGACACTATTCACGTATACGACACTATTCACGAATACGATACTATTCACAGAAAAATTAAATTTTCTTTTCTATGTCCAAGATTGTCTATTATAGTTCCTATATTTGAATGGATCTATCTTTTAATCATTCTTGAATTTTACTCCACTCTAGTTATTTATGAAGTATTTTCGAACTTGGATTGTTTAAAGTACGAATCCTTAATATTTATTCTTTTATTTCACTGGATTCATTTCTTTTAAAATATTTTTCATCATCCTCAGTCCTAAATGATGATATAACTGAATATCTTTGGCCTGTAGTGCAAAGATGAATGATTTTATAATGAATATCTTTGGCCCGTAGTGCAAAGATGAATATGTGTTTAGATGAACATGACCAACTGACGAATATCTTTGGCCCGTAGTGCAAAGATGAACAGGTGTTGAGATGAACATGACCAACAGATGAATATCTTTGGCCTGTAGTGCAAAGATGACTATTTGATTTATGATGTATATTGATTGATGTTACAGGGATAAAATATCGATGATGGACTTTTAAATTCTTAGATGATAGTAGATTTCATTCTCTACTTAACTCTTCTAATGAATTGTTGTTTCCGCTGCAGTTGTTGATCTAAAACTTGTTGTCAATTGTATTCTATCAGATTTTTCCCTGTTGAAGACTAAGGATAATTTGTTGTACATTATCTTAGTCATAATATTCTTTATTGGGCTAGTTGAGCTCACCCTTTTCCTTTTTGTTCGATTTTTCTTCTCAGGAGACGAGAATATAGCAGGAACTAGTCGGGATGTGGAGTAATAGTTAAAGACAGTTGTTTTAGTAGTCCTCGCTATTTTATAAAATAGTGTATCAATAATTGTAATGAAGACTTATTTGAGTGTGGATATTGTCTAGAAGATAATATTTATATTTAAACTCACAGTTTTTATGTTGTATTAATAAAGTTATATTTGTTTCTGTACCATGTATTTGGCGACTCAGAATGGGTGGATTGGACCTATTTTAGGGGCGTCACACTATTTAACAGAATAGTGAGGACTACTAGCTAATACTATCATCCGGACCATCACTCCGTTCCCCGACTCGTCCCAGCTACGTTCTCATTTCCTGAAGAGAACAGTGAAAGAAAGGGTGAGCTCAACTAGCCCAGTAAGAAATATTATAACTAAGATAATGCAGAATAAATTATCATTAGCCTTAAACAGTGTTAAATTGATACAATATAACAAACATCAAGTTTAACTGTAGCGGAAACAAGCAATCCATTAGAAGAGTCAAGTAGAGAATAAAATCTACTATCTTCTATAATTTAAAAGATTTTTCATGACTTTTATCGCTGAGACTCAGCTTAATAAATAATCCACATCATCGAATCACCACTGCACTACGGCCAAGGATATTCTTTAGTATCACGACCACAATTATCTATGCACTACGGGCCAAGAATATTTGTGTATTCATTAATGGTCATGATCATGCCAACAACTGTCCATCAATGTACTACGGGCCAATGAGGACTTTTACCACATCATTTGTAACATTACAGTCATGATTACACCGAATAATCCCTGGTCATAATCATACCAAGTCCATCTATGCACTACAGGCCACAGATGACTTTTAAAAAATATAAATATGAGGATGATGACAATGATATAAGAATTCAATAAAACAAGTTCAAGAATTAATTTGTCCAAGAACCAATAACCTCCGAATTTTCAACATGATACTGCTTTGTAGAGTAAAATTTAAGAATGCTCAGAAGAATGTTTCCATGAAAAGATACTGGATGAAGCGCAAATATCAAGGATATTCCACTAATTTCATGGAGTATAGAAGTCAAAACTTTAACCAACTGAGTATAATAAAGAATGGAATAACAAAAGAAATCACCATACATGCGGTACTTCGCATAGACAGGTTATTCCAACAGAATACTAATAAGGATGAAATCAGGTCCGACGTAAAACGTACAGACAGGATATTCCAACAGAATAATAAAGACGAAATCAGGTCCGGCGTAAAAAGCACAGACAGGATATTCCAACAGAATAATAAAGACGGAATCATAGAAGAATGTCACCAAGTATAGGGTAGCCCGCGTATACATGTTATTCTAGCAGAATAATAAAGAATGGAATAACATAAGTTCTCTTCATGAATACAAAAGAATAACACCCCTTACGAGTACACCAAATAATATTCCCTACCTTAAGAAGAAGAGAACTAGATATATAAGTAGTGAAGTAGCAGAATACTTTCTTCTTTCTCTCTATAGTTTATCTCTCTAGAGTTTCAGTGAATTCGTAAAAAAATAATGAAGGAATGAGCTTCTATTTATAGAAAAATGGATTGCATAGTAACTAACTCATGAACGGTCCATATTGATTTACTTTAATCGGATGATTCATAATTAAAGCAAAATCTTTTAAATAAAATATAATATATTCTATTTATTATATAATAAAATAGAATTTATATATATATAAAATTTGCCCCGCCGCCTATGACACTTCATACACCCAAAAAAAACACTTAAGTCAATAGAATTTTGAAAGCCTTCATATTGGGACATAATATCAACCACTAAAGTCATAAAGCAATTTGGTACTAGTTGGCAAACAAAGACCACTTGTCTAATTCCCACAATTTCCACCCGTAAATGTCTCCCCCCATGTGACTAAACATTTCATTTCCTTTATTCATGGGCCACACCACTATATATATATATATATATATATATATATATATATATATATATATATATATATATATATATATATATATATATATATATATATATATATAATACTGAATAACTTTCTACCGATTATTTTGAAAAATGAGTAAATGGGGGCCCAAAAATAAGCAAAAATGAGTGACTTCTCACGTAAGCATCAATAATAAATACTGTGTGTTACTATAAAACCACACGTATTACTGTACTTTTAACACCGGGTGTTTCAACAGTTAACGGTAAAACATCCGCCATTATTTTTATAAAGTATTTTTGTCGTTTTCTCAATCCGACAATAATTCTGTTGTGGGATCCACCGATGATTGTGCCGTTGTACGAATATTTTCTGTTAAAACGAATATTCCCCGACCAATCGAATATTATATAACAACTTGCGTACTTTTCAAAATTTATAAATATTACCCACAACTATAACATTATATCAATTTCACTCCATAATATTTAAAAAAATAATATTTATAGAAAATTCATCTTTATTCAAAAAGTTGGAGTTTTACAAAACTTACATCCATTTTAATACCTTTTGTACATCGAACAAAATTTAAGTTTTATAACTCAACATTTATTAAACATCATACATTATCAAGTACGTCATCCGGAACCTTAAACATGGTTCAAATAATAACAACTCAACCAAAGTATTTAAATCTTCATGCATTACATTTGATTCATGTCTTTCAAGTAGCACATAGCATTACCTTGAATCCTTAACCTGTAAAAGTGGTTATTCACAAGATTGAGCTCAACAGCCCAACAAAATCTAACAGTTTTTATGTATCATTTAGCACATAATAACATGCTAAACATATATCTCATAATCATTAGACTAACATAATATACATGATATAGTTCAAATAACAAGTATAAAGATTGAGTTCTGTACTCAATTAGCATTTATTACACAATCAACGTAGTCATAAATTGACTTTAACGTTTCATACTTTAAACATATATATAACACATCATGCTCTTTAAAATAAAGATTTAAAACAGTTAATCATCAAGTACATATAGCAAATAGAAACTGAAAGACTTGTCTTGATCGTTGTTTACCGATAACAGTTTAACAACTTACAGCTATCTGCACTTCACGTGCCCTACAGAATTATATAATCATGCACATCAACTATTAGTCACATAGCAACGCAGAGTTCGTTGTTTTCCCAATTTTGTTGTTTTTGCGAATTTTCTAACCCATTCCTCCTTCTAATCTTCATAACTCAAGATATACACATCCAAATTAGTCCATTTTCGATTCTATGGATTCATAATTCATAGAACTACAATATACCAGAAAATATACATCTTCCAACAACACTAACTACCATTCTAATGTCTCAATTTAAAAGTTCATGTTAAATTATCATGTTTTTAACATGTTTAGCTTAATCATTCATCACAAATTCGATTCCTAGCCAAATCAATTCGTTTAACCTTCGTTGTTTTCATTTTTCAACGTATTAACAACATCTACTATCAATTTGCAGACTACTACATGATTTCTTAGCCAATTTTAGCCTCAAAGTAGACCAAAATATACACATTACCATCAAAACCCAAATTCCTCTTATTTAACATAAATACATGAATTTTATTACTTAAAAACCAATTATAGATGACATAGAACGAATTATACATATCTAAGAACATATATAATTCAACTTCTTGACAAATCCCTTTCCAAAATTCAATTACAGAGAAAAACTCAAGAAACCAAAACTAGAGTTTTAGGGTTAGGTTATTACCTTTTAATTTCTTCTTGGAATCGCTAGATGATAGGAATTGCTTGCTTAATCCTCTTCTTCTCCTTTGAATTCCCATACTTCCTCCCAAAGACTCACAGAGAACTCTTACCCTCACCCTCTCTCAATTTTCCCCAACTCTACCTTATAAAAATAATGAGCGTAACCCCAACTGATGAATACATGACTTGTCAGTTACACACACAAAGTCTCAGCAGTTACAACCCACCAAGGGTCATAGGACCTTGTTTGGCTAGTACACTATATAACCCTTTTTAATTTATTTTAATTATTCACTATAGTTTACAAATGTCACATTTAATTTAATTAAATCATATTTAATTAAATTATTTAGCAAATATAACTCCAATTTTATTTAACAAATCATTACCTTTCTAATTTAATTAAATTAGAATATTTCCATCATAATCTCCATTGAATATTTATTCAATTCCATAAATATTCCAATTAAATTTTTTTATTCGATAAATAATTTAACTATTTACAAGATTGACAATCGTATTACTTTAACATATTACACTCATAAGTAATATATTATTTACTCATTTATTAAAATAAATATGGTTACCCTAATTCACTATTTTAATTAAGTGAATTACTCACATTATTTATTAAATTTAATTCATAATAATTTCTATCGTTACAATAATAATTAAATTATGTTCTCTCATAATATATATTTAACTTAATCAAACTAACTAATGTTACTCAGTAAATTTTCTTTTCAAAATAACTTCATTTATTTTATTCAATAGTTTAATTAACTATTAAACATCTTTTTCCCCAATATATGAATTTATATAATTTCTTAAACGCAAAATACGTCATAATAAGAATTTTATTCATTAAATTCTTATTTCAACAATTTTTTAAAATTCGGGTTGTCACATCCTTTCCTCCTTATAAGGATTCCGTCCTCGGAATCACCAAAACCTTCCCTACTTGGTTTCCATCTAATCTTCCTCAAAAAAAAATTTATTGTAGAATAACTTCAACGCATTACCTTAATCTATGTTTTATATTTCCTATTCTATTCTTTTTCTCAATAAATTTGCGTAATCTTTATTTATAACATTTACTTAAACTCAATTATATTTTGAGTATTATATATTCTTTAACCCGTTCATTATCTTTTTCTAAATATCATTGCCACATACTCAATTCATAAACACTTGGGATATTACTAATCTTCATTTATTTGATAACCAAATTCTTGTAAGAATTTCGTTATCAAAGTTTCGTCATCAAAATTTTAATTTACTAATCTTCATTCATTTGATTTATCAAAACAGATTTTACGTTAATCTTTATTCTTCACTGGATTCTATAACCAAATTCTTTCTCTAAAGATCTTTTTAAAAATCATCGCATTCTTTACATCTTTTTTTAAAAAAAGTTTCTCATCATTACTCATCATCAGCTAAATTTATCCATTCCCTTTCTGGAATTTCATTCATTTCTTAGATTTATTATAGTTTGTTTAATTTACTCATCATTACATGTCGCATCTACAACTTACCTCCTTCTAAGGAATATCTTCCTTTCCACTTTCACCTTTCAGAATAATAAGAATCTTCCGCAATTGTTCAATAATTGGGAAGCAATATGAATAACTCATGAATTTAAAAGATTTCAAATCATGCTGAGGGGTCATAAGACCTTGAACTCTTCCCCAAGTTTAATAGTGCATCACCACTGTAAACCATCCTTAACAGAATGTTTAGCAATCACACAGACTGAAAACACTCTCCGCAAATACTCTAAGTGATAAGCTTATTGTACCCCTACGTCGTGCACAACGTATTACATCTTAACATCGTAATGACTATATGCGTTACTTTCAGAACCATTGTCTCCGATAACATGTCCCATTTTACAGGGTTGTTTACCTCAGCTTCTTAACATTTGAATTCACACCAAAAAAATTTGGTTTGGTATAGTTTGACAAAGAATGCTACAATTTCATGAACATCTTTCAATATTCGTCTAGCTGAATCAAGTAACATAGACTTCTAGCAATAACTCAAACATCAATTGATATATATATATATATATATATATATATATATATATATATATATATATATATATATTGTAGACATTCGAAATTTCATTTTCCTGTTACTAACTATGCAGGAGGACAAAATCATTTTTTTTCACTCCAGGGATAACCCTGGAGGACCACAACATCAATTCAAACCTCGAAAATAACCCCGGAAGATCCAATTTCCAAACCCGAAGATAACCCCGAGAAAATCCGTTCCAGCCCCAGAGATAACCCCTGGGGAGCAAGTTCAAAGCCTAAAGATAACCCCAGGAGATCAAGCCAACCTCAGAGATAACCCTGAGGACAGTCAGAGTCAACATCAAGCTAACCTCAGAGATAACCCTGAGAAAAGACTGTTACAACTGTACGAAAACCGGAGATAACCCCGGGAGAGGAATACTGGTCATTTTGCCAACTCAACTCAAATCAAATACACTCATTTTAACTCAAATTGCTTCAAAAGAAGTCCTACGAGAACCATATCTTAACTTCCAAGCGCAAACTACGCAAAATGACTCAACGGACAACCTGACAGAAACCTGGAGATGCCATTTTGGTCATGGAACCATATTCCCAGATTCAAAAAAATGCAAATCCTATTTCATTGCATAGCCCTCAAAAAGAGCTTTTTGGAATGGTATGGCACGCTTCCATCGGACTCCCAGATTGAAAGTTATGAAGGTTCTAGCGAACAACGCGTACATTTTACAAGAGAAATAGGCGAAGAAGCCCTGTCCAATTTGCTTTGTACACACTATAAATTGAGTGTTTTCTGATTTCAAATACTTGTGAGCTTATATTTGGCTACGTTTTACCGGTGGGAACCGAGTGTTCATCCATTTAAAGCTATTGAAGTCTTATTTGGCAGTCCACTGTAAACTTTCTTACATTACTTTAAGCCTTTTCTACACTTCTTGCACACACAGTTATTGTAAGACCCCAACTTTTATAAATAAAGATTAATTTTTCTCGAAATATATATTATGGTGTGGATTTGATATAATGTTATAGTTGTGGCTATTATTTACAAATTTTTCAAAGTAAGCAAGTGGTTATATAATATTCGATTGGTTGGGGAATATTCGTACGACGACACAATCGTTGGTGGACCCCAAAATGGAAGTATTATCGTAGTTAGAAAACGACAGAATTATGTTTTTATAAAAATAAAGGCGAAAGTTTTACCGTTAAACTGTTGAACTACCCAATGGTAAAAGTACAGTAATACGAGTGGTTGCATAGTAGCACACGGTATTGATTATTGATGCTTACGTTAGAAGTCACTCAATTATACTCAATTATTGCTACAGTAGTTGCTGCATAATATCTCTCATATTATTGATTCAATTATTGTCATAGTATCATCTGGATAATATCTTATATTATTAAATCAATAATTGAGACGACAAAGTTATTCATATTATTATTTGCAATATTGACAATGTCTAGAAAGTTCTGTCAATGAGAGGTTTGGTCACCTAATTGCGCGCCAATATGGAGAAATACTTATCGAAAATCCCCCTCTTTCTTGGGAATGATCTGGTTATTAAATATTGTGAGTTATAATATTAATGATGAATAAGTTCGTGTTGATTAAAGATGAAATTGATATTTTCATTGTGTTGAGATTATTAGTGTTAGTGGAAATCGACATCTATTTCGATAATAATGGTTGTTTGGAGGTTATATTGACCAATCGGATAATTAAACGGATAAATGAGCAATTAATTGTTATTAATTCACATGATTATAACTATTTGTTCACATGTGTGTACTGTTGATTCACATGCATGTACTATTAGGGGAGGTGGTGCAAGATTGATAATACTTGCATGACTAAATTAAAAATAGAGGTATAGATGAATGTACTATACTGTAATTATTTTTTCACATGATTGTACTATTGATTCACAAGATGTACTATTAGGAGAGGTGGTGCAAGTTTGATAATACTTACAGTACTAAATTAAAAATGAAGAAAAAGATGAAGGTATTATACTGTAATATTTCGGGCCCAAAACGTGCAATTATCGAAACTATGTTTTTCTATAAATAGAAGCTCATTCTTTTTTCATTCTTACCAATTCACTAAGACTCACAAGAGCAATTATAGAAAGAGAAGCTATAAAGAAAGAAGCTTTAGAGAGAAAGTAGAAGAGAAGTTCGCTACCTCATTATTCGAGTATCTAGTCTTCTTCTAAGGTAAGGGATATTATTTGTTCAGTATTAATAGGAATAATATTTTCTTCCAAACTCTGTAGTATGTGAGTAATATTATTTTGTCTCGTATTCCTGATTATACTCTCATTTTGTTAAAGTATTGCTTCTATACTCCGTGAAATTAGTAGAATATCCTTAAAATTTGCGCTTCATCTAGTATCGTTTCACAAGGATATTTTCGACACATTCTTGTTAAATTTTAAGTCTTTCATGTCGGTGTACTGTCCATGAGTAGTATTCATTTTTATGTTACTATTCACAAAGTACTATTCAGAGGGTACTATTCATAAAGTACTATTCACGTATACTATTCACAAAGTAGTATTCACAAGTATTATTCACAAAGTACTATTCACGGGATACTATTCCTGAAGTACTATTCACGGGGTACTATTCACTCGGGTACTATTCACCCGGGAGATTATTCATGACAAAAATTGATTTCTTTGATGTCCAAATCATTTTTGATACAATAGTATTCTTGAATTTTACTCCACAAAGAAGTATCATGTTGACAATTTGGACAATACTGAATTCTGGATAAATTAAATTATAAATTATAAATATTTATCCTTTGCTTACTTTTAATTGAATTCTTGTATTATTTTCATCATCCTCATGCTTATATTATGATAAAAGTCATATGTGGCTTACGTGCATAGATGTCCTAGTGATTGATATGATTATGACCAAGAATCATTCGGTATAATCATGACCCGTAATATTAAAAATGATGTGGTAAAAGTTCTCATTGACCTGTAGTGCATTGATGGACAGTTGTTGGTATGATTATAACCAGGGATTATTCGGTATAATCATGACCATTGATGATTACATGAATATCCTTGGCCCATAGTTCAGGAATGATTCGATGATGAGGTTTATTTATTAACTTGAGTCTCAACGATAAAATTGATTATAAACTTTTTAAATCATAGAAGATAGTAGATATCATACTCTACTTGACTCTTCTAATGGTTTGCTTGTTCCGCTGCAGTTAAACTTGATGTTTATTATATTTTATCAGTTTAACACTGTTGAAGGCTAACGATAATTTATTCTACATTATCTTAGTCATAATAATTCTTACTAGACTAGTTGAGCTCACCCGTTTTTTTCAGTGTTCTCTTCAATAAATTAGAATATAGCTGGGACTAGTAGGG
Source organism: Panax japonicus (assembly GCA_020205505.1). Classification (NCBI taxonomy): domain Eukaryota; kingdom Viridiplantae; phylum Streptophyta; class Magnoliopsida; order Apiales; family Araliaceae; genus Panax; species Panax japonicus. Next base: position 67,375,611 of record CM035107.1, read on the forward strand.
GAACAGAGTGACGGTCCAGATTTTTGCATTAGTAGTCCTCACTATTCAGTGAAATAGTGTGATAATAAATGTATTGAGGACTCCATTTGAGTTTGAATACTGTCTAGAAGACAATATTCGTATTAAAACTTTTAGCTTATGTTTTGTCGTATTTTACACGACAGTTATATAATTAAGTTGTATTTGAATTTTATACCATGTATTTGGCGACTCAGAATGGATGATGTATACCTATTTTGGGGGCGTCACAACTATTCACAAAGTACTATTCATAGGGTACTATTCCCAAAGTACTATTCACTTGGGTACTATTCACCCAGGAATTATTCATGACAAAAATTAATTTTTTTGCTGTCCAAATCATTTTTGATACAATATTATTCTTGAATTTTACTTCACAAAGCAGTATCATGTTGATAATTTGGACAATATTGAATTCTGGATAAATTAAATTATAAATATTTAAATATTTATCCTTTGCTTGCTTTTAAATCAATTCTTATATCATTGTCATCATCCTCATGCTTATATTATGATAAAAGTCATCTATGGTTTACGTACATAGATGTAATATTAATTGGTATGATCATGACCAGAAAACATTTGGTATAATCATGACCCGTAATATTACAAACGATGTGGTAAAAGTCCTCATTGGCATGTAGTGCATTGATGGACAGTTATTGGTATGATTATAACCGGGATTATTCGGTATAATCATGACCATTGATTATTACATGAATATCCTTTGCCCGTAGTGCAGGGATGATTCGATGATGTGGTTTATTTATTAAACTGAGTCTCGGCGATAAAATTGATGATAAACATTTTAAATCATAGAAGATAGTAGATATCATGCTCTACTTTACTCTTCTAATGGATTGCTTGTTCCACTGCAGTTAAACTTGATGTTTATTATATTTTATCAGTTTAACACTATTTTCATTATTCTCTTCAAGAAATGAGAATATATGTGACGCCCCTAAAATTGGTATACATCACCCATTCTGAGTCGCCAAATACATGGTACAGAAACATATACAACTTCAGTAATACAATTGTCGTGCAAAATACGACAACACATATACTGTGAGTTTGAATACAAATATTGTCTAATGGACAATATACAAACACAAAAGGAGTCCACATTATAATTATTGATACACTATTTTACAAAATAATGAGGACTACTAAAACAACTATCCTGAACCATCACTCTAAACCCCGGCTAGTTCCTGCTATATTCTCACCTCCTAAGAAGAAAAATGGAACAAAAAGGAAAAGGGTGAGCTCAACTAGCCTAGTAAATAATATTATGACTAAGATAATATACAACAATTTATCATTAGTCTTCAACAGGGAAAAATCTGGTAAAATATAATAGACAATAAGTTTTAGATCAACAACTGCTGCGAAAACAGCAATCCATTAGAAGAGTCAAGTAGAGAAAGAATTCTACTATCTTCTAAGATTTAAAAGTCCATCATCAATATTTTATCCCTGTAACATCAATCAATATACATCTTGAATCAAATATTCATCTTTGCACTACAGGCCAAAGATAATCATTTGTATCACTAGTTGGTCATGTTCATCTCAACACCTGTTCATCTTTGCACTACAGGCCAAAAATATTCATTAGGTAATCATTCATCTTTGCACTACAGGCCAAAGATAATCAGTAATATCATCATTTAAGACTGAGGATAAATAAAAATATCTTAAAGAAAACGAATCCAATGGGATAAAGATCAAAGATTAAGGATTCATACTTTAGTTTATTCAATTTCAAAAATACTTCATAATAACCATTTGTGAAGCAGAATTCAAAAATAAAGATCAAAACATGGATACAATCAAAGATAGTAACCATAATAGACATCTTGAACAAAAAGGAGAAAATTTTATTTTTCGGTGAATAGTGTCGTATACGTGAATAGTGTCGTAAACGTGAATAGTAACCCTGACACAAAAAGGTAGAAATTCCAAAATAAAATTCATACCAATATTTCGGTATAATGATATTAAAAGAATAACATCATTAAGAAGAAAATAACATCCCTTACCTCAAAAGAATCGTACTTTTGACTGAAATATCATGTATAAAGCTGAAGGAAACTTGCACTGATGAATAAAAACTCACAAAGTATCTAAATACTCACAAAATACGCTTGATAATATATATATAGAGAGAGAGAGAGGGAAAAAAACTTGTTTCTGGTGTGATTTTCAATTCTAACTAAGCACCCTATTTATAGGAAAATGCTTAGAACGACATAGCAAACTAACCTGCTACCTGATGGCTTTACCTGCTACTATTCAAGCCCACCACTTTTGAAAATAAATTTCAACACATTTCATTTCTCACCAACCAAAAGTGGGGCCCACCATATTTTTAATAAAAATATTTATTTCTGAAACTTTAATAATTCATAATAAATAGCCTTTTATCAGAAAATTTTGAATCTCATGACTATTCCATAGGAAATTAAATTCTCTACAACTTTGTAAATTTAAAATTTTCCAAATTCCAAACGAAAAATAACCGAAATCCACATACGGACGATTTTCAACACCTCTATTTCGACAAAATACTGATAAAGCATCTCAGCATTTATTCCTTCATTTATAACCACAATAAATATATCCATCATTTATATCAACATAAAATAAATATTTCCTTATCATATAAATTAATAATTAATTATTTATAAATAATATTATAAAATCACAATTATGACAACCAAGTCGTTCCCAGGAAAGAGGGGGCTTTCCGATAAGGATTTCTCTTTATTGGCGCATAATTAGGTGACCAAACCCCTTTCCTAGACAGAACTTCCTTAGACATTGACAATAATGACATCTAATAATATTATTCAAATAATATGAATTATTGATCTGATAATGGAGATACTGTGCAGTGAAAATTATTGAAACAAAAATAATATAAAATATCAACGAAGCAATTATTGAATCAATAAAATAAAATAATGATTAGTAATTACTGTAACAATTATTGAGTAGTGTCTTCTTATGTAAGAATCAATAATTCAACAATATTGTGCAATACTGTATGCAACTGTACAACCACGCGTATTATTGTATTTTAACCATCGGGTATTCCAACAGTATTAACGGTAACAATAACGTCGTTATTTATAAAAATTCAAACTTGTCGTTTTCTTCATACGACCTTTTTTTGTTATGGGGCCCACAAATGGCTGCGCCGTCGTACGAATATTCATCGACAGCAAGAATATTCTACGACCAAACAAATATTCCCCGACAATAAGGAATATTTTATAACCACTTACTTATTTTGCAAAATTTGCGCATTTCACCCATAACCAAAGCATTATATCAAATTAACACCTTATTATTCACAATAATAATTAGAAAAAATTGATTTTATTCATAAAAAAGTTGGGGTCTTACAATATAGCTGGGACTAGTCGGGGAACGGAGTGACGGTCCAGATGTTTACATTAGTAGTCCTCACTATTCAGTGAAATAGTGTGATAATAAATGTATTGAGGACTCCATTTGAGTTTGAATACTGTGTGGAAGACAATATTCGTATTAAAACTCTCAGCTTATGTTTTGTCGTATTTTACACGACGGTTGTATAATTAAGTTATATTTGATTTTTATACCATGTATTTGGCGACTCAGAATGGTTGATTTATACCTATTTTGGGGGCGTCACATTTATTTAAGTTGAGAGTCGTGTTGTGTGTGTATGCCCGGACTTCGGTCTGTGGCTTATTATTTCTTTTGTATATATAAACTTATATATATATATATATATGTATATATATATATATATATATATATATATATATATATATATATATATATATATTTGTACTAACATTATCCAGTTATGCCTCGATTGAGCCTGGATTTACATCCAGATCGTTTATTGCTTATATATATATATATATATATATATATATATATATATATATATATAAGTACTTATATATAAAAATTCATAAACGCTCCGGATATAAAATTCAGGCTCACCAAACATAGTTCGATAACAGTTTATATATATATATATAGAGAGAGAGAGAGAGTCCGGTTTCAGTCCGAACGCCCGGATTTTAGTCCCATCCGGCCTTTTTTGTGCTTTTTTTGCTTTTTTTAAAACAACTAAAAAATAATAATTAATATTTTATGGAATTAATTTTTTTTCATAATACAGTATTTTGGGTGTGATTTGGGTACGTATAATAAAATATGTATGTACAATCTGATTTTTAGTTATTTTTTAAAAAAAGCAAAAATAAATAAAATAAAATTTGGGGTTCGTATTTTACTCCAGTCAGGGCGTCCGGACTGGATCCCCTCTGTATGTATGTATATATATATATATATACATTTTTGTCAGTCCTGGAGTTTACTTCGTGACCTTTTATTGCTTTCATTTATATTTCGTTCCACCTGGAGTTTACTTCGAGGCGGTTGATTGTTTATATATATATATATATATATATGTTTACAACTTCTATATATATATATATATATATATATATATATATATATATATATATATATAACTGTTTACAGCTTTCATACAAATTGCTACATCATGTGAGCCTAGGAATCATGTGATTACAGATTCAGTCTTCTGAATCTAGATTCGATTCCCGTGATGGACATTTTCAGCTGTACATGTCTTGATCAGCTTGATACACTACGATTCTTGTTGAAGCCTATCTACTACACTTCAAGATGTAGATCAACCTAATAAATTTGATCTATCACTAATTCCTTGTACATATATTTCTCTAAGGACTTTACATATAATCATGAGCATTTACATTTAAACATCAAATCAAAATATGCACTCTCTCAACAACGTTGTATGTGAATGTATGTTGAGTGGTTCCTCCACCAAAAGGATATCATGTCGGTGTTTGATTACTGGACTCGTAGGAAGACTAATTCCAACGAGGCTCAGGAAAGGCACCACCCAAGTTCGCTCAAGTTGAAAGACCGGATTAACTTCCAGTCAAGTAAATTGAGATGATTTGGGAACCTTCATGCCAAAAAGCCGCGAGAGTAGCCTAAGATAGGTCAGCCTCTGATAAACTAAACGCAGAGGAAAGTCTCTTCATGCTTTCACATTTCAATTACTTGTAATTCAATTACTTGTAATTTTATTTCCATGTCAATCCCAATGTAATGGAAAATATAAGGAAAATGTGTATATGCATTCCCGTTATATCTAAATATGGCATACTATCTTGTCAACTAACATCCGTTTTGCAGGACAATTCTCCTAAACGGACACATTATGTAATATTTCTATATTCACTAAAACTAAACTACATAAGTCTTTTTGTAGGGAATCAATTGGTCATGTTTCCCGTTCAAAGTCCAAAAAGGCATTAAGCCCACAGTCAGATATATGGCCACAAGTGCGCCACCTGATCCTACTCCTATCTCTCGAGAGGAGTTCAAAGGACTAAGGAATCAGATAGCAAAATTGGTTATCTTTCTAAAAGAACAAGGTAAAAACACTCGAGGCCAGACAATGCATATTCAACCAGAGTCATTCACACCAAGGGGCAGTCAGGGTATTAGAAAAAAGATGTAAACCTGGATACCTGAACCTCATTCCAATAAAGGAACCAACAAAACCCCTGAAATCACAAAACTCAGGGATGATCGAGAAACTAGGGGTATAAGAAAGAAAGTCCAACAAATGGAGGAAACCATCCGATCAATCAAAGGGACTGGAAACTATGGAAGTGTCACCTATTCAGATCTCTGCATATTCCCAAGGGATAGATATCCTGAAAAATTCAAAATCCCAGAGTTTGAAAAGTACAATGGGGTAGGAGATCCCTATATGCACCTAAAAGTGTACATTGGCGAACTACAGTCTTATGCTGAAGATGAAAGCCTTAGAATGCAACTTTTTCAAAAGAGTCTCACTGGACAGGCTAAAGCTTGGTATGCTCGACTTGACAATTCCAAAATCCACAACTGGGAAGAATTGGCCCACGCCTTTCTAAATCAATGCGGTTTTCAGTCACAAATGGCACCGGATCGATACCAAGTGACTAAAATCAAAAAGCAAAGTACTGAATCTTTCCGAGAATATGCATAAAGGTGGAGACATCTAACAGCGTAAGTCATTCCATCAATGACAGAAACTGAGATAGTAATGACGTTTATTGATATCCAATAGGCTCCTTAATATGAGAAGATCCTGGCAAGCATAGGAAAGCCATTCTCAGAAATAATCAAACATGGAAAAATGGCAGAGATGGGCCTAAAGACAAGAAAGATTAAAGATTTCACTACCTTGGAAGCAGTCGCCAAATATATACAGACTGGAAAGTATGTGAGTGATCCCAAGGGGGTATCCGATAAAGGCAATGAATATTTATACCTTGTTGTACAGGGGCTAGCTAGGAGACCAAACTACAGTCCCCTCATTTGGAAAAACCAAGACAATCTGCAGTCTTAACAATGGGCTGCATTCAACAAATGCTAGGATAGAAGGAGAAAATTTGAAGGAACAAAAAATCGGGTGTTCACTCCACTAGGCGATTTCCTTGAAAATGTATTGGCGATATTAATGGATCATAAGAAAATTACCGAATTGGCTCCACCTCTAGAACCAGGGAACAAAAGATACAATCCAATCCAGAGATGTGCTTACCACTCAGGGTCTCCAGGACATGATACACAAGATTGCTGGTCCTTAAATAATAAAATTCAAAATTTGATCGAAAGTGGCAGTATTGTGGTCCAACGACCCGTCCAACAAAATATTAACACCAACCGTTTGTTGCAGCATGATACGGAGGAAGTAAACATGATCAGGTCAGGAAGCGCTAAAATGTATCCAAATCGTAAGTACATACGAAGGATGGATGAATACCCCCAAAGGCACAAAACGAATGTCCTATAGTGGGAAAACTCAGAGGAAGATATAACAGTAATGCAAAAATTAGAGACAATTCAGAATCAAGTAAATCTGCTAGCTAAGCTGATAGTGTGCCAACATTAGGACACGAGGCAGTTTTTCACTCAACTATTAAAAAGCCAAGAGAAAAAGGAGGTTAACCATAATACAAGCACATATCTCTCCATGATGAGCCAGCTAAATGAAGAAGATCAAAGCAGCCTGAAAGTACAAGAAAAGGGGGATGACAAAATTTCTAGAAGATCTCGTCATCGGAAACATAACTCGGGGGAATGCGATTTCCCAAAGAAGAATGATCAAACAACCTCCCAAAGAGCTCAGAAATTCACCCCTCTGAGCAAATCAAATGAAGAAATGCTACACTTTCTGATAAGCGAAGGAAGGACTACTGAGTTGCTGCCTCCTATAAATCCAAAGATAAAGAGTTATAATTCTACCAAGATGTGTCTCTACTATTCTACCTCACCTGGATATGCGACTGAGGAATGCTGGTCTTTGCGACATAAAATCCAGGATCTCATTGAAAATGAAGAGCTGAAGATAGAATTCCTCATGACCAGAATAAGTGAGGAGGAAATAAAAAGCTTGAGTTGTTCACTCAAGACATGAAATTCAAAGGAGTTGAAGGTTATGAGCACCAATTCTTACAGAACATAATTTGGACTAGTCCTAATGTAAAGAATGACAGAGGAGACTAGGGAATCCCCAAAGGAGATTCCTCTGCCAACATCAAACATCATGTGGACCGAAGATAGCAACCATGTTCCTGATTTTATCATCTTGGATGATGAAGAGGAAATACTGATCCTTTCCAAGGAAGAAAGAGCCAAAACAGAAAGTTCCTTGTAAGAAATGCCACAACAGTTCGAGGGAGATTTCATAGTCGAATCCTCTCAAGTCCATAAAGAAGGTCAATGAATAGATGAAGGAAAAGATGGTGAGGTTGTCGGGGAAGCCAACCCATTGAAGAATCAAGAGTTTATCCATGCGTGAGATAGGTCCATTATAAGCATCCCCGAGGGGTGTGCTGAATCAGGAAGTGATCAAGTTATGGCCATAAATGAGGATATTCAGAACCAAGAGGTAACCTTTATCGCAAGCCCTGAAGGTGACATAACCACTGACAACTGGACTATCATGCCTCACCTAGCCAAGCAGATGTAGATCCAGAGGATACAGTTGTGAGTTGCAGGAGATGTCGTGTAAAACCCCAACTTATTAATGAATAAAATCAAATTTCCTCTAATTATTATTGTGAATAATAAGGTATTAATTTGATATAATACTTTGGTTATGGGTGAAATGTGCAAAATTTTCAAAATAAGCAAGTGGTTATAAAATAGTCATTTGTCAGGGAATATTCGTTTGGTCGTGGAATATTCTTTCTGTCGGGGAATATTCGTACAACGGCGCAACCATTTGTGGGCCCCATAACGGATAACGGTCGGATGAAGAAAATGACAAAATTGAATAACGGCGTAGTTGTTACCGTTAACACTGCTGGAATACCAGGTGGTTAAAATACAGTAATACGCGTGGTTGCACAATAGCACACGGTATTGCACAATATTGTTAAATTATTGATTCTTACGTAAGAAGACACTACTCAATAATTGTTACAGTAATTATTGTTTAATATTTTATTTTATTGGTTCAATAATTGATGTGTTGATATTTTATATTATTGTTGTTTCAATAATTGTCACTGCACAGTATTTTCCATTATCAGATCAATAATTCATATTATTTGAATAATATTATTAGATAGCATTATTGGCAATGTCTAGAAAGTTTTGTCAAGGAGAGGTTTGGTCACCTAATTGCGCGCCAGTAAGGAGAAATCCTTATTGGAAAGCACCCTCTTTCCTAGGAACGGCCTGGTTGTCATAATTGTGATTCTGTAATATTATTTGTGAATAATTAATTATTGATTTATATGAAAAGAAAATATTTATTTATGCGGATATAAATGATGGATTTATTTTATGTGGTTAAAAATGAAGGAATTAATGCTGAGGTGTTTTATCAGTATTTTTTCGGATTGGAAGTATTAAAAATCATCCGTTTATGGATTTCGGGTATTTTTGATTTGAATTTGGAAAAACTTTCTTCTACAAAGTTGTATAGAATTAAATTTCCTATGGAAACACACGAGTTTCGTATTTTTCTGATAAAAGGGCTATTTATTATGAATTACTGAAGTTTCGAAAAATAAAATAATTTTTTATTAAATTATGGGTGGGATCCACTTGTGTTGAATACACATGGGCTACTGAAATTTTCAGCATTGAGGGGCTGGTCATAAGTCTTGATTAGCATGCATAGAGAATTGGTTAAGTAATAATACATTTTATTATTTAGTCTCCTATGGCGTTCTAGCATTTTTCTTATAAATAGACGCTTAAGTTAGAATTGAAAATCACACTAGAAACAAGTTTTCTTTCTCTCTATATTGTCGAGCGTATTTTAGTAAGTATTTTGATACTTTGAGAATTGCTATTCAGTGCAAGTTTCTGTCAGCACTATATCCTAAATTCAGTCAGAAGTACCGATATTTTGAGGTAAATGATGTTATTTTCTTCTTAAAATGATATTTTCTTCAATATCATTATACCGAAATATTGGTATGGATTTTTTTTATCAAATTTGCAACATTTTGTGTCGGGGTTACTATTCACGTATACGGCACTATTCACCGAAAAATAAAATTTTCTTTTTTTGTCCAAGATATCTATTATGGTTACTATCTTTGATTTTATCCATGTTTTGATCTTTATTTTTGAATTATGCTTCAAAATTGGTTATTATAAAGTATTATTGATCTTGGATAAATTGTGATATGAATCCCTAATATTTGTCCTTTTGTCTCACTAGATTCGTTTTCTTTAAAATATTTTCATCTTCCTCAGTCCTAAATGATGATACAAATGAATATCTTTGGCCTGTAGTGCAAAGATGAATGATTACCTAATGAAAATCATTGGCCCGTAGTGCAAAGATAAACAGGTGTTGAGATGAACATGACCAACTAGTGATACAAATGAATATCTTTGGCCTGTAGTGCAAAGATGAATATTTGATTCAAGATGTATTTTGATTGATGTTACAGGGATAAAATATTGATGATGAACTTTTAAATCTTAGAAGATAGTATAATTCTTTCTCTACTTGACTCTTCTAATGGATTGTTGTTTTCGCTGCAGTTGTTGATCTAAAACTTGTTGTCTATTATATTTTATCAGATTTTCCCTATTGAAGACTAATGATAATTTGTTGTATATTATCTTAGTCATAATATTCTTTACTGGGCTAGTTGAGCTCACCCTTTTTCTTTTTGTTCCATTGTTCTTCTCAGGAGGAGAGAATTTAGCAGGAACTAGCCGTGGTATGGAGTGATGATTCAAGATAGTTGTTTAGCAGTCCTCACAATTTTTGTAAAATAGTGTATCAATAATTGTAATGAAGACTCTTTTTGAGTTTGTATACTCTCTAGTATACAATATTTGTATTCAAACTCACAGTATATGTGTTGTCGTATTTTGCACGGCAATTATATTACTAAAGTTGTATTTGTTTCTGTATCATGTATCTGGCAACTCAAGATGGGTGTTGTATACCTGTTTTGGGGGCGTCACAGTTGGTATCAGAGCTTAGGGATATGATCCCTAGCTGAGATGTGAGACAAGAACTAGGAGGGGAGAGACGGGGAATCCCTTCGCTAGTATGATCTGACTAAGTTTATTTGGTGTTTATTTGGTCGTTCAGAGTATAGGAATAATATATGACATGACTATTAACCCTTGTTTTATGGCAGTATTTAAGAATGGCAGCTGAGAACATTAATAATGGAGTAATTCAGAACGTGGAGACACCTTTGATCACAGGAAGACAATATTCTTCCTGTAAACAAAACTACCGAACAAATAATGAATGATGGGATGTTTAGAAGTTTTTTTCAGTTCATGCAAAACCAGCTGAGGGAAACTCGTGCACAAAATACGGGTGGAAATACTAGCAATGCGCAGCTTGTCACAGCCAAGCAGTTCAAAGAGTTGGGACCACCAGAATTTAAGGGAAAGCCGGATCCGATCATGGCGGAAACTTGGGTCAAGAAAATTACCAAGATATTCGATGTCTTGGGATGCACGGAGGAACAGAAGGTTCCATTCGCCACCTTTATGTTCTGCGGTGAGGCAGACTACTGGTGGAAGTCTATGAAGCGTAACCAGCCAGCCTCACTTAGCATGTCGTGGAAAACATTTCAGAAACTATTCAATGACAAGTACTTTCCTGAAAGTATTCGTCAATTGAAGGAGGTGGAGTTTATCAGACTGGAACAAAACAACATGACGGTGTCCCAGTACGAGGTGACGTTTGCAGAGTTATCCAGGTTTGCACCTCATTTGGTCGAAAATGAGGAACGAATGACGATGATGTTTCTGAGAGGTCTAAAGCCCGAGATTCGGCAATATCTTATATCTCATAAATTTTCTTTATATTCAGATGTTGTAAACATGGCTCAATTATTAAAGTGAGATAATGAGTATGTGCAACCGAGGGACCACAATCAGGGTCATACCGGTGGCGGCAGCCATCGGAGTAATGACAACCAGAGGGAAGGAAAGCATTCAGACAAAAGCGATAACCACTCTGGTGGTAATCGTGGCCGTGATAATAGAAGGAGCCAGTCGAGAGGATATTTCAAGAGGAGAAGGTACAACAATGATAACGTGAAGACGTCATCACAAACATCAACTATTTTTAGGGGAGGAGAATGATCACCGGTCGTTTGTTACAAATGCGGAAAAGAGGGACACATCAGCCCAAACTACCCACAATAATCCAAGGTGTGTTATAACTATGGAAAGGAAGGTCATATAGCTAGAGATTTTCTAGTTACGAAACCAAGTTCAACAGGGATGGTGACTCCAAAGGCTGTCATGGACAAGTCAAAGTCGGTGGTTCCTGGAAGGGCGTTTGTCGTGACTACACAAAATGCGAGGAACTCAAATGAGGTGATCACGGTTAAGCTAATCATAAACTCTTGCGAAGTTTATACCTTATTAGATATCGGTTCTACCCATTCTTTTATCTCTCCTATTTGTGCTCAACGTTTAAACTTGACTCCGGAGAAATTAGACCTTGACTTATCTGTTGAGACTCCGTTAAGAGAAACTTTTATTACACTGTCTATAAATCTTGCTTGATTCAAGTCGGTACCATCACATTACCTGCCAACCTTATTTCGTTGAAAATTCTTGCATTTGATGTGATTTTAGGGATTGATTGGTTAACCACGCATCATGCTAAAATTGATTGTTTTCATAAGGTTGTTAGTTTTCATATTCCTAACCAACCTATTATGCGAATTCAAACAACCAAACCATTAAAGTCAATCACTGTCATATCAAGCCATAAAGCTATTCGTTTATTGAAAAATGGATGTCAAGCTTTCTTATCCATGTCACAGACTTGAACAAAAATACGTTAGATTTGAATATTATTTCCATTGTTAGTGAATTTCCTCACGTATTTCCTGAAGAACTTCCCGGTCTACCCCCAGAACGTGAAGTTGAATTCTTTATTAACCTTGAACCTGGTACAAAGCCCATTTCTAAAACCCCATATCGAATGGCTCTTATTGAACTTCAGGAGTTAAAGGTTCAACTACAGGAGTTGTTGGACATCGGTGTAAGACCCCAACTTTTTGAATAAAGATTAAATTTTATCGAAATATATTTTTGAATATTATGGTGTGGATTTGATATAATGTTATAGTTGTGGGTAATATTTACAAATTTTGCAAAGTACACAAGTTGTTATATAATATTCGTTTGGTCGGGGAATATTCGTTTTAATAGGGAATATTCGTACAACGGCACAATCATTGGTGGACCCCCACAACGGAATTATTGTCGGATTGAGAAAACGACAAAAATACTTTATGAAAATAACGGCGGAAGTTTTACCGTTAATTGTTGAAACACCCGGTGTTAAAAGTACAGTAGTACGCGTGGTTGCATAGTAGCACATGGTATCGATTATTAATGCTTACGTGAGAAGTCACTTAGTTATACTCAATTATTGCTAATAATTCACATGCTTATATAACTATTTGTTCACATATGTGTACTATTGAATCACATTATTTACTATTAGGGGAGTTGGTGCAAGATTGATAATACTTGCGTGACTAAGTTAAAAATTGAGGTATAGATGGAGGTACTATACTATAATTCGTATTTTTTACATGATTATACTATTGATTCACATGATTAAACTATTAGTTCACATTATTTACTATTAGGGGAGTTGGTGCAAGATTGATAATACTTGCAGGACTAAATTAAAAATGAAAGAAAAGTTGGAGGTATTGTACTGTAATTTTTGAGCCCCAAAACTTGTAATTATCGAAACTATATTTTCCTATAAATAGAAGCTCATTCTTCCTTCATTTCTCACCAATTCACAAAAGCTTTAGAGTGATTATTATAGAGAGAAGGAAGAAGAGAAATTTGCTGCTCACTATTCCAGTATCCAGTTTTTCCAAGGTATGGAATATTATTTGTTGTACTCGTAGGGAGTATTATTTCTTTCTTATCTATGAAGAGAACCTCTGTTATTCCATTCTTATTATTCTGTTGGAATAACCTGTATATGCGGGCTACCCTATACTTGGTGAAATTCTTCTATTGTTCCATTCTTTATCATTCTGTTCGAACATCCTGTATATACGTTCTACGTCGGGCCTAGTTTCGTCTTTATTATTCTGTTGAAATATCCTATCTGTGCATTCTACGCCGGACCTGATTTCGTCTTTATTATTCTGTTGGAATATCATGTCTGTGCGTTTTACGTCGAACCTGATTCCGTTATTTATTATTCTGTTGGAATAACCTGTCTGTACAGTCTATCGCATTCTTGGTGATTTCTTTTGTTATTCCATTCGTTATTATACTCAATTGGTTAAAGTTTTGACTTCTATACTCCATGAAATTAGTGGAATATCCTTGATATTTGCGCTTCATCCAGTATATTTTCATGGAAATATTCTTCTGAGCATTCTTGAATTTTTACTTTACAAAGCAGTATCATGTTGACAATTTGGACGTTATTAGTTCCTGGATAAAATAATTCTTGAACTTGTTTTATTGAATTCTTATATCATTGTCATCATCCTTATGTTTATATTTTGTTGAAAGTCATTTGTGGCCTATAGTGCATAGATGGACTTGGTATGATTATGACCAGGGATTATTCGGTGTAATCATGGTCGTAATGTTACAAATGATGTGGAAAAAGTCCTCATTGGCCCGTAGTGCATTGATGGACAGTTGTTAGCATGATCATGACCATTATTGAATACACAAATATTCTTGGCCCGTAGTGTATGGATAATTGTGGTCGTGATACTAAAGAATATCCTTGGCCGTAGTGCAAGGGTGATTCGATGATGTGGATTATTTATTAAGCTGAGTCCCAGCGATAAAAGTGATGAAAAACCTTTTAAATCATAAAAGATATTAGATTTTATTCTCTACTTGACTCTTTTAATGGATTGCTTGTTTCGCTGCAGTTAAACTTGATGGTTGTTATATTGTATCAGTTTAACACTGTTAAAGGCTAACGGTAATATATTCTGCATTATCTTAGTCATAATATTTCCTACTGGGATAGTTGAGCTCACCCTTTTACTTTTATTGTTCTCTTCAGGAAATGAGAACGTAGTAGGGACTAGTCGGGGAACGGAGTGACGGACCAGATGATGGCATTAGTAGTCCTCACTATTCTATGAAATAGTGTAATAATAATTGTAATAAGGACTCCTTTTGAGTTTGTATAATCTCTAGTATACAATATTTGTATTCAAACTCACAGTTTATGTTTTGTCGTATTGTACACGACAGTTGTATTATTAAGTTGTATTTGAATTTTGTACCATGTAAGTGGCGACCCAAGATGGGTGACGCATACCTAATTTTGGGGGCGTCACAATCGATTTTATTCGTTCTAGTACATCTCCTTGGGGTGCTCCTGTGTTATTCGTAAATAAGAAAGACAGGAGTATGCGACTTTATATCTACTACCGAGAATTGAATCATATCACTATCAAGACTAGGTATCCGTTACCTCGCATTGATGACCTATTTGACCAGTTTCAAGGAGCACATTTCTTTTCAAAAATCGATCTTCGTTCTGGATATCATCAGCTAAAGATTAAAACTGAGGATATTCCAAAGACTACCTTCAGAACTCGGTATAGGCATTATGAATTCTTAGTCATGTCTTTTGGATTGACTAATGCTCCTGCTACTTTCATGGATATGATGAACAGGGTATTCAAGGAATATTTGGATCAGTTCGTTGTTGTCTATATTGATGACATCCTCATCTATTCCAAAAGCCGTGAAGATCATGAGCACCATTTGAAGCTGGTACTGCAAAGGCTTCGTGATAACAAGCTATATGCCAAGCTGAAGAAATGCGAGTTCTGGCTTGAGGAAGTAGAATTCCTTGGGCATGTGGTGTCAAAACATGGAGTATCTATCGACCCGGCGAAGATTGAAGCCATACAAAGTTGGGAGTAACAAAAGTCGGTGACCGAAGTACGTAGCTTTCTGGGCTTAGCTGGCTATTATCGGAGATTCGTGAAAGGATTTTCTCGAATCGCTACTCCGTTAACTCAACTGACTCGTAAAGATATAAAATTTGGTTGGAGCGAGGATTGTGAGAAGAGTTTTCAAGAACTCAAGAGGAGACTCATTTCGGAACCTGTTCTGACAATACCATCTGGTTCGGATGGATTTATTATCTACAGCGATGCTTCAGGCAAAGGGTTAGGATGTGTTCTCATGCAACATGGGAAAGTCATAGCCTTTGCCTCGCGACAACTTAAAGAATATGAGAGGAATTATCCTACTCATGATTTGGAGTTGGCAGAAGTAATTTTCGCATTGAAGATCTGGAGACACTACCTATATGGGGAGAAAGTGGAGATCTATACAGATCATAAAAGCCTCAAATATTTCTTCACCCAAAAGGAACACAACATGCGACAATGAAGTTGGCTCGAGCTGCTGAAAGATTACGATCATACCATCCAATATCATCCTAAAAAAGCGAACGTAATAGTTGACACATTGAGTAGAAGATCATATGCGGGTACGAGTGTAATGTTGTTAACACAAAGGTCCATTTTGTATGACTTGCAAAGGATGGAGATAGAGATGAAGGCTCCAAGTACCCACGTAATGATATCAAACATACGAGTAGAACCAACTTTAATTGATAAAGTTAAAATTGCTCAAGCTACGGACATGGAGCTGATACGTATGAAGAAGAAAGTACAAGAAGGTAGTATTCCAGAAGCAAGAATCAATGAAGAAGGAATACTTCGAGTCAACTCCAGACTTTGTGTTCCTAACGATTCTGACTTGAAGTATAGAATCATGATGGAGGCACACAACACACCGTTTGTAATCCATCCTGGGAGTACCAAAATATATCATGATCTTCGACATACATTTTGGTGGAGCAATATGAAAAGAGAGATCGCAGAGTTTATCTTGAGGTGTTTAACTTGTCAACGTGTAAAGGTGGAGCATCAAATGCCAAAGGGTCCATTACAACCACTTGAGATTCTGAAATGGAAGTGGGAACACATTACTATGGATTTCGTTACGGGTCTTCCCAAAGTTTGTCAAGGCATAGATACGATTTGGGTTATTGTTGATAGATTAACTAAGTCTGCCCATTTCTTGCCTATACGTGAGATGTATTCCCTTGAACGTCTTGCTAGTATGTACGTGAATGAGATTGTGAGATTTTATGGCATACTAATATCCATACTTTCGGATCGTGACCTAAGATTCACTTCACGATTTTGGGTTAGCTTGCAAAAAGCTATGGGCATGGATTTACGATTCAGTTCAACATACCATCCTCAAATGGACGGACAATCAGAGAGGACTATTCAAACCCTTAAAGATCTATTAAGACTCTGTGTCCTGGATTTCAAAGGAAGTTGAGATAAGTACTTGCCACTGGTGGAATTCTCCTACAACAACAGTTATCAAGCAAGTATAGGCATGGCTCCATTCGAGGCGTTGTATGGAAGAAAATGTCATTCTCCAGTATGCTGGGACGAGGTGGGTGAAGCAACATTGTTGGGACCAGAGTTGGTACGAATGACTACAGAGAAGATCCAAACGATTCGACAACGTATACAAACGACACAAGATCAACAAAAGATTTATGTGGATCTTCATCGGAAGGACGTGGAATTTAATATTGGGGATCATGTATTGTTACGTGTTGCACCATGGAAGGGAGTTACAAGATTTGGGAAAAGAGGAAAGCTCAATCCATGATTTGTTTGTCCATTTGAAATTCTCGACCGAATAGGAAATGTGGCCTATAGACTCGCATTACCTCCAAGTATGTCTAGTATTCATAATGGTTTCACATATCAATGCTTCGAAAATATGTTAAAGACCCGAACCACATTATTGAGTTAGAACTAGACGAGATAGCCGAAGATTTAACGTACGAGGAGGTACCTGTTAAGATCTTGGATAGGAAAGAGCATGTCCTACGCACGAAAGTTATACCACAAGTTAAGGTTTTGTGGAGAAACCATTCTATTGAAGAAATGACCTGGGAGTTAGAATCAGAAATGAAAGCGAGGTATCCTCACCTTTTCGAAACACTAGGTACGTACGTCAATTTCGAGGACGAAATTTCATAAGGAGGGGAGGTTGTAAGACCCCAACTTATCAATGAATAAAATCAAATTTCCTCTAATTATTATTGTGAATAATAAGGTATTAATTTGATATAATACTTTGGTTATGGGTGAAATGTGCAAAATTTTCAAAATAAGCAAGTGGTTATAAAATATTCATTTGTCGGGGAATATTCGTTTGGTCATGGAATATTCTTTCTGTCGGGGAATATTCGTACGACGGCGCAGCCATTTGTGGGCCCATAACGGATAACGGTCGGATGAAGAAAATGACAAAATTGAATAACGGCATAGTTATTACCGTTAACACTGCTAGAATACCCGGTGGTTAAAATACAGTAATACGCATGGTTGCACAGTAGCACACAGTATTGCACAGTATTGTTGAATTATTGATTCTTACGTAAGAAGGCACTACTCAATAATTGTTACAGTAATTAATGTTCAATATTTTATTTTATTGGTTCAATAATTGATGTGTTGATATTTTATATTATTTTTGTTTTAATAATTGTCACTGCACAATATTTCCCATTATCAGATCAATAATTCATATTATTTGAATAATATTATTAGATAGCATTATTGGGAATGTCTAGAAAGTTCTGTCAAGGAGAGGTTTGGTCAACTAATTGCGCGCCAGTAAGGAGAAATCCTTATTGGAAAGCCCCCTCTTTCCTGGAAACGTCCTGGTTGTCATAATTGTGATTCTGTAATATTATTTGTGAATAATTAATTATTGATTTATATGATAAGAAAATATTTATTTATGTGGATATAAATGATGGATTTATTTTATGTGGTTAAAAATGAAGGAATTAATGCTGATTTGTTTTATCAGTATTTTGTCGGATTGAAAGTATTAAAAATCATCCGTTTACGGATTTCAGATATTTTTTATTGGAATTTGGAAAAACTTTCTACTACAAAGTTGTAGAGAATTAAATTTCCTATGGAAACACGCGAGTTTCGTATTTTTCTAATAAAAGGGTTATTTATTATGAATTACTGAAGTTTTGGAAAATAAAATGATTTTTTATTAAATTATGGATGGGACCCACTTGTGTTGAATACACATGGGCTGCTGACATTTTCAGCATTGAGGGGCTGGTCATGAGTCTTGATTAGCATGCATAGAGAATTGGTTAAGTAATAATATATTTTACTATTTAGTCTCCTATGGCGTTCTAGCATTTTTCCTATAAATAGACGCTTAAGTTGGAATTGAAAATCACACCAGAAATAAATTTTCTTTCTCTCTATATTGTCGAGCGTATTTTAATAAGTATTTAGATACTTTGAGAATTGCTATTTTGTGCAAGTTTTTGCCAGCACTATATCCGAAATTCAGTCAGAAGTACCGTTATTTTGAGGTAAAGGATGTTATTTTCTTCTTAAAATGATATTTTTTTCAATATCATTATGCCGAAATATTGGTATGAATTTTTTTATCAAATTTGGAACTTTTTGTGTCGGGGTTACTATTCACGTATAAGCACTATTCACCGAAAAATAAAATTTTCTTCTTTTTGTCCAAGATGTCTATTATGGTTACTATCTTTGATTGTATCCATGTTTTGATCTTTATTTTTGAATTATGCTTCAAAATTGGTTATTATGAAGCTTTATTGATCTTGGATAAACTATGATACGAATCCCTAATATTTGTCCTTCTGTCTCACTGTATTCATTTTCTTTAAAATATTTTTCATCATCCTCAGTCCTAAATGATGATATAAATGAATATCTTTGGCCTGTAATGCAAAGATGAATGGTTACCTAATGAATATCTTTGGCCCGTAGTGCAAAGATGAACAGGTGTTGAGATGAACATGACCAACTGGTGATACAAATTAATATCTTTGGCCTGTAGTGCAAAGATGAATATTTGATTCAAGATGTATATTGATTGATGTTACAGGGATAAAATATTGATGATGGACTTTTAAATCTTAGAAGATAGTAGAATTCTTTCTCTACTTGACTCTTCTAATGGATTATTGTTTTCACTGCAGTTGTTGATCTAAAACTTGTTGTCTATTATATTTTATCATATTTTTCCTGTTGAAGACTAATGATAATTTGTTGTATATTATCTTAGTCATAATATTCTTTATTGGGCTAGTTGAGCTCACCCTTTTCCTTTTTGTTCCATTGTTCTTCTCAGGAGGAGAGAATTTAGCAGGAACTAGCCAGGGTATGGAGTGATGATTCAAGATAGTTGTTTAGCAGTCCTCACTATTTTTTTAAAATAGTGTATCAATAATTTTAATGAGGTCTCTTTTTGAGTTTGTATACTCTCTAGTATACAATATTTGTATTCAAACTCACAGTATATGTGTTGTCGTATTTTGCACGACAATTATATTACTGAAGTTGTATTTGTTTCTGTACCATGTATCTGACGACTCAAGATGGGTGATGTATACCTGTTTTGGGGGAGTCACATGTTGGGAAAATATCACTTTCTTCATAGTGTGCCGTTTATTTTCCATGCATGTAGATATAAAAAAATAAAAAGAAAAAAAAACAACAAAAAGAAAAACTAAAAGAAAAAGAAGGAAAAGAAAAGAAAAGAAAAATTAAAAAAATTAAAAAATAAAAATAAAACCATCTCTACACCCTTCTCACCACTTACAAATTTGAACCTTTTCACGCTATGTTTGAACTACGAAAGACCTGATCTACCCTCATCAATGGGAGTACGTAGGCAACCCTTTATGGTGCGGTCAAACCAAAGAAAAAACCCAAACAAACACTTCTCAAACCGTTTATCTTATCAAGCAAGAACTACGCAGACCTGATCTCCCGCACATATAGGAGTACGTAGGCAGCCATCAGTGGTGCGGTCGGACCCTCAAAAGAAATATCCAAACCCAAACATCAATCCCAAGACACCAAAGAACAACCCTCCAAGTCAGCGACAAATGTTGAGAAGACCCAACAACACTTCAATGTCATTCCATCAAATCTCACACAAATCCCAGAAAGGAAGAAACATCGATACACTAAGACAACCAGCAGCGAGGACCTTAAAAGATCTGATAACCTCAATTACAAGTCTTCATCAAATTAGAAGAAAACCATCCACGTCGATTGCGAGAATAATTCAGGAACAATGATTGAGGGCATCAAAGCCTAAATCCTCTACATGTTCACCATCTGGTACAGAAGTAAAAGCGTCTTGCGATCTCGGCATCTTATCAATCCATCTGTCAAAACAACTATCCTAGACAACAAGCAAGGCTGGGGAAATTTCAAAATTAGCGACAACCCGATAATGGAACCCTTACAACAAGACTGGGGCAATCTCGGAAACAACGATAAACTCAACACTGGGGTATTTATCAACCATCCTAAAGAGGAAAATACAGCAGTCAGCACCATCAGCATGGTACATCATCATCAAAGCTTCTATCACATCATATCACTGGCGATTTGGATATTATTCACTTGCAACTTTATCAACAAAGAGAGTTTCTCATATGAATCCTCGGCATCAACATGAGAAAGGACTGAGGCATTGTCCAATTCCAAGAAATGGAAGGAGCTTAAGGCGGGATCAAGCCTCTTATCAAAAAGAAAGAGAAATCTTGAAAGAAATCATGGCGACCTAAGCGTGCCCCTACGAAAGAAAGGGAAAATTCTCAAAAAAGTTCTTAACTCAGAAGCAGAAGGCCAACAACGAAAGGCCTAGAGAATGAAATCTACACCATCAAACATGCGTCAAGTCTTCATAAGTTGAGACCTCTACACCAAAGTTTAAAGTTGGGCAGTGAAAGAATAAGTCTCATCCTCCAAGGATATCAATGGCACTCAGGTCATCAGTCCAACCGGGTTGCGAATCAAAACACCGGGAAATGGGGCACAAGAACCCAACAGCGAAAAGAAACTCCAAATCAACTCAGAAAGAAGTAACATCATGCAGAGTCTAGTGAAGTAATCTGTGAAATATTACTTCAACGAAGGTATCAGAAGATCTGGTATTCTAAACCATTGGCATCAATCCATCGTAACATTAAGATAGTTCAGGGATATCACTGTTCGATTGGGAATCAAAACAGTTTGGCGATGTCAGCATAGTCAATTACCAGCAGGGTAGGCATCGTTATCAAACTACCATCAAGGTAGGCACCATTGTAAACTACTAGCGTATGCATCGGAAAGGTCCGGTGATTTCAGAACGTCATCCCCAGTAAAGATGTAGAAAATATCTCAACTTATCTTCATCAAACAAGCATCGACGAAATCGATAAAAAGTCAAACCGTTAAAGTCAACACCATCATAGGCATCAACAATGATCGGTAAAGGTAAAGCAATTTGCGAAAACATTTTAACATTCATCATAACATTTATTACATTGCGATTTGCGATATGCGAAATACGATGTGCGAGTTGCAAAATGCGATTGGCCAAATGTGAAAAGTGAAGTGCGAAATGCGATGTGCGAAAACATTTTAAACATTCATCATAACATTCATTACATTACGATTTGCATCATTAAGAATACTTTGTCATATTTTAAGTGTCTAGTAATCTTTATCATATCCATTCCATTGCATTACATGAACATGATAAAGAGTGGCATCTATAGACACTCAAATTTTTGTTTTCCTATTACTAACTATGCAGGAGGATAAAAGTATTTTTTTCACTCCAAAGATAACCCTGGAGGACCACAACATCAATTCCAACCTCGGAAATAGCCCCGAGAGATCCAGTTTCCTACCCCGGAGATAACCCCGGGAAATCAGTTTCCAACCCCGGAGATAACCCCGAGAAAATCAGTTCCAGCCTCAGAGATAACCCCGGAGGAGCAAGTTCAAAGGTTGGAGATAACCCCAGGTGGTCAAGACAACCTCAGAGATAACCCTGAGGATAGTCAGAGTCACAATCAAGTTAACCTCAGAGATAACCCTGAGAAAATACTGCTATAACTGTGCGAAAACTGGAGATAACCTTGGGATGGGAAAAATGGTTATTTTGAAAACTAAACTTCAAATCAAATACACTCATGTCAAATCAAATTTCTTCAAAAGAAGTCTCACAAGAACCATATCATAACTTCCGAGCGAAACTACGCAAAACGACTCAATGGACTGCTTGACGGAAACCCAAAAATGCCATTTCAGTCATGGACCCATCTTCCTTGATTCAAAAAAGGGAAAATCCTATGTCATTGTATAGCCCTCAAAAAGAGCTTTCTGAAATGGTATGGCACGCTTCCATCGGACTCCCCGATTGAAAGTTATGAAGGTTCGAGTGAATATTGTGTTGTCAGAGTGCACGCACTTCGAGATGGTGGGACCCACATTGCTCGGGGCACCCCAGGTAGCCACAGGTACACCTGTTGCTATCGCAAGTACACCTGCAGCTCCCCTCTCTATAAATAGAGGGCTTGAGGTGGCCATTTTGCAAGAGAAATAGGCGAGAAAGCTCTGTCCAATTTGCTCTGTACACACACTATAAATTGAGTTCTTTCTCATTTCAAACATTTGTGATCTTATATTTGGCTACTTTACCAGTGAGAACTGAGTGTTCTTCTATTTAAAACTATTGAAGTCTTCTTTGGCAATTCACTATAAGCTTTCTTACATTACTTTAAGCCTTTTCTCAACTTCTTGCACACACGGTTATTCAAGTTGAGAGTCGTGTTGTGTGCGTATGCCTGGACTTCGGTCCGTGGATTTTTATTTCTTTTGTATATATATATATATATATATATATATATATATATATATATATATATATATATATATATATATATATAGGGTCCTCATCCGTGACTGTAAAGTCCCCGAACTCGGATACTTGAAACCCAAACTCGGTACTTCACGATACCATTTCTATGAGCGGAATAACTACTAATAATAATAACACTAAAATAAATTATAAACATATCTTACCTTTATCAGAGTTTAATCCCAAGTACGCAACCTTTACTACATGACACCGTAAACCTAATCTGTTTGCTTTCCTTTTCACTTGTTCTTGACCGATCCTTCTGATTGTTCACACTTATCTGAAAACATTTAAATTAAGCAAGGATGAGCATTTGAGTGCCCAGCAAGTATTATATATATATATATATATATATATATATATAAGCTGAAAGAATTTAAATGTTTTCTTTATAATATTCATCTACAACAAGTCAATAGTTGTGAAGTATTCTGAACCGATATTAATAACATAACAACCCTCTTTCAAATTTTTAAAACTACGTACTGGCTATTAATAGGGTTTAAGTGACATTTTATGAACATTGTTTTTATTTTCGAAAAGGTTTAGCAGAACTTCATCTGCAAACCGTCATAACTTACGGACACGGGGGTGATCAGCCCGTTGTGCCCTGCATTGATCAATACTACATTACAAGAACGATGTTATCATTTACTTGGTCCGCCTTGGGCGCATAAAAGTTTTCCCGTGAACGGGATGTTCATATTTGTCAGGGTTCCAGACAAAAGGTTTTATTTTATCCAACAATAATCTATAATTCAACATATATGTATAACAAAGGTGTATCAACATGTGATTAAATACAATGATTATCCAAGTGGGGACACTTGTATAATCATTTATAGAAATTAACGAATAGAATATATAACTGAATTATCATATACTAACATGTTGATAATCAATGGGTGTATATAATATAGGTTTAACAATTTGTACATTAATAATAATAATTCTGAACTTCTCACTTCTGTCCATTGCATAAAGAAAATGCAAAGTTAGGATACTTGTCTGATGCGCTGCTTACAATTCTCAACTTAGTTCTATCTTTCTATCACGACCTATCATTAATCAAATCATTCGTTCGATTAGAACAATATACTATAACACATAGTACTGCATTTCGCAGTCAGCACATAACCTAATCATCTTATCACACATGTTCAACAATCATGGCATCACAAACTAACATCAACTCCTTCCTAATCACATAGTCACATAACCTTAACAACCATTGAATCACAAATACACAGTTAACTAATTAAATTATCTAAGTCAAGATCAATTTCTGAACCATGTCGGTCCACCGACATCTTTATCGGGTAATTATCGAGTCTAAGACTCTATTCTGTATCTCAATATCCAAATAAATAACTTAAACAACAATCGTATTATTTTTCATGACCTTATAATAATTATAAAATAATTATTATCATTTACCATAATTTTTGAAATATCAGAATCATTATTAAATGATTTAAATATCAAATAATTCTATTATCATTAATATTTAATTAATATTAAACTATTAATGAAACTATTGCCAAAATATTAAAGTTATTTATAATAACTCAAAATATTTTTAAAGTACTTATATTACCCTTAAATGATTTTTAAAACATCTAAAATCATTATTAAATAATTACCATTAATATTTCAATATTAATGAACTATTATCTAAATATTAAAAGTCATTAATTATAACTTAAAATATTTTTAATTCATTTATATCCCTTTTAAATGATTTTTAAATAAATAAAACCATTTTTATTTAATATAATTATTAAATAAACTTAATATCATTAATATATCATTAATATTAAATTATTAATGAAATTATCCTTTAAATATTAAAATTTATAGTTTATAACTTAAAATATCATTAAACACTTTATTTTCATTTAAAATAATTATATTAAAATAATTTTTAAACTAATTTATTTAATATAATTATTAAATAACTTTAATATCATTATTAATCATTAATTAATGAAATTGACAATTAAATATTAAAAGTTATATTTTATAACTTAAAATATTTTTAAATACTTTATTTTCATTTAAAATGATTTTTAAATCATTAAAATCATTTTCATCTTATTTATTTAATTTAATAATCAAATAAATCTAATATCATTAATATATAAATATTAATGAAAATTCTCCAAAAATATTAAAAGTTACATTTTATAACTTAAAATATTTTAAAATACATTAATCTTATTTAAAATAATTTTTAAATAATTAATATCAATTTTCTATAATTTATTTAATATAATAATTAAATAAAATAAATATCATTAATATTCAAATAATTATAATTATTAATGAAAAATATTCTAAATAATCAAAAATTATTTTTCATAATTTAAAATAATTTTTAAAACCATTTTTGTAAATTTTTATAATTTATTTTCTATTTTTAATCAATTTTCGGAAAATTAGAAATTAAAAATAATAGAAACCGTTCGTAAAGGTCTTTAGCGACAGAAAGTGTCGCTGTTGGTGTTCTTGAGGCTCAAGAACACTGACAGTCAGTGATAGAGGTGCCTACTTTGACCATGATTTACTTTTAATCTAAGAGGTTTCTAGGCGATTTATAAACTTGATGTTGTAGTCAGCGTATAGTACTACAACTAGCAACCAATTTCCAAGCCAAATCACAATATAGAAGCAAGATAAGATCAATCAAAGATGCTGTCAGACAGCTCCTGGGCTTTCTGGGTAATCCCGGAAACCCAGGCAGCTTCAAGGTAGCACTTTGAGACTCGATTTACTTGGTGTTCTGGTACTATATTAAGTGTTGTTAAAGTTCCAGTATATATTATAAATGTCATAGAACACATGTATGTTAACAAATCAGTTAAATAACATCACAATTACCAAATAAATCTTGGTCAATGGTTGTCCGAAAGGGCGTTCATCAAGTTTCTAGGTTTGCCCAGAAACGTCAAATCTGAGCGAGTAGCCCACTTTGACCATTAATTACATCCAGTATGTTGTTTGTTTAAGAGTTATAAGGCCATGGATCTAGACTACAACAAGCGGGTTAAAATTATACTACCACAACAACATCATAAACCAAACAACTGTCAGATCCGAACACCACAAAACTTGTCAGACTCAGTTTTTCAAATTCTGGGTTGTCCAAAATTTCGTCTGGTCAACCTCGGTCAACGTTGTTTGACCTTAAATATCTTCAATTCCAGACATCAAATGGCTATTCTACCACTTTCAGATTAAAGAGGACATATCAGACTACACATAACAACATTTAAACAACAAAAATCATAAACGATCAAAGAGTTATAGGGCCTGACATTCACTGTCAGACCACCAGAAAAAAAATTTCCCAGATTTTTGAAAATCATTGATTTGAGCATTTTGATGTTATGGATCTATGTAATACCAACCCAGATCATCATAAGACTCTAAAATAAACATAATCTAACATCTAATCATAACATCTAACAACCGAATTTGGACAGAAATTAAAGCTAGGTTTTATACCTCTTATGATCGATTTTGATTTCTTGGCTTCTGATTTGTTATGGCTGATCGTGGGGCTTGAAAATGGGACTGAAATGCTTGATTATTTCGTTGGTTTAAGAGGGAGAAGCTTTTGGTTGAGTGTTATACAAAATGGGTTAACAAAATGAACTTTTTTCTCTCTCCAATCTTATATATAGACAACATGATACATGCATGGGCTGATCTAGAACATGTTACTGTCAATTTTGTGTCACAGAGAGTTGGTAAGAGTTGTTGAACAACTCCCTCATTTGTCAAAACCTATATAATAGCCAAAATAATACACTAGGGGCAAAAAGGTCATTCTTAAAATAAAATTAAGGGCAATCTTGTCATTTGCACAAACCCTTAGGGTTTGACCCTTAGGGTTTAATCCCTTAGGGTTCAACCCTAAGGTTTAGCACTTGGCATAAATTATTTTTAGCAACTAGGGTTTGTATAAAAATAAAATAAATTTTAGTTTCTAAAATTTTGAAAAAAATAACTTGTTAATTATATTAAGTTTGTAATTATTTAATACATGGACATTAGGGTTTATTACCCTTAATCACCATTAACTTTTGCTAATAAAGTAATTAGGGTTAGAATTTTGATAATTAGGGTTTCTAAAAATTGCAATTAGGGTTTTCTAGGAATTAAATTAGGGTTCTAGTTTTTAGGGTTTTAATTTACTAATTAGGTTGACCTTAATTAGTAATTAAAGTTTATTACACGTGTCATTAATCACAGTAACACAATTCTTGACAGATCAAACCTCCGGTTTAGGTTTCCGGATTTGGTATTCATTCATAGTTAGGGTTTTCTAATATCTAGAAAATACAAATATAAACTAGGGTTTTAATATTTACAATTAGGGTTTCCTAATTAGCATATCATGAAGTAGCACATAACATATATCACATAACACAATTATATAATAGCCTTAAACTCACAATTGAGTTTCAAATTAGGGTTTTATCAGGTCGTAAGAAAATTACTTTCCTGATTAACCTTACAAGCATAAGACACATATTTATAGCACTGAAAAATATAATTAATATTATTATATTATCATCATTCCTTAATCCAACACCAGAATTAGGGTTTGGTCGTAACATAATAAAACTGTTCCACATATTAACATTACACACATAACCATACATATTTATAATACTGACAAATAATAATATAATATTATTATTCTCATTCCTTGATCAAAACTCGAAATTAGGGTTTGGATTCCATATCTGATTTATCTGTCATAATTAACATTATAAATTAAGTTAAAATAATTAACTTAATAATTTGCACAAAATTCATATAATAAAATAATTATTATAATTATTCTAAAATCATTTCATATATTATTTAAATAATATAAGATTATATCTTCCTTGAAAAATAATTAATAATTCTAAAATAAATTTATTTGTAAATATTTATGTAATAAATATATTTTTATTTACCACATAAATACATATACACATTATCTTGTACAAATCTTCATCCTTATTTTAAAATAAAAAAAAATTATACGCAAATTTTTAGTTTTATTTATTTAGAAAATATCGGGTTGTCACAGTGACAACCGATTGCCACGGACACTATTCCAGCAACCTACCTTTGAACCGTTGATCATAATAATAAAAGGTTGAGATTAAATTGAATTAATTTCCTGCCTCTACAAGGAGTAGCGGCTGATATACATGACCCAAAAAAAAATCCTGCATGACCAAAAGACCCCTAAGTTATTATTTCCTCCTTGTCGCTACAAGGAGTAGCGACATGTTTGATTTCCAAAACTCAACTGCCAATAATCTAGCTAATTGGTGGTGTTTGTTCTACTTTTACTATTCAATATATTCATAAGATAAAAAAATGTGTGTTATAAAACTTTAGCGAAATATATAAATATACTCTTATAATTGCTGCATAAATTTAGAAAGAATAAGCAAGAGAAAAGAGAGAGAAATTCTTTCAGATGAATTCTTATTCTTTATTCTTCACTATCACTGCCTTTATATAGGCAAAGGAAAAAGGAAGAAGGAAGAGTGAAAAGGAAGAGAAGGATTCACGGGGGAAAGGAAAGCAGAAGAACCAAGTGTTCCCTCCTCAGGAGGGAATCACTACATGTATTATAACACTTCCCCTGATTCCCTACGATATAAGATTATGTCTCATTAAAAACCTTGTTAAGAAAACCCAGTGGGAAAAACTCAACGAAGGGAAAAAGAGTACATATCTTTTACATAAATATCTTAATTGACTGCCTCGTTAAAACCTTGTCAGGAAAAACCCATTGGGATAAAAACCGTGACTAAGGAAAAAGAGTACAGTCTTCCCCTCAAAAGGAATTCATTACTTCTTGATGAAATGTTATCATAACTCTTTCAGTCGACACATTCCAACCCTTTTCTGAAGTTTTTCAAATGTTGCATTTGGTAGTGACTTTGTGAATAAGTCGGCTAGATTATCACATGATCGAATTTGATGCACATCTATATCACCCTTCTTTTGTAGCTCATGTGTGAAGAAGAATTTAGGTGAAATATGCTTTGTTTTATCTCCCTTGATGTAACCTCCTCTAAGTTGAGCAATGCATGCAGCGTTATCCTCATACAGAATTATAGGAATGTCTTTGATTGATGGTAATCCACGTGATTTTTGAATATGCTGAATAATTGATCTCAACCAAACACACTCTCTGCTTGATTCATGTATAGCGAGAATCTCTGAGTGATTTAAAGATGTAGCTGTCATGGTTTGCTTTGTGGATTTTCAGGAGATAGCCGTGTCATAATATGTAAATACATAACCTGTTTGTGATCTTCCATTGTGTGGATCATATAAATAACCTGCATTGGCATACCCAATTAATTGCGACGTTGAATTTCTTGGATAAAATAACCCAAGATCAATACTTCCACGAAGGTATCTCAAAATGTGTTTGATCCCATCCCAATGTCTCTTAGTAGGAGAAGACTTGTATCTTGCTAACAAGATAATAGCAAAAGTAATATCAGGTCGTGTACAGTTTATAAGATACATAAGAGCACCTATTGCACTTAGGTATGGAACTTCAGGTCCAGGAACTTCTTCCTAACTTTCTGGAGGCCGAAATGGATCTTTATCAACTTCTAAAGATCGAACAACCATCGGGGTAGTCAAAGGATGAGCTTTATCCATATGAAAATGACTGAGAATCTTTTCAGCATATGTGGATTGATGAACAAAAATTCCAAATGCTAAATGCTCCACTTGTATTCCCAAATAGAATTTTATCTTTCCAAGATCTTTCATTTAAAATTCATCCTTTAAATAAGTATCAATTCTTGTGAGTTCTTCAGGAGTACCTACAAGATTCAAATCATCCACATATACAGTAATGATGGAAAATCCACTTTAAGATTTCTTAATAAAAATACATGGACATACTTGATCATTTATATATCCATCTTTTATTAAATAATCACTAAGTCGATTATACCACATACAACCAGACTGTTTCAACCCATACAACGAGCGTTGTAACTTGATTGAATATATGTGACGTGGCCTTTGTGATTCAGCCATTTTCAATCCTTCAGGGATTCTCATATAAATCTCACGATCAAGTGAGCCACATAGGTATGCAGTTACAACATCCATCAGACGTGTTTCCAAACCTTCCATGGTTTTCATACCTATCAGAAAGCGAAAAGTGACTCCATCCATTACTAGAGAGTATGTATCCTGATAATCAATACCAGGTTTTTGTAAAAACCCTTGAGCTACAAGTCGGGCTTTGTATCTCACAATTTTATTTTTCTCATTTCGCTTTCGTACAAATACCCATTTATTTCCAACCGGGATTACACCCAGCGATGTTTGGAATACTGGTCCAAATACTTCTCTTTTCAATAGAGATTGTAGCTAAGTTTGAATAGCATATTTCCATTTTGGTCAATCTTTTTTTTTACGACATTCTTCCACATTTTGTGGTTTAGGATCCGTGTCAGGAATCAAAGTAATATCTGATGCTATAGAGAAAGCAAATATGTCATCAATTATGACTTTGCTTCGATCCCATATTTTCTTATCATGTACATAATTTATTGAGATCTCTTGGTGTTCATCTCTTATCCCTTCACCGAGATTTTGAACCTCTTCTGGGGCTATTCCCACTCTTAGAATAAGTGCTACTTCTGGAGCGGGTATTCCTTCTGGGATTCCCTTCTTTGTTTTTGATTTTCGTGGTACAGTGTCTTTTGCACCAATCGGTCTTCCACGCTTCTGGCGTGGTTTAGATTCTTCTATTACCTTATTCGTCAATTCTTCAGGAATTAATTTTTCAATAGGTATTTCTATCCTTGCTGTAGTATTCACTGCAGGTGTATGTGACTTTATTACTTTTTTAGCATCATTAAATGCATCTGGCATTTGATTTGCAATATTTTGTAAATGAATAATTCTTTGAACTTCAATTTCACATTGTCATGTACGAGGATCAAGTGAATTAAAATCTGATGCATTCCATGATATTTCAGAGGGTTTTTTATTCAAAACTTTTCCTCCTCCTAATGTTGGAAATACAGATTCATCAAAATGACAATTTACATAACGTGTAGTAAAAACATCTCCAGTTAAAGGTTCAAGATATCTAATAATAGAAGGAGAATCAAAACCAACATAAATACCTATTCTTCGTTGGACTCCCATTTGTGTTCTTTGTGGAAGTGCAATTGGAACATATACTGCACTTCCAAAAACTCGAAAGTGTGAAATGTTGGGTATCTATCCAAGAACTAACTGTAAAGGAGAAAATTTATGAAGAGCCGTTGGTCTTACTCGAATGATGGTTGCAGCATGAAGAATTGCATGACCCCAAACTGAGGTAGGTAAGTTAGCCCTTAACATTAATGGTCGTGCAATTAGTTGAACTCTTTTTATTAAAAATTCAGCTAAACCATTTTGTGTATGAATATGAGGAACAAAATGCTCAATGGAAATTCTAATAGTCATACAAAAATCATTAAAAGCCATTGATGAAAATTCAGCTGCATTATCAAGTCGAATCGACTTGATTGGATGATCAGAGAACTGAGCCCGTAACTTAATTATTTGAGCAAGAAGTTTTGAGAAGGCAAAGTTTCGAGAAGAGAGAAGACAAACATGAGACCATCTAGTTGAAGCATCTATTAAAACCATTAAATATCGAAATGGGCCAAACAATGGGTGAATAGGTCCACAAATGTCTCCTTGAATTCTCTCTAGGAATTTTGGGGCTTCTTTATAAACTTTTACTGGTGATGGTTGAATAATTAATTTTCCTCGAGAACACGCAGCACAAGGAAATTCACTACTAGGAAAAACCCTTTTATCTTTGAGAGGATGACCAGTAGAATTTTCAATAATACGACGCATCATAGAAGTACATGGATGACCGAGTCTTTCATGCCAAAGCATAAAGGATTTGGGATCTATGATTTTTGGAATCATAACAGTATGAGACTCAATTGCTCTAATTTTCATAGTATATAATCCAGAAGAAATTGAATGAAGTTTTTCTAAGATATTCTTTTTTCCAGAAATAGTAGAAGTAATGAGAAGATATTCATTATCATTCTCATTGGTTGTTTCAATGTGAAAATCATTTAGTCGAATATCTTTAAAACTAATCAAATTTCTTCTTGATTTACTAGAATATAGAGCATTTTTGATAAAAACTTGTGTCCCATTTGGTAGGAAGAAACTAGCTTTTCCAAATCCCTCGATTAAATTTGATGTGCCAGAGATAGTTCCTACATTTCCCTTAGCTTTGATCAGTTGTGAAAAATATTTCTCACTTCGAAGGATTATATGAGTTGTTGCATTGTCTGCTAAACATATATCCTCTATATCCATTAAAAATGGTATGACACATATAAAAACATAAATAAGAAAAGTTACATTTCAAATATAATTTTATTCATGAAAAACACATATCACATATAGAATAAAAACTAATAATATTATACATGCAGGATGTTTAATTAAAACAAGAAATTAAACGATATCCCAAAAGATACTTTCAGAAGGTTCAGTAATATCAACAACTTTTTCCTCATTGTTGGTCATTGGTGAATCATCAACAATATTCAATTGATGATTAACAAAGTTTGTTTCTGCCTCCATTACTTTGTTCTTTTGAGACTCCTGGAATAACTTAGCCAGATGCCTCGGCATACGATAGGTACGCGACCAATGCCCTTTCATCCCACACCTAAAACAAACATCTGGTTTGTTCTTTATCGGTGATGCATTTTCTTTATTTTTACCCAACCCAGACACTTGCCACTTCTGGTGGCCTGAATTATCCCGGTTCTGGAATTTGTTGTTACGATGGCCTCGTTTATTCTTTCGTCACCAAGGCTTCTTATTATATGACCATCTATTGTCACGTTTATTCTGCTGGAATAACGCGATGTTAATATCCGGCAATGGGGTAGCACCCGTTGGCCGTACTTGATGGTTTTTCAACAATAATTCATTATTCTTTTCTGCAACCAGGAGGATAGATAATAAGTCACTAAATTTTTTGAACTTACTCTGTCTATATTGTTGCGACAGAATCACGTTGGTGGGATGAAAAGTCAAGAGCATTTTCTCTAACATTTGGGATTCAGAAACTGGATCTCCGCACAAAGTCAAAGTAGAGGTTATTCTATAAACATTGAAACTATATTCCGTAATTGATTTATAATCTTGTAGCCTTAAATTAAGCCACTCAAATTTGGCATTAGGGAGAACAACCAATTTTTGGTGGTCAAATCTTTCCTTAAGTTGTGTCCATAAAGATAAAGGATCTTTGACTGTTAAATACTCAGTCTTTAATCCTTCATTAATATGGTGACGAATAAAAATTATGGCTTTTGAATTTTGTGCCGAAGTAGTTGTATTTCCTGATTCAATGGTCTTTTCTAACTCATTTGCACTAAGGTGCAATTCTGCATCAAGTGCCCAAGCCAAATAATTGTCTCCAGAGATTTTCAAAATTGAAAAATCTATTTTTGCCAAGTTTGCCACCTATTCTGGGTTAAAACATAATTTTATTATTTATTAAAACAATAAATAATTGCATGTCTGAAATATTGAAAATAAACTACGTCACGATCTCAAGTGGTGATAAAATACAAATATATATATTCTTATATTTATATTATTAGCATAATGCAAATGGATCTTCACCCAGCATGCGGTAATTCGCATAGACAGATTATTCTAACAAAATAATAAATAACGGAATCAGGTCATGCGTAAACGCACAGACAGGATATTCCAACGGAATAATAAATAATGGAACCAGGTCCGACGTAAAACGCACAGACAGGATATTTCGACATAATAATAAAGAATGGTATAATAGAAGAATTTCACCATGTATGCGGTACTTCGCATATACAGGTTATTCCAACATAATAATAAATTGCAAGAATTTAAAGGAAATTATAAGAATAAAATTATATTATTGGTGGCATAGCCAAACCGGTTATATAATAATAAATTGCAAGAATTTAATTTTACCGCTTCAGTTGGTTAGAGCCTCGTGCTGATAACGTGTTATAAAACTTTAGCGAAATATATAAATATACTCTTATAATTGATGCATAAATTTAGAGAGAATAAGAAAGAGAAAAAAGAGAGAAATTCTTTCAGAGGAATTCTTATTATTTATTCTTCACTATCACTGCCTTTATATAGGCAAAAGAAAAAGGAAGAAAGAAGAGTGAAAAGGAAGAGAAGGAGTCACGGGGGAAAGGAAAGCAGAAGAAGCAAGTGTTCCCTCCTCAGGAGGGAATCACCACATGCATTATAACAATGTGCAAGTATTATATCACAATAAAATATTGCCACCACCCGACACTAGTACACTTCAAAAACCTTTCTTGATTTATGTGCTCTTAAATTCTACACCCATAAGAAATTCAATATCAAAATGATCAAAACAATCAAAACTAAATTTAATTTACAATAATTATAATTAATTTATATCTCAAAAGGTCCAAATTAACTATATAAAAAATATAAATTTAATTTACAATAATTTGAAGTTAATTTAAATACTAAAAAAAATTCCATTTGTTCAGATTTAAACAGGATCATAATTGGACATATTCGAATTTGAATTCGTATTTTACTTATATTTAGAATAATCTTTTTTTGTGTTTAATTGAAATAAATATATAAATTTTAAAATATATCGTATTTCTTTAAAAATGCATTAAAATATTTTTAAATAATTTTTAATAATATACTGGATTTCTTTAAATTAACTCTATTATAAAAATATTTCTTATAATTTTTTTGGAGTGATGTGCAATTTTTTAAAAATATTTTAAATTAATTTTTTAAAATATACTAGATTTCTTTAAATTAACTACATAAAAATATCTTTATTTAACTTTTTAAAAATATTTATTATTTTTTTAAATTATTTTTTTATAATAATATTTTAAATTAACTACATAAAAATATAAATTAAGAATAATATTTTTAGAATTTAAATTAACTTCAAATTATTGTAAATTAAATTTATATTTTTTATGTAGTTAATTTGGACCTTTTGAGATCTAAATTAACTTCAAATTATTGTAAATTAAATTTAGTTTTGATCATTTTGATAAATTTTGATATTGAATTTCTTATGGGTGTAGAATTTAAGAGCTCATAAATCAAGAAAGGTTTTGAAGTGTACTAGTGTCTGGTGGTGGCAATATTTTATTGTGATATAATACTTGCACATTTTTTATCTTATGAATATATTTAATAGTAATACTAGAATAAACATCACCAATTAGCTAGATTATTGGCAGTTGAGTTTTGGAAATCAATCCTGTCGCTACTCCTTGTAGCGGCAAGGAAGAAATAATAATTGAGGGGTCTTTTGGTCATGCGGGAATTTTTTTTTTGTCATGTGTATCAGCCGCTACTTCTTGTAGCGACAAGAAATTAATTCAATTTAATCTCAACATTTTATTATTATGATCAACGGCTCATAGATTGGTTGTTGGAATAGTATCCATGGCAACCGGTTGCCACGGATGAGGACCATATATATATATATATATATATATATATATATATATATATATATATATATATATATATATATGAGTTCTAATTCACGACAATCGAAATGGAGCAAATAAGATGTTGATTATTGCGTGTTGGAGTTCCATCAGGGAAGATGCATTTAGACAGTTTGAATATCAAAAGATGAGTGGATTAATAGACTTTTGAAGGCCTGTTATAGTTTGCAGTTTTAGTATTTTCTTGAATTTATTTTATCAGTACATTCATATTGTGGGATTACTGTTCAGGTCTTAACACTCAGTTTTATCAAACACCATCTAAGTCTATTTTAGTTTGGGTCTAATTTTAGAAAGAATGCAGTGATGTTAGGATTTTGTTTAGTTCTGAGTGTAATATTTGGCATATATATATGGGAAATATGGAGGTACACAGCCGTGTAACTTTTAAAGTTACACAGTCTACGATCGTAGAGTAGTCACTCCACGATTTGTGAATTCACTCTACGATCGTGGACTACTCTACAATCGTAGAGTGAAATCACTCTACAATCGTAGACCGTATAACTTTAAAAGTTACACGGTTTATATATATATATATATATATATATACATATATATATATATATATACATATATATATATATATATATATATATTAGCCCTAATATAAGTATTTAAAATAAATATTATATATAATTTACTACTATTACATATTTGTACATAGTGTATATCTAAGATACTAGTATATACTCCCTTTGTCCCATGATAAAATTACTTATTACTATTTTGGGTAGTCCCATGTTAAATATTTATTTTTCTTTAATAACCAAACTTTTACACATATTTTCCTATTATATCCGTAGGATTAAATATCTCATACTTTTCTTATTCTAATTCTCTCTCCATATTTAATGACATTATTATGGACAATTTTGTCATTTTATTCATCTTCTTAATATGCGTGAAAAGTCTACCAGGACTTTTATCCTGATACGGAGGGAGTATAAAAGAATCAAAAAATACTATTGAGGAACATAATAATTGGGGAAAATTGTAATCACAAAATATTAACCGCAACCGTTAGAGGTTTGATTAACCACAATTATAATTTTTTTGTATTAATAAACATATTATACGATTTGATTACGGTTATATTTTGTAATTACACTAAACTAAATTGTACCAAGCACACCCCTTGTAACGGTCCGGAAAAAAATCGGATTTTTGATAATTAAATTTTTTATTTGATTATGTGGATTAAATGAATTTAATTAATTATTTATGGAGTAAGCTAATTGGAGGTCGTTCTATGACCTAGAAATAATGGAACGTCGTAGTATTTTGGCTACGTGGTAGAATTAAAGTGTTTGAATTTCCAAGACGAAAATAAAAGCTTTCCGAGAAATTTTCCAAAAAACACTATTCACGTATTTCTGCTCGGGAATTATTTTTGAACTTCTGAGAAATACGTAACAATAGAATATCAATGTGAGGTGAGATGAAATATTCAATAATATTTCAGTTGTGGAAAACGTCATATTTCGCCTGTGGACTTAATTTGAGAACGTTAAGAAAATCAAGCGTTAAAAATTTAGGGTAATGATTGTATGATACGTAGGTATTGTGCGAGGTAGAGTATACAAGTATGATACGAGATATTATATGAGTGTGTATGAATGATGGTATATCGTATATGCTGAATAATTAGAATACGAGAATTATACGTATAGAATACGTCATAAGGCTTTAAGCCGTTTGTGAATGAACTTGTGGATTATGTGGGAAGTATAAGTCCAATATGATTTAATATGAAAGACCAATAAGAATTAAGGTACATGCCAAATGTTTGTTCATGTAAAGCCCAAAACAAATTATTGCAAGCCCAAGTGATTAAGCTAACTAATTAAACCTTAAGCCCAAACTATTAATCCAATGGGTTAAGAGGATCCATGGGGAAACCCATGGGTGATCCAAAGTGATGAGCAAGTAAGGGAAATTTAATGGCTAAGTGTTGTGACAATCAAGTAAGCTTAATGGCTAAGTTAAGTAATGGCCAAGAAACAAGTGTGATGAGCAAGTAGACTTAAGGATTAAGTAAATAATAAGTTAAGAACATTTAATGGCTAAGTTATGTGATTAACAAGAATACTTAATGGTTAAGCAAATAATGTAATGACTAAGTAAAGTAACTTAATGGCTAAGATAAGTGGTGAGCAAGTGACTTGGTGGCTAAGTAAATGTGGTGGTCAAGTTAACTTAATTAGGAAGTAAGGAATAGTAAGGAGGTGATTAAGGAGGTGGAAGTGGATTAATGACCATTATACCCTAACCTAGCAACTCCTATAAATAGCAAGCTTTGTATTCATTTGTTAGTTGTTAGATTTTCATAAAATAACTTATAAGTTGAGAGCTTAATTGCTTGAGAGAAAAAGCTAGAAAGTTAGCCTTTGAAGTTCAAGAATCAAGAAGGAGATTAAAGATTAAACAAGTGTTATTCAAGAGTAAGTAATCTTAAACCATGATTTCTTTCTCTTCCATTATTAGAGAAGCTGGTAGTGATAGAACATGTATGCTAAGAAGACTAAGTTTAATCATGTTTTGAAGGAAGAATTTGAGTTCCAAATAATTACAAGTTAAAAGAAGAACTAATAAAAGTAAGATAGCGTAATATGTTAGTAAGTGTTTAACTTCCAAGTCATATTATTAATAGGAAGAGACAAGTTCTGTGAAATAAGATAATACCTTCAGTAAAGGTGAAATGAAAGAACCACAATGTCAAAGAAGCATTGTGGGAATTTGAGATTAAAATAAAGAAAAAAAAATTCTCCTCAATGGTGTAGGTATTATTAGTGTGATTCTGGGGACAGAATCCTTATAAGGGGGGAAGAGGGTAACGCCCTAGAAAAAAATTGAATTTTTGAGAATTAAATTTTTATTTGATTATGTGGATTAAATGAATTTAATTGATTATTTATGGAGTAAGCTAATTGGAGGTCGTTCTATGACCTAGATATATCGAAATGTCATAGTATTTTGGTTACGTAGTAGAATTAAAGTGTTTGAATTTCCAAGACCAAAATAAAAGCTTTTCGAGAAATTTTCTAAAAAACACTATTCACATATTTCTGCTCGGGAATTATTTTTGAACTTCTGAGAAATATGTAACGATAGAATATCAAGGTGAGATGGAATATCCAATAATATTTCAGTTATGGAAAACGTAATATTTCGCCTGTGGACTTAATTTGAGAACGTTAGGAAAATCAAGCGTTAAGAAGTTAGGGTAATGATTGTATGATACGTACGTATTGTGCGAGGTAGAGTATATATACAAGTATGATACGAGGTATTATACGAGTATGTATGAATGGTGGTATATCTTATATGATGAATAAGTATACGAGTAGAATACGAGAATTATACGTATAGAATACGTCCTAACGCTTTAAGCCATTTGTGAATGGACTTGTGGATTATGTAGGAAGTATAAGTCCAGTATGCTTTAATATGAAAAGACCAATAAGAATTAAGGTACAAGCCAAATGTTTGTTCATGTAAAGCCCAAAACAAATTATTGCAAGCCCAAATAAATAAGCTAACTAATTAAACCTTAAGCCCAAACTATTAATCCAATGGCTTAAGAGGATCCATGGGGCAACCCATGGGTGATCCAAAGTGATGAGAAAGTAAAGGAAACTTAATGGATAAGTGTTGTGGTAATCAAGTAAGCTTAATGGCTAAGTTAGGTAATGGCCAAGAAACAAGTGTAATGAGCAAGTAGACTAAAGGATTAAGTAAAGGATAAGTAAAAAAAATTTAATGGCTAAGTTATGTGATTAGCAAGAATACTTAATGGTTAAGCAAATAATGTAATGACCAAGAAAAGTATCTTAATGGCTAAGATAAGTGGTGAGCAAGTGACTTGGTGGCTAAGTAAATGTGGTGGTGTTGGGTAAAATCTATATACGCACGACACGCAAGTATACGTGGTCAACAAGTAATAAAGTGATGAGTAGAGTATCGTTCCCACAGAGACTTATTAGCAAAAATCTCAATTTACAATTACCAATCTTCTATTAACCCTAATTTTATTAAACAAATCAAATTCAATGAGTAAAAATAACTATTCTAAATATAAAAAAATAATTAAACTATCACAAACCAATCACAAATATCAAAATCTGGAATTTCAAACAATTAATGGAGAATTAGACTTATGATTTCACCCTAAGCTTCACTCTGATTTTAACACTTTTATTCCAATTCAACTCACTATTCCAGTTTATTAATCAAGAACACGAACGTAGTATTAACCACCTCTCGATGCACTAATACCATATTAACGTCAATCCACAATTAAGATAGAAATCCGTTAAACACCTTAAGCAACTAACTCACTATATCTCTATGTGAATTACAATTGAAGAAGGTTGAAGAATAAGTTCTCTATACGATTACATGCGATGTCAAGCATATCTCTACCTTAACACTCATCAAGTTTAAGCTATTAACAAAATCCTGAACACATGCTATATCAACTAGGTCTAGATTTAAATATCCTCTCTCGATTCCATCCAACTCCACAAAGAATTGTTGATCAGGCAATTCATAGATTCAAGCACAAATCAATATAGATAAACTGGTAATAGCTTATTAAATTGGAAATCGAAGTTTACAAAACCATAGATTCACTTAAAAGATCCATCATAAGCCTAAAAAGTGATTTAGTTCATAATAAACGAAATAAACACTGAATAAATCATGGAAATCATTTTTTCAATTACAAATAATAAACTAAGATGAAGAATATTGAAAAACACCCCTCACGTAGCCTAGAATCGCAATCGTCTCGAAAATCGCCTTGAAATACTCCTCCTATGCTTGCTAGAAAAACTGAGATTTTTCTCCGTAATTTTTCCTTGTGTCTCCTCTAATCTCAGAGTTTTATATCCATATATATGCTACCACGTGTATTTTGACTATAATTCCATGCATATACAAGTCCCAAGTCATTACCATCTCTAAAACTCCACACTTGTAGCACTAGAAACCAACTAGGAGTCTTTATTTCCGAGTACCCAGCCCCAGCTGGACATTTTCCATTGCACAAGCCAGCCCCGGCTGGATACCATTCTGATTTTTCTGCCCAGACACCCAGCCCCGGCTGGGTGGTAAAGCATAAAAGGGCCCAGCCCCGGCTGGGTAGTATGCTGTCAATTAATTTTGCTGCTATTACCTCCTCTGCTAAAACTGTCATAACTTTCAAACCGGGAGGAATTACGAGGCCCGCGACCTATCAAATCGAAGCTATCGACGAGATCTACAACTTTTGTTCTTTGATCTTTCAGAAATAACAAACAGATGACTGTCTAAATCGCATCGGAAGCAGCTGCTACTGTGTAACGACAATCAAAACAACTCAAAACGTTGTCTTTGTTGCTAGAAACCATACTCTCGCATCCGAGCTTCTAATTAAAATGATGTAAGATATTCCAGAATTGCCAATAAAGAATCTCTTCACATGATCCAAGTTCCACGCCACAAACAAGAAATGCACACAAAATAAACATGAAAACCCGAACTTTAACCGGAATTGCTTTTCCTTGCAAATTTTATACCAATAGTCGCTCATGCCGCTTCCAAGCATATAATCTACAAAACGGAAACAAAATGCATGAAAAGTCACTAAGAAACATGAGATTAAGCAAATAATTCAAGTAATAGATGCCGGATAAGTAGGTATAAAACCAACTTATCAAATACCCCCAAACTTAAACATTTGCTTGTCCTCAAGCAAAAACAAAATAAAGATAAAGATGCAACACAATGCAATGGAATGGAATGGAATGGAATGCAACTAATATACATGCTTACAAATCCAGCAATATCATAGAATCAAAATTATTTTTCCGGTCTCAGAGAAATCAATCAAACACTACAACACTTCATATAAAAACTATTCAATAATTCATTATCAATCCTCAAATCTTAAACCGTTATCACTGGTATAGTGTGTGTGTGATCAACATCCATGCTAATTGATACTGGTATGGGGCTTTATCCTCGGCGTTAGCGTAGAATTCTTTGACCACACTTACAACTGCGGGTTCAGGTTCTGCTGTTAATTTATTCCAACCTTTTTGATATATTTGTTGCATCATTTCGCCATCCTCAGGTTCAGGTTCCAACCCCCGCTCAGGTGTGAGTGCTTTTGTTACCATATAGTTGTAACGGTCGGCGGCGGCGGCACTTATGAATTTTCGCCTATCAAAGGTTCTTGTTGGTTTTGTGGTCCCTGAACTCTCTCCTCGTTGCCTTTTTGATGTCGGTTTTGGTGCCATTGATTTGGAATTGAAGAGTTTTTCCCCCAAACTTTACTTAAGCAATTTGTCGAACACTTGGTGTGTAAGATTTGAAATTCCCACAAACTTGGTTATTTGGCTTGAATTGTGGAGGTAGAAGATGAAGAATTAGCAAACCAACTTCTTACTTTCAATATATGTCGAATTTATTTGTAGAGAATTGTACAAATCCTATCCTTGAACTTCCAATTGGTGTGAATTTAGGTTGTTAGATTGTGTGGTGAATGGGTGGTTTGAAGAAGAGGAATTTATGTGAGTGGGTAGTGGGTGACTAGGTGGGAGGAGTGGGATTGTTGATCGTGGGTGTAGGTTATGAAGGTGTGGGCTGGTATGAAGATGAAGTATGATGGAATTTGGACAGCAACTGCCGTGCACTAACTGTCGTAGGTGATGAGGATGGTAAGAGGTTGAAGTTGCAAGGGAATTGGACAGCAACTATCGAACTGGACTGCTCCAACTGCCGTGTACTAATTGGACATCCAGCCCCGGCTGGGTTTTTAGTGCTATAAGGTGCCAGCCCCGGCTGGACAATCTGCTGCGAAAACAGAAGGGTACCCAGCCCCAGCTGGGTGTTTTGTTTTTTACATGTCCAGCCCCGGCTGGGTAGTAGGCTGTGAAAACAGAATGGTACCCAGCCCCAGCTGGGTGTTTTGTATTGAAGAACCCAGCCCCGGCTGGGTTGTCTGTCAAGCCTCTTAGTTGCTGGAGCATTATTTCTGCTGATTCACTACATGTGCATCATATAGCTTTTTCTTTGCATACCTAAACACATGAAAGCATACCCATCATTAGAATATAGGATAACACACATGCACACATAAACAACATGTACCGTACCGCGGGGGGCTTCGCCCCCCACACCCCCCCGCTACCTTCGGGACAACCCTGATGGGCTAGTGCGTCACTCCGCTCGCACCTTCGGCACGAGCTCGCTACGCTCCACACTAGCCTTTTTCAGCGGCTTCTATATTATGAGTCA
Source organism: Panax japonicus (assembly GCA_020205505.1). Classification (NCBI taxonomy): domain Eukaryota; kingdom Viridiplantae; phylum Streptophyta; class Magnoliopsida; order Apiales; family Araliaceae; genus Panax; species Panax japonicus. The sequence goes on from CM035107.1 coordinate 67,418,942, forward strand.
TGGTTACCTATCAGTAAAAAAAATGGAGCAACGTCAAACATAGGGCTAAGATTAATTAAACATCAAGTATAATTTATATCCTACATAACTATATTCTAGACCAATTTTTTTTTTATTTTTTAATTAAACTACCATTTCACTAGCATGGATAAAATTACTTAAGAAAAGAAAACTAAAAGAAATAAAAAATAAGCGTAAAAATAAAATTGGGTTGCCTCCCAATGAGCGCTTGATTTTAAGTCGTTCAGCCTGACTACTCCCTGTTTATGGTGCGTCTGCAAGTGTGATAGCTATGACGTCTGTGTTAGACTCGCCACCCCAATAGTGCTTTAATCTGTGACCGTTGACCTTGAAAGTTTCTAAAGGATTTCGACTGTAGATTTCAACGGCGCCATGTGAGAACACCCTTTTTATTGTAAATGGTCCTGACCATCTTGACTTAAGCTTGCCTGGGAACAATCTCAACCGTGAGTTGAACAAAAGGACTGATTGCCCTGGCTCGAACGTTCTTTGCATAATTTTCTGGTCGTGCCATCTTTTCACCTTTTCCTTGTATAACTTAGAGTTCTCGTAGGCTTGAAGACGGAATTCGTCAAGTTCATTTAGCTGAAGTAGTCTCTTTTCACCTACGGCTGTTTGATCGAAATTGAGTTTCTGAATCGCCCAATAAGCTTTATGTTGTAATTCGACCTGTAAGTGACAAGCCTTTCCATACAATAGTTGATATGGTGACATCCCGATCGGTGTTTTATACGCAGTTTGGTATGCCCATAATGCATCGTCCAACCTGAGCGACCAATCCTTCCGATTCGGATTCACCACTTTTTCCAAGATTCTCTTGACTTCCCTATTCGACACCTCAGCTTGTACACTAGTTTGGGGATGATAAGCTGTAGCTACCTTATGGTTGACCCCATACTTTGCCAAGAGAGCTGTGAACGACTTGTTGCAAAAGTGACTACCTTCGTCACTGATAATTGCCCTAGGCGTGCCAAACCTTGTGAAAATGTTCTTTTGTAGGAATTTGAGGACCACCTTGGCATCGTTTGTCGGTAAAGCTGCAGCTTCAACCCATTTTGATATGTAGTCCACTGCAAGTAGAATGTACTGATTGATCAGAGACGATGGGAATGGCCCCATGAAATCAATGCCCCATACATCAAAAATTTCAACTTCAAGAATCGTTTTTAGAGGCATCTCATTCCGTTTTGAAATATTGCCCACTCTTTGACATCTATCACATGTTTTAACGAAATGGTGGGCGTCCTTGAATAGTGTAGGCCAATAAAACCCAGATTGCAACACCTTTGCAGATGTCCTCTCACTTCCATAATGTCCGCCATATGCAGATGAGTGACACTCATGCAGGATGTTCTTCACTTCACTGTAAGGCACACACCTTCTAATCACTTTGTCGGCGCACTGTTTGAACAAGTAAGGATCATCCCACATGTACCATTTCACGTCATGAAGAAACTTCTTTTTCTGTTGTCTCGTGAGATCAGGTGGAAGTATGTTGCTCACAAGATAATTCGCATAATCTGCATACCAAGGAAATTCTGCATTTAGTCCAAACAGTTGTTCATCCGGGAATGATTCATTGATTTCACATTTGTCCTCTTTCAATTTCCCTTGATTTTCTAGCCTAGATAAGTGATCGGCTACCTGATTCTCCGTCCCTTTTCTATCTTTTATTTCCAGATCAAACTCTTGAAGTAAGAGAATCCATCGGATAAGGCGCGGCTTAGCATCTTTTTTCGCTATCAAATATCGAATAGCCGCATGATCCGTGTAGACTATAACCTTTGTTCCGATCAAATAGGCCTAGAATTTATCAAATGCATACACTACTGCAAGTAATTCTTTTTCTGTAGTTGTGTAGTTCAATTGAGTCTTTGTGAGTGTTTTACTTGCATAGTAAATAGCATGAAATATCTTGTCTCGGCGTTGACCCAAAACATCCCCAACTGCATAATCACTTGCATCACACATTAATTCAAACGGCATATTCCAATCCGGAGCGACGATCACGGGAGCTGTAGTCAGCTTTTTCTTCAACAACTCGAAGGCCAACTTACACTCCTCATCAAAGTTGAATACCGAATCCTTCTCTAGAAGACTGCACAAGGGTTTTGCCATTTTAGAAAAGTCCTTTATGAATCTCCTATAAAACCCAGCATGTCCTAGAAAGCTTCTAATTCCTTTGACTGAACTTGGCGGAGGCAACTTCTCAATTATTTCCAGCTTTGCTTTATCGACCTCCAATCCTTGTGCCGAAACTTTGTGTCCCAAGATTATACCTTCTTCCACCATAAAGTGGCATTTTTCCCAATTAAGGATCAAATTTGTATCGGTGCATCTTTGTAAAACCATTACCAAATTTTCCAAACACGCATCAAAATTATCTCCATAGACAGAGAAATCGTCCATGAAGACTTCCACATTCTTTTCCACCATATCTGAGAAGATGGCCATCATGCACCGCTGAAAAGTAGCAGGTGTATTACACAATCCGAATGACATCCTCCTGAATGCGAACGTACCATATGGGCACGTAAATGTAGTCTTCTCTTGATCCTCAGGAGAGATGACGATTTGATTGTAGCCCGAGTATCCATCCAATAGGCAATAGTATGCATGTCCCGCCAGTCTATCTAACATTTGATCGATAAAAGGTAGAGGGAAGTGATCTTTTCGGGTTGCCTTGTTCAATTTTCTGTAATCCATGCAAACCTTCCACCCGGTCACTGTTCTTGTTGGAATCAGCTCATTGTTTTCGTTCTGAACCACAGTCATTCCTCCCTTTTTCGGCACACATTGCACTGGACTAACCCACTTGCTATCTGAAATTGGGTAGATGATACCTGTGTCTAACCACTTCAGAATTTCCTTCTTGACTACTTCTTTCATGATCAGATTGAGCCGTCTCTGTTGTTCCACGACCGGTTTAGCATCATCCTCCATCAAAATTTTGTGCATGCAAAAGGTTGGACTGATTCCTTTGATGTCCGCTATTGTCCATCCTATTGCCGATTTATGTTCCCGAAGCACTCGCAGCAGCTTTTCTTCCTGCACTTCGTTTAGTGCAGTAGAAATAATAACAGGTAAAGAATTTAACTGACCTAAATACGCATACCTGAGATGTTTAGGGAGTGGTTTCAACTCAAGAATTGGTGGTTCCTCCAATGATGGTTTCAGTTTTTCTGCGGCTACTTCCTCCACGTGCAATGGTTCAAACGGTGTTCTAAATCTGGAAACTCGTGGCAATGAGTCTAGTATTTGCAAGTACTCCACCAATTCTGGATCATCGACCTCTTCATCCCCCAATAACATTATTTTTAACGGATCGTGAACCAAACTCTTGCTCATATCTTCACTGATGATTTGCTCAATTAAATCCATTCGAAAACATTCTTCCTCATCCGTGGGAAATTTCATAGCCTTAAACACATTGAATTTTACTTCTTGATCTTGGACCCTCATAGTGAGTTCTCCCTTTTGTACGTCTATGAGTGTCCTGCCCGTAGCCAAAAATGGTCTCCCTAGGATAATTGGGATGTTCTTGTCCTCCTCAAAATCCAGAATGATGAAGTCCGCGGGGAATATAAATTTATCCACTTTCACTAGAATGTCCTTTACTATACCTCTCGGATATGTGACTGACCTATCCGCCAATTGCAAAGAAATGTTTGTAGGCTTGGGTGCAGGCAAACCCAATTCTAAGTATACTGACAATGGCATAAGGTTTACACTCGCCCCCAAATCACATAAACACTTGTTGAAATGCATATTCCCAATCGTGCATGGGATAGTAAATCTCCCCGGATCCTTGAGTTTTGGTGGTAATTTCTGTTGTAATACCGCACTACACTCCTCGGTTAGTGCAACTGTCTCGAAATCTTCCCATTTCTTTTTCCTTGACAGAATCCCTTTCATAAATTTTGCGTAGCTCGGCATTTGCTCTAGGGCCTCTGCAAATGGTATATTGATTTGAAGTTTCTTGAAAATTTCCAAAAATTTTGAAAATTGCTTGTCTAATTTCTGTTTTTGGACTCTTTGTTGAAATGGTGGTGGTGGATAAACAATTGGCTTATTGTTCATACTTGTTTCCTCACTTTGTTTATCCTCACCCTTGCTTACTTCAATTTTTCTGCTATCATCAACTTTTTCATTCGGAGTCACTGAATTTTCTGCGTTAGTGCCCTCAAGCTGTTTCCCACTCCGCAATGTGACTGTTTGACACTGTTCGTGATTACCCTTCGGATTTCTCTCGGTGTCACTTGGTAATGTCCCTTGTGGTCTATTATTCAATGCCAATGCCATTTGTCCTATCTGATTCTCCAAATTCTTGATTGCCGTTGCTTGATTTTTCATGGCCGCTTCATTGTTAGTAATGTATTTTGACACCAACTCCTCTAGATCTGATTTCCTTTCTTGGTATTGGGTTGGTTGTTGCTGGTTCTGAAACCCTGGTGGATATGATTGTCGTGAAGCTTGATTTTGCTGGTTGTTGCTCCATGAGAAATTTGGATGATTTTTATTTCCTTGATTGTATGTATTTTGATATGTATTTTGCGGAATTCTATTGTAATTGCTGATGAACTGCACAGCTGCTGGATTAATTGCACATTGCTCCGTTGGGTGCTCTCTAGCGCACAACTCGCATATTATTGCCATTTGTTGTACTTGATGTGTTTGTTGTGCTTGTGTTGCTTTCACCGACTCCAACATCTTTGAAAGTGCAGATATCTGTGCTTGCATCGCTGTCATGCTATCTACTTCTAATACCTCAGCTGCCTTTGCCTGTGTCATTCTTGTTGTGGGCTACTGGTAATTATTAGCCGCCATGGTTTCAATCAACTCATACGCTTCCTCGAAACTCTTAGCCATGAATGCTCCGCCCGACGCTGCATCAATACTCGTCCTCAGATTCCTATGTAGTCCATTGTAAAAGGTGTTCATTTGTAGCCACTGGGGTAATCCATGATGCGGGCATTTTCTGAGCAGTTCATTGTATCTCTCCCAAGCTTCATATAATGATTCCCCATGTTGCTGTTCAAACATCGTAATCTCGTTCCTCATCTTCGCAGTTTTCGCCGGTGGAAAGAATTTTGCGAGGAATTTTTGAGCTAAATCCTCCCATGTTGTTATCGAACCGGATGGTAGTGAATGCAACCAACTCTTCGCCTTGTCCCGTAAAGAGAATGGGAACAATCGAAGTCTCACCGCATCATCTGAAACCCCATTGAACCGAAAAGTGTCGCACATTTCCAGAAAGCTGACCAGATGCTCATTCGAATCGTCATTTGCAAAACCCCCAAACTGAACTGAATTCTGAATCATTTGTATCATCCCAGGCTTAATTTTGAACGTATTTGCTGCTATTGCTGGCCTAGTGATGCTTGACTGCAGTTCAGTCACCTTGGGTGTTGCAAAATCCCTTAATGCTTTTCGATCTTCGGCTGCCATTACTGTTACCTCTTCTTTTTCAGATGTTTCGAATTCTTACCTCGTTTCCTTGATCCACTTGATCAACCTCTGAAACCTTTTCTCAATGTCGTCGTCAAAAGGTAGCAAATCTGGATTTTTAGATCGAGTTTGCATAAACTGCTTTCACACCTGAACAGAAGAAATAATACAAAAAAATAAAAAATGTCTAAGTAAAACTGGATTAATTAAACTGATATTGTAAAACTATTAAGATTTATACTAAATAGTCCCCGGCAGCGGCACCAAAAACTTGTTGGGTAAAATCTATATACGCACGACACGCAAGTATACGTGGTCAACAAGTAATAAAGTGATGAGTAGAGTATCGTTCCCACAGAGACTTATTAGCAAAAATCTCAATTTACAATTACCAATCTTCTATTAACCCTAATTTTATTAAACAAATCAAATTCAATGAGTAAAAATAACTATTCTAAATAAAAAAAAATAATTAAACTATCACAAACCAATCACAAATATCAAAATCTGGAATTTCAAACAATTAATGGAGAATTAGACTTATGATTTCACCCTAAGCTTCACTCTGATTTTAACACTTTTATTCCAATTCAACTCACTATTCCAGTTTATTAATCAAGAACACGAACGTAGTATTAACCACCTCTCGATGCACTAATACCATATTAACGTCAATCCACAATTAAGATAGAAATCCGTTAAACACCTTAAGCAACTACCTCACTATATCTCTATGTGAATTACAATTGAAGAAGGTTGAAGAATAAGTTCTCTATACGATTACATGTGATGTCAAGCATATCTCTACCTTAACACTCATCAAGTTTAAGCTATTAACAAAATCCTGAACACATGCTATATCAACTAGGTCTAGATTTGAATATCCTCTCTCGATTCCATCCAACTCCACAAAGAATTGTTGATCAGGAAATTCATAGATTCAAGCACAAATCAATATAGATAAACTGGTAATAGCTTATTAAATTGGAAATCGAAGTTTACAAAACCATAGATTCACTTAAAAGATCCATCATAAGCCTAAAAAGTGATTTAGTTCATAATAAACGAAATAAACACTGAATAAATCATGGAAATCATTTTTTCAATTACAAATAATAAACTAAGATGAAGAATATTGAAAAACACCCCTCACGTAGCCTAGAATCGCAATCGTCTCGAAAATCGCCTTGAAATACTCCTCCTATGCTTGCTAGAAAAACTGAGATTTTTCTTCGTAATTTTTCCTTGTGTCTCCTCTAATCTCAGAGTTTTATATCCATATATATGCTACCACATGTATTTTGACTATAATTCCATGCATATACAAGTCCCAAGTCATTACCATCTCTAAAACTCCACACTTGTAGCACTAGAAACCAACTAGGAGTCTTTATTTCCGAGTACCCAGTCCCAGCTGGACATTTTCCATTGCACAAGCCAGCCCCGGCTGGATACCATTCTGATTTTGCTGCCCAGACACCCAGCCCCGGCTGGGTGGTAAAGCATAAAAGGGCCCAGCCCTGGCTGGGTAGTATGCTGTCAATTAATTTTGCTGCTATTACCTCCTCTGCTAAAACTACCATTACTTTCAAACCGGGAGGAATTACGAGGCCCGCAACCTATCAAATCGAAGCTATTGACAAGATCTACAACTTTTGTTCTTTGATCTTTCAGAAATAACAAACAGATGACTGTCCAAATCGCATCGGAAGCAGCTGCTACTGTGTAACGACAATCAAAACAACTCAAAACGTTGTCTTTGTTGCTAGAAACCATACTCTCGCATCCGAGCTTCTAATTAAAATGATATAAGATGTTCCGGAATTGCCAATAAAGAATCTCTTCACATGATCCAAGTTCCACGCCACAAACAAGAAATGCACACAAAATAAACATGAAAACCCGAACTTTAACCGGAATTGCTTTTCCTTGCAAATTTTATACCAATAGTCGCTCATGCCGCTTCCAAGCATATAATCTACAAAATGGAAACAAAATGCATGAAAAGTCACTAAGAAAAATGAGATTAAGCAAATAATTCAAGTAATAGATGCCGGATAAGTAGGTATAAAACCAACTTATCAGGTGGCCAAGTTAACTTAATTAGGAAATAGTAAGGAGGTGATTAAGGAGGTGGAAGTGGATTAATGACCATTATACCATAACCTAGCAACTCCTATAAATAACAAGCTTTGTATTCATTTGTTAATTGTTAGATTTTTAACAAATAACTTATAAGTTGAGAGCTTATTTGCTTAAGAGAAAAAGCTAGAAAGTTAGCCTTTGAAGTTCAAGAATCAAGAAGGAGATTAAAGATTAAACAAGTGTTATTCAAGAGTAAGTAATCTTAAACCATGATTTCGTTCTCTTCCATTATTAGAGAAGTGAATAGTGATAGAACATGTATGCTAAGAAGGAGTTGGAATGATGAATCAAAGGGCTTAAGTCTTAATAAGCCGTATAAGTCATAAATAAGTAATTTAAACATAAATAAGTTATGTACTTATAATGAACGTATATGAACTTGTATTATGTTTACACAAACGAAGTTAGTATGTTAACAAGAAGCAAAAATAACAGTTAGAAGTCATAAACTATCCTAAGTCATGAGAAATGGAAACATAAGTAGTTTATACTTTTATAAGTTATAAACTCATAAAGAACAAGTAATAACTTATCATGTAAATAAGTTAATGAAGTGAGTATATTAAGAAGTTAGTATGATGGAATGAATCCATTTGAAACGAAGAACAAATCTTAAGTAACGAAGTTTTGTCGGAATGCACACGATTGGACGATAATCGTCGAATTCGTGAAATTCTGAAAATGGAAGTCAGATTTTGTGTTTGAACTCGAAAATGTTGGTTTTCAATGGAGACAAGTCTTATTTGGCATTATAGAGTTGCAAACTCGAGAATGACTGAATTTTGACTTACAACGAAGAAACGAGTATTGAACGTTCACGAACGTTTATCATTTTCGCTAAAAATGGACTAATATGTGAATTTTTAGTTAACGAGGGAAAATAGATAAAATTATTTCATGAACACGTAGAGTATGTAATTTTTGAACCTTAGGATCTTGAACGAGCCAATTCGGACTTATAACGAAGAAGTTACGAGCCCGGAAATCTCACAAAATGAAAAATCTGTAAAAATCATATGATGCACAGAGTCCACGCCGCGGCGCGACTCAAGGCAGAAATTCCCGCGTTGCAGTGCGAGACCAAACCATAGCCCCTATTAATTGATGCCACAGCTCGGCCGAATACACTGGGCATGGCACCGTAGCGCCGTGACCGAATTCTAGGAACCAAAAGCCCGCGCCGCAGCGCAAGCCCAAGAGGAGAAGGTGGTGCCACAGCACTAACACTAGATCATGCACAGTAAGAAAAGCTTACAAGTATGGAAATAAAGATAATTGATTAAGTAATGAACCAATACATTACTAAACTTAATGTAGCATCATTAAGGTAATTGTAAACCTTAAGTAATACACTAAAGGTTGAAGATAAGTCGAATGTGAACATGAATGGCATATAATAAATGTACTTAACCAATGACAATAGAGTTTTGAATAATAACGTATGAACATTAATAAACCATGAGGAAGGGTGTTTAACTCGAATCGAGTTGTATTAATGAAATAATTTCAATTAAGTTATAGATAAGTTGGTAAGAACGACGAAAAGCCGGAACCAATAAATAACAAATCTAATATGTGATTAGATTGAGAAAAAGGGTAAGATTCATTAGGAACCATGTATATTTATTCATGACCTAATGTGGTATGTTATGTGATTATGTGTTGTAGAGGCCGTAAAGACTCAAAGGAAAAGTAATTTTACTATAGTAGACGCTGAAGGCAAGTTTTTCTAAACGCTTGATTAACCTTCGTGTTAGCCAAGTTTTCAAATGATCTAGGTTATGAGATTCATGTATGGTTTTAAAGAAAGAGTCGATGCCAGTTTTAACTTGGCTAGACAAATCTTGATAGATTGATTTATTTATTTACAAGTCTTTCAATATAGAATTGTTAACGCTATCCTATGCCAATTGTTTGGTACAGATTCAAGGTAAGCCTGAATATGAATAAAAAAATGTATTTTCATCGAGTATTCGATGGGCACGTAAGGTTGCCACAACTTAAACGTACACATGTTTAATGGATACAGTGTTGATCAACATAGAGTACTATAGGCTGATCACCTAGAAGTGCTCGTAAGCTATGTCGAACTTACGGACTTCGTGCCAGGTTGTCCTTTTCTAAGAAACTTTGAAATGCTCATGGTCTTGGACCAGAATTGATGTTTTACTGAATATTGTTGTTGTAAAATATTTTGAAGGAACAGAAATGTTATTCTAAATTAATGATAGTATTTCGTAACTATTATCTAGTTATTGAAGATATACTATTCATATATTTCAAGCATGTTGTTTAAAAGAAATTGTTGTACTTGTTGAGCTTGTTATGCTCACTCTTGCTTGAACCATATGAATGCAGCTAAAGACGAGCAAACTGAGGTTTCCAATAGAGATAAAGTCAAGGCGAAGATGAATGATTAGTTTATCTTGTAATAGACTAGTAAGTATATGTATTATATTATGATGAACAAAGAATGTAATGGTTTAAGAACCTGGGAACGTGATTTATTATTATTAATGTAATAAAAATGTCGTTGGAACACACATTTTAATGTCGTTTCAGTAGAATGAATGTACATTTATAAGTATCGTGTAGCACCATTTGTCGGGTTGGAAGAGACCCGGATTTGGGGGAGTCACAAGTTAGTATCAAAGCATTAGGTTATAAAACTTAAGGGGGGAAGAACCTTAGGCTAATAACCTTGTTAAGGAAGAAAAGTATGAATGAAGTAAACTCGAGCTTTACTTGAGTTGAATGAGTCAATAAGGTATTGAGGAAACTCAGTACTGAAAGATTTAAACGATGGAAAGTAACCCTAAATAAATTAAATGTTATTTGTGCTTATACTATTGTGTATTATGTACTAATCAACATGTTATGTGCTATTGTAGGATGTCGATCGATAGCTTGATGTATAGAGATATACACGAGGTGAGCGAAGGAACTGTGAACAGAATAGAGCTTGTACCCATGCCAGTGGCGGAGGTACCAATAGTGATTCTAGAGTAGTCGGAGCCAGAGGAGTATTTCTCTGAGGAAGACTACTTTGAGGGAAATGTAGCTTGGACATCATACCTCGATATGATGGTTGATGGGGAGGGAGAAATGGAGGTGACATTGGTTGATACAGTGGTACCTACACTAGAGTCATCACCTCTAGATGTAATGAGATCATTGTATCTGGCAGAGCTTGACAAAAATGTGCAACTGAATACAGTTGTGCAGAAACAGAATGAAGAGATTGGTGCCCTTTATATAGCGAAGGAGTTTGCAGAAGCAGATTTTGAGTCGGAGCATGATGAGAAGGTGCTCATGATAAATAAGGCTAGGGATTTTAAGAAGGAGGTCGATGAGCTTCATAAAGAAATGGGGGAGAAGGATCGGAAGATCGCATGGATGTCTTACATCCATAGGAGTGCTCATAAGGATTTCAAGCTAAAAGTTGCTTGTTATTCCTTTGAGTCAGGACAAACTCGACACACTATTAGTCAGGATACCGTAACGATGATTGCAAATGAGAAATACGAGGACGCTGTTATGAATTATTAAAAGTCTAGAGTTATAAATATGTATGTAGTGACGTAAAACCCTCATTTGTATAAAAGAGTAGTCTTTTTGTAAATCCCAACTTTTGTGAAGTTCAATTGCGAGATAGAGATGTAATAGCTTTTGGCTATGAAAATAAATTGTAAATAGTTTTGAACTATGAAGAAGCCTATGAATATAATGAAGTTTTCATTTAACATGCTTTGTTGTCGTACGAGTTGTTGTTTGAAAAGCGATAACTAAGTAAGTAAGTAGATAATAATTAAATTTTATTTAATCAAAAAATGCCGCCAAGGAAAAGACAATGTAATCAGGAAACGAAATCACATAATGATAATCAAGGGGGTTAGAATAACCCTATGCTATAGTTCGTTAATTTATTAACGGCTGCATTTAACCAAATTGGGGGTAGAGTACCCGCGGGAGTAGTCAGAAAGACTACCTTTAAAGAATATAAAAGCATAGGTCCACCGGAGTTCAAAGGAACGACGGACCCAAAAGATTTCTTTTGCGCCTTACATGACGAAAAAGGGAAGCCAACTTTTGGTGGGAGGCTCACCAGGGTGGGGCTAGAACAGATGCGGTAACAGGGGAACAATTCAAGAAGGTTTTCTTTGAGAATTATTTCCCTACAAATATGTAAGGGAGGATGGAGATTAAGTTCTTAGAACTTAAACTAGGAGACATGACGGTTCCCCAGTATGGGGCCAAATTCAATTAATTGGTAAGGTTTGCTCCACATCCAGTGGACACTGAGAAGAAGAAGGCTCGTAGGTTTGAGCAGGGCCTGAAACCCTAGCTCTATTGTAGGATTTCGGTGTTACACGGTATTTCCTATGGGACCATTCTAGAGAAGGTGATTGTAGCAGAGGGTGGTAGTGAGGCGTTAACCCAATACCACAAAGAGAGAAAGAATGAGAGTAAGGCAGTGGGAGGGACCAAGACAGAGAATGCCAGTGGTTGTATGCCAAAAAGAAAGAATTTTAACTCCAGAAATATTAGAGTGGGACAAGGGGATCCTAAGTGTAAGATCAAAGCGTGTAAGACATGTGTGAAGACTCATCTAGGAGTCTGTCTGAAAGGGGTAATAAGTATCGTTAAACATTAGGGTAAAGGAGGAAGAAATAAATTTCATTAATTATATTCGTGGAAATTGTTTCATGAATAATAAAGGTAAGCCAGTATCGGTAGAAAAGTACCGATAAAGTTGAGAGAATTTGAAAAAATTCTCGGTAGGAATGAGTTAAGTAACCATAGAATTTTAATAAATTTTTATAATAAAAGTATGAATAGTCGGTTTTTCTAAGAAAATCCACAGTAGTAATTTACGGTAATAAATACCGCGTCATTATTGTTTTCTAACCATGACGCAATTAGTAGGATGTTAAGGAAGGGGATGAGTCGATACTGTTGTATATCAACTATCATAATAGGAGTAAGTTAACTGCTAAGAATAAATACCCATGGCCAGGATCGATGATCTATTTGATCAATTGAAGAGGGCAAAGAATTTTTTTAAGATATATTTGCATACAGGGTATAGTCGGTTGAACGTAAGGAAGAAGGAGGAGATACCTAAGATGACGTTCAGAACTCGTTATAGTTATGACAAGTTTTTGGTTATGTCGTTTGTGTTGACTAATGTGCGGAAGTTAGACTTTCCGTAAGGGGCGCCGAGAAGTCAGTGATAAACAGATAGGTTCTCATGTGAGGTGCTATGGTTGAAGGTACCCTTAGCGTCACAAGATTTAAGAGAAAGGTTAAGTGAGGCACATGGATTATCTTTATCAGATGATCCGAGGAATTTTGTAGTGTATCTCAATGCTTCGCATGGATGACGAGATTGCATGCTCAGGTAGCATGGCAAGGTCATTGTATATGCATCACGCCAGTTAAAGGATTATGAGGAGGTTTATCCTACTTATGATCTAGAATTGGCAGTTGTAGTTTTTGAATTAAAAATCTGATGACAGTATTTATATGGGGAGAAGTGTGAGATATACACAGACTCTAAGAGTCTGAAATATATCTCAACACAAAAGAAATTGAATATGAGGTGGAGAAGGTGATTAGAATGGATAAAGGATTACGACTGTGATATGTTATATCATGTAGGGAAGTTAAACGTAGTAGCCGACGCATTAAGTAGGAAGGGTAGGGAAAACTATCAATGTTAACGACTCAGAATGAGTTAACAACGGAGATGGCGAGAGCGGAGTTAGAAGTTAAATTACGAAATGAAGCGGTAGAAATGTTATTCACAATATATACACAATCCCCAAAAATTGAACGGGTTAAGTAAGTACAACTAAGTAACGAGGAGTATAAGCGAATGAAGGAGAGGATGCAGGATAAATAGAAGACTAAGTTTAATTATGTTTTGAAGGAAGAATTTGAGTTCCAAATAATTACAAGTTAAAAGAAGAACTAATAAAAGTAAGATAGCGTAATATGTTAGTAAGTGTTTAACTTCCAAGTCATATTATTAATAGGAAGAGACAAGTTCTGTGAAATAAGATAATACCTTAAGTAAAGGTGAAATGAAAGAACCACAATGTCAAAGAAGCATTGTGGGAATTTGAGATTAAAATAAAGAAAAAAAAAATCTCCTCAATGGTGTAGGTATTATTAGTGTGATTCTGGGGACAGAATCCTTATAAGGGGGGAAGAGTGTAACGCCCTAGAAAAAAATTGAACTTTTGAGAATTAAATTTTTATTTGATTATGTGGATTAAATGAATTTAATTGATTATTTATGGAGTAAGCTAATTGGAGGTCATTCTATGACCTAGATATATCGAAATGTCATAGTATTTTGGTTACGTAGTAGAATTAAAGTGTTTGAATTTCCAAGACCAAAATAAAAGCTTTTCGAGAAATTTTCTGAAAAACACTATTCACATATTTCTGCTCGGGAATTATTTTTGAACTTCTGAGAAATATGTAACGATAGAATATCAAGGTGAGATGGAATATCCAATAATATTTCAGTTATGGAAAACGTAATATTTCGCCTGTGGACTTAATTTGAGAACGTTAGGAAAATCAAGCGTTAAGAAGTTAGGGTAATGATTGTATGATACGTAGGTATTGTGCGAGGTAGAGTATATATACAAGTATGATACGAGGTATTATACGAGTATGTATGAATGGTGGTATATCTTATATGATGAATAAGTGTACGAGTTAGAATACGAGAATTATACGTATAGAATACGTCCTAACGCTTTAAGCCATTTGTGAATGGACTTGTGGATTATGTAGGAAGTATAAGTCCAGTATGCTTTAATATGAAAAGACCAATAAGAATTAAGGTACAAGCCAAATGTTTGTTTATATAAAGCCCAAAACAAATTATTGCAAGCCCAAATGAATAAGCTAACTAATTAAACCATAAGCCCAAACTATTAATCCAATGGGTTAAGAGGATCCATGGGGCAACCCATGGGTGATCCAAAGTGATGAGAAAGTAAAGGAAACTTAATGGATAAGTGTTGTGGTAATCAAGTAAGCTTAATGGCTAAGTTAAGTAATGGCCAAGAAACAAGTGTGATGAGCAAGTAGACTAAAGGATTAAGTAAAGGATAAGTTAAAAAAATTTAATGGCCAAGTTATGTGATTAGCAAGAATACTTAATGGTTAAGCAAATAATGTAATGACCAAGTAAAGTATCTTAATGGCTAAGATAAGTGGTGAGCAAGTGACTTGGTGGCTAAGTAAATGTGGTGGCCAAGTTAACTTAATTAGGAAGGTGGAAGTGGATTAATGACCATTATACCATAACCTAGCAACTCCTATAAATAACAAGCTTTGTATTCATTTGTTAATTGTTAGATTTTTAACAAATAACTTATAAGTTGAGAGCTTATTTGCTTAAGAGAAAAAGCTAGAAAGTTAGCCTTTGAAGTTCAAGAATCAAGAAGGAGATTAAAGATTAAACAAGTGTTATTCAAGAGTAAGTAATCTTAAACCATGATTTCGTTCTCTTCCATTATTAGAGAAGTGAATAGTGATAGAAAATGTATGCTAAGAAGGAGTTGGAATGATGAATCAAAGGGCTTAAGTCTTAATAAGCCGTATAAGTCATAAATAAGTAATTCAAACATAAATAAGTTATGAACTTATAATGAACGTATATGAACTTGTATTATGTTTACACAAATGAAGTTAGTATGTTAACAAGAAGCAAGAATAATGGTTAGAAGTCATAAACTATCCTAAGTCATGAGAAATGGAAACATAAGTAGTTTATACTTTTATAAGTTATAAACTCATAAAGAACAAGTAATAACTTATCATGTACATAAGTTAATGAAGTGTGTTTATTAAGAAGTTAGTATGATGGAATGAATCCATTTGAAACGAAGAACAAATCTTAAGTAACGAAGTTTTGCCGAAATGCACACGAATAGACGATAATCGTCGAATTCGTGAAATTCTCGGAATGGAAGTCGAATTTTGTGTTTGAACTCGGAAACGTTGGTTTTCGATGGAGACAAGTCTTATTTAGCATTATAGAGTTGCGGACTCGAGAATGGCTGAATTTTGACTTAGAACGAAGAAACGAGCGTTGAACGTTCACGAACGTTTATCGTTTTCGCTAAAAATGGACTAATAGGTGAATTTTTAGTTAACAAAGATAAATAGATAAAATTCTTTCATGAACACGTAGAGTATGTAATTTGTGAACCGTAGGCTCTTGAACGAGCCAATTCGGACTTATAACGAAGAAGTTACGAGCTCGAGAATCTCACAAAATGAAAAATCTGTCAAATTATCTGATGCACAGAGTCCGCGCCGCGGCGCGACTCAAGGAAGAAAGTTTCGCGCTACAGCGCGAGACCGGACCATAGCCCCTGTTAATTAACGCCGCAGCGCGACCGAATACACTGGGCATGGCGCCGCAGCGCCGTGACCGAATTCTAGGAACCAAAAGCTCGCACCGCAGCGCAAGCCCAAGAAGAGAAGCTGGCGCCACAGCGCCAGCACTAGATCATGCACAGTAAGAAAAGCTTACAAGTATGGAAATAAAGATAATTGATTAAGTAATGAACCAATACATTACTAAACTTAATGTAGCATCATTAAGGTAATTGTAAACCTTAAGTAATACTTTAAAGGTTAAAGATAAGTCGAATGTGAAATGAATGGCATGGAATAAATGTACTTAACCAATGACGATCGAGTTTCGAATAACAACGTATGAACATTAATAAGCCGTGAGGAAGGATGTTTAACTCGAACCGAGTTGTATTAATGAAATAATTTCAATTAAGTTATAGAAAGTAAATAAGTTTGTAATAAAGATGTAAAAGAACGACGAAAAAGCCGAAACCAATAAATAACAAATCTAATATGTGATTAGATTGAGAAAAAGGGTAAGATTCATTAGGAACCATGTATATTCATTCATGACCTAATGTGGTATGTTATGTGATTATGTGTTGTAGAGACCGTAAAGACTCAAAGGAAAAGTAATTTTACTGTAGCAGACGTTGAAGGCAAGTTTTTCTAAACGCTTGTCTAACCTTCGTGTTAGCCAAGTTTTCAAATGATTTAGGTTATGAGATGCATGTATGGTTTTAAAGAAAGAGTCGATGTCAGTTTTAACTCGGATAGACTAATCTTGATAGATTGATTGATTTATTTACAAGTCTTGCAATATAGAATTGCTAACGGTATCCTACGCCAATTGTTTGGTACGAATTCAAGGTAAGCCTGAATATGAATAAACAAATATATTTTCATCAAGTATTCGATGGGCACATGAGGTTGCCACAACTGTAACGTACACATGTTTAATGGATATAGTGTTGATCAACATAGAGTACTATAGGCTGATCACCTAGAAGTGCTCGTATGCTATGTCAGACTTACGGACTTCGTGTCGGGTTGTCCTTTTCAAAGAAACTATGAAATGCTCATGGTCTTGAACCAGAACCGATGTTTTACTGAATATTGTTGTTGTAAAACGTTTTGAAGGAAAAGAAATGATATCTAAATTAATGATAGTACTTCGTAACTATTATCCAGTTATTGAAGATATACTATTCCAATGTTTCAAGCATGTTGTTTAAAAGAAATTGTTGTACTTGCTGAGCTTGTTATGCTCACTCTTGCTTGAATAATATAAATGCAGCTAAAGACGAGCGAACCGAGATTTCCAGTAGAGATAAAGGAAGACGAAGATGAATGATTAGTTTATCTTGTAATAGACTAGTAAGTATATGTATTATATTATGATGAACAAAGAATGTAATGGTTTAAGAACTTGGGAACGTGATTTATTATTATTAATGTAATAAGAATGTCATTGGAACACACATTTTAATGTCATTTCAGTAGAATGAATGTACAGTTATGAGTACCGTGTAATACTATTTGTCGGGTTGGAAGAGACCCAGATTTGGGGGCGTCACACCCCTACTAAAAACTTGCTTCTTCAATTTTAATAACATAGAGGCGTTCTAATTTTTTCTAATTTAATTTTACAGAGGTCTAGACTTCAAATATCATTAACAACAAAAATTAGAATTTCATTACTTTAAATATAATAACAAACAATGTTTTTTATGTATATTTTCATTTGTGAAACTAGTAATAGTAGAAACACAAAACAATTTGAGTGATTAACATGAAGTTAATTTTAGTCGATTGACCAATATAGTGTCACATAGGCCGATAGGTGATTTCTCTTTGTGTGTCAAAATTATACTAGATCAATTGACTAACCAATTTATCATGAAGTTAACTTCATGATAACCGGATCCCATTAAAATATAATAAAAAATAAAAACTTAATCTTTTACTTCTCTTATAGCAAAGAACCTTTAATCCTCAGCAGCCAAAACCCAAACCCAGACAAATACTTTTAGTGAGAACATCAAAAGAGGGTCTAACCTTCTTACATTCTGGATAAGCCAAAAAAAGCCCCAAATATCTCTCTCTCAAGTTTTCTTCCTTTTTCACCTTTTAGAAATGAGTTTTCCCCCCTACCCTTAGAATGATTATCAAGCAAGATAGGAATGTGAGTTCTTGAGAAGAACTGAATACAAGAAGTAGAGAGAGAAATCCCCCATATCTCTTTCTCTCTCTCTTCTTTCTGAAAACTTCATTATGTCTCCATCACAGCCACCCCCAAATCTCTTCCTTTCTTCTTGTCTAATTATACAAAAACCTTCCAAAAAACATACAAACAAAGTACTCTGATATTGTATTGTCGATTAAATTATATAATAATTGTCATTATTATATATAATTTCTTGATATTATTATATATATAAACACTAAACAGCATCACATTTTCCCAAATTTGCAGGAAGACATTTCTCTCTTCCTTTTGAGTTTCTTTTACAGAACCAAACAACAACAAAAAATCAGCCTTCCTTTCCATTATTTCTCCTCTGAGAATGCTTCCTTTTACCTGCATTCTCTTATTCTCTCTCTTAATTTCTCTCTCTCCTCTAATTAGAGCTACCCTTAATCTCACTCTCCCTCATCAACATCCCAACCCTGAAGCTCTAGCTCAAGAAGTCCACAGGTAAGCATATTACAGTAATCCCTTTATGGGTTTTACGCAATTTCACATTTTCTCATCTGGGTATCTATTATTTGCACACCATTTTGAAATAGAACACAATAAACCAAAACTCCCCTTTCATTTTGCTCATAGATGAGTTGAATCTCTGTGCTAGTACATTTTGTCTGAAAATAGAATTTCATAAATCCCCATCTGGGATTTGCTCCTTGCAGCATTCTATGATTTGGATCTTAAAATCTTTTCAGAGAAATGTTCCCATCTAGTTTTTTCTCAATGTGTCCTTTTCATCTTATGAGATATTTTGAACCAAATATTTCCAAATAAATTTTAGATAATTTTACTAAGTTTTTGCTTTTCACCATTTTTCAGAAGAAAAAAATCTCAATTTTTCCGCATTGAATCAATGATTTTGTAATGTTACTCTGTTTTACTTTTCTGACAAAACACACATTTCCCTTGTTTTATGCTCCTTGTTCTTACAGGAGAATACTAACCTCCACCGACAATGCCAAGTCAAAATCCCAGCAATCATGCCTCACCGGAAACCCAATAGACGACTGCTGGCAGTGCGACGCAAACTGGGCTAACAACAGGCAGCGCCTGGCCGAATGCGCTATCGGGTTCGGCCGGGGTGCTACCGGCGGCAGAGGCGGCCAGATCTACGTTGTCACCGACTCCTCCGATCACGACGTGGCCAACCCAACTCCGGGCACTCTCCGGCACGCCGTGATCCAAACCGAACCCCTCTGGATCATATTCTCAGCCAATATGCAAATCAAGCTCAAACACGAGCTCATAGTCAATAGCTTCAAGACCATCGACGGCCGTGGCGCCAACGTGTACATCACCGGCGGTGGGTGCATTACGCTCCAGTACGTCAGCAATGTGATTATTCACAATATTCATATTTTTAATTGTGTGCCTTCCGGGAATACTAATATACGGTCGAGCCCAACGCATGTTGGGTACAGAGGGAAATCGGACGGTGATGGGATCACCATCTTTGGGTCTAGGAATATCTGGGTTGATCATTGCGCTCTTTCCCATTGTACGGATGGATTGATTGATGCCATAATGGGGTCCACGGCGATCACCATTTCAAACAATT
Source organism: Panax japonicus (assembly GCA_020205505.1). NCBI lineage: Eukaryota > Viridiplantae > Streptophyta > Magnoliopsida > Apiales > Araliaceae > Panax > Panax japonicus. Next base: position 67,438,750 of record CM035107.1, read on the forward strand.
ATTTTTCGCATCATAACGAAGTGATGCTCATGGGGCACGATGATCGCTACTTGCCTGATACTGGCATGCAGGTAACAGAATCGTATCCTTTACTTAATAGTTTTGTTTAGTTTTCTTTTTGTTATGAAAATTTACTTTTGTTTAAATTATGTTGTTTTTTATGTGTTTTTATGAAGAATGAATGTAATTATTGAAAATGGTATAATTATGTTGTAGGTGACAATAGCGTTTAATCATTTCGGAGAGGGATTGATACAACGAATGCCTCGGTGTAGACATGGGTACTTTCATGTTGTGAACAATGATTTTACGGAATGGAAGATGTATGCTATTGGTGGTAGTGCTAATCCAACAATTAACAGCCAGGGGAATCGATATATGGCGCCGTCTGACCCAGATGCCAAGGAGGTATTTGGAATTATTTCATTAGTTTGGTTATGTTGTTTGTTTGAAAAAAGGAAAAAATATTTCATTTGAAGATGTTAACTACAATTTTTACAGTTTCTTCTGTTGTTTGAATGCCAATAGAATAATTGATTTATGATGCTGTGAGCCTCTTGTTATATCGGTCATGTGGCTGGGGAGCCTATATATATCGCTTGGGTTATGCTCTCCTTGTGGACTCAAACTTAGTCTTAGATCATCTTATACTGCCCTTAAACTTGATAAAAACTCAAGAAAAGTGGTGAACTTTGAACCCAAAATATGAAATGTGGTCAAGTATATATATACTTTACTTTTAGTTGTGGATTTATATTGGATGCTTTTGTTTGGATGTATTTTATTCTTCTATACTTATTCTATTGTTTGTCTGTTGGATAACTAGCTCTATAGGCAATTGATGTGCAAATGAACGCAACATTTAAAAAATAGTAATCGGCAAAAATAATGTTTTCGTTTGGTCTTCGGCTAAGATAATGTTACGATTCATTCAAAGGGTTATTAAATTACTGTTGGAGATTATGGATTCAACTATAGGGTTTAAGCTTTAAAAGAAATGAAAGTGTAGAAATAAAATCAATGAAAATAGACTACATAAGGACACAGAAGGTGACAGTAGAAATAAAGCAACTAAATTTTGTGGAGGATTATACCTTGTTTTTTACCCTTGCCCTTTTGTTTAACAAGACATGGAACTACTGTGGCAGTAGAGTTAATGCTCTATGGACTTCCTATTGAATATTACGGATCCGGTTAGCATAAAGTTTATATTTTGGTAATTTGGTCAATTAGCCAATAGAATACTGACACATATAGAGCCTCGCATGCGTGTCAGCACTCTATTGGTCAATTGATCAACTTACCCAAAAATAAACTTCATGCGAATATGACGGTACACGTACTCACATGGAGAGTTGGGTTAGACACAATATTTTGAAGAGTCCACTTAGTCCATATTCTTGTTAAAGTGTTGTGTGTCCAACACATGTATTTTAAGATAAAATGAAAAGTGTGTGTAACATAGATTGAATATGCGGCCTTATCATTCTTGGCCTCTTGGGTTAGCATAATAGCATTGAATGCGGCTGTTTTCATTTTTCCGTTGATATACCAAATGAATATAAGTTTTAAAAAATTAATTCCATATTTGATTAGAATTCTCTGTCCCCAAAACCTTGTGATCAATAAAATTTTCTCATAAATATTTTGTAATATTTTATCTGAAAAGTGGAATTTGATCAACAAGAATATTTGATCCAACTGGGAAAGTTGAAAGGAATTTAGGGGGAAAAAAAAGGTGTTTCCAGTCAGATTGAAAGAGAGCAAGTGGGCTGGCAGTGCCTGCCAAGTCACTCTGTATCTGTCTTAGTACTAATAACAGCTATATTTTGAACTGCTTGTGATGATGGTGTGACATTTAATTATATTTGTAGGTGACTAAGCGCGTAGACACAAACGAGGGAGATTGGGAAGGGTGGAACTGGAGAACAGATGGGGATGTTTTGGTAAATGGAGCATACTTTGTGCCCTCGGGTCAAGGACTTAGCACGCAGTATACCAAGGCTTCCAGTGTAGAGCCCAAGTCTGCTGCTATGATTGACCAGCTCACTATGACAGCTGGTGTCCTTGGTGGGCCCAGGTACATATGTACCCTTTTCATTTTTTTGAGAAATTTTTATATCAGTAACATTTGTTAAAATATAGTGATATACTTGCATGATAGTTGTAATCAATCCAGTATATAATATGTTAAGAATTTAATATAACTTCCCCGTTTGAAACTAGAAATGGATCTGTAATGGAGGAATTATATGCATGCCATTGCCTCTATCTATGGTCACTTTACAAACTGAAATACCTGTCACTTTAACCATCTCTCAAGGGTACACTTGTCTTTTATCAAAATATCTCCCGAGACTTGAAGTTCTTATACGTCTTTCTCCCGTAGTCTATTCAGCCTGGCAAGTGGTTACGGAATTATTAATTTTACTATATAAAAGTATTATATACTCTTCACATACTGCATGATGTGTCATTCATGAATTTATTGTTGGCATAATCCACGTAACTCAATAATAAATACACAAGTGTCATTCATATAGTATGTGAACAGTATGTGATACTATTTTTTTTTGTAATAGTAGCATTATTATTACGGAATAATTTAACGAACGGCTTGTAGTCCCACTCAAACTAATAATAGGATGGTATTATGGTGATAACTATAATTATTCTAAACAAAAAATAAAATTATAAAAGATAATAAAGCCTTTTCTCAGTCAAAAGAGTATTTTTATGTTTTTAAGAGTAATAATTTATTACTCCGGTATATTATTATGAGTATATGGAATATGGGGGTACATTGATTCACGTGACCATGCGGCCTTTTAAGAATCTAGATGACCAACAGCGTTGCAGTTATTGGATGGTCTGCTCAGTCCTTTTGCCAGTTCTGTTTACTTTTGAGTGTTTCTAGGAAGTATTTTTTATTTAATATAAATTACTCCATATAATACTATACTGATAATAAGTCCAAAAATCCATCTGGGTTTTGGACAATTGAGAAGTTTTAGGTTTGTATTATTCAACAAGTCTAGGTGGAAATGTTTTTTGAATCGGAAAATTAGACTTATTCAAGTTTTTTTTAATGTAGTTTTTAAAAAATGTATAGTATTTATTTAAAATGAAATTTTTACGGAATATAATGTTTTAGGTGTAATTTAGATATATATACAAGAATAGGGTTGTATAGTATGTACAACTCTGTTTTTATATTTATTCAAATTACACCTATAACACTATGTTCTGTAAATACTATAAATCTTTTGGAATTTAAAAGAAAAAAAAATTAGACATCCAATAATCAGATCCGGTTAGCATGAAGTTATTTTTTTGATAAGTTAGTCAATTGATCAATTGAATACTAACACATATACAACCTCGCCTACCTGTCAGTATTTTATTGGTCAATTGACCAACTTACTCCAAAATAAACTTCATACTAACCACTTCCCCAATAATCCGTCCAAAAAGATGTCCTTGGATTTGCCTGAAACTAGTGGTACCGCCCTTATTTTAACCCCAAAAATGAAAGATATTCCTCGGGATTTGTTTACATTAGAGTTAATACACTGTTTGGTAGAGTTTTTTTTTAAGCTGATGCAAGTCTAATATATCTAGCTCTTGTTTTGGTTACAGAGTTTAGTTAAAAGTTCAGGAGTTTATTTTAAATATAAATAATTTAACTCACAAATGTATGTATGGAGCTCAACACATGAAAATTTAAACGGACCAAACACTACCATTACAAATACTGCAAACACCGCAAATTCCAATAACTAAACAAATCCCTGGACAAAAACTTGTAAGTTTTCATACTATATTTTTCAGTGAGTTAATGTACAGAATGAGAAACTTATCAAAAAAAATGAAGGATTAAAAAGGGTCATAAGGCATTGTTTTTTTAGTGAAAGTATGTCTCTTTATGTCAAAGATGGGGAAAGGGGTATCCATTCACGAAGCCATGCAAAAGGAGAGGGGAGGCATGTGTTTTTGGACAGTAAACGAGTGCATGCAACTAAGCTGTAACGCGACTAGGACTGATTTTTTTGGCCTTTTGGAGGCATAAATGTAGGGGCCATCTAAGGTGTTTTTTCTTTCATGTGAATGTGAGATTAGATTCTCTTACTATATGCTTTCCAGCCAATATATGTGGGGTCCATATATATTTTATACAATATTGTGGGATCCACTGCTGAGATTACTGGACTTGGACATCTTTGCTGCATATATACTTGTTAGTCTAATTGGTGGCCCAAATTCCTCAATTCAGGCCTTTATTAAAGATTCACCCACCCCATGTTAGATAATTACTTCTTTCCTATGTGAAGATTGATATTATTTGGGTAGATTTTAAACTAGATTGTTAGAGTAAATTTATAAGTTCATATCCGTAGTTTTATGATAGTTGGTTTTGATTAAAGAAAGTGTAATAGTAACAACTAACACGTAAGGTTTTAGTTATTACACCCACCGATTCCATTTGCTTTGTTGATTTACCAAAGAGAAGTAAGAAAAAATGAAAAGGAATTTGTGATCTTTCTCTTTGTTATCATGAAAAATGGGAGGAAAAAGAAGAACAAGATGACAAGGTTTTTTGACTATCTGAGTCTGTTTCTTTCCGTGATTTCTAATAATTCCTTGAGGCTCTGTTTGTTGTTTGGAATTTTTGGAAAATTCGAGGGTAAAGGAAGGAGAAAGAAAAGAAATTTGGAGTTTTTTATACAATTTTTACACTACATTTTAATATTGTTCATGCTATTAGATTTTTTAAAAGTATAGATGATTTGATTTATTTATTTATTTGGTTGAGATATAATTTTAAAAGATAATTCTGTTGGTATGAGTTTAGGAAATTTATATTTTCACGATATTTTTTGATATTTTCACATGAAAAGTGTCGCTATAGATGTATAGTAACGGTAAAACTGTCGCTATAGGATCTATAGCGACGAGTTTCATGTGAAAATATCATTTTCTGGTGTAGATTTATCAGTTTCCTAAGTTTATGATCATAATATTGTCATTAAATAAAGTTAATTTATTTAATATAAATACTTCATTAATGATTTATCAGAATCTTAACCCATATAGGTGTATGAAACCTTAGTTCATAAGGTTGAGCTATCTTTTCATCCACTGTTCTCAAAATGCACTCGCACATGGTCTTTCTTCCAACTAGGCTAGGGTCCATACTCCATTCCTTACAACTTTTCTCATCAATTGTATACCTCAGTATGAACTTTTCTCCAGGGACAGAGGGAGTAATATACATATGATTGTCATTAGCTAACCTTTTTCTGGGATTAGGTACCTTTACTAATAATAATTTTATTATCAGTCCCAATTTTAGCCATGTCTTGTACCAACATTACAAACAATTACTTCTATTTTGTTTCTGTTTCATTTAATAATGTTGTTGTTGTTGTTGTTGTTGGTATATCTACTATATTATCCCCAGGGACAATGGCGACCGTATATCTTACGGTGGTGGGACCACCACCGGCGCCAACAGCGGCGGTGGGTCCAACGGCAACGATGGCGACTTCTTCGGGATGGTATTCGGAAGCGGCGCTCCACCACCACCCACAACCACGAGCATCTTTTTGTCTTTTCTAATTATTTTAGTTTTGCACATTACTATGAGCAATGATGCTTTATTATCATTGCCCCTGTTATTACTATAGAACTTGAAGGAGTACAAAATTTGATATTTTTAGTGGAAATTAAAGAAGGTAAAATGAAAAGGAAATTCATGATTCAATTGATTGCATGTCCTTTTCGTATATAAAATTATGGGCATCAAGGCCTTGAGGAGGGAGCATATAAGTGGAAGGTACAACAACTATTTTATTTATTTGTAATTTTTAAAAATTTGTTTTAATTATATAATTCATCTATTTGAAAATATGAGAGTTTTGATTTTTTGAAATCAATTCGAGAATATTTTTAAATTTAAATTTAATATAATTTTATCAAAACATTTAAAATATTGTATTGTAATTTATTTAAAAGCATTACTCACGGTGGATCCATGTAAGTAAATTATAATTTTGGATGTTGATAATGTTAGAGTAATATATATATATATATATATATATATATATATATATATATATATATATATATATAGCCAAAGAAAATACATATTTAGCGATACTTTTTTTTTAATATTTTGAATTTTCATCGATACTTATTGTTTCAGTATAATTATTATTTTGGCATTATTAATAGCCATAAATTATCTTTTTACAAACTTAATACTACTCCCTCCGTCCCAAATTAACTGCTCAATTTTGACCTTTTTAAGTCAAATTGACTATTTTTAGAATTAATAATTAAGCATATATAAATATATTTCTAAAATTATAAAAATTAGGATTAGTAATAAATTGTATATACTTTCTTTTGGTTATAATCTCTTCACCTATATTTTAGCAAAAATAGTAAAAAGATTAGTTTTAAAAATGGTCAATTTGACTTTAAAAAGTCAAAACTGAGCAGTTAATTTGGGACAGAGGGAGTATTATTTAGAGCATCTTCAACAGCCTTTTTAATCACTTTGGGATGCTCAAATATGTGAGTCACATTAGAAAAATTCTCTCCAACATCCTCTTCAAACTGCCATGTAGGTCAACAAACATTTTTCTCACTCTTTAAATATGTAACCTCTTTCTCACTCTTCAAATCTACAATTACATGCTAAAAATATTTATTACGCTTGATGTATAGCTCATTAAATTGAAGAGACTGATGAGATAAAATATAAAAGTAGCAAATAATACTTTTCAAATTGTCACGTAAGTCAACAAATATCAATTTAAAAAAGTTTATTTTGCTATTACTCTTGGAGATGATATACTTTTGAGGTAAACTTGCTATGTTATACTCACTCCGTTTTTAAAAGAATGAATAAAATATAATTTGCACACATATATAAAAAGTAGAAATAGAGCAAAAAAAATTTAAAATTTATTTTAGTGGTAAAGTGATAAGTACTTTTATTTTATTTTTATATTATTAGACCCTATTAAATGATATATTTTTCATTCACTTTATGTATTTTATTTTATTTTTTAGGAACAAAAATATTTTTTTTGGGGACGGAGTGAGTATTTGGTTTATATATTATTAGATATCCTTTTTATGGATAAAATGTGTTTTATTTGAAGATATACTTTGAAAAACGAAGGGAATATTATTTAAAAATTTAAATAAACTATTTTAAAGGGAGTATTATTTAAAATTTTATTATTTCAAAGTTTAAATAAACCACAATTATTTTGAATTTTTAAAACATATTTAATTAATTTCAAACCATCAAAAGATGAAAAGGGTGAGTGGGATATAATATATCAAGTTGCTATTTGCTAACATGGGATTTGTTGACTTTAGGGTTTAATGATATAGGGTCAGGATTAGGTAAGGACTCCCTTACTTTGTTAAAATGCGGATTTTTTTTTTTTTGATTTTTTTTGATTTTTTTTAATAACTAAAAAAAAAAGTTTAATATTTTATGGAACTGAAAATTTTTCATAATACAGTGTTTTAGATGTGATTTGGATACGTATAACAAAAATATGTATGTACAGTCTGGGCAGACTGTACCACCACTTTTTGGTATAGGTATTCAAAACACGCCCAAAACATTATATTATGGAAAAATTTCAGTTCCATAAAATATTAAATATTTTTTTAGTTGTTTAAAAAAAACCAAAAAAAAAATCAAAAAAAAAGTCTGTATTTTAACAAAGTAAGGGAACCCTCACCTGATCCGTTCTGTAATGATATAATAACGATTAAACAACTAGTATATATTTGTGAATAAAAAAAAAGGAAAAGGATAAGATATGGGTGGCTGGCTGAGGTGGCATATTCGTCACACGTCAATTTATGGGCCCACACCGCTTCTTTATTTTAGCTCTTGAATTCAACAACACTTTTCATTTGATTTCTGTTTTTTTTATTTATTTGGCCATCTTTCTTTGTATTATGATGATGTTATTCATAACATGGGATGTCCCACTCTTGTTGGACAAACTAGCCAAACCGTCCAATTGATTTAACTAGTGATCGTCCAATCTCTCATTCTCTCCCTCGCTCTCAAGAACTGCTAAAAAAGATGAAGGAAAAGTCGTCTGGATAATGTGAGAATAATATTTTAGGGAATGAATATTTCCACCATCGTTTTTAATATTTCTACATGTAGGATACCCTTTTTCAACTGTGATTTGATTAAAAAGTGAGTCTTACGTGTAAAAATATTAAAAATTATTTTAGATTTATTTATTTTCTATTTATAATTTTAGAGTAATATTTTATTAGTGATATTTTATACTAAATAATTTATATATCGATAAATTTAATGACAAATTTGTATCGCAACTAATGTAGACTACTAAACGATAAAAATAGAATAATGTTATAAAACTTAGCAAAGTATATAAAGATACTCTTATAATTGCTGCATAATTTTAGAGATAATAAGCAAGAGAAAAGAGAGAGAAATTCTTCAGAGAATTCTTATTTTTTTTCTTCTTCAAATCATCTTCTTTATATAGGCAAGAAAAGAGAGGAAGAAGAGAAGGGAGTCACGGGAGGCTAGGAGTCACGGGAAGCTAGGAGGGAAACAATTCATAATACTTCTCCTGATTTCCTACGATAGAAGATTATGTCTTATTAAAAACCTTGTTAAGAAAACCCAGTGGGAAAAACTTAACGAAGGGAAAAAGAGTACATATCTTTTACATAAATATCTTTTAATTGACTGTCTCGTTAAAACCTTGTCAGGAAAAACTCATTGGGATAAAAACCGTGACTAAGAAAAAACAGTATAGCCTTCCCCTCAAAAGGAATTCATTACTCCTTGATGAAATGTTGTCATAAGTCTTCCAGTAAACACATTCCGATCCTTTTCTGAAGTTTTTCAAACGTTGCATTTGGTAGCGACTTTGTGAATAAGTCGGCTAGATTATCACATAATCGAATTTGATGCACATCTATATCACCCTTCTTTTGTAGCTCATGTGTGAAGAAGAATTTAGGTGAAATGTGCTTTGTTCTATCTCCCTTGATGTACCCTCCTTTAAGTTGAGCAATGCATGCAGCGTTATCGTCATACAGAATTGTAGGAATGTCTTTGATTGATGGTAATCCACATGACTTTTGAATATGCTAAATAATTGATCTCAACCAAACACACTCTCTACTTGATTCATGTATAGCAAGAATCTCGGAGTGATTTGAAGATGTAGCTGTCATGGTTTGTTTTATGGATTTTCAGGATATAGTCGTGTCACAATATGTAAATACATAACCTGTTTGTGATCTTCCATTGCGTGGATTTGATAAATATCCTGCATCGGCATATCCAACCAATTGCGACGTTGAATTTCTTGGATAAAATAACCCAAGATTTATACTTCCACTGAGGTATCTAAAAATGTGTTTGATCCCATCCCAATGTCTCTTAGTAGGAGAAGAACTATATCTTGCTAACAAGTTGACAGCAAAAGTAATATCAGGTCGTGTACAATTTGCAATATACATAAGAGCACCTATTGCACTTAGGTATGGAACTTCAGGTCCAAGAACTTCTTCCCCACTTTCCAGAGGCCGAAATGGATCTTTATCAACTTCTAAAGATCGAACAACCATCGGGGTAGTCAAAGGATGAGCTTTATCCATATGAAAACGACTGAGAATTTTTTCAGCATATGTGGATTGATGAACAAAAACTCCAGCTGCTAAATGCTCTACTTGTATTCCCAAACAGAATTTTATCTTTCCAAGATCTTTCATTTCAAATTCATCCTTTAAATAAGCAGCAGTTCTTGCGAGTTCTTCAGGAGTACCTACAAGATTCAAATCATCCACATATACAACAATGATGGAAAATCCACTTTGTGATTTTTTAATAAAAACACATGGAAATACTTGATCATTTATATATCCATCTTTTATTAAATAATCACTAAGTCGATTATACCACATACGACCAGACTGTTTCAACCCATACAATGAGCGTTGTAACTTGATTGAATATATGTGACGTGGCCTTTGTGATTCAGCCATTTTCAATCCTTCAGGGATTCTCATGTAAATCTCAATGTCAAGTGAGCCATATAGGTATGCTGTTACAACATCCATCAGACGTGTTTCCAAACCTTCCATGGTTGCCATACCTATCAGAAAATGAAAAGTAACTCCATCCATTACTGGAGAGTATGTATCCTGATAATCAATACCACGTTTTTGTGAAAATCCTTAAGCTACAAGTCGGGATTTGTATCTCACAATTTCATTTTTTTTATTTCTCTTTCGTACAAATACCCATTTGTTTTCAACTGGGATTACACTCATCGGTGTTTGGACTACTGGTGCAAATACTTCTCTTTTCAACAGAGATTGTAGCTCAGTTTGAATAACATCTTTCCATTTTCGATAATCTTTTCTTTTCTGACATTCTTCCACGTTTTGTGGTTCAGGATCCGTTTCAGGAATCAAAGTACTATCTGATGCTATAGAGAAAGTAAATATGTCATCAATCATGACTTTACTTCGATCCCATATTTTCTCATCATGTACATAATTTATTGAGATCTCTTGGTGTTCATCTCTTATCCCTTCACTGAGATTTTGAACCTCTTCTAGGGCTATTCCCACTCTTGGAATAAGTGCTACTTCTAGAGCGGGTATTCCTTCTGGGATTCCCTTCTTTACTTTTGATTTTCGTGGTACAATGTCTTTTGCACCAACCGGTCTTCCACGCTTCTGGCGTGGTTTAAATTCTTCTATTACCTTATTCGTCAATTCTTCAGGAATTAATTTTTAAATAGGTATTTCTATCCTTGCTGGAGTATTCACTGCAGGTGTATGTGACTTTATTACTTTTCTAGCATCATTAAATGCATCTGGTATTTGATTTGCAATATTTTATAAATGAATAATTCTTTGAAATTCAATTTCACATTATCCTGTACGAGGATCAAGTGAATTTAAATCTGATGCATTCCATGATATTTCAGAGGGTTTTTTATTTAAAACTTTCCCTCCTCCTAATGGTGGAAATATAGATTCATCAAAATGACAATCTACATAACGTGCAGTAAAAACATCTCCAGTTAAAGGTTCAAGATATCTGATAATAGAAGGAGAATCAAAACCAACATAAATACCTATTCTTCGTTGGGCTCCCATTTTAGTTCTTTGTGGAGGTACAATTGGAACATATACCACACTTCCAAAAACTTGAAAGTGTGATATGTTGGGTATCTGTCCAAGAACTAACTGTAAAGGAGAAAATTTATGAAGAGTCGTTGGTCTTACTCGAATGATGGTTGAAGCATGAAGAATTGCATGACACCAAACTGAGGTAGATAAGTTAGCCCTTAACATTAATGGTTGTGCAATTAGTTGAAATCTTTTTATTAAAGATTCAGCTAAACCATTTTGTGTATGAATATGAGGAACTGAATGCTCAATAGAGATTCCAATAGTCATACAAAAATTATTGATGAAAATTCAGCTACGTTATCAAGTCGAATTGACTTGATTGGATGATCCGAGAACTGAGCCCGTAACTTGATTATTTGAGCAAGAAGTTTTGATAAGGAAAAATTTCGAGAAGAGAGAAGACAAACATGAGACCATCTAGTTGAAGCATCTATTAAAACCATGAAATATCGGAATGGGCCAGACAATGGGTGAATAGGTCCACAAATGTCTCATTGAATTCTCTCTAGGAATTTTGGGGCTTCTTTATAAATTTTTACTGGTGATGGTCGAACAATTAATTTTCCTCGAGAACACGCAGCACAAGGAAATTCACTACTAGGAAAAACTTTTTTATCTTTAAGAGGATGACCAGTAGAATTTTCAATAATATGACGCATCACAGAAGTACCTGGATGACCGAGTCTTTCATGCCAAAGCATAAAGGATTTGGGATCTATGATTTTTGGAATTATAACATTATGAGACTCAATTGCTCTAATTTTCATAATATATAATCCAGAAGAATTTGAATGAAGTTTTTCTAGGATATTCTTTTTTCCAAAGAAAGTAGAAGTGATGAGAAGATATTCAATATCATTTTCATTAGTTGTTTCAATATGAAAACCATTCAGTCGAATATCTTTAAAACTAAGCAAATTTCTTCTTGATTTACTAGAATATAGAACATCTTTGATAAAAACTTGTGTCTCATTTGGTAGTAAGAAACTAGCTTTTCCAAATCCCTCGATTAAATTTGATGTGCCAGATATAGTTCCTACATTTCCCTTAGCTCTGATCAGTTGTGAAAAATATTTCTCACTTCGAAGGATTGTATGAGTTGTTGCACTGTCTGCTAAACATATATCCTCCATAACCATTAAAAATGGTCTGGCACATATAAAAACATAAATAAGAAAAGTTACATTTCAAATATAATTTTATTCATGAGAAACACATACAACATATAGAATGAAAACTAATAATATTATACATGCAGGGTGTTTAATTAAAATAAGAAATTAAACGATATTCCAAAAGATACATTTAGAAGGTTCGGTAATATCAACAACCTTTTCCTCAATGTTGGTCATTGGTGGAACATCAACAATATTCAATTGATGATTAACAAAGTTTGTTTCTGTCTCCATTATTTTGTTCTTTTGAGACTCCTGGAATAAATTAACCAGATGCCTCGGCGTACGACAGGTACGCGACTAATGCCCTTTGATCCCACACCTAAAGCAAACATCTGGCTTGTTCTTTATCGGTGCTGCAGTTTCTTTATTTTTACCCGACCTAGACACTTGCCACTTCTTGTAAGACCCCAAATTTTATGAAATAAAAGTATTCAATTTTTCTTATAATTACTATTCAGTAAATGGTTAAATTGATAAAAGTTAATTTAAGGGTGATATATAAATTTTTTTTCAAAATACACAAGTGGTTATAAAATATTCATTATTGTCGGGGAATATTCGTTTGGTCGTGGAATATTCTTTCTGTTGGGGAATATTCGTACGAACGGCGCAGCCATTTGTGGGCCCCATAACAGAATAACTGTCGGATGAAGAAAACGACAAAATTGGGTTTTTATAAATAACGGCATAATTTTTACCGTTAACACTGTTGGAATACCCGGTTGGTAAAATAAAGTAATACGCATTGTTGCACAGTAGCACACGGTATTACACAGTATTTTTGAATTATTGATTCTTACGTAAGAAGGCACTACTCAAAATTGTTACAGTAATTACTGTTCAATATTTTATTGATTCAAATTGCAGCGTTGATATTTTATATTATTGTTGTTTCAATAATTATCACTGCACAATATTTCTCATTATCAGATCAATAATTCGTATTATTTGAATAATATTATTAGATAGCATTATTGGCAATGTATAAAAATTTCTGTCAAGGAGAGGTTTGGTCACCTAATTGCGCGCCAGTAAGGAGAAATTCTTATTGGAAAGCCCCCTATTTCCTGGGAACGGCCTGGTGTCATAATTGTGATTCTGTAATATTATTTAAGAATAATTAATTATTGATTCATATGATAAGGAAATATTTATTTTATGTGGATATAATTGATGAATATATTATTTTATGTGGATATAATTGAAAGAATTAATGCTGAGGTGTTTTATCAGTATTTTGTCGGACTGGAAGAATTAAAAATCATCCGTTTGTGAATTTCGGATAATTTCTGTTTGGAATTTGAAAAAATTTTCTTCTGCAAAGTTGTAGAGAATTGAAATTCCTATAAAAACTCGCAAGATTCAAATTTTCTAACAAATGGGCTATTTATTGTGAATTATTGAAGTTCCGGAGTTCCGAAATAATTGATTTTTGAAAGTTTTAATTATTTTATTTAAGAAAAACATTTTTGTGGTTGTTGGCACATAGGTGGCTGATGTTTTTGACCAAAAAAGGCTGCTAAGGAATTAAGAAAAATAAATTAATATTTTATTAATTTAGTCTACTTTGGCGTTTTAGCATTTTCCTATAAATAGAGGACTAAGTTAGAATTGAAAATCACACCAGAAACAAGTTTTTTCTCTTTCTCTCTATAGATTATTGAGTGTATTTTATGAGTATTTAGATACTTTGTGAGTTGCTATTTAGTAAAAGTTTCCTTCGGTTTTTCATCCGATATTCCAGTTAGAGGTACTGCTCTCTTGAGGTAAGGGATTTTAAGGGTTATTATGTTTTTCAGTTCGTACTTCTTCCGTCCTTCAGAAAATTTTGGAAAAATTTGAAATGATATTTTGATTAGTTTTATTGATTATGTCCAAAAATGGCAATTTTTGGATGTATAGATTAAGAGTTATGAATTTTACGGGAAAAGACTATTTTAAAAGTAACCACTTATAACTCCTTGTGGTTAACTCCAAAATTGATGAAATTTTTATTGGGAGTACATCTATAAAATATCAGTGTACTATGTGAATTTCAGAATTTTTGGATAAAAGTACAATTTATGATAAATGTCTAAATATTCGGCGATTTTGGCCATATGAAAAATAGTAAATGAATTTTAAAAATTCTAAGAAAAATATATGTTCAATATGGGACTATATTCTGATAAATCCCAGAAAAGAAGTATTTTTGGAACTGATTTGGTATTTTTCATTAAAATGGACTAGTTATAAATAAATGATTAATATGTTATGTGAAGGAAGAAAATTGGAAAATAGGATTTTATGGCTTGAGAATCCTATATGAGGTATATGCAGATTTTTGATGAGGGTTTTGATTATTGGTGATGAAATCTTATGAGTTTAGCATTTTAAGATGATTAAATGCATTAATTAGTAAAGTGTAAACAATTAAAATAAATTGTTTATAAATTTAAGAAATGTTATTACAATATCATTATATCGAAATATTGGTATGGATTTTATTGTGAAATTTCTACCTTTTTCATGTTGGGGTTACTATTCATGAGTTACTATTCACGAGTCACTATTCCTGAGTTACTATTCATGAGTTACTATTCACGGGTACTATTCACGATAAAATTGGTTTCTTTTTCTAACCAAATTATAGTTGATTTATGAATATTACTCTTGAGATTAAAACTATATGTTGATCATATTATTTTTATTATCATATATAACATTTTTATAACCCTAATGATGATATTTCTCTTTGACTTGAGTGTAAAGATGGGTAGATTTTTGGTATGATCATGACTATGGGTTCTCTTTGGCTAGTAATGCAAAGATGAACATGTGTTGAGATGAACATGACCAACTGGTGATACAAATGAATATCTTTGACCATAGTGCAAAGATAAAATTATTAGTATGATTATGAACAGGAAATGTGATTTGGTGTAACCATGATCTTTGATGTTTCAGGTAAAAATAGGTGATGAAAAATTATCTTTGTCCTGGTTGAGAAGAGGAATTTAGAACTACAATTATGATTATGAGTTATTCATATGATTGTGGACCAGAATTGTTGATTGATGTTACAGGGATAAAATATTGTTGGTGGATTTTTAACATGGAGAAGATAATAGACTTCATAGTATATTTGACTCTTCTAATAGATTGCTCGTTTCGCTGCAACTATGGTTGAAAATTTTTATCCTTTACCATATATTCTAAATATCTGATTTATTATTGATGAAGGCTATTGATAATTTAATTATCTTTAGTCATGATATTCTTTACTTAGCTAGTTGTGCTCACCCTTTTGCTTTACAATTCCTTTCAGGTAATAAAAGTGTAGCTGGGTCGAGTGGGGGATAATAGGGGAATAGAACGGTGGTCTATAGGTGTTGAGGGTGAGGCGAACCCAACGTTGGAAGGGTATTTTGTCACTATCATATAAGATGTCTAATGACATACAATCTCGTATCATCATAAGACAGAGATGTGCTCATCCACTTGCTGAGTATATATACGAGTACTACCTATATAATCTTGGTGTTTGTTTGAAGTATAATTCTCAATTAGTGACAGTGGAGATAATGATATGTCAAGAGAAGACTTACCATTGGAAAGAATACGATAGTAATCTTCTTATTTTTCTTTGGAGTCTATTGGGTCAACCAAGGATAATTCTGTGGCCATATGATATGTATCATAACCTAGAAGCATGACCTCCCATGTAAGAAGGTTTCTTTGAGCACTTCCCAAAGATTTTAGTTTCTAAAACAGTTTTTGACTATACCTTTATGTAAGGTGTCACTGTGAGGTGCTGTCCACGGTTGGGACATGTGTCACATTTGATATATATTTGTATCCAAATTCACAGTATATGTGTTGTTGTATTTTGAACGACAATTGTTGTAATAAAATTGTAGTTATTTTCTGTACCATGTATTTGGTGACTCAGAATGGGTTGAATGGAATGGACCTATTTTGGGGTTGTCACAGTTGGTATCAGAGCTTAGGGATATGGTTTCTGGCGGAGATCGGGGAATATAACTTGGAGGGGAGAGATTAGTAAATACTTCATTAGTGTGTCCTACCTAAGCTTAAGTTGTTGGTTGGTCATAATATATGGATATTATGTGATATGTTAATTTGTGTAATTAACCCTTGTTTTATGGCAGTATTTGAGAATGGCAGCTGAGAATGCTAACAATGGAGTGAATGAGACTTTGGGAATACCTCTAAACACTAACCTTGATAATGTGATGTCAGGCGAAGAAGGAATTAGAGATATCTATGTGGTGAGTGAAGAATTGATAGTTGCACCCGAGATAGTCACAGAGGTAACAACTGAGAGTGATGAAGAAGAGGAAAAAGAGGTACCTGAGGAGAGTTTATTAGAGGTATTATATGATCAAAATGTAGAATTTCAAAATCGTATTCATGAGTTAGAAGAGCAGGCTGAAGAACTACAGGCGGTCGTGGAACTAAAGGATGCAACAATTCAAGCTTGTGTTACCCGATATGTGATGCTTGAACAGAAGCATTCTTTGGCAGAGTATAAGATGATAAAGATGGAATCTGAGCTGAAAGAAGAAAATATTGAACGAGTAAGAATGAGTGATGCATGGGTAAAAGCCACACGACACGTGGATATTGTGGAAAGAGATGTCCGATCTAAAAAGTCTAAAATAGATGACATGAATTTCTCTTTTTGGAAAGCAATTGGGAGAACCCAACATCGAGTTTTGAATTACCCTATACATAGCGGTCAACCTAAATTCGATATGGATCGAAGATTGATGATTCAGATTATGAAATAGGAGTACGACGAGGTAGTTGAGGGAGAAATATGTCCTATAGAAAAATATATTCCAACGGTAGTGATGACGCCAAATGCTGCCTCAGACAAGTCAAAGCCGGGTAGTTCGAGGGATGACGGTTGTCATGACTTCCCAACAAATGAGGAACCCAAATGAAGTTATCAAGGGAGATGAGCAATGGAGAAATCATGATGACCAGGGAGATAGAATCTGAAATGGAAGCAAGGTATTCTCAATTTTTTGAAATACCAGGTACGTAAATTTCGGGGATGAAATTTCATAAGGAGGGGAGATTGTAAGACCCCGAATTTTATGAAATAAAAGTATTCATTTTTTCTTATAATTACTATTCAGTAAATGGTTAAATTGATAAAAGTTAAGTTAAGGATGGTATATGAATTTTTTTTAAAATACACAAGTGGTTATAAAATATTCATTGTTGTCGGGGAATATTCGTTTAGTCGTGGAATATTCTTTCTGTTAGGGAATATTCGTACGAACGGCGCAGCCATTTGTGGGCCCCATAATAGAATAACTGTCGGATGAATAAAATGACAAAATTGGGTTTTTATAAATAACGGCATAATTTTTACCGTTAACACTGTTGGAATACCCGGTTGATAAAATAAAGTAATACGCGTTGTTGCACAGTAGCACACGGTATTACACAATATTTTTGAATTATTGATTCTTACGTAAGAAGGCACTACTCAATAATTGTTACAGTAATTACTGTTCAATATTTTATTGATTCAATAATTGCTGCGTTGATATTTTATATTATTGTTATTTCAATAATTATCACTGCACAATATTTCTCATTATCAGATCAATAATTCGTATTATTTGAATAATATTATTAGATAGCATTATTGGCAATGTCTAGAAAGTTCTGTCAATGAGAGGTTTGGTCACCTAATTGCGCGCCAGTAAGGAGAAATTCTTATTGGAAAGCCCCCTCTTTCCTGGGAACGGCCTGGTGTCATAATTGTGATTCTGTAATATTATTTAAGAATAATTAATTATTGATTCATATGATAAGGAAATATTTATTTGATGTGGATATAATTGATGAATATATTATTTTATGTGGATATAATTGAAGGAATTAATGCTGAGGTGTTTTATCAGTATTTTGTCGGACCGGAAGAATTAAAAATCATTCGTTTGTGGATTTCGGATAATTTCTATTTGGAATTTGGAAAAATTTTCTTCTGCAAAGTTATAGAGAATTGAAATTCATACAAAAACTCGAGAGATTCGAATTTTCTAACAAAGGGGCTATTTATTGTGAATTATTGAAGTTCCGGAGTTCCGAAATAATTGATTTTTGAAAGATTTAATTATTTTATTTAAGAAAAATATTTCTGTGGTTGTTGGTACATGGGTGGCTGATGTTTTTGACCAAAGAAGGCTGCTAAGGAATTAAGAAAAATAAATTCATATTTTATTAATTTAGTCTCCTTTGGCGTTCTAGCATTTTCCTATAAATAGAGAGCTAAGTTAGAATTGAAAATCACACCAGAAACAAGTTTTCTCTCTCTAGATTATTGAGTGTATTTTGTGAGTATTTAGATACTTTGTGAGTTGCTATTTAGTAAAAGTTTCCTTCGGTTTTTCATCCGATATTCCAGTTAGAGGTACTGCTCTCTTGAGGTAAGGGATTTTAAGGGTTATTATGTTTTTCAGTTCGTACTTCTTCTGTCCTTCAGAAAATTCTGGAAAAATTTGAAATGATATTTTGATTAGTTTTATTGATTGTGTCCAAAAATGGCGATTTTTTGATGTATAGATTAAGAGTTATGAATTTTACGAAAAAAGACTATTTTAAAAGTAACCGCTTATAACTCCTTGTAGTTAACTCCAAAATTGATGAAATTTTTATTGGGAGTACATCTATAAAATATCAGTGTACTCTATGAATTTCAGAATTTTTGGATAAAAGTACAATTTATGATAAATGTCTAAATATTCGACGATTTTGGCCATATGAAAAATAGTAAATAAATTTTAAAAATTCCAAGAAAAATATATGTTCATTATGGGACTATATTCTTCTAAATCCCAGAAAAGAAATATTTTTGGAACTGATTTGGTATTTTTCATGAAAATAGACTAGTTATGAATAAATGAGTTAAATATGTTATGTGAAGGAAGAAAATTGGAAAATAGGATTTTATTGCTTGAGAATCCTATATGAGGTATATACAGATTTTTGATGAGGGTTTTGATTATTGGTGATGAAATCTTATGAGTTTGGCATTTTAAGATGATTAAATGCATTAATTAGTAAAGTGTAAACAATTAAAATAAATTGTTTATAAATTTAAGAAATGTTATTACAATATCATTATACCGAAATATTGTTATGGATTTTATTGTGGAATTTCTACATTTTTCATGTTGGGGTTACTATTCACGAGTTACTATTCACGAGTTACTATTCATGAGTTACTATTCACGAATTACTATTCACGGGTACTATTCACGATAAAATTGGTTTCTTTTTCTAACCAAATTATAGTTGATTTATGAATATTACTCTTGAGATTAAAACTATATGTTGATCATATTATTTTTATTATCATATATAACATTTTTATAACCCTAATGATGATATTTCTTTTTGACTTGAGTGTAAAGATGAGTAGATTTTTGGTATGATCTTGACTATGGGTTCTTTTTGGCCAGTAGTGCAAAGTTGAATTGTTGACTGGTATGATCATGACCATTGAATTTGTAATTGAATATCTTTAGCTTAAGTGCAAAGGAGAATTGATCAACATGGTTATAATTATTGTTTATATAAATTCTGAAATGATTATATATTTCTTTGAGATAATAATATTAAATGGCCTGTAGTGCAAATATGAACTGTTGATGAATATATTTGGCCTGTAGTGCAAATATAAACTGTTGAGAAATATCTTTGGCCTTTAGTGTAAAGATGAATTGTTGATGAATATCTTTAGCCTGTAGTGCAAAGATGACATGTTGTTGAATATCTTTGGCCAGTAGTGCAAAGATGAACATGTGTTGAGATGAACATGACCAACTGGTGATACAAATGAATATCTTTGGCCGTAGTGCAAAGATGAAATTATTAGTATGATTATGAACATGAAATGTGATTTTGTGTAACCATGATCTTTGATGTTTCAGGTAAAGATAGGTGATGAAAAATTATCTTCGTCCTGGATGAGAAGAGGAATTTAGAACTACAATTATGATTATGAGTTATTCATATGATTGTGGACCAGAATTGTTGATTGATGTTACAGGGATAAAACATTGTTGGTGGATTTTTAACATGGAGAAGATAATAGACTTCATAGTCTATTTGACTCTTCTAATGGATTGCTCGTTTCGCTGCAACTATGGTTGAAAAGTTTTATCCTTTACCATATATTCTAAATATCTGATTTATTATTGATGAAGGCTATTGATAATTTAATTATCTTTAGTCATGATATTCTTTACTTAGCTAGTTGTGCTCACCCTTTTGCTTCACAATTCCTTTCAGGTAATAAAAGTGTAGCTGGGTCGAGTGGGGGATAATAGGGAATAGAACGGTGGTCTATAGCTGTTGAGGGTGAGGCGAACCCAACGTTGGAAGGGTGTTTTGTCACTATCATATAAGATGTCTAATGACATACAACCTCGTATCATCATAAGACAGTGACGTGTTCATCCACTTGCTGAGTATATATACGAGCACTACCTATATAATCTTGGTGTTTGTTTGAAGTATAATTCTCAATTAGAGACAGTGAAGATAATGATATGTCAAGAGAAGACTTACCATTGGGAAGAATATGATAGTAATCTTCTTATTTTTCTTTGGGGTCTATTGGGTCAACCAAGGATAATTCTGTGGCCATATGATATCTATCATAACCTAGAAGCATGACCTCCCATGTATGAAGGTTTCCTTGAGCACTTCCCAAAGATTTTAGTTTCTAAAACAGTTTTTGACTATACCTTTATGTAAGGTGTCACTGTGAGGTGCTGTCCACGGTTGGGACATGTGTCACATTTGGTATATATTTGTTTCTAAACTCACAGTATATGTGTTGTTGTATTTTACACGACAATTGTTATAATAAAATTGTAGTTGTTTTTTGTACAATGTATTTGGCGACTCAGAATGGGTTGAATGGAATGGACCTATTTTGGAGTTGTCACACTTCTGGTGGCCTGAATTGTCGCGATTCTGGAATTTGTTGTTACGATGGCCTCGTTTATTCTTTCGTCCCCAAGGCTTCTTATTATATGACCATCTATTGTCATGTTTATTCTGCTGGAATGACGTGCTGTTAATATCTGGCAATGGGGTAGCACCCGTTGGCCGTACTTGATGGTTTTTCAACAAAAATTCATTATTCTTTTCTACAACAAGGATGATAGACAAAAAGTCACTGAATTTTGTGAACTTACTCTGTCTATATTGCTGTGACAGAATCATGTTGGTGGGATGAAAAGGTTAGAGTGTTTTCTCTAACATTTGGGTTTCAGAAACTGGATCTCCGCACAAAGCCAAAGTAGAGGTTATTCTATAAACATTGGAACTATATTCCGTAATTGATTTGTAATCTTGTAGCCTTAAATTAAGCCACTCAAATTTGGCATTAGGGAGAACAACCAATTTTTGGTGATCAAATCTTTTCTTCAGTTGTGTCCATAAAGACAAAGGATCTTTGACTGTTAAATACTTAGTCTTTAATCCTTCATCAATATGGTGACGAAGAAAAATTATGGCTTTTGCATTTTGTGCCGAAGTTGCTGTATTTCCTGATTCAATGGTCTTTTCTAACTCATTTGCTCCAAGGTGCAATTCTGCATCAAGTGCCCAAGCCAAATAGTTGTCTTCAGAGATTTTTAAAATAGAAAAATCTATTTTTGTCAAGTTTGCCATCTATTCTGGGTTAAAACACAATTATTATTTATTAAAACAATAAATAATTGCATGTATGATATATATATATATATATATATATATATATATATATATATATATATATATATATAAACTAAATCACGACTTCAAGTGGTGATAAAGTGTAAATATAAATAATATAAATATTCTTATATTTATGTTATTAGCATAATGCAAATGTATCTTTACCTGACATGCGGTAGTTCGCATATAGACAGGTTATTCTAACAAAATAATAAATAATGGAATAACAGAAGAATTTCACAATGCATACAGTAGTCCGCGTAGACAAGTTATTCCAACATAAATAATAAAGAATGAAATAACGGAAGGATTCACCATGCGTGCGATAGACTGCACAGACAGGTTATTCCCAACAGAATAATAAATAATGGAACCAGGTCATGCGTAAATGCACCGACATGATATTCCGACAGAATAATAAATAATGGAACCAGGTCCGGCGTAAACGCACAGACAAGATATTCCGACAGAATAATAAATAATGGAACTAGGTCCGGCGTAAACGCACAGACAGGATATTCCGACAAAATAATAAATAATGGAATAACAATAGAATTTAATGGCAATTATAAGAATAAAATTATATTATTGGTAGAATTGCCAAACCGGTAGTATAATAATAAATTGCAAGAATTTAATTTTACCGTCTCAGTTGGTTAGAGCTCGTGCTGATAACATGTTATAAAACTTTAGCAAAGTATATAAAGATACTCTTATAATTGCTGCATAAATTTAGAGAGAATAAGCAAGAGAAAAGAGAGAGAAATTCTTCAGAGAATTCTTATTTTTTTTTCTTCAGATCATCTTCTTTATATAGGCAAGAGAAGAGAGGAAGAAGAGAAGGAAAGGAGAAAGGAGTCACGGGAGGCTAGGAGTCACGAGAAGCTAGGAGGGAATCAATTCATAATAAATAATAATATATGTATTTTTATTAAGGTTTTCAAATCTGAACCGGTCATTGAATCAAAAAAGTTATCGAGTACATATATCATTGGTTCAACCAGTGGTTGAACTGTTATTGACCTAATGACGTCATTAATATATAAAAATATATATTATTAGTAATTAATAAAATTTAAAAAAATATCGTTTTAATAAATTAAAACATAATAAAGTTGAGTTACAATATTACTAAAAATAGTTAATTTTAATATTAAAAAAATTTTGGTACATAAAATTTTTATTATATAATTAAAAATCGGTTCATTGGGTCAATTAACCAATTTTACCTGTTAAACCACCGGTTCGACTAGTGGTGAACCTGAACCGATGGTTCAACCAATTTTGACAAAATCAACTAAACCGGTTCAAATCGGATCGAATTGCTAATCGGTTACAATTTTTACCGATTGAACCTGCGATCCAGTCCGGGTTTAATAACCATGGTTCTTACTTTATTCTCTCATATTCTATATATCCACATACGTTGGTAATTATTATTGACATAAATTTGTTGTCATTATACTACCTCCATTCCATAATAATTGACTTTTTAGAGGAAAAAATTTATTCTAATTTATTTGTCGTTTATAATTTTTTATGAGAATAAATTATTTAGTTTCCTATATCACCCCTAACTTCTCTCATTGTCTCGAAAAAATTCGCTCTTATATTAATAGTTTTCAATTTCTCATAAAGAGGTAGTGATGAAATTTTATACAAATTTTAATTCTTAAATGATAGTATTAAATAATTTTCTTAATTCATGCGCATAAAACTAGAACAACTATTATTATAAAATGGAGGTAATATATACTTGTTTCAACTACATTTTAAACTTGTAACTATATTTATTACTTTAAATACATAATTATTTCTTTCACATTATCAACGATCATTTCAATATTAAATAAGTAGAGTGACACACATATGATTCAATAATATATTATGTTTTAAAATATAAGATTATTGATGAATTTTTAGGAATTAAGAGATATTTTTAAATTTATTTATATGATTCATTGAAAATTATAAATAATAAATTTTATACAAAAAGAAGAAAAATTTAGCATGCTCAAATAATTTATTAAAATTAATATTATATATATATATATTATTGAAATAGTATAAACAAAAATTTCAAAAGTTGTTTGTAACATGGCTCACCAGAACCGGCATAATTGATGATAGTATAAATTAATCTAATATTCTCAAACTAGTTGGGTCCCGTGCCTCCGGCACTGTATGAACGGTGGGATTTATCTCAAATTTTGAACGGTTCAGATGATTTATTGAGTGAGCGAGAAATTCAAAATCATTTATATTTTATTAGATAGATATAATACTATAATTTTATTACTGCGTCACTACCATTAAGTTAAAAACGCATTAAATTTTTTAAAAATAATTGAAGTTTGCTAACGTCTCTTTTTGCGGAAATGAGGAGTACCATTGATTAATTGTCCACAAAAAATTTGAAACACTCGACAAAGAACAAGATTTGGGTTTTCCTGTCCTGTTCAACACCTTCCCTTTTCATCTTTTTGCCAGGGTTTATTTAGAAGTCCAATTTGTTAGGCTTGTATTCATGGTTTTCAGGATCGGTAATCAGAAAAAGTATGCGGTGGATGAGTTATTGTTCCTAGTGCTCGAACTGTTATTGACAGTAATGTCATTAATATATAAAAATATATTTTATTAGTAATTAATAAATTTTTTAAAAAATAATTTTTATGAAATAAAACATAATAAAGTTGAGTTACAATATTACTAAAAGTGGTTAATTTTAATATTAATTTTTTTTTTGTTGAAAAAAATTAAAATTAAAAAACCGGCCAACTAACCGGAGTTTTACCAGTTGAACTACCGATTCGACCAGTGGTCAACCGACTTTTGACCAAAACTGGTTAAGTGGTCTAAATAGGACCGAAGTATGGATCGATTTAAATTTTTATCGGTTTGACCGCCGATTTGATTTGTTAAACCATGCTTGTATTTTCCCTCTTTCCCATCTTCTTTTTAAAACTTTATTATATTAAGTTGTGTTTAAATGCCCAATTTGTTTGACTTGTTATTTTTCCTTATATAATAAACCTTTGAAAGGGAGATGGAAGGAGTTGAAATACACATACAGAGATTAATACCCAAAAGATGAAACCCAAAATTGAACTAAAATATATCTAAACTTTAATAAAATAATGCTAAAACAGGTGCTTATGTGCTCTACCAATAATAAGTGGGTTTTATACCTACAAATCAGGTAAAGTTTGGACTTGATTCTTTGCTAATTTGAGTAGTTTTACTATCGTTTTGCTTGTTTTCTGTGTTTGTGTTGCAGGAATTGGACGGGAGAGCAAAATCAAAAAAAAAAGAGAGGACGAAATCTGCATATTCACTGCCAGAACACCCGTCGGGGCAGGCCTTTACAAGCATAAACACCCGTTGGGGCGGGGGTCACATTCCATCAGAGCTTTTGAACACTCGTCGGGGCCCTGTTCGCAACAGTTACTGAAAGTTTCCAAGATTGAGAAGGATTTTGTAGATCCTTTGATGCTTGATTTTAGACGCAATTTTAGAGAGTATAACAAGCAGAACTAGAGAGGCAAATAAGGATATTTATTCATTATCACAATCAACTGAACCCTAGCGTTTGATCACGAATCGGAGAATTGAAGCAAGGAGGTTAGCACGAGGGATTCAAGACGAACGTGGAGAAGAGCAGTAGATTACGTCACAGTTTTTATATTTTCTCTTCATCTTTAATCTTATATTCAGAATGCTATTCTATTTGTGGATTTTGGTTTCTTACTCAATCATGTTGAACTAATTTTCTTATTTAAGTCTATAATGGATCTTTTTGTGTAACGAATGTAAGGAACGAGATTTTGGTATTTGATTTTAAATACTTATTGAATTAAATAAATATTTTCATTGATTTATTTATTAAGTTAAATAAACATTTGATGGAATTGTTGTAAATTAATTTAATATATTAATTAAATTAATGTTGGATAATTTTATAGTTCGAAGTTTTAATTTAATTGGGATAATTAAATTAAATAAGTTGTTAAATAATTATAATATTGTTCTAATTAAATTTAATAATTAATTGGAGACTTAATAATTTGCTAAAGAAAATTTTAATAAATAAGGATTATAATTATGTGGTAATTTGATTTAATGAGTTATAATGACTTTACTTTAATTGAATTTAAATATTAGAATTTGATTAATTAAAGTGTGACATTTTGTACCATATAATAAGAAGAAAATAAAAATAAACTAAAATGAGCCTTTAAGGAGCTAACCAAACAAGGCCTTGAGAACATGAGATCGGTTGAAGCCATGATGCGCTTAACTGGTGCCCACGTATATCAGTTATATTATATTATACGTACATGTCAGTTCATTTAAACATAAGGCTTAGAAAAATAGAGAAGTGAGGAAGAGAGAACTACATAGAGGAATTGAGAGTCTGTGAAATTTGAGAAGTTAAATTGAAGAAACAAGAAGGAGTTCGAACAAGCAATTCTACATCATGTAATAAAGAATAAACAATGATTAAAGGTAATAATCTCACTTTTAATCTTAGTTTATGTGTTCTTGAGTTTTTTTTCCTTAAAATTGGAAATTAGTTGAATGATTTGTGAAAATAATTGTTACATGTGTTGTAGATGGTCTATAATCTGTTATATGTTGTCTTGAAACGATTTTCAAGAATCAAATTTGTATGAAATATGTTTTAAAGTAAAGATTTGAGTTTTGTGAATATATGTATAAAATGGCTTACTTTGGAGTCTAAATTGGTGGGTTAATTGTGACGCCCCCAAAATCCGAGTCCTTTCGAACAACGAATCCGGTCCGCCACGATACTACTATCGTCAAACTACTTATATTTTCATTCATAACTTAATGAATAAAACTTTACTTATTACGATTTAGAATATAAATTCATTCCATTTCTAGGATCTGCACAATGACCCCAAACTTTTATAAGTTTATAATCTTGGTCATTTACTATTCCTGTATTACATCACATTCGATGTTATATAAATATGCGAAATAATTTAAACTTTTTCAATCTCCTTTGAAAATATATCTTTTTATTGATTCCTTAAATTAATTCAATTACAAATCCCCGAATCAAATTATTCTATGATTCACTTTGTTAGATCCCAGAGGGCACAATAGATCTAGAAGGGGGGGGGGGTTGAATAGATCCTTTTCATTTTAAATACTTTTCTGGTTTATGATGTATTGTTCATATTAGATTATATGACAAACATAGAATCTTTTCAAGCACATCGGAATAAGTAAAAGATTCCCCTCCTTCATTGATATATTCATAATCATACAAACATTGTTCGTTAGGTTAGTTTAGTTGTAAGCAGTTAAAACATACATAGCAGTTATAGCAGTTATAGACATAATGTAAATGACATAATGTAAAAGACACAAGGGGTTTTAAGTGGTTCAGAGACTCAAGCTCCTAATCCACTCTTCTGCTTTCAACTAGCAGGATTTTCACTAAGGAAGGGCAGCACCCTGAATCATTAAGATTCCTTCAAGGCCAGCAGCCTTGGGACTTCAGTTCACTAAGAACTCTTCAAGGCCAGCAGCCTTGGGACTCCTCTATTTCCCTAGGAACTCTTCAAGCCCAGCAGGCTTGGAACTTCGTTTAGTCCCTCTGGACAAGGACCCCTCAGGCCCTGGCTTCTTTGAGTTGTAGTTGTTGTTGTTGGAGTCGGTGCAGAGCTGCTAAGATGTCTTCATGCTCTGAACATCTTCTATCTTTAGCAGCTTCAGCTTGATCATCCTTGAAGAGAAGTTGAGTGTTGCATGATGCTCAGCTTCTTAGATTGCTCAACTACTCCGGATGACCCCTTTGATGAACTACCTTGGAGATCATTCTTCATGGTACTTGATGTCTGCACATGAGAGACTTCTAGGATGACTGTAAGCTCTTCTGCAAGGTACCTAGAAGCTTTCTCAAGCTTGACACCAAGATGGCTTTTGTGATCTCCCTTCTTGCTACTCGATGTGTTCCCATGATGGACTTGCTAAGATGACCATAAGCTCTTCTCTATTGTACTTAGAGTCTTCCCATGATAGACATCCAGATGGCATGATGCTCTTCTTTCTCTCGGCAGTTCAGAACACTCTTCATGTAGTAGAACTCTCACTTCTACATAGTAGAACTCACAATTCTACTTCTTGCTTGATCTGTCTTTTGAGTGTTCTTGGTGGATCGTAGAGTGAGTCTCTGGACTCACTATTACTTAATTCGATCAGTCCACCTTCTCTCCAAAACTCAACTTATTCAACCAACCTTGATCTTTGAAGCTCTTCTACATTTATACATCTTCCCAATCCTTCCGTTGGAAAGTAGCCGTTGGAAGCTATTCAAATGTCTTCACAGATCTCAAGTTACTTGATGTAGACTGCTTGATGTGATATGACATACTTTTTCTGACTCTGCAGTCTACTATTTCACCTACCCTGTCAGATGTATCACTTTACTGTCCTGGGCAGGTCGAAGACTTTATTTCTTCTGATTTCTTGATCAGAGGTTGTCCTTTTGCATCGATGCTCTCAATAAACACTTGTCCGAATTACCCTTCAGATTGAACTGTTGCCAATGCCTCAATCTTCAGGTATCCGAGCTCTACGATTCTGATGCACGTCTTCAGGGACCTGATCGTAGTGTCTTGTTGACTGATTGAGACAACACTACGATCTTAGAAGAGTGTTGATCGGATCTTCAATGTAGAACACCTCTTCCTTGTATTGTGCAGTGCTTCAATACTTCTGTTTGCTTCGACCGTTCTCAGATACTGATGGCCTAATTCCTTGCTCTGGTTCCCTTCTGAATATCAAGACACTTCAGATTTGTGGCGCGTCCAGCTTGCTTTCTCCTGGTGATCTTCCGCTCACTTATCATCAATGAACTGACCCTGCACTTAATCACTTTAGTCTTGCTCTTCAGAAGCTGACCAGTATCTCAGTTCACCTTCCATCAGTTCTTTCTCTGTCTGACAAACACTACGATCCTGGTTGCTTCCAAGATTATTGTCTTCTGTTTTCTTGATAGCAAATGCTTTAGCTGACTTTTTCTTAGTCAACTGCTGAAGTCTTCTTTGAATCATCTTGTGGAAGACTTCATCACGAACGGCCTTTCAACTCAATCTTGATGCTGATTGGTTTGGTGCTTACTTTTTCTGCTAGCCTGCATGTCATTCGTTGAGTGCTCTCTGATTTCCCTTACTGTGGATTACATCTTTGCAGTGCCAACCAGAGGCTTCGTACCTTTGGATATACTGGGAGTTCTCATTCGTTGAGAACCGTATCTGCTCTACGATTCTGACTTAGCATTGTGAGCATTACTGTTGGAGTCGTAGTTCTACACTCTACGATTCAGTTTTGGCTGTGCAGACACTACGATCCTGAAGATCAGATCTTGACACCCTACAATTTCTGCATTCTGCGATTCAGCTTCGGCTGTGCAGACTCTACGTTCCCGAGATCACACTATGATCTTTGACTCTGAACACTATGATCGTAGAGTTAGCTTGGTGATCGTTGAGTACACTCTACGATCGCTGACTTGAGCTTGTTGTCTTCATCTGATCTTGTCCGACTACGATCTCTGCATTTGTTCAGTGGACTCTACGATTGCAGAGTGTGGTCTACGATCCTTGTCTTTGACTTTGGCATCGCTAGACTCTACGACTCTGAGCGTACAGTGCATTTCATACTTAGCTTTTGCAGATTGTCGTTCGACTTATAGGCAGGCTGTCTCTACGATTCAGAACATGACTTCCTCAGTACACTACGATCCTGAGGAGGCTCTTCTCGACACACTACGATCCTTCTTCGTTTCCCCTGGAAGTCTACAAACTCTGAGATCTCACTATCTTGCATACTCCTATTCTGCCTCGATAGCTCCCGAGTTGACTCTGACTCTCCTGGCAGACTACGACTTCTGGTGCAGTGCTCGACGATCAGACAAGCCTGTCTATTACATCATAAGATCAACCTAACAAGCTTGATCTTTCTATATTTATAGTCCTTGTACATCATTTCTTTTTAAGGACTTTACAAAGCCGTTTTGCTTATGTAGGATCAACCTAACATTTTTGATCAATTCATTCTAAGTCCTTGTACATATATTTCTATTATCTATCAAAGGTCTTAACAGCTTTTCTTCATGCAAACATACTTGCATATTCATTCATATATATCATAATCAAATCATATATAAATAGGAATACCATTAACATATTTATTCCTGTCAATCTCCCCCTATTTGATTATGACAAAAACAATAAGTGCATATGCATGTTATGAATGAATCTTAGATACAGTAAGAAGCTGTATTTCTAAACAGTTAATCATGAATGTCATTTATATTAATATGGCAATTATATACATTCAGACATTCTAAATCTTGGATCCAGAACATACTGTCAGACTAGAGATATACCTCCTTGGCTCCATGTATGATTCCAGGATTCTTGTTGATCGGCTACTCATCAGCTGTTGCTTCTTGCTCTTGCTCCCCCTCTGATGATGACCTTCTCTCTTTGCTTGATTTCCCTTCATCATCTTTCTGATCTGGCTCCCCTTCAGCTTTTGTGATCTTGGCATCATCATCTTCAGGCTCCCCCTCAGATGATGATTCTCTATCTGCTGCTGCTTTCTTCTTCTTTGACTTTTTCTCCCTTAACCCTCTGCTCTTCTTTTGGTGCCTCTTGCTCCTCTTCTTTCTTCGTCTCTCTTTCTCCCCCTTTTTGTCATCAATCATTTGGGAGAGCTGCTCCATGTTGGACATAAGCTGCTCCATCAGGTAGGAGGAGTTTGCAACTTCAAACTTTAGCTCTTGCTGTCCGAGTTCAAGTTGCACAGAGAAGGACTGTTTTAGATCGTCAATCTTGTCAGAGAGAGCTTCGATCTGCTTTGCATTTGCCTTCTGAACTTGTAGAGCTTCTGCCTTCTGATCTTGGATGGCCTTCTGATAGATGTTATCTCTCTCTTGGAGTTTGAGAGATACATCAGCCAAGATAGCTTGAAGCTTGTGCTTGAAGGAATCATCTCCTGCTCCTGTCTGCTTTTGTGTTTCTTCAGTGAGCATAGATATCTTCTTGCTTAAATCATCAGAGCTCTTCAGTAGTTCCTGCTCCAAAGCAGTTTGATCATTTTGATTGGCAGCTTCAGGTGGAGCAATGGATTGGACTTTACGATGGTCATCTTTGGACAAATTTTCAAAGGAGTGGATAATCTAAACAACAGTGGAGTACCAATTGCTTGTGGAGGATGATGGAGTGTCTGTTAGCAGTGCTTGATCATAAGGAGACTCCTGAGATTGGATTTGAACATCATAAGCAGTAGAGTGATCAGACTCTATGATCAGCTTCTTGGACATGGTTCTTCTTCCTTCAGAGTCCACTCTATGATCGTAGGGGATGTAGAGATTTCCAGCATGTCGATAGATCTTGAAGTGGGGCTGGTTTGTGATCAGCTTGGTGGAAAACTTCTTCACTCTTGGAAAGTTCTGAGCCACCAGTTCCATGCTTGGAAACTGCTTATAACACCAACTGAAGTAGCTTCCATCTTTTTCAGTAATGGCCTTTAGCAATGGCATCCACTGGAAGAACCATCTCATTAGCAGATCATCAGGGTTGTAGAGAATGGTTGTGCAATCCATTTCCATGTTGTTCCAGTTCTTGACCAAGTCAAAAGAGGTCATTCTTACTATTCTGATCTGCTCACCTCCATGGTTTACCCATCTTTCAGGAGGAGTCTCTGATGGTTCATTGGGAACTTCTACTACTATTCTCCTGATAAATCTTGCAGGTGAGAGAACAGGGTGAAGTTCTGAATTTCCTGATTCCTGATCTTCAGAGTTGGAATCGTTTCCAGCTTCTTCCTTCTCAGAACCAGAGCCATTTAGATCAGCTTCAGCAGAGGGATCATCTTCATGTTGCATTTCATGTTCAGACTCTTCTTGATCATCTCCAACAGAGAGTCCTTCTTGCTGAATTTCATTATCTAAACTTTCTTCATCAAGACTTTCCTTAGATACTTCTTTTTCACTGTTGGCTTTTTCTTCAGCATCGTTTCCTGAGGATACAGATTCATTATCACTTAATTCAATGATGGCATTTGATTGGCCACTGTTCCTTTTGGAGGCAAACTGGGCTTGCAGTCTGTAGCTCTTTCTTCTTTGTGGAGGTTCAACTATCGAAGAGACAAATTCTTCTTCTTCCTCAGTCTCTGACTCCACTTCCTTATCAGTTAAACTTCTTTGAATATCAGCACTGGCAGGGGCAGATTCTTCTTCCTTGTCCTCATCACTTTCTGAGTCATTATGAAAGCTCTCTTGGATTGAGGGGACATGTTCTTCTTCTTCTTCTTGGATAACATTTTCTGACCCATTCTCTGGGCTGGTTGGGGAAGTTGCATTTGGGGATGCACTTTGATCAGAAATTTCTTTTTCTTCATCAGAGTTTCTTCTCTGAGTATTGGCCATGGGGCTAGAGCACCTTTCCTTATCAGCAGATGTATTGATTTGAGAAGCTAAGGCTGGTTTGTCCTCCACCTTAGCTTTCTTGCAGACTGGCCCTTGAAGCAACCTGCTGCTTCTTCTCTTTGTGATCTCAGTAGTTTGGGCCTTTTCTCCTTTACTCTTGATCAAGGAGGAGACTCTCCTTGGTGGGGCCTGGGCTTTCTTCACATCACCAGCTCTTTTCACCACTTTTGATTTCTTCTTAGCTGGTGTGATTTTAGCTGCTTCAGAGTCACTGGACTCAGAGCTCTCCGCCTTTACTGTCTTCCTCTTCTTTACAGAAGCTCTACTACTGCTCCCAGCTGTCAGCCTTTTGTTCTCCTTAGGGTTCTTCTTCCAGTTTTCAAATAGTTGAGGAGACATCACCTTGTGCACATTCAGGGCTTCTCCCTCATCATCCTTGATCTTTCCTCCTAGCTTTTTTTCAGTATGATACTTAACAGCCTTCCATGATATACCTTGGTCAGGGGCTTCTTCTTAGTCTTCTCTACCCATTTGGAGATCTGATCTATCAAGATAGATCCAAAGTCGATTTGTTTCTTCAAAACTATTGCAGACATGATTTTCAACTGCTGGTCGATCACTGTGTCATGTGCAGTGTTATTACATAGTATGCACTTTCCAACTATTTCAGCGAGGAACTCATATTGCTCAGGGAACTCCTTCTTCTTCATGTCCTTGAAACTAGGGTTTCTTTGATATCCCATAATTTCCTTAGCTAATTCAGTGTTGACATCATCAAGGTTCTTTAGGCCTTGGTTAGGAAATCCTAGGCATTGGTTTAGGTTAGAATATTTTAACTTGAGAGACTGACCTTTAACCTTGGTGGTAAGGGTTTCCGAATTTATAGAGACGTTTGAGTAGAACTCTTTAACCAGGTTGCAGTAGACTCGAGTATTTGCTTCAAGGCATTCTGAAAATCCAGCCTTCTTTACAAGCTTGAGAATATCTCTGAACTTCTTTTCAGATTTCTTAAACAATTTGGTCCCAAGCTGAATACCAGTGATCACTTGCCAGTTTTCCATTTTGAGTAGTTTGAAGAATGTGGGTATTAAATATAGAAAGGTTTATGCGAGATGACTGTCTGGTTGGCAAGGCTCTGGAGGTTAACTGATTTGCTCTTGAAAAGCTTTCTAGGGTTTTGAAAATGGGAGGGAGAAAGGTTCGATATCTTTTGGTAACTGTCTGCAGATTTGAACTAGTCTTTATGGCAGTTCCTTCTAACTCTGCATACTCAGTGATGTGTTAATTGTCCATTGGTTGCACGTTGCCCAGTAATGAGCTGTAACTTCCCATAACTTTTCAGTTATCAGAGGAGTGAACGTTTAATTGACGTGGATTTGACCGTTGACCTTTTGATTCGTAGAGTAACATGATGAGATAGCTATAGACTCTACGATTTCATTTGATCAATTTTTGAGAGATGCTGCAGTGGATGGCTTCGTCTTTCCTCCTTACTTTGATGCAGCATAGCTCATTCACTGATGTATTCGAACTTATCTCCTCAATCTTGAATGGCTTAGCAGATGTCTCATTCTTCATACTCCTTGAACTGGAATACCCTTTGGTAGGACTAAGATCGTTGAGTTATCTTCTTCTGTCACTGAGGTTGTACTACGATCGTTTAGACAACGTTACGATTGTTGAGTTTGTACTACAATCGTTTAGACCTCTTCAAGTTCAACTCTACGATCGTTGACTGATTTGGTTCTTTTGAGATGAACTAGATCAAGCATTCCTTCTGGGATGAAGAAGAAGGAATACTTCTAGTCAACTCCAGACTTTGTGTTCCTAAAAACCATGATTTAAAGTATAAAATCATGATGGAGACGCACAACACACCGTTTGTAATCCATCTTGGGAGTACCAAAATGTATCATGATCTTCGACATACATTTTGGTGGGGCAATATGAAGAGAGAGATAACGCTGTTTATGTCAAGGTGTCTAACGTGTCAACGAATCAAGGTGGAGCATCAAGTACCAAAAGGTCCATTGCAACCACTTGAAATTGCAGAATGGAAGTGGAAGCACATTACCATGGATTTCGTTACCGGTCTTCCTAAGGTTTCTCAAGGTATAGATGCGATTTGGGTCATTGTTGATAGATTGACCAAGTCTGCTCATTTCTTACCGATACGAGAAACTTATACACTTGAACGTCTTGCTCGTATGTACATAAATGAGGTTGTAAGATTTCATGGTATGCCAGTATCCATAGTTTCTGATCGAGACCCAAGATTCACTTTAAGATTTTGTTTTAGTTTGCAAAAAGCTATGGGCACGGATTTACGATTTAGCTCGGCATATCATCCTTAGACGGATGGACAGTCGGAGAGGACTATTCAAACTCTTGAAGATTTATTAAGACTTTATGTCCTTGACTTCAAGGGAAGTTGGGACAAGTTCTTACCATTGGTAGAGTTTTCTTACAACAACAGTTATCAAGCAAGTATTGACATGGCTCCATTCGAGGCGTTGTATGGAAGAAAGTGTCGTTCTCCAGTATGATGGGATGAGGTGGGTGAAGCAACATTGTTGGGACCGGAGTTGGTACGTATGACTACGAAAAAGATTCAAATGATCCAAAAACGTATAAAACCTCACAAGATCGACAAAAGAGTTATGCTGATCTTTATTGAAAGAACGTAGAATTCGATATTGGTGACCATGTGTTGTTACGTGTTGCTCCATGGAAATGAATTACGAGATTTGGAAAGAGAGAAAAGCTCAATCCTCGATTTATTGGCCCATTTTTAATCCTTGATCGAATAGGAACTGTGGCCTATAGACTCGTTTTACCGCCAAGTATGTCTCGTGTTCATTACGTTTTTCACATATCCATGTTACGTAAATATGTGGAAGACCCGATCCACATTATTGAGTTAGAACCGGGCGAAATAGCGGAAGATTTGATGTATAAAGAGGTTCCTGTTCAAATCTTGGATAAGAAGGAACATATTCTACGCTCCAAGGTTATACCTCAAGTCAAAGTTTTGTGGAGAAACCACGATATGAAATCAAGGTATCCTTACCTCTTCAATATACCAGGTACGTACCCTAATTTCGAGGGCGAAATTTCATAAGAAGGGGAGATTGTAAAACCCCAACTTTTTGAATAAAGATGAATTTTCTATAAATATTATTTTTGAATATTATACAGTGAAATTGATATAATGTTATAGTTGTGGGTAATATTTATAAATTTTGCAAAGTACGCAAATTGTTATATAATATTCGATTGGTCGGGGAATATTCGTTTTAATAGGGAATATTCGTACAACGGCACAATCATTTATGGACCCCACAACAAAATTATTGTCGGATTGAGAAAATGACAAAAATACTTTATGAAAATAACGACGGAAGTTTTACCGTTAACTGTTGAAATACCCAGTGTTAAAAGTACAGTAATACGCGTGGTTGTATAGTAGCACACGGTATTAATTATTGATGCTTACGTGATAAGTCACTCAGTTTTGTTGGTATTATTAATGTAATAATACAGAAAATCTTTTTATATAAAACAAAATACTTTTATAAAGTTATTCTATAAATAGAATATATTATATTCTATTATGTATAGTGTTGCATAGTGTTTTGCATAGTAAAATCTTTTTATATAAAACAGAATACTTTTATAAAGTTATCTGTTGTATTAGACAATAATTAAAATATATTATATTTTATTATGCATAGTGTTTGTATAGTGCATGCATAGTGTTTGCATAGTAAAATCTTTTATAAAATTATTCATTTTATTAGATTATAAATAGAATATATTATATTTTATTTAAAAAATTTTGTTTTAAATTTGGACCGTCAGATTAAAGTAAATCAATTTGGACCGTTCATGAGTTAGTTACTATGCAGTCCATTTTTCTATAAATAGAAGCTCATTCCTTCATTGTTTTCTTACGAATTCACTGAAACTCTAGAGAGATAAACTATAGAGAGAAAGAAGAAAGTATTCTGCTACTTCACTACTTATATATCCAGTACTCTTCTTCTTAAGATAGGGAATATTATTTGTTGTACTCGTAAGGGGTGTTATTCTTTTGTATTCATGAAGAGAACTTATGTTATTCCATTCTTTATTATTCTGTTGGAATAACCTGTATACGCGGGCTACCATATACTTGGTGACATTCTTCTATTATTCTGTCTTTATTATTTTGTTGGAATATCCTGTCTTTGCGTTTTACGCCGGACCTGATTCCGTCTTTATTATTCTGTTGGAATATCCTGTCTGTGCGTTTTACGCCGGAACTGGTTCCATCTTTATTATTATTCTGTTGGAATATCCTGTCTGTGCATTTTATGCTGGACCTGATTCCGTCCTTATTAGTATTCTGTTGGAATAACCTGTCTATGCGAAGTACCGCATGCATAGTGATTTCTGTTGTTATTCCATTCTTTATTATTTTGTTAGAACATCCTGTCGATGCGAATTTCACCTGACCTGGTTCTGTTATTTAGTATTCTATTGGAATAACCTGTCTATGCGAAGTACCACATGCATGGTGATTTCTTTTGTTATTCCACTAGCTATAACCCGTGCCTGAAGGCACGATGTAACAAAAAATTAAATTAAAATTTGAAAATTATTACATTATCTAAAGACACATATCACTACAACAATTAATACATACTCAATCATCAAAACATATCCAACCACCAAAACATCGAGCTAGTTAACATCAAGAAATTTCGGCAAAATTTCTTTTAAAAATAAATATCCAGAAAATTCTAAACATGTCTACAAAACTTACAATCATCATTACATATCCAAACCACAAAAAAAATTATCATTTCATACCCAAAATCATCATAACCATGTATAATTAGTTAACTTTACAAAATACGGAACAAACAATCATCAACACATATCTAACCACCAAAACATCAAGCTAGTCGCTACTAATTTCAAAAAATTCGACAGAATTTCTTTTAAAAATAGATATCCAGACAAATATAAACATGTCTATAAAACTTACAATCATCCACACATATCCAAACCACCAAAAAAATCATCATTCCATACCCAAAATAATCATAACCATGCATAATTAGTTAAATTTACAAAATACGGAACACACAAAAATACATATATGAAGAAATTAATACATACTCAATCATCAACACATCCAACCACCAAAATATCAAGCTAGTCGCTACTAATTTCAAGAAATTTCGGCAGAGTTTCCTTTAAAAATAGATATCCAAAAAAATCTAAACATGTTTACAAAACTACAATCATCCATACATATCCAAACCACCATAAAAACCATCATTCCATACCCAAAATTATCATAACCATGTATAATTAGCTAACTTTACAAAAGACGAAACATAATAAATACATACATGCAGAAAATAGAGAAACAACATGTTGAGTATAAGACCCTTTACTTTACAGCTTACACCATGTATCTTTCAATATATACCTGAAAATATTTGTAATTTAAAAATTATCAAAATATATGAGCCAAAATTAAACAATTGTAAATCTGAAACATAATGAGAACACATATTTGTATGTAGGGGGAATGAGAGAGAGCTCTGTGTGTGTGGTAGAATAGATAGAGGGTTTGAAATTTGAATAAACTGGAATGAGAGAGAGAGCAGCTGACGTAAACTTGATGTGACATTTGTCTATTTTCTCTCTCCGCTCTGTTTTATATTATAGATTCTTTATTATACTCTGTTGGTTAAAGTTTTGACTTCTATACTCCATGAAATTAGTGGAATATTCTTGATATTTGCGCTTCATCCAATATCTTTTCATGGAAATATTCTTCTGAACATTCTTGAATTTTACTCTACAAAGCAGTATCATGTTGACAATTTGGACATTATTAGTTTCTGGATAAATTAATTCTTGAACTTGTTTTATTGAATTCTTATATCATTATTATCATCCTTATGTTTATATTTTTTGAAAGTCATCTGTGGCTTGTAGTGCATAGATGGACTTGGTATGATTATGACCAGGGATTATTCGGTGTAATCATGACCGTAATGTTACAAATAATGTGGTAAAAGTCCTCATTGGCCCGTAGTGCATTGATGGACAGTTGTTGGCATGGTCATGACCATTAATGAATACACAAATATTCTTGGCCCGTAGTGCATGAATAATTGTGGTCGTGATACTAAAGAATATCCTTGGCCGTAGTGCAGGGGTGATTCGATGATGTGGATTATTTATGAAGCTGAGTCCCATCGATAAAAGTGATGAAAAACTTTTTAAATCATAAAAGATAAGAGATTTTATTCTCTACTTGACTCTTTTAATGGATTACTTGTTTCGCTGCAGTTAAACTTGATGTTTGTTATATTGTATCAGTTTAACACTGTTTAAGGCTAATGATAATTTATTCTGTATTATCTTAGTCATAATATTTTTTACTGGGCTAGTTGAGCTCACCCTTTCTTTCACTGTTCTCTTCAAGAAATGAGAACGTAGCTGGGACGAGTCGGGGAATGGAGTGATGGTCCGGATGATAGTATTAACTAGTTGTCCTCACTATTCTGTTAAATAATATGATAATAAATGTAATGAGGACTTATTCTGAGAGTGGATATTGTCTAGAAGACAATATTTGTATTTAAACTCATAACTCTCTTGTTGTATAATTAAGATTGTATTTTTATTATGTACCATGTATTTGGCGACTCAGAATAGGTGATGTATACCTATTTTGGGGGCGTCACATTACAATCTCCCCTCCTTCTGAAATTTTGTCCTCAAAATTTATGTACCTGGTAATTCGAAGAAATGAGAATACCTTACTTTCTTTTCGGATTGTACCTTCCCGGTTATTTCCTTTGTATTATGATTTTCCCATTACTCATCTCCTATATTTCAGATTTCATTCTAGAATACATCTTCAAAATAAAGGTTAATTAACATATCACAACGTGTCAACTTAAGTAAGAAAATTCAGCTTAGGTAGGACACACACTAGCGAAGGATATTACTCGTCTCTCCCCTCTTAGTTCTAATCCCGGATATCCGCCAGAGATCATATTCCTAAACTTTGATACCAACTGTGACGCCCCCAAAATAGGTATACACAATCCATTCTGAGACGTCAGATACACGCTAAAGAATTTAAATACAAACTTCATTTATGCAATACGAGAAAACATAACTGAGAGTTTTAACACGAATATTGTGTCGTAGACAATATCCAAACTCAAATGAAGTCCTTATTACAATTATTATCACACTATTTCATAGAATAGTGAGGACTACTATAACAACCATCTCGGACCGTCACTACATTCCCCGACTAGTCCCAGCAATATTCTCATTTTCTGAAGAGAACAGTAAAAGAAAAGGGTGAGTTAAACTAGCCTAGTAAAGAATATTATGATTAAGATAATGCAGAATAAATTATTCTTAGTCTTCAAAAGTATAAATCCTGATAGAATATAATAGACAACAAGTTTAACTGCAGTGGAACAAGCAATCCATTAGAAGAGTCAAGTAGAGCATGACATCTACTATCTTCTATGATTTAAAAGTTCATCACCAATATTTTATTTCTGCAACACAATTCAATAAATAATCCACATCACGGAATTATCCATGCACTATGGGCCAATGTTATTCGTTAGTATCACATCCATGAATTATCCATGCACTATGGGCCAAGGATATTCATTATTATCACATCCACGAATTATCCATGCATTACTGGCCAAGGATATTCGTTAGTATCACTAATGGTTGTAATAACACAATATTTTCAATATAATTAAATAAGAATTTTTGCGTATAAATTTTTTATTTATTTTAAGGTGGGAATATGTACAAGGTAAAACATATGTATTTATGTGATAAATAAAATTTTATTTATTACATGAATAATTGAAAATAATTTCTTTAAAGAATTATTGATCATTATAAATTATATAATAAATTAATTTTGTAGTAAAAATATTTTATTATTTATTTTTCCATAAATATATGATTATTGTATTATTTATAATATGAAATGATTATTAGAATATTTATTTTATTATGTGAATATATTCAGATTAGTTAAGTTAATTATTTTAACTTAATTAATAATGGTATGTATATGAATGTATGTCGGATATGGATTCAAAACCCTAATTCTGGATTTTGAATAAGGAATGAGAAAAATAATATAATATTAATTACATTTTAGTACTATAAATATGTACTGTATGTGTATACTGATAATGGTTGGTCAATTACGTAGTAACAGTAGAAAACCCTAGTTCGGAAGTCAAACAAGACTTTAAAATTTGTTAAGTCGTTGTGCTATGTGATTAATGATATGTATTGTAGGTTTTAACGCTAATTATGGAAAACCCTAATTATTAATTTAAAACCGTAATTATTAGAAACCTTAATTTCTAAAATTGAAACCCAATTGTTAAGTTATAAACATTAATTATTAATTTAGCAAGCTTAATGGTAATTAGTAAATTATTAAACCTAAGTTTCAAGTCTAATGCAATTAGAAAACTTAACTAATTAAGAAATTCTAATTTCCATTTTTAGAAACTACAATTTCTATTTTAGACCCTAATTACAAAATCCTAGAAAATAGAATTATAAACCTTAAGATCAAACCCTAAGGGTTAAACCCTAATAGTTAGGCCAAGATTACATTTTAGCCATTAAATTTACAAGCAAAATGACCTAAATGTCCTTCTTGCATTATTTATGAGATAACTTGTAGATTTGGCCAAAACTTTAGTTGTTGAACCACTCTAGCTAACCCATGTGCTAATAATTCTAGCAAATCAGCAATATACATCAGCCATATGCAATTCATTAGAAATATATATAGACTGAGAGAGAAAAAAAAATTCACAACTTAGCCTCATTTTCTCACAAACACACCCACAAGACCCTCTCTCTTCAAACCCACGAAAATCATTAGCATTTCAGTCCCAAATTCCGTCCCTAGTTCAACCAAAATAGATCAGGAATCTTAGGATCAAGATTGATCAACGTAAATGTATAAACCCTAACTTAGATTCTGATCTTGCTTGATATGTTAAAAATGGTGTTTGAATGTTTAAATATGTAATATGTAGTGTAAATAAGTGATCTGGGTTGGTACATAGTGGATGTAATACCCAAACTTATTATAAATGAAATTGAATTTCTCTATTTATTATTTTGAAATAGTAAGGGTTGAATTGATTAATGTGGTTAGTTATAGGTAAAATGCGCAAATATTTCAAATAAGCAAGTGCTTATAAAATATTCATTATTGTCCAGGAATATTCGTTTGGTCGTGGAATATTCTTACTGTTGGGAAATATTCGTACGACGGCGCAGCCTTGTGTGGGCCCCATAACGGAAAGCGATTGGATGAAGAAAATGACAAGTATAAGTTGTTTATAAACAACGACGTAGTTTTACCGTTAATACTTTGGAATAACCGGTGGTTAAAACACAGTAATACGCGTAGTTGGACAGTAGCACACGGTATTGCACCAATTATTGATTTTTACGTAAGAAGGCACTACTCAATAATTGTTACAGTAATTACTGTTCAATATTTTATTTTATTGATTCAATAATTGCTGCGTTGATATTTTATATTATTATTGTTTCAATAATTGTCACTGCACAATATTTTCCATTATCAGATCAATAATTTATATTATTTAAATAATATTATTAGATAGCATTATTGGAAATGTTTAGAAAGTTCTGTCAAGGAGAGGTTTGGTCACCTAATTGCGCGCCAGTAAGGAGAAAACCTTATTGAAAAGCCCCATCTTTCCTAGTAACAACATGGTTGTCAATATTGT
Organism: Panax japonicus; assembly: GCA_020205505.1. Classification (NCBI taxonomy): domain Eukaryota; kingdom Viridiplantae; phylum Streptophyta; class Magnoliopsida; order Apiales; family Araliaceae; genus Panax; species Panax japonicus. The sequence continues at coordinate 67,481,229 of CM035107.1, forward strand.
GAATCTTTAATATTATTTATGAATAATTAATTATTGATTCATATGATAAGGAAAATATTCATTTTATGTGGATATAGATGGAGAAATTTTTTAATGTGACAATTGTTGAAAATTGATATTTTATCTTTTCTGATAAAATAATTTATTATATTATAATAATATAATAATGGTAATATTTTTACAATGAATGTGTGCTATATGAGTAAATGAGGAGGAAGAGTATTTTTGTTATAAAAAATGTTTAACACATGTTTTGTGTGTTAGTGGGCCCCATTTTGACTAAAATTTGATTTTAGCCTGTAAAATCATCCGTATGTCGATTTCAATCAATTTCTGTTTGGAATTTGGAAAAACTTAAACTTACAAAATTGTAGAGAATTGAATTTCATATAGAAGGACATAAGATCTGAATTTTTCTGATAAAAGGCTATTTATTATGAATTATTGAAGTTCCGGAATAATTGATTTTGAAGTTTTAATTTTTTTTAATAAAAACGATTTTTCCATTTGGTGGGCCCCACTTGAACATGTTATTGCTCAAATCAGATGCCTTTGGTGTGTGTATGAAATTTATTAAAAAATAATAATATTTTATTAAATTTTCTACTTTGGTGTTATAAGCATTTTCCTATAAATAGGATGCTTAGGTTAGAATTAAAAATCACACCAGAAGCTGAAATCTTGGCTCTCTATATTATCGAGCGTATTCTTGTGAGTATTTTGGTACTTTTAGTGTTGCTATACGGTGCAAGTTTCTTTAACACTATATCCAGTATTCTAGTCAGAAGTACTGTCTTTTTGAGGTAAGGGAGTATATTTTCTTCGTAAATGATATTATTTTCTTCAATATCATTATGCTGAATTATTGATATGAGTTTTATTATGGAATTTCCACCTTTTTGTGTCAGAGTTACTATTCACGTATACAACACTATTCACGTATACGACACTATTCACCGAAAAATGAAATTTTCTTTTTTTTCGTCCCAGATGTCTATTATGGTTACTATCATTGATTGTATCCATGTTTTGATCTTCATTCTTGAATTTTACTCCACTATGGTTATTTATGAAGTATTTTTGAACTTGGATTGTTTAAAGTACGAATCCTTAATATTTGTTCTTTTGTTTCACTGGATTCATTTTCTTTAAAATATTTTTCATCATCCTCAGTCCTAAATGATGATATAACTAAATATCTTTGGCATGTAATGCAAAGATGAATGATTTTCTGATGAATATCTTTGGCCCGTTGTGCAAAGATGAACATGTGTTTAGATTAATATGACCAACTGATGAATATCTTTGGCCTGTAGTGCAAAGATGAATATTTGATTCCAGCTATATATATATATATATTGATTGATGTTACAAGGATAAAATATTGATGATGAACTTTTAAATTCATGTATAGAAGATAATAGATTTCATTCTCTACTTAACTCTTCTAACGAATTATTATTTCTGCTGCGAATATTGATTTAAAACTGGTTTTCTATTGTATCCTATTAGATTTTTCCCTGTTGAGGACTACTGCTAATTTGTTCTATATTATTTTAGTCATAATGTTCTTTACTGGGCTAGTGGAGCTCACCCTTTTCCTTTTTGTTCTATTTTTCTTCTCAGGAGGCGAGAATGTAGCGAGTACTAGTCGGGGTATGGAATGATGGTTCTAGAAGTTATTTTATTAGTCCTCAGTATTTTATAAAATAGTGTATCAATAATTGTAATGAGGACTTATTTGAGTGTGGATATTGTCTAGATGACAATATTTGTATTTAAACTCACAGTTTATGTGTTGTTGTATTTTGTACGACAATTGTATTAATAAAGTTGTAGTTGTTTTTGTACCATATATTTGGTGACTAAGAATGGGTGTTGTATACCTATTTTGGGGTGTCACAGTTGGTATCAGAGCTTAGGGATATGGTCTCTGGCAGAGATCGAGGAATAGTACTAGAAGGGGAGAGACGAGTAAATCCTTTGCTACTGTGTCCTACCTAAGTTTATTTGTTGGTCGGTCATAAAAAGGATATTATGTGGCATGTTAATTTCTATAATTAACCCATGTTTTATGGCAGTATTTGAGAATAACAGCTGAGAATATTAACAGTGGAGTGAATGAGACCGTGGAGACACCTTTAATTACCACCCAGGGGAGCGTGCAACAGGAATGCAATATTCCTCCTGTAAACAACACTACCGAACAAATGATGAATGATGGGATGTTTAGAAGCTTTTTGTAGTTCATGCAAAATCAGACGAGGGAGACTCGTGCACAAAATACGGGTAGAAATGATAGCAATGCGTGACTTGTCACATCCAAGCAGTTTAAAGAGTTGGGACCACTAGAATTTGTGGGAAAGCCGGATCCGATCAAGACGAAAATGTGGGTTAAATAAATTACCAAGATATTCAATGTCTTGGGATGCACGGAGGAACATAAGGTTCCATTTGCCACCTTTATGTTCTGTGGCAAGGCAGACTACTGGTGGGAGTCTGTGAAGCGTATCCAGCTTGCCGCACTCAGCATGTCTTGAGAAACATTTCAAAAACTTTTCAATGACAAGTACTTTCCTGAAAGTATTCGTCATATGAAGGAGGTAGATTTTATCAGACTGGAACAAAACAATATGACTTTGTCCCAGTACGAGGCGAAGTTCGCGGAGTTATCTAGGTTTGCATCTCATTTGGTGGAGAATGAGGAACGTATGACGCAGATGTTTCTGAGAGGTTTGAAACCTAACATACGTCAGTATCTCATTTCTCATAAATTTTCTCTATATTCAGATGTTGTCAACATGGCTCAATTATTAGAGCGAGATAACGAGTACGTTCAACCAAGGGACCACAACCAGGGTCATACCGGTGACAGCAGTCATCGCAACAACGATAACCAGCGGGGAAAGAAAAATATGGACAAAAGTGATAACTACTCTGGTGGTAATCGTGCCCATGAAAATATAAGAAGTGAGTCGGGGGAGATTTTAAAAATAGGAGATTCAACAATGACAATGTGAAGACGTCAGCACCAGCAACAACTGGTTCTAAAGGAGGAGAACGACCACCGGTTGTATGCTATAAATGCGGGAGAGAGGGACATATAGGCCCAAACTGTCCACAACAGTTCAAGGTATGCTATAATTATGAAAAGGAAGGACATATCACTCGAGATTGTACTGTAGCGAAACCAAGTCCAGCAGGGATGGTGACTCAAAAGGCTATCCCAGACAAGTCAAAGTCAGCGGTTCCTGGAAGGGCATTTGTCGTGACTGGTCAAAATGCGAGGAGCCCGACGAGGTGATCACGGGTAAGCTAATCATAAACTCTTGCGAAGTTTATACCTTACTAGTTACTGGTTCTACCCATTCTTTTATCTCTCCTGCTTGTGCTCAACGTTTAAACTTGACTCTAGAGAAATTAAACTTTGACTTATCTGTTGAGACTCCGTTAGGAGAAACTTTCATTACATCTACTGTTTATAAATCTTGCTTGATTCAAGTTGGTACCATCACATTACCTGCCGATCTTATTTCGTTGAAAATACTTGCATTTGATGTGATTTTAGGGATTGATTGGTTAACCACTCATCCTGCTAAAATTGATTGTTTTCGTAAGGTTGTTAGTTTTCATATTCCTAACCAACTTGTTATGCAAATTCAAAAAACTAATCCACTAAAGTAAATCACTGTCATATCAAGACATAAAGCTATTCGTTTATTGAAAAACGGATGTCAAGCTTTCTTATCCCATGTCACGGACTTGAACAAAAATACGTCAGATTTGAATAATATTTCTATTGTTAGTGAATTTCCTGACGTATTTCCTGAAGAACTTTCCGATCTACCCCCAGAATGTGAAGTTGAATTCTTTATTGACCTTGAACCTGGTATAAAGCCCATTTCTAAAACCCCATATCAAATGGCTCCTATTGAACTTCAGGAGTTAAAGGTCCAACAACAGGAGTTGTTGGACATCAGTTTCATTCGTCCTAGTACATCTCCTTGGGGTGCTCCTGTTTTATTTGTAAAGAAGAAAGACGAGAGTACGCGACTTTGTATTGACTATCGAGAATTGAACCATGTCACCATCATGAATAGGTATCCGCTACCTCGTATTGATGACATGTTTGACTAGTTACAAGGAACACAATTCTTTTCAAAGATCAATCTTAATTCTGGATATCATCAGCTGAATATTAGAACTGAGAATATTTCAAAGACTGCCTTCAGAACTCGGTACGAGCATTATGAATTCTTAGTCATGTCTTTTGGATTGACTAATGCTCCTGCGGCCTTCATGGATATGATGAACCGAGTATTCAAGGAATATTTGGATCAGTTCGTTGTTATATTTATTGATGACATCCTCATATATTCCAAAAGTCGAGAAGATCATGAGCAACATTTGAAGCTGGTACTCCAAAGGCTACGTGAAAACAAGCTATATGCCAAGTTGAAGAAATCTGAGTTCTGGCTTGAGGAATTAGCATTCCTTGGGCACGTGGTGTCAAAACATGGAGTATCTATTAACCCGACGAAGATTGAAGCAATACAAAGTTAGGAGCAACCGAAGTTGGTGACCGAAGTACGTAGCTTTTTGGGCTTAGCTGGTTATTATCGGAGATTCGTGGAAGGATTCTCTCGAATCGCTACTCCGTTAACTCAACTGACTCGTAAAGATACAAAATTCGTATGGAGCGAGTAATGCGAGAAGAGTTTTCAAGATTTCAAGAGGAGACTCATTTCGGCATATGTCCTGACAATACCATCTGGTTCGGATGGATTTTTTATCTACAGCGATGCTTCAGGCAAAGGGTTAGGATTTGTTCTCATGCAACATGGGAAAGTCATAGCCTACGCCTCGTGACAACTTAAAGAATATGAGAGGCATTATCCTACTCATGATCTAGATTTAACAGCAGTCGTTTTTGCGCTAAAGATCTGGAGGCATTATTTATATGGGGAGAAAGTGGAGATATATTCAGACCATAAAAGTCTCAAATATTTCTTCACCCAAAATGAACTCAATATGCGGTAATGACGTTGGCTCGAGTTATTGAAAGACTACGACCATACCATTCAATACCATCCTAGAAAAGCAAACGTGGTAGCTGACGCACGTGCGATGTTGTCAAAACAAAGGCCCATTTTGTGTGATTTACAAAAGTTAAAGATAGAATTCAAGACTCCAGGGACCCATGCGATGATGTCAAGTATACGGATAGAACCAACTTTAATTGATAAAGTTAAAGTTGCTCAAGCCACAGATCCGGAGCTATTGCGTATGAAGAAGAAAATACAAGAAAGTGCTATTCTAGAAGCAAGAATTGATGAAGAAGGATTACTTCGAGTCCACTCCAGACTTTGTGTTCCTTCGAGTCCACTCCAGACTTTGTGTTCCTAACGACTCTGATTTGAAATACAAGATCAAGATGGAGGCACACAATACATCATTTGCAATCCATCCTGAAAGTACCAAAATGTATCGTGATCTTCGACATACATTTTGGTGGAACAATATGAGGAGAGAGATCGCAAAATTTATCTCGAGATGTTTAACTTGTCAACGTGTAAAGGCGGAGCATCAAGTGCCGAAGGGTCCATTGCAACCACTTGAGATTCTGAAATGGAAGTGGGAACACATTACTATGGATTTTGTTACGGGTCTTTCCAAGGTTTCTCAAGGAATATATGCGATTTGGGTTATTGTTGATAGATTAATCAAGTCTGCCCATTTCTTGCCTATACGAGAGACTTATTCCCTTGAACGTCTTGCTAATATGTACGTAAATGAGATTGTGAGATTGCATGGCATGCCAGTATCCATAGTTTCATATCGTGACCCAAGATTTACTTCACGATTTTGGGTTTGCTTGCAAAAAGCTATGGGCATGGATTTACGATTCAGTTCGGCATACCATCCTCAAACGGACGGACAATCAGAGAGGACTATTCAAACTCTTAAAGATCTATTAAGACTCTGTGTCCTAGACTTCAAAGGGAGTTGGGATAAGTATTTACCATTGGTAGAATTTTCCTACAAGAACAGTTATCAGACAAGTATAGTTGTGACTCCATTCGAAGCATTATATGGACGAAAGTGTAGCTCTCCAATATGTTGGGATGAGGTGGGTGAAGCAACATTGTTTGGACCAGAGTTGATACATATGATTACAGAAAAGAACCAAATGAATCGACAACGTATACAAATGGCACAAGATCGACAAAAGAGTTATGCGGATCTTCATCGAAGGGACGTAGAATTTAGTATTGGGGATCATGTATTGTTGTGAGTTGCTCCATGGAAGGGAGTTACAAGATTTGGGAAGAGAGGAAAGCTCAATCCATGATTTATTGGTCTATTTCAGATTCTTGACGAAGTAGGAAATGTGTCCTATAGACTCGCGTTACCTCCAAGCATGTCTCGTGTTCATAATGTTTTTCACATATCTGTGCTTCGTAAATATGTGAAAGACCCGAACCACGTTATTGAGTTAGAACCAGACGAGAAAGCTGAAGACTTAACGTATGAGGAGGTACCTGTCAAGATCTTGGATAGAAAGGAGCATGTTCTACGCACAAAGGTCATACCACAAGTCAAAGTTTTATGGAGGAATCATGCTATTGAGGACATGACCTGGGAGTTGGAAACAGAAATGAAAGCGAGGTATCCTCACCTTTTCAAAATACCAGGTACGTACGTCAATTTCGAGGACGAAATTTCATAAGGAGGGGAGGTTGTAAGACCCCAACTTATTATAAATGAAATTAAATTTCTCTATTTATTATTTTGAAATAGTAAGGGTTGAATTGATTAATGTGTTTAGTTATGGGTAAAATGCGCAAATATTTTAAATAAGCAAGTGGTTATAAAATATTCATTATTGTCGGGGAAAATTAATTTGGTCGTGGAATATTCTTACTGTCGGGGAATATTCGTACGACGGCGCAGCCTTGTGTGGGCCCCATAATGGAAAGCGATTGGATAAAGAAAACGACAAGTATAAGTTGTTTATAAATAACATCGTAGTTGTTACCGTTAATACTGTTGGAATACCCGGTGGTTAAAACACAGTAATACGCGTGGTTGCACAGTAGCACACGGTATTGAACAAATTATTGATTCTTACGTAAGAAGGCACTACTCAATAATTGTTACAGTAATTACTGTTCAATATTTTATTTTATTAATTCAATAATTGCTGCGTTGATATTTTATATTATTGTTGTTTCAATAATTTTCACTGAACATTATTTTCCATTATCAGATCAATAATTTATATTATTTGAACAATATTATTAGATAACATTATTGGCAATATCTAGAAAGTTCTGTTAAGGAGAGGTTTAGTAACCTAATTGCGCGCCAGTAAGGAGAAATCCTTATTGGAAAGCCCCCTCTTTCCTAGGAACAACCTGGTTGTTAATATTGTGATTCTGTAATATTATTTGTGAATAATTAATTATTGATTCATATGATAAAGAAAATATTCATTTTATATGGATATAGATGAAAAACTTTTTAATGTGACAATTGTTGAAAATTGATATTTTATCTTTTCTGATAAAATAATTTATTATATTATAATAATATAATAATGTTGATATTTTTACAATGAATGTGTGATATATGAGTAAATGAGGAGGAAGAGTATTTTTGTTACAAAAAATATTTAACACATGTTTTGTGTGTCGGTGGGCCCCATTTTTGATTGAAATTTAATTTTAGCCTGTAAAATCGTCTGTATGTGGATTTCGGTCAATTTTTGTTTGGAATTTGGAAAAACTTAAACTTACAAATTTGTAGAGAATTGAATTTCCTATAGAAGGACATAAAATCCAAAATTTTCTGATAAAAAGCTATTTATTATGAATTATTGAAGTTCCGGAATAATTGATTTTAAAATTTTAATTATTTTTTTAATAAAAACATTTTTTCCATTTGGTGGGCCCCAATTATACATGTTATTGCTGAAATCAGATGCCTTTGGTGTGCGTAGGAAATTTATTAAAAAATAATAATATTTTATTAAATTTTCTGCTTTGGTGTTCTAAGCATTTTCCTATAAATAGGATGCTTAGGTTAGAATTGAAATCTTCTCTCTATATATTATCGAGCGTATTCTTGTGAGTATTTTGGTACTTTGAGTGTTGATATACGGTGTAAGTTTCTTCAGCACTATATCCAGTATTCCAGTCAGAAGTACTGTCTTTTTGAGGTAAGGGATGTTATTTTCTTCATAAATGATATTATTTTCTTCAATATCATTATGTCGAATTATTGATATGAGTTTTATTATGGAATTTCTACCTTTTGTGTTGGGGTTACTATTCACATATACGACACTATTCACGTATACGGCACTTTATTCACGAATACGACACTATTCACCGAAAAATGAAATTTTTTCTTTTTCGTCCCAGATGTCTATTATGGTTACTGTCATTGATTGTATCCATGTTTTGATCTTCATTCTTGAATTTTACTCCACTATGGTTATTTATGAAGTATTTTTGAACTTGGATTATTAAAGTCGAATCCTTAATATTTGTTCTTTTGTTTCACTGGATTCGTTTTCTTTAAAATATTTTTCATCATCCTCAGTCCTAAATGATGATATAACTAAATATCTTTGGCATGTAGTGCTAAGATGAATGATTTTCTGATGAATATCTTTGGCCCGTAGTGCAAAGATGAACATGTGTTTAGATGACCATGACCAACTGATGAATATCTTTGACCTGCAGTGCAAAGATGAATATTTGATTCCAGCTATATATATACTGATTGATGTTACATGGATAAAATATTGACGATGAACTTTTAAATTCATATATAGAAGATAGTAGATTTCATTCTCTACTTAACTCTTCTAACGAATTATTATTTTCGCTGCAAATATTGATTTAAAATTGGTTGTTTATTGTATTCTATTAGATTTTTCCCTATTGACGATAATTTGTTCTATATTATCTTAGTCGTAATGTTCTTTACTGGGCTAGTTGAGCTCACCCTTTTCCTTTTTGTTCTATTTTTCTTCTCAGGAGGCGAGAATGTAGCGAGTAATAGTCGGGGTGTGGAATGATGGTTCTAGAAGTTGTTTTAGTAGTCCTCACTATTTTATAAAATAGTGTATTAATAATTGTAATGAGGACTTATTTGATTGTGGATATTGTCTAGATGACAATATTTGTATTTAAACTCACAGTTTATGTGTTGTCATATTTTACACGGCAATTGTATTAATAAAGTTGTAGTTGTTTCTGTACCATGTATTTGGCGACTCAGGATGAGTGTTGTATACTTATTTTGGGGGCGTCATTGTTGATCCATAACATCTAGATGAACAAATTTGAAGTTTTCTAAAATCTAGAAAATTAGAAAATATGGTCTGACAACCAAATGTCAGACCTCATAAATCTGTGATGATTATTTGTTTTAGTGTTTTAAAGGTTGGTATTTGTAGTATGTCATGTGGTCTTTAATCTGAAACTCGAATAAGGGTCAGGTCTGTTATAAATTAAAAGTTATTCATGGTCAAAGTCGATTGACCGACCATTACTAAAAAAATCTGGGTAACCCAGATGTTACCCAGAACGCTCTGACAGCAAGTTTATGCCTTTATATCTTTCGTGTGTTTGTTGTTTTGTTCTTTTTGTTGTAATAAAGTTGTAGTCTGGTTGATGGGCTTTAGATTCAAGCTTTAATAGCACTTAAATGATTAACAGAAAGAAAGTAGTGGATGGTCAAAGAAGGCCGAACGATCATGAAATCAGTTTTCTGGGTAACCCAGAAAACTGATGAACATGATCTCTGACATACTTTGACCGGCATAGATCTGCTTATTATGTTGTTGTTATATGTGCTTTATTTGATAGATCTATTAATTTACATATTGGCTACAATCTGAAACCATTAGATCACTAAAACATTGTATATATTTTAAGTTGTGGAAGCCCAAAGTAGGCTACACGAACTGTTCTTCATTTCTGGGTAACCCAGAAAATGAAAAACAACTCTGACAGTTACTTTGAAGGCTTAGATCTCCTTGGCGTGATGCAATATAACCATGATTGTTGCTAGATTATATAGTGTTACATTAGTACTACAATATCTAACCATTAACATGTCCAAAAACAATTTAAACAGTGAATCATGGCTGGTCAAACATGGCATCTCGATAGCTGGTTATAAATGTTCTTGGTGTTTAAGAACACTATAGGCGACAATTTATGTTGCTAAAAACTTTAGCGACAATATTATTAGTTTTAATTAAATAAATTTCTAAAAATCATTTATAAATAGAAATTAATTTCTAAAAATTACAAAATTAGTTTTAAAAATTATTTTAAGTCATAAAAATTAACTTTTAATAATTTGACAAATTTTTCAAAAATATTAGTATTTATTTTAATATTAATGATATTTAATTTATTTAATAAATGTAATAAATAAATTAATTAAAAATGATTTTATTATATTAAAAATCATTTTAAATGATAACAAAGCATTTAAAAATATTTTAAGTTATTAAACATAACTTTTAATATTTTAAGGCAAATTTCATGAATTATTTAATATTAATGATATTAGATTTATTTAATAATTATATTAAATAAATTAGTTTAAAGATGATTTTAATATTATAAAAATCAGTTTAAATGAAAATAAAGAGTTTAAAAATATTTTAAGTTATAAAATATAACTTTTAATATTTTAAGGAAAATTTCATTAATAATTTAATATTAATGATATTAGATTTATTTAATAATTATATTAAATAAATAGTTTAAAAATGGTTTTATTAATTTAAAAAGTATTTAAATGGTTTAAAAATATTTTTAGTTATAATAAATGACTTTTAATATTTTGATGAATAGTACATTAATATTTAAATATTAATGGTAATTATTTAAAAATAATTTTAAATTTTTTAAAAATTATTTAAGGGTAATAGAAATATTATAAATGTATTTTGAGTTATTATAAATAACTTTAATATTTTGGAAATTTCATTAATATTATCCAAAATAATATTTAAGGTACATAATAGAGTTTAATTAACAATAAATTCGATAATTACTCAATAAAGTCGTCGGTACACCGAAATGCTACCGAAATTGATCCGAAGCTATATAGGTTGACCAGTAGTGTTTGTTTGTGATCCAATGACTGCTAAACATATGTGACAATGTGATTAGGTTATGTGATGACTGCAAATAGCTGTACTATGTGTTACGATATATTATTCTAATCGAAAGAATAATCTTGTGAATGATAGGTCTTTGCATTAAATATAGAACTAAATCGTGTACTGTAAGCAGCAGATTAGGCAAGTATCCTTATCTCTTGTATCTACTTATGCAATGAACCTGTGTAAGTAAGTCATTAAGTTATATTCTGGTTTATAAGCTTTTGAATTCTAATGTTATGGATCATGTATTTAAACCTTTGTACCCATGCAATATTCTCTAACTTAAATCATTCATTCATACAACATTGTTGTATAATCCAGATATATATTCTGTTCGTTAATTTCTAAGATTGGTTATACAAGTGTCCTCACTTAGATAATTATTGTACTGGTTAATATATACCTATTAAATTCCGGTATGTATACATTGACTTAAAAAGCTGTCTAAGCTATTTGACTCGGCTAGACACAGATTTAAAAATATTGTTAAACATGATAGAACATTATTTTTATCCAACCGAATTATTTTGGTTCAGATTCCAGACTAAGTATGAACATCCCTAATATGGGAAACTTTTGTGCGCCTAAGGCGGATATGTTGGACGAAAATATCGTTCGAACATGTAGTATTGATCAATACAAGGCATAACGGGGCTGATAACCCCCGTTCCTGTAATTTGTGACAGTTTGCAGATGAAGTTCTGTTTAACCTTTTTGAAAATTGAAAACAATGTTCATAGTCTGTCGACTGCTCTCCATTTATAGTCAGTACGTAGTTTAAAAAATTTGAAATAGAATTGATATGTTGATTAGTATTGTTTCAGCTTACTCCACAACTGTTGATTCGTTGTAAAAGTACCATCCACATAAAATATTTATTTCTTTCAGCTAACATTTATTGATTGCTATTACTTGATGGGCACTCAAATGCTCGTTCTTGCTTAATTTAAATGTTTTCAGTTAAGTATGAACAACCTGAAGGTTCAGACAAGAACAAAGGAAAGGAAAAGCTTGCAGAATAAACTTTATGGTATCTTATGTAATAGTTAAACTCTATTAAGATGATGATATTTATTAATTATCATGTAATGTAATGTATTAAAGGTTGAGAACATGGGGATTTGATGACTATGATATATGTAAATTAAGTTTGATATTTATATTATTATTATTATTCCGCTCAAAGAAATGATATCGTGAAGCACTGAGTTCGGGTTTCAAGTACCTGAATTTGGGGGCGTCACAATGGTCATGATCATGCCAAACAATAATTCATCTTTGCACCTTTTGTAAGACCCCGAAAATTTTTAAATAAAAAGGAATTTCCTTTATTTATTATTTTGAAATAGTAAGGGTTGATTTGATTAATGTGGATAGTTATGGGTTAAATGCGCAAATATTTCGAATAAGCAAGTGGTTATAAAATATTCATTGTTGTCGGGAAATATTCGTTTGGTCGTGGAATATTCTTGCTGTCGGGGAATATTCGTACGACGGCGCAGTCTTTTGTGGGCCCCATAACGGAAAGCGATTGAATGAAGAAAACGACAAGTATAGTTGTTTATAAATAACGGCGTAGTTGTTACCGTTAAAACTGTTGGAATACCCAGTGGTTAAAACACAGTAATACGCGTTGTTGCACAGTAGCACACGGTATTGCACCAATTATTGATTCTTACGTAAGAAGGCACTACTCAATAATGGTTACAGTAATTACTGTTCAGTATTTTATTTTATTGATTCAATAATTGCTGCGTTGATATTTTATATTGTTGTTGTTTCAATAATTGTCATTACACAGTATTTTTCATTATCGAAGCAATAATTCATATTATCTGAATAATATTATTAGATAACATTATTGGCAATGTCTAGAAAGTTCTGTCTAAGGAGAGGTTTGGTCATCTAATTGCGCGCCAGTAAGGAGAAATTCTTATTGGAAAACCCACTCTTTCCTGGGAACGGCCTGGTTGCTAGTACTGTGATTCTGTAATATTATTTGTGAATAATTAATTATTGATTTATATGATGAGAAAAATATTAATTTTATGTGGATATAGATGGAGAAAATTTTTATTGTGACAATTGTTGAAAATTAATATTTTATATTTTTCTGATAAAATAATTCATTTAAATATATTGTTTTAATAATATATTAACGGTGATATTTTTATAATGAATGTGGGATATATGAGTATATGAGGAGGAAGAGTATTTTTGTGGCATTAAATGTTTAACACATATTTTGTGTGTTGGTGGACACAATTATTGACTGAAATTTGATTATAGTCTGTAAAATCGCCCGTTTATGGATTTCGGTCAATTTCTGTTTGGAATTTGGAAAAACTTCCTTCTGCAAAGTTGTAGAGAATTTAATTTCCTATAAAAACTCGCGAGATTCGAATTTTCTGACAAAAGGGCTATTTATTATGAATTATTGAAGTTCCGAAGCTCCGAAATAATTGATTTTTGGAAGTTTAAAATATTTTTAATAATAAAAACATTTTTTATTTATTTTTCTAGAAGGGAGCATGTGTTCAATGACTGATTTCAGATTTTAAGGTTGGCGTAGAAGATTATATATATATATTAATATTATATTAAATTTTCTACTTTGGTGTTCTAAGCAATTTCCTATAAATAGGGTGCTTAGGTTAGAATTGAAAATCACACCAGAAACTGAAGTTTTCTCTCTCTATATTATCGAGTGTATTCTTGTGAGTATTTTGAGTATACTTTGAGTATTGCTATACGTGCAAGTTCAAGTCATAGCCTATATCTGGTGTTTTAACTAGAAGTGTTGTCTTTCGAGGTAAAGGATGTTATTTTCTTCTCAAATGATATTATTTCTTCAATATCATTATGCTGAAATGTTGGTTGGAACTTTTTATCAAATTTGGAACTTTTTCATGTCGGGGTTACCATTCATGAGTTACTATTCATGAGTTACTATTCATGAGTTACTATTCACGAGTTACTATTCACGAGTACTATTCACGAAGCGTGGAGATATTTTTGTGAAATTTCTATCTTTTGGCGTCGGAGTTACTATTCACGTATACGGCACTATTCACGTATACGGCACTATTCACGAATACGACACTATTCACCGGAAAAAATGAAATTTCTTCTTTTTGTCCAAAATATCTATTCTGGATACTAGCTTTGATTGTATCCATGTTTTGATCATTCTTGAATTTTACTTCAGTATGATTATTTATGAAGTATTTTTGAACTCGGATTGTTTAAAGTACGAATCCTTAATACTTGTTATTTTGTTTCACTGGATTCGTTTCCTTTAAAATATTTTTCATCATCCTCAGTCCTAAATGATGGTGTTACTGAATATCTTTGGCCTGTAGTGCAAAGATGGTTGATTTTGTTATGAATATCTTTGGCCCGTAGTGCAAAGATGAACAGGTGTTTAGATGAACATGACCGACTGATGAATATCTTTGGCCTGTAGTGCAAAGATGAATATTTGATTTGATTTGAGATATATATTGATTGATGTTACAGGGATAAAATATTGATGATGGACTTTTAAATTCATAAATGTTAGTAGATTTTATTCTCTACTTAACTCTTCTAATGAATTATTATTTCCGCTGCAGTTGTTGATCTAAAACTTGTTGTCTATTGTATTCAATCAGATTTTTCCCTGTTGAAGACTAAGGATAATTTGTTGTACATTATCTTAGTCATAATATTCTTTACTGGGCTAGTTGAGCTCACCCTTTTCCTTGTTGTTCCATTTTTAATCTCAGGAGGCGAGAATGTAGCGAGTACTAGTCGGGGTATGGAATGAAGGTTCTAGAGAGAGTTGTTTAGTAGTCCTCACCATTTTTTGTAAAATTATGTATCAATAATTATGATGGGGATTTATTTGCATGTGAATATTGCCTAGATGACAATGTTTGTATTCAAACTCACAGCTTATGGGTTGTAAAAGTTGTAGTTGTTTCTGTACCATGTATTTGACAACTCAGAATGGGTTGGGTGGAATGGACCTATTTTGGGGGTGTCACAGTTGGTATCAGAGCTTAGGGATATGATCTCTGGCGGAGATCGGGGAATAGAACTAGGAGGGGAGAGACGAGTAAATCCTTCGCTAGTGTGTCCTACCTAAGCTTATTTGTTAGTTGGTCACTATATAGGGATATTATGTGATATATTGATTTCCTTAATTAACCCTTGTTTTATGACAGTATTTGATAATGTCGACTGAGAATGTTAACAGTGGAGTAAATGAGACCGTGGAGATGCCTGTACTTACCAACGAGGAGAACGTACAACAAGCTGGTAATGTTCCTCCTGTGAACAACGCCACTGAGGAGACGATGAACGACGGGATGTTTAGGAGCTTTTTGCAGTTCATGCAAAACCAGACGAGGGAGACTCGTGTTCAAAATACAGGAGGAAATGACAGCAATTCACGGGTGGTCACAGCCAAGCAGTTCAAAGAGTTGGGACCACCAGAATTTAAGGGAAAGCCCGATCCGATCATGGCGGAAACATGGGTCAAGCAAATTACCAAGATATTTGATGTCTTGGGATGCACAGATGAACAGAAGGTTCCGTTCGCCACCTTTATGTTCCGTGGTGAGGCAGACTACTGGTGGGAGTCTGTGAAGTGTACACATCCAGCCGCACTCAGCATGTCATGGGAGACGTTTCAGAAACTTTTCAACGAAAAATACTTTCCTGAAAGTATTCGCCATATGAAGGAAGTGGAGTTTATTAGACTAGAGCAGAATAACATGACGGTGTCCCAGTACGAGGCGAAGTTCGCGGAGTTATCCAGGTTTGCACCTCATTTGGTGGAGAATGAGGAACGTATGACGTGGATGTTTCTGAGAGGTTTGAAACCCGGCATACGTCAGTATCTCATTTCTCATAAATTTTCTATCTATTCAGATGTTGTCAACAGGGCTCAATTGTTAGAGCGAGATAACGAGTACGTTCAACCGAGGGACCATAACCAGGATCATACTGGTGACAGCAGTCATCAGAACAACGATAACCTGCGAAGAAAGAAGAATACGGGCAAAGGTGGTAACCACTCTGGTGGTAATCACGACCATGAAAATAGAAGAAGCGAGTCAGGAGGAGATTTTAAAAAGAGGAGATTCAACAACGACCATGTGAAGACGTCAGAACCAGCAACAACTAGTTCCAAGGGAGGAGAAAGACCACCGGTCGTATGTTACAAATGCGGGAAAGAGGGACATATCAGCCCAAACTGGCCACAACAGTTCAAGGTATGCTATAATTGTGGAAAGGAAGGACATATCGCTCGAGAGTGTACGGTAGGGAAACCAATTCCAGCGGGGATGGTGATTCAAAAGGCTGTCCCAGAAAAGTCAAAGTCAACGGTTCCTGGAAGAGCGTTTGTCGTGACCGGTCAAAATGCGAGGAACACGAACGAAGTTAGCACGGGTTAGTTAATTATAATTCTTGCGAAGTTTATACCTTACTAGGCACCGGTTCTACCCATTCTTTTATCTCTCTTGCTTGCGCTCAACGTTTGAACTTGACTCCGGAGAAATTAGACTTTGACCTATCTGTGGAGACTCCGTTAGGAGAAACATTCATTACATCCGTTGTTTAGAAATCTTGCTTGATTCAAGTTGGCACTATCACATTACCTGTTAACCTTATTTCTATAGAGATATTTGCTTTTGATGTGATTTTAAGGTTAACTACTCATCATGCCAAAATTAATTGCTTTTGTAAGGTTGTTAGTTTTCATATTCCTAAGCAACCTAATATTCGAACTTAAGCAATCAAACCATTGAAGTCAAATATTTTTATATCAAGCCATGAAGTCATTCGTTTATTGAAAAATGGATGTCATGTTTTTTTAGCCCATGTTATGGACTTGAACAAAAATACGTCAGATTTGAATGATATTTCTGTTGTTAGTAAATTTCCTGATGTATTTCCTGAAGAATTTCATGGCTTACTCCTAGAGCGTGATATTAAATTTTGTATCGACTTTGAACCCGGTACAAAACTCATTTCTAAAATCTCATATTGAATGGCTCCTATTGAACTTCAGGAGTTAAAAATTCAACTGTAGAAGTTTGTACCTGAGCCTTTATCTGGTGACTTCCTTTGTGGAATGCACCGAAGCCAGACTCTCCGTAGGGGACAATATTCGTGCGATAGTAAACTGATAGGTGTCATTGTAACGTGCTATCCAAGGTTGGGATATGAGTCACAGTTGAGAACAACCTAAGTCGGTAATCGAAATACGTAGCTTTTTAGGCTTAGTTGGTTATTATCGGAGATTCGTTGAAGGATATTCTCGAATTGCTATTCCATTAACGCAGCTGACTTGTAGAGATACAAAGTTCGAATGGAGCAAGGAATGTGGGAAGATCTTCGAAGAACTCAAGAGGAGACTCATTTCAGCACATGTTCTGGCCATGCCATCCTGGAAAAGCGAACGTGGTAGCTGACGTGTTGAGTAGAAGATCGTATACAAGTACGAGTACGATATTGTCAAAGACTAATTTCGTATAATTTATAAATAATAGAGATGGAGATGAAAACTCTAGGTATCCACGTGATGATATACGAGTATAATCGACTTTAATCGATAAAGTTAAAGATGTTCAAGCTACACACCGGAGCTGATGAATTTAAAGAAGGAGGTGCAATAAGTTGTTATTTCAAAAGCGAGAATCGGTGATGTGAGGAAAACTCAAACCTTTGATTTATTAATCCATTTGAAATTCTCGATCGAATCGGAACTGTGGCCTATATACTCGTTTTACCGCCAAGTATGACGCGTGTTCATAACGTTTTTCACGTATCGATGTTACGTAAATATATGGACGAACCGAACCATGTTATTGAGTTAGAACCGGATGAAATAGCCGAAGACTTAACGTACGAGGAGGTACCTGTCAAGATGTTGGATGGGAAGGAGCATGTCCTACGCACGAAGGTCATACCACAAGTTAAAGTTTTGTGGACGAATCATGCTATAGAGGAAGTGACATTGGAGTTTGAAACGGAAATGAAAACGAGGTATCTCTACCTTTTCGAAACATCAGTTACGTACGTAAATTTCGAGGACGAAATTTCATAAGGAGGGGAGGTTGTAAGACACCAAAAATTTTTAAATAAAAAGGAATTTCCTTTATTTATTATTTTGAAATAGTAAGGGTTGATTTGATTAATGTGGATAGTTATGGGTTAAATGCGCAAATATTTCGAATAAGCAAGTGGTTATAAAATATTCATTGTTGTCGGGGAATATTCGTTTGGTCATGGAATATTCTTGCTGTCGGGGAATATTCGTACGACGGCGCAGTCTTTTGTGGGCCCCATAACGGAAAGCGATTGGATGAAGAAAACGACAAGTATAGTTGTTTATAAATAACGACGTAGTTGTTACCGTTAATACTGTTGGAATACCCAGTGGTTAAAACACAGTATTACGCGTTGTTGCACAGTAGCACACGGTATTGCACCAATTATTGATTCTTACGTAAGAAGGCACTAATCAATAATGGTTACAGTAATTACTGTTCAGTATTTTATTTTATTGATTCAATAATTGCTGCGTTGATATTTTATATTGTTGTTGTTTCAATAATTGTCATTACACAGTATTTTTCATTATCGAAGCAATAATTCATATTATCTGAATAATATTATTAGATAACATTATTGGCAATGTCTAGAAAGTTCTGTCTAAGGAGAGGTTTGGTCATCTAATTGCGCGCCAGTAAGGAGAAATTCTTATTGGAAAGCCCCCTCTTTCCTGGGAACGGCCTGGTTGCTAGTACTGTGATTCTATAATATTATTTGTGAATAATTAATTATTGATTTATATGATGAGAAAAATATTGATTTTATGTGGATATAGATGGAGAAAATTTTTATTG
The DNA here is from genome assembly GCA_020205505.1 of Panax japonicus. Taxonomy (NCBI): domain Eukaryota; kingdom Viridiplantae; phylum Streptophyta; class Magnoliopsida; order Apiales; family Araliaceae; genus Panax; species Panax japonicus. Next base: position 67,500,327 of record CM035107.1, read on the forward strand.
TGACAATTGTTGAAAATTAATATTTTATCTTTTTCTGATAAAATAATTCATTTAAATATATTATTTTAATAATATATTAACGGTGATATTTTTATAATGAATGTGGGATATATGTGTATATGAGGAGGAAGAGTATTTTTGTGGCATTAAAAGTTTAACACATATTTTGTGTGTTGGTGGACACAATTATTGATTGAAATTTGATTATAGTCTGTAAAATCGCCCGTTTATGGATTTCGGTCAATTTCTGTTTGGAATTTGGAAAAACTTCCTTCTGCAAAGTTGTAGAGAATTTAATTTCCTATAAAAACACGCGAGATTCGAATTTTCTGACAAAAGGGCTATTTATTATGAATTATTGAAGTTCCGAAGCTCCGAAATAATTAATTTTTGGAAGTTTAAAATATTTTTAATAATAAAAACGTTTTTTATTTATTTTTCTAGAAGGGAGCATGTGTTCAATGACTGATTTCAGATTTTAAGGTTGGCGTAGAAGATTATATATATATATATATTAATATTATATTAAATTTTCTACTTTGGTGTTCTAAGCAATTTCCTATAAATAGGGTGCTTAGGTTAGAATTGAAAATCACACCAGAAACTGAAGTTTTCTCTCTCTATATTATCGAGTGTATTCTTGTGAGTATTTTGAGTATACTTTGAGTATTGCTATACGTGCAAGTTCAAGTCATAGCCTATATCTGGTGTTTTAACTAGAAGTGTTGTCTTTCGAGGTAAAGGATGTTATTTTCTTCTCAAATGATATTATTTCTTCAATATCATTATGCTGAAATGTTGGTTGGAACTTTTTATCAAATTTGGAACTTTTTCATGTCGGGGTTACTATTCATGAGTTACTATTCATGAGTTACTATTCACGAGTTACTATTCACGAGTACTATTCACGAAGCGTGGAGATGTTTTTGTGAAATTTCTATCTTTTGGCGTCGGAGTTACTATTCACGTATACGGCACTATTCACGTATACGGCACTATTTACGAATACGACACTATTCACCGGAAAAAATGAAATTTCTTCTTTTTGTCCAAAATATCTATTCTGGATACTAGCTTTGATTGTATCCATGTTTTGATCATTCTTGAATTTTACTTCAGTATGATTATTTATGAAGTATTTTTGAACTCGGATTGTTTAAAGTACGAATCCTTAATACTTGTTATTTTGTTTCACTGGATTCGTTTCCTTTAAAATATTTTTCATCATCCTCAGTCCTAAATGATGGTGTTACTGAATATCTTTGGCCTGTAGTGCAAAGATGGTTGATTTTATTATGAATATCTTTGGCCCGTAGTGCAAAGATGAACATGTGTTTAGATGAACATGACCGACTGATGAATATCTTTGGCCTGTAGTGCAAAGATGAATATTTGATTTGATTTGAGATATATATTGATTGATGTTACAGGGATAAAATATTGATGATGGACTTTTAAATTCATAGATGTTAGTAGATTTTATTCTCTACTCAACTCTTCTAATGAATTATTGTTTCCGCTGCAGTTGTTGATCTAAAACTTGTTGTCTATTGTATTCTATCAGTTTTTTCCCTGTTGAAGACTAAGGATAATTTGTTGTACATTATCTTAGTCATAATATTCTTTACTGGGCTAGTTGAGCTCACCTTTTTCCTTGTTGTTCCATTTTTCATCTCAGGAGGCGAGAATGTAGCGAGTACTAGTCGGGGTATGGAATGAAGGTTCTAGAGAGAGTTGTTTAGTAGTCCTCACCATTTTTTGTAAAATTATGTATCAATAATTATGATGGGGATTTATTTGCATGTGAATATTGCCTAGATGACAATGTTTGTATTCAAACTCACAGCTTATGGGTTGTAAAAGTTGTAGTTGTTTCTGTACCATGTATTTGACAACTCAGAATGGGTTGGGTGGAATGGACCTATTTTGGGGGTGTCACACCTTTGGCTAAAGAGAACCCATGGTCATGATCATACCAAACAACTGTCCATCAATTCACAACGGGCCAATGAGGACTTTTACCACATTATATGTAAAATTACAGGTAATGATTATACTGATACATAATTCCTGGTCATAATCATACCAATCAACTGTCCAGCAATACACTATGGGCCAATGAGGACTTTCATCACACTATAAGCATGAGGATGATGACAATGATATAAAAATTCAATTAAATGAGAGCAAAGATAAATTTTAAAGATTTATAATTCAATTTATCCTGAATTCAATAATGTCTAAATTGTCAACATGATACTGCTTTGTGGAGTAAAATTCAAGAATAATAATGTATCGAAAATAATTTGGACAAAAAAGAAATCAAATTTTGTCACGAATAGTACCCTGGGTGAATAGTACCCGAGTGAATAGTACCCCATGAATAGTACTTCATGAATAGTACCCCATGAATAGTACCCTAGCATGAAAAGATCAAAATTTAACAAGAATGTTCAAAAAAAATATTCTTGTCAAACAATAGTAGATGAATCGCAAATTTTAACGAGTATAGAAGCAATACTTTAACAAAATGAGTGTAGAATTCAGAATTTGAAATGAAAAAATATTACTTACATACTGTAGAGTATGGAAGAAAATATTATTTCATACGAATATTGAACAAAAATAATATTCCTTACGACTGTTGAACGAAAATAATATTCCTTACGAATATAATATTCCTTATGAATATTAAATGAAAATAATATTCTTTACGAATATTGAACGAAAATTAAATTCCTTACGAATACTAAAAATAATATCGTAAGCGAATATGAAATAAATAATACTCTTTACTTCAAAAGGAGAGAAATTCTGACTGGTTTAACAGAGATATTTTTGAAGAAAAACTTGTACTATTTGCTACCCTCAAAGTTTCCTTAACTCAAAAGAAATACACTCAATATTATACAAGAAGAATTCTCTGATTCTGATGTGATTTTTATTTCTAAATTGAGCAACCTATTTATAGGAGAATGACAGGATACTATTTAAGAAAAAAAATAATCACGGACTGCACAGTAAATTTAGAACGAAGTCATGGGTGCAGACGACTAAATTTTTTTGATTTTACTATGCAACACTATGCAGTACTATGCAAATAATAAAATATAATATATTCTATTTTACATAAAAAAACAAAACTTTATATATATATATTATACTCACACACACACACACATTCATACACACACACACACACACACACACACACACACACACATATATATATATATATATAATATATATAATAAAACTGAGATACCTTTCTACCGACTATTTTGAAAAATAGATAAATGAGAGTCCATATAATAAGCCAAATTTACAACAAATACTTCATAAAAAACCCCTCTATTTATTTCAATTCACTTGGCTTTACTAAACACATTTTTAATAACATTTTTTCATCATTAATATTATAACTCACAATATTAACAATCAGATCATTCCCAGGAAAGAGGGGGCTTTTCGATAAGGATTTCTCCGTATTGGCTCGTTATTAGGTGACCAAACTCCTTTCCTCGACAGAACTTTCTAGACATCGTCAATAATGCAAATAATAATATGAATAACTTTGTCGTCTCAATTATTGATTTAATAATATAAAATATTGTGACAATAATTGAATCAATAATGTGAGATACTATGCAACAATTACTGTGGCAATAATTGAACAAAACTGAGTAACTTCTCACATAAGCATCAATAATCAAAGATACTATACAATATCGTGTGCTACTATGCAACCACGCGTATTACTGTACTTTTATCACCGGGTATTTCAACAGTTAACAGTAAAACTTTTGTCGTTATTTTTATAAAAATTATTTCTGTCGTTTTCTAACTCTGAAAATAATTCCGTAGCAGGGTCCACCAATGATTGTGCCATCGTACGGATATTTCCCGATAAAAAGAATATTTCCCGACCAAATGAATATTTTATGCCAACTTGCTTACTTTGCAAAATTTATAAATTCTACCCATAACTATAACATTAAATCAAATCCACACCTTATTATTCAAAAATAATATTTAGAGAAAATTAATTCTTTATTCATAAAAGTTGGGGTATTACAGTTGTTTTTCAATCTTTGATTTTAGATATCATTGTTCAAACTTATATTATTGTATCAAACTTTAAATGGCTAGAGAACCTTATTGATTCAACTAGTCTATAGTTGATGATCGTTCTAAAATTCTAGAACTTTTATTAAAGCTATTCCAAACCAAACTTCTTTTGGTACAAATTCTATTGTCAAAGCTGTAATGAACAACCCTGTTATATGGGATTATATTACGCGATAACATTAAGGTGTTTGTGCACAATACATGGTACGAATGACTGATCCCCTTTAGTACGAGAAGGAAGGTCCATGTAGTCTAACGACTGTTAAAGGTTTAAGTAGAAATAATTAACAACCTAAGACATAGTTCATGGCCTTGTGTGTAACACCCCGAACCCGATATAGGCTCGAAGTGCTACACGCCGCAAGCCCAAAGGCCCTCAAGGCAACAATATCAATAACGCGTAACCCAAACAAAACAACTCATCAATAATTTTAACTTAAAACCTAACAATAAATATATTTTAAATCAATCCAAATAAAATACCAATAAATACCACATTCAAATAATGGAGACGCAGCTCCTCGAAACTAAGAGTTATCAAAATCCATTAACAAAAGAAATAATATCTAAAACTAAACTCCAGCTGTAACGCCTCGAAATCCGATCTATCTTCACGCCCAAATTTCGTATGTCACAAGTACAACATTCATCCCAACATACATCATTATATACCGAAATATAACAACATACATTCTCAATTCCCAGATTCTAAAACCTTATAACCTATTCCATTACAAATAATGTTAATTACATTATTCTTTTCATCGTACACGAGTGACTTTCATCCGCCACCAAGGATACATCAATGTTCATTAAAATAGTATACAATTTAATTACATTATTCTTTATTACAAATCTTCACTTGATCTTCACGCTCATTCATATAATGAATGACACTTCTTCAGGATACCGAATAACTTGATCTTTACGGGATCCTTAAGTTCTTCTACTCGTACGCTGAAAATGTTTTTAATTTATAGCAAGTGTGAGCATTCAATTGCCCAGCAAGTCATCGCAGTTGAACAAACAAATTTAAGAATTCAAACATTCCTTTATAACTTTGATAACCGAACAAAGGTTATGAAGCAGCTTGAATAATAGGAATAATCTCGATTCCTATCATTTAAAACATTATTCACATAAACTTTGAAACACTTTCATACTTCTACCTTTTTCATACTCATCATGTCTGGCTAGAATCATTAGCACAGACTTAACAATAATGGTTCATGTATAAACAGAACATTTTCATATTGAACAGTTCAATCACAGAACAGTTCATCTCACAGAAACACCGAAGTATTAAAATTATGGCACAAGCCCTCATACGTTCTACCACTTTGTACAAATATCACATATTCACACATAAGTAAAACCTCTCAAGTTCAATATCTGAGAAGTTTAAGAAATTAGCATTCATTTAGAATATGAATGACGTTAGGAAACTTGCCTTAAGCACAGCTACAGCTTACGCTAAACTGCTCATTCCAGCCCCTATAACACATAAGGAAAACACCTACCCCAATTAGTCATGTATATTTGACTTATGCATTGGTTTACTTAACTTTACTTCTTAAGGTTCGCGTTCTTTCAACCTAAGTTTACGCGACAACTTCCTTTACCGGTTTACGACTTCATGACATACGGAGATGTCTTACTCAATACATTCATCATCTTTGATGATTTACATTTTTACATTCTTCTTATAACTTCTCTAGGACTCAGCACACATCACTTCTCTGCTAGTAGTCCATATGGTACTCTGAGTGGTTTCCCATAAACAACCAACAAACAAGTTCCCGTCTCATCTACACTGCCATCACAGTGAGTTAGATCGGTTGCCAGTTTTGTATATACCTTCGCTCTCTGAAGGAATTGTTTATCCCAGCTCCCATATGTCAACCATCAAAGGTTACGATTGCACCACAACCTAACTTATCTTAACTTATCCGAACTATTAAACTATAATGTTTGATCTTTAAGTCAATTTCTTATTCCTTATGGCTTTCTGGCAACTAAATGCCATACCTCAAGATTCATTCATTATCGTCCAAGTCATACATTCTTTAGTATACTCAGAACGATAATTCAAGTTAATCATTAACTCGACTTCGTTACGTTATGCGTACTTATCTTTATTTCAGCTTCTTCACCATTCATGGTTTAATCATTGGTCTTCATTATATTACGATCAAACCATACACAGGGTGTAAATTCTATCCGTTTAGTATTTGTATACACTCAACCTTCACATCGGTTAAAGTGTTCAATGCTTACATTTCATTCTAACATTCTCCATCCGACCCACATTTGACTTTCGTTAATCTTATTACCGTTCATTACGGCTTTCTTAATACCATTTGTCATTCTTCCTTAATGTCAAAGCCATACGGTTCGTTGTATGCTACGACCGATCATTCAACGTAACTGCATTGCGTTCACAACGTCTATACGCTTTACACTTATCTCTCACTACGATATCATAACATTGAAATATTATACGTTACTCTCATCACTCAACGTCTAAGGAATCACAATAATAGAAATCCCTCACGTTCATTTATCGCGATTACGACCCTCGGATATCAGTTACGTAATCTACTGCTTACATTCTCTGTCTTTTAATCTCGTTTAATTTTTCTATTCAACCTTCATTAAAGGTTTAAAACACTTGATTAAGTGTTAAATTTGATGAAATACACGTTCATTAGCTTTCGGTACATTTCCCCCATGTTTTGAGCAGTTAAAAGCTCATTACTGGTTTTTTCCCCTGCACCGGCGCTGCGGCACCAGTTCCCTCTTTATAACCAGTGCTGCAGCACCACTCTGCAGTGTCCAACTGTCGGGGCTAACGCTGCGGCGCCGCCTCCCAAGGCACAGCTCGCGCCACGGCGTCGGGCCTTGGTCCTTAAAAAAATTTCTTAGTCTTGAATCTATTTTGAGATGCTTACTTCTCGATCTCATAACTTCTTCATTATAACTGAGAACGAGGTCGTTCCAAAGCCATTTTCTTCCTTATCTTACGTACTTCGATTACCTTTGGACAGAACTTTGTTTTGAATCTGTTAACATGCCATTCAATTGGCTTAATCTTTGTCCTTTGTTCATTTTATATTTTTAACGTTCTTCGTTCGTTCGTCCGTAATTCGGTCATCCGAACTCAGAACTCGTTCATTCTTAAGTCCATGACTCACGTTTTTTACATTCTCTTACATTCTTAAGAAACCCTACATATTTGGGTTCATTTACTCACTTTCTAATTCTCGTTTGTCTTTTACAAATTTTTGCCATAACTTCATTATAGCTACATTGTAGACAATCAAAATTTTCTGTACACCTGTCACTGACATTGCAGGCGAACATATTCGTCTTTCAAGAGGAAACCCTGGAAGACAGTTCATATCCATTTTGGATACTACCAGAAGTTCGGTATCAACCCTGGGACAGACACCGGGAGTAACAATTCCATCCTCGGAGATAATCCAGAGGCCTGCGGATCCAATATCGGAACACACACCGAAGAAGACAGATCAATCTTGGAGATAACACCGAGGTATCCAGCCTCAGTCCCAACCATGGAAATAGCCACCAACCTTGGTGATAACTCCAAGGAATGCAGTTCGGAGATAACCCCAGAAATACTTGGTTCAAATACAATCAGCTTCAATCTCAGTGCTCACAACGAGATACTCAATACCAGCCCAGAGATAATACCGGGAGGACAAGCACACCTCAGAGATGACACTGAGGACCTTCAACAATTGCAGCAGTCCAATCTCAGCGAATCCCTGAGCAACGTCTGCTTTATCATCCTGAACTGGTGATAACCACAGTGAGGGGCAACATCGTCATCTTGCCAACGCGATGCCACATCACGTCATCTCAACATCACATTTTTACACAACGACGTCCCACAAGAGCCAAGGAAAATCAATCCCGAGTGACTATTGCGCAGGATAACGAATATAATTTGAAGTTAAAGACCGGAGGGCACCGTCCCATCTTCATGACTTCATACAAACTCTAATCCTGTGACATTGTGTAACTCTCGACAACGATGGTCCAAAATAGGTCCTATATACCTCAGTCGGTTGCCCAGATTGTAATTCTGAAAGTTCGAGCGGACATTGCAGTGCCCGAGTGAATGTACTTCGAGACGACGGAACCTGAGAAACCCGGGGCAACCCAGGTAGCCTCTGGTACACCTGCGGTCCGCCCTCTATAAATCGAGGACTTGGGGTGGTCATTTTGCAAGAGAAAACGGCGAGGAAGCCATGCCCAATTTACTCCGTACTCACCCCATACTGAGTGCTTTCTCATTTTAAACACCTGTGAGCTCATATATATCTACGTTTGTAGCTACAAAAGCCAGTGTTACCCACTTTAAAGATATAGAAGTCTTCTTTGGCAGCCCACTGTAAGCCTTCTCACACACTTTAAAGCCTTTCTCTTCATCTTTGCCCACACCCTTTTTCACGTTGAGAGTCGTGTTGCGTGTGTTTGCCCAGACTTTGGTCCGTGGTTTTATTTTAGTTTGTATATATATATATATATTTATATATATGGACTAACATTATCGAGTTATGCCTCGATTGAGCCTAGACTTCGGCCTGGAGCGTTTATTTGCTTATATATATATATATGAACTGTGTGTCAAACTTAGTTCGACGAGCCTAGACTTTTGTCTGGAGCGTTTAATGCTTTAATATATACATATTTGTATATATTAACTGTGTGTCAGACTTTGTTCGATAAGCCTAGACTTCGGTCTGTTGCGTTTACTTGCTTTTATATATATACTTATATATATGAACTATTGTCGAACTTTGTTCGATGAGCCTGGGTTTTACATCTGGTACGTTTATCGCTTATATATATATATATATATATATATATATATATATATATATATATATATATATATATATATATATATATATATATATTTCGTCCCACCTGGAGTACTTCGTGGTGGTTGATCGCTTTTACAGCTTTCTTTACGTTTCGTCCTGCCTGGAGTTCACTTCGTGGCAGTTGATTGCTTTGTACAGCTTTATTTACATTTTGTCCCGCTTGGAGTTCCCTCCGTGGTGGTTGATAGTTTTACATCTTTATTTACGTTTTGTCCCACCTGGAGTTTCCTCCGTGGTGGTTGATAGCTTTTTATAGCTTTATTTACATTTCTGATCCCCCATGGAGGTGCTTCATGGTTGGTGATCATGTTTGTATATATATATTTATAGCTTATATATATATATACCTGATTACTGCTTTCATACAAATTGCGGTATCATGTGCGCCTAGGAATCATGTGATCACAGATTCAGCTTATTGGATCTAGATTCGGTTCCCGTGATGGACATTTTCAGCTGTAAGTAGCTTGTAAATTATTCTGCGGTGTCTTAATTTCCTCAGATGGTTTTTATACCCACGAGGAATTTGGCATTATTTTGTATTTTATATTTTTATACAGATGCCTCGCATCTGTAAAATAAAATCAATCAAGCTGAACACTTAATAAAATGGAAGTGTAAAAGGTCTCAATTACTATTGAGCATCAAGGTTTGAAAAAACCTCTTTTACAAAACATCACTGCTATATCTTGCTAAAATTTTTTTTTTACATAAATTCAAACCCTGTGTATATAGGTGCAAATGAGGCCTTGCATTACTTCCAAATAACAACACATTGACCCATACATACACACATTCAGATAATAATTTCTTGAAAATAGGTGGTCACCGTGGTAACACGGATGTCGGGGGGTGCCTAACACCTTCCCTCCGCATAACCAAGTCCCCGGACCCTAATGAATCTCGGTTTCACCGACCCGTTTAGCAGTGTCACATCACTGGGTCAATGTGCAAACCTTTTCCCGGTTGTGTTTGTACAACCATTTAAAAAACCAACTGGCGACTGTTAACAGTCCATCGTCAATATTATACATGTCCGACCTTTTTCACTTATTTTTTCAAACAAATCTCTTCTAAAATGAGAACACCAAAGAACAAGTAATGGAAAGGGACAATTAAAAATCCTGACGTCGACATGTGGCGACTCTGCTGGGGACACCAAAAAGAGGACTTAAGCCGCTATTACAATTTTTTTTAAAAACTGTTATCTGCTTGTGTGTGGATGTTGCATTTACATTTATGATGAATGTGTACGAATGCATTTACTTATTGCACTTAGTGCCTTGCACCATAACTGCTTGTGATGTTAGTGCTTCGCACATGTCATCATTTTCATACGGTGAGAGGCGATGTTTGTGAATGTATGTTGTGTGGTCCCTCCACCAGGAGGCTATCCTGTCGTTGTTTGATTACTGGAATCGTGGGAAGACTAATTTCCCGAGGCTCAGGAAAGGCACCACCCAAATTCACTCCAGTTGAAAGACAGGATTAACTTCCCGTTGAGTAAATTGCGATGATTTGGGAACCTTCATGCAAAAAGTCGCGAGAGTAACCTAAGATAGATCAGCCTCTGATAAACCCAAAACAGAGGAATGTCTCTTCATGCTTTCTCATTATCAATTACTTGTAAACACAATTACTTGTAATTTCATTCCATATCTATCTCTATGTAATGAGAAATATGAAGAAATGTGTACACATACATATTTAAATTAACATGCTACAAATAGCTGACATCCGTTTTGCAGGATAAAATTCCTAAAATGGACACATCACATAACATGTTATTATATACATTCCCTAAAGACTAAACTATGCAAGTCTTTCGCAGTGAACCAATCGGACCTACTACCCGGTCAAAATCCAAAAAGGCTACAGGCCTACAGTCAATCATGTCGTCATCTGACCAGACTGACCTTAATCCAGTTTCTCATAAAGAATTCGACGGATTAAGCAAACAAATTACAGATTTGGCTGTTTTACTCAAAGAACTACACCAGTCTACTCAAGGTCCAAAAATACCCATACATGCTGAATCATCCACACAAGGGGGAACCCAGGTCATTACAATACCTGAACAACAGTTGGATACGACCAACAAAACTCATGATACCACCTATTCCACTGGAGATCCACACACCGGTGACATCCGAAATAAAGTCCTTCAAATGGAAGAGACCCTTCGCTCTATCAAAGGAATTGGAACACACGGGAGTGTTTCATATGCTCACCTTTGTATATTTCCTGGTGTTCATTATCCAGAAAAATTTAAGACTCCTGACTTCGAAAAGTATGACGGGTTAAGAAATCCTTACACCTATTTGAAGGTGTTCATTGGAGAACTCGGATCTTATGCAGAGGACGAAAAACTCAGAATGCAACTGTTCCAGAAAAGTCTAACTGGAGAAGCCCGTTCGTGGTACAAAAGATTAGACAACACAAAGATCCATAGCTGGGAAGAGCTAGCACACGCCTTCCTCACTCATTACAGCTTTCAGTCTCAAATGGCTCCTGATCGGTATCAAATTACCAATATCAAGAAACAGTCTAATGAGCCTTTCAGAGAGTATGCTCAAAGGTGGAGACGCCTGGCTGCCCAAGTTATTCCTTCCATAACAGAATCAGAAATGGTCATGACCTTCATAGATATTCAAGAAGCTCCTTTTTATGTAAGAGTTTTAGCCATCATCGGCAAACCATTTTTTGAAATGGTCAAACATGGGGAGATGGCTGAGATGGGATTGAAGTCCGAAAAGATTCAAGACCAAGCTGCCCTTAAAGCTGTTGCTGATCACATCCAATCCAGAAATTACTGAAACAACCCCCGTAGGGTCCATAAAAAGAAAGAGAAATATGTTTCCCTGATACTACAGGGTCAAAAAGAAAATCAGAACATGCCTATTCAAAGGAGAAACTACACTCCCTTTCAAGCACAGTCTGCGAACCCTCCAATACCAAAAGCTGGAGAAGTCAAATGCCCTCGAGTGTTCACACCCTTAGGGGACACCCTCGAGAATATTCTCACTCTTCTGACAACACAGAAGAAAATTACGCATCTTCTTCCACCAGCCAGCCCTAATGGACGGGGTTTCAATGCTGCTAAGAAATGTGCAAATTATGCCCGGGCACCCGGACATGGTACTCAAGATTGTTGGGCCTTGAAACACAAAATTCAAGACTTGATAGACAATGGGGAAATCGTGGTCACCAAACCAGATAAACCTCACGTACAAGACAACCCTCTTCCTCAACACAAAGAAGAAGAGGTTAACATGATCAATTGGAGCAATGGACAAAGTTCCAATTTCAATGGCGAATCATCTTAGACCCTTAGAGACGGAGTGAACAAATGGGATTGTTCCAAGTTCCAATTTGTAATGGAACGTAAGATGAAAGCTCTATACAAACAGATCGAGCAATTGGCAGAACTGGTGACCTACCAGCATCAAGTTACACGCCAGTTAGTAAGCCAGGAGCATGCTAGTCTCCTCCCTTTTGTAATGAATATTCCCATATTACCTGCAGAAAGTAAAACTCTAGATGATAAAGTGGCAAAGAGAGCGAATGCCAAAGCTCGTCGTGATTTTGCCAAAAGAAGGGAATTTATACATATGGGCCAACCTATGGAGGAAATCCTTCAGATGCTAATCAATGAAGGAAGGATCAGTTCCTTTCTACCTCCAATCAATCCCCGTTCAGGACGGTATAATACTGATGGAGTATGTCAGTATCACTCCAATTCTCGCGGTCACATCACAGAAGAATGCTGGGCACTCCGCCACCTTATCCAGAATCTCATTGACAGTGGTATTCTACATTTAGTAGATTATGATACTGTGTTACGCACAAGTGAGAATACATGTCCTACTAAGTGGAAGAGTTTGGTAGCAGTCATATCCACTAGGATTAATGGGACTAACAAATCACTCACAATGCCAACAATTCAACTCAGGGGAAGCAACAATCCTTTGAAAGTGGCCGCTCCCGAGCCAATTAACTTACCATGCAGAGCACAATACCCTATTGTTAGCTTGTACAAAGTTCCGTGGAATTATGGAGAAGGTGAAAGATCCACCTCACATACAATTGCTACAGTATCGAGGGAAAATCCACTGTATCTTCCCCAACGGGTTATGAAGCCTACAATCAAATCAAAGGGGAAAATACCCATGGAGAAGATTGAAAAACTCCTCCGCACTATGGGTCATCACGAAGCCAAGGTGGTTTTAAGCTTAAAAGAAGTTCCACAATAAATATCAATTTTGGACTTGGTCCTAACTTCCGAGGATCACCAGAAGATCTTGCTGAAGGTTTTAGAAGAAGCCTATCTACCGACATCAGTTGATACGGAAAAAATTCAACACTTGGTTGATCACATTTTCAACAACAACGTGATATCCTTAACTGATGATGATATACCACCCGAAGGGACCGGTCATTGCAAGCCGTTGTAAATTGCGGACTTGTCCTCCGAATACATGCTGGCTGGAGTCTTGATAGATGGAGGCTCATCTCTAAATATCTGTCCAAACGCCACTTTTTTAAGGATGAATGTTAATCTCAACCGAATTCAGAGTAGCCATATAGTCCTCAAAGTTTTTGATGGAGCCCGCCAGAATTCGGTCGGAGTAATTGAACTGCCAATCAAAATTGGTCCCCATACATTCTGCGTATCTTTCCATATGCTCAAGATAGATTCAGGATACAACCTGCTCTTGGGAAGACCATGGATTCACATGGCAGGGGCATTCCCCTCCACCCTTCATCAACAACTGAAATAAATTATCAACAATAGCCTGGTCACGGTCAACGCTGAACCAGAGTGTCCTCAACACGGGGTTATACCATTCATCAATGCCAATGCAGATGTTGAACCGATCAGCTTTCATGCCTTGGAAGTAAGTAATACCTAATACCATGCTATTGGAATGCCATTTCCCGAACCCAAAATTTTTGCCGAGGTAATGTTGGCTACTCAAGAAATGATGTCATTGGGTCATTAGCCGGGACAAGGGCTGGGTAAATTTCGCTAGGGTATCAAGTACCCAATTCAATTAACCAGGCAAACTAGAATAGCTGGACTAGGCTATTCTTCCAGTTTTAGTTATTGGAATCCTCATAAGCATCAGCAGATTCCTTCAGCTTCAAACGCGCGGCGTTTATCTTCGCCTTCAAACTCTGAGTCTGCATAACCTCCTGTAAAGGTGCCAGCCAATATCATGGCTATGTTTTTTCCTAAGTCGGTATCGGTGAAGGAGAAAGAAGTCTTTGTTCCAGAACCCGCAGTGGAAGAGAAGGAACGAAGAATCAAGCAAGACATCATCTGAATGATGTCGGGCATACGCATCATCGTTCATGATGAACATAAAAATAGATATACCCCAGAAGATGATTGCCCAGATGTAATGGCCGTCATTTGGGATAGAGAGGACGATGACAACCCCTCCATCACTGCAGTCCACTCGGACTTTTCCCTTAGCAATTGAAGCAGCACTCCTTGCATTGGTCGACAAGGGTAAAACGGGCAGAAACTCTTTTTTCCCTGTAGATATAATAACTGCTTACTTTTCTGTACAGTATTAGCAGTTTATTTTGTCAGTACATGCTAACACTTTTTATGATCAAAACGTTTCATATATACTAAGCGAAAGCATATTTTATTTCAGGACCCTGAATTTAGATGTGCCGATACTTGCTGATACGGTGCCTCTTTTCCACAAGGATTGTACCTTTGATGTAGAGATAAATTCAGCCTTGATGGAAGTACATGAGGACATTGAGGTGTCCCCAGAAATTCAAGAATGGGTCAAAGACAAACCTAAACCCAACTTTGATTAAACCACTTCCTTCAATCTCGGAACCTTAGAAACCCCTAAGTTAATCAAGATTGGTTCAGACCTTTCTCCAAACCAAAGGAATGACATGGTTACACTATTAACTTAATTCCAGGATGTATTTGCATGGTCTCATGAAGACATGGTGGGTTTGTCCACTGACATTGTCCTTCATTGCCTTCCCATTAAAGAATGATTTAAGCCAGTCAAGCAAAAGCTCAGGCGATTGATACCTGAGTGGAGTTTAAAGGTAAAAGAAGAATTTGTGAAATAATTTTAAGCTGGCATCATCATGGTGTCTACATATCCTGAGTGGATATCCAACATTGTGCCCGTGCCTAAACCTGGAGGAAAGGTGCGAGTTTGCGTGGATTACTGGGATTTGAACAAAGCTTGCCTGAAGGATAGCTTTCCCGTGCCATTCATCCACATTCTCATTGATAAAACTACTCAATACGACATGTACTCATTCGCTGATTGCTTTGCGGGGTACCATCAAATCATGGTTGCTGAGGAAGATCATGAGAAAACTGCTTTCATCATGCCTTAGGGAACCTTTTGCTATAGACGGTTGTCATTTGGCCTCATCAATGCCGGAGCTACCTATCAACGAGCTATGATGGCTCTCTTCCACGACTTAATGCATAAAGAGATAGAGATCTTCATGGATGACATGATTGTCAAATCCTGGAAGGTGGATGACCACTTAGACCACCTCAAGAAGCTATTCAACAGGTTGCGTAAGTATAACTTAAAGTTGAATCCAGCCAAGTACGCCTTTGGCTTTAAATCAAGCAAGTTACTAGTGTTTTTAGTCAGCCACAAACGGATTGAGCTGGATCCTGCAAAAATCCAGGCCATCACGAAAATGCCTATTCTTCAGACAGAGAAGGAAATACGGGGATTTTTAGGAAGAATCAACTTCATTAGCAAGTTCATCTCTCAACTCACAGCAACCTGTGAGCCAATTTTCAAGCTGTTAAGGAAGAACTCCTCTATGAAATGGAATGATGAGTGCCAGAAGGCCTTCCTTACAATCAAGGATCAGCTAGTTAAAGCTCTCATTTTGGTACCACCCAGAGATAATGCTCCTCTGTTCATGTACCTGTCAGTAAGTGACAATGCCATGGGCTGTATGCTAGGATAGAAAGACAATAGAGGCCAAGAACGAGCTATCTATTACCTCAGTAAAAGATTCAGCAGCAGTGAACATAAGTACACTCTACTTGAGAAGACTTGTTGCGCTTTAACATGGGCTTCCATGAGGTTACATTATTACCTCCATGGTCACACAACCCATCTCATATCCCGCATGGATCCTCTCAAGTACGTGTTCAACAAACATATGTTAAATTGCCGACTGTCCAGATGATAGTTGATCCTACAACAATTTGACATCGTACACGTGACTCAGAAGTCCATCAAAGGTCAAGGAATTACGGATCAATTGGTCGCTTCACCTTCAGGGGATTACAAACGCTTGGAAACATACTTCCCCGATGAAGGGGTTATGACAGTTCAGCAACACCATAAGTACGATACACGCCAAACATGGAAGATGTATTTTGATGGAGCTATTAATATGGAAGGTGCTGGAGCTGGAGCAGTTCTAGTATCCGCTACGGGGGAGCAGTATCCCATAGCCATCAAATTGCAATTTGTCAGCACCAATAACACAACTGAGTATGAAGTCTGTCTCATGGGGCTAAAACTTGTCCGTTTAATGGGCATCAGGCGGTTAACTGTCTTTGGAGATTCGGAGTTAGTAGTTAGACAATCCACATGAATCTATCAAACCAAAGAGCTACATTTGCTGCCTTACCATCTGTAGGTTTTGAAGATGGCTTTGGAGTTCGAAGAAATCTCTTTTCTACACATTCCGCGTAATAGGAATGATTTTGCTGATGCGTTATCAACTTTGGCCTCCTTGATACACATATCTGACAAGGGACACTTGCCAAGTGTCACAATTGCCCTGCACAAGGCACTAGCCTATGGGAACTACGTTGGAGAAGTATCGGATGAGCTACCTCCCATCCAACATCCTTGGTATCAGCCTATCAAGGAGTACCTAAGAGATGGATCTACACCCGCTGAGGCGAGCCCTACTGAGAAGAGGCGGATCCATCGACTAGCTATAAAATTCTACCTGAGCGGAGATGCTCTCTACAAAAGAGATGCAGGACAAGGTCTCCTCAAATGTTTAGACAAAGACCAAGCTCAGAGACTCATGGATGAAATCCATGGTGGAGTCTATGGCCCACACATGAGTGGCCCCCTCCTTGTCAAGAAAATCCTCAGAACATGACATTATTGCCTATCTCTCAAAGCTGACTGCCATGACCACGTCAGGAGATGTTATCAATGCCAAATTCATGGGAATTCTATCCATGCCCCTCCACGGGAACTCCACAATATGAGTTCGCCTTGGCCCTTCACAATGTGGGGAATAGACGTGATTGGGCCCATTAAGCCTAAAGCCAGTAATGGTCACCGATTTATTTTCACCATGATCAACTACTTCACCAAGTGGGTAGAAGTAGCCTCCTTCCCCAAGGTTACCAAAGAGGTCATCATTGTGTTCATCAGAAACAATGTCATGTGTCGATATGGACAACCAGAGGTGATTGTATCAGACAATGCTATGAACCCCAATAACAAAATGATGGAGGAGTTATGCAGTAAATTCCGCATCAATCACCTTAACTCCATCATCTACCGTCCAAAGATGAATGGTGCTGTTGAAGCGGCTAACAAAAACATTAAGAAGATCATGCAAAAGATGTCCGCTAATCACAAAGGATGGCCTGGCTTATTGCCTCTTACTCTGTTAGCCTACAAAACCTCAATGCGCACTTCCACTGGGGCAACCCCCTACGCATTAACCTATGGGATGGAAGCAGTGCTCCCCATAGAAGTTGAAATGGAATCCCTCAGAGTGTTAATAGACGCTTAGCTGGAGGAAGACCAATGGATATAAGACAGGTATCACCAATTGTCTATAATAGACGAAAGGTGAACCGCATCTATCTTCCATGGTCAGTTATATCAACAAAGGATCGCCAGATCCTACAACAAAAAAGTTCGGCTACGATAATTTAAACAACATAACTTGGTTTAAAAGAAGATCATTGACAACCAAGATTAATCTAAGGGGAAATTCACTCCTAACTGGGAAGGCCCATTTGTTGTCAAAGAAGTATTAACAGGAGGCGCTCTCAGATTGCAAGAAATGGACGATGATGAATTTCCACAACTCATCAACTCAGACGTCGTGAAATGGTACTATGTCTGAACTAACCATCAAGCAAACGTCCTGGTGTTGGATCATCAGATCACCAGTCATTCCAGTTCTTTAACCCTTTACCACATACATCTCTTCCATATTTTGCCCTTAGGGGAAAACATACTTTTCAAGCCAGCAGCCTGGCTTCTCTGTGTTCATACGACTCAGGTCACCCCCCTACGGATTGAACCTCTCGCATTTGCAGTTTGGCTACCCATACATGGGATCAAACTTTTCACTCGCAGTTTATCCTCAACCTAGGGTTAAACTTTCTCTACCCCGCAATCTGACCTGCATATGGGATCACACTTTCCACCTCGCCCTGAGGGGCGAACTACGTCGACCTGATCTCTTCTTCAATAGGAGTACGTAGACAACCATTTCATACGACCCGGTCACAATAAAAAAAACAACAAAAACATTTCTACCTTTTTCTCCTTACAAAAACAAAAATAACAAAAACATTCTTACACCCTTTTCTACCACATACAACGTTGAACCTCTTACACTAGGTTCGAACTACGCAGACCTGATCTCCTCTTCAATAGGAGTACGTAGGCAGCCAATCATGGTTCGGTTTCACCCCCTACCAAAACACAAACCCTTGTTAATTGGTACTTGGATCATCTTTCAATCCATTACATTTCATTGGCTGAAGACCAAATGGATGGAATTATCTGAACTCCTCCCAAATAGGAGATTCGACGACCATCTAAGCTGCAGTCATACCTTAAAGAGCAACACCAATCCATAAGAGATGGAATTAACTATGCTTCTCTTGGATAGAAGTATTGGCGTCCATCTGTGGTGCGGTCAATCTCAGAGAGGAAGGCCACATTCTTCTCCACCTCTCTATACAGAAACTAGTCCTAAGACACCAAAGATGGTAGGGATACACATAGATCAATGATCCATTTTGAAGTGTCTAGAGACATCTCAATGTCCATTCCTCAAGGAGGAATTCAGAATACATCAAGATCACAAGCCATGAAGCAGCAGACAAAATATCAAGCAAATAGCAAAGCATATCTAAAAGGGAAGTGATCAAAAATATATTTCCCCGCTATATATATAATGTTGTTGCATATATACAATGTAAAATGTACATGAAAAAATGGCTAAACTAGTCTGTGTAGGAAAATACAAGCTCATCTATAAATCAGGATATATGCGAGCTAACAAGCCTAACATGACATCCCTCTCAGAAGAAGGAGGCGAAGCAGTGGTCTCCTGTACGAGAATATCCACACGACCCAACAGATCTGCAGCCATCTGCATGGTGACCATATGCTCATCAATGTAAGCGCTCATCTCTGTAATCATATCGGTGGTAAGGGACCTCACTGCAGTACTATCTGTGAAGGCTATATCCCGGGCATATATGACATTATCCCGCTCAACTATCATTGCATCTCAGGCTGATCTGGCCTCATCCCGCTCAACAACAGCGGCATCTCTGTGAGCTAATGCCTCGTCTCTCTCTAACAGAGCTGCATCTCTCCCACCAAGGGCAGTCAACATCAAAGATCGAGCCTGATCTCACTTGAAGGTCATCAGATGAAGACGCTGCTCAAAGTACTATGCTGAATGCTAAATCACAACAGTACTAGCACTGGGAGAATTTAAAGGAGATGCTGGTAACTCGGTAACTATCTCCTCCTTGATATGGGAATCAATGTCCTCCATGGGCTCTCCCTCATCTGTCTCACTATCCGGTACTGTGGATACTGCCGCAGCCTGTGCAATCTCTGTCTCCATCCATGCAGAATACTCTGCAGATTAACCTGGATGACTCATAGAAAAATCAGCTATCTCACACTGATCCCAACAAGCGTACACACGGGATCGGTCCTCGGCTGAAAGATAGTTAGAAGCTGAACGCTGACCTATCGCCCCCTCAATAGGATGAAAGTCCTCAAATTAGTCAAACTGCGACATCACGACCAACGGGTGATAGGTAGTCACGCCCTTCAAGCCAGCCAGAGAGAGGTAGTCCATGCCCGGAGCGTGAGTAATAAAGCTGTAAGGTGAGCTGAGCCCCGAACACGGGAATATGACAAATGGATCTCTGATATCCACCAAGAAAATAGACCAAGACATAGCATCTGTATACTCTGATGGCTGAAAGCAGTACGACATGGCTATATCATGGGTGAACCAATACCCATGCCGTCTAAGAGGGCCAATCGGTCTCAAGTGTGACAAAAACCACACGTATAGTATGACCGAGCTGCCCGTGAACACTCCTGTTGGATAAGTGCAGCAGTAGGTGGCTGACCTCAGAGTCTCCACTATAATCATCGGTATGATGGTACGACCCTCCCTGAGAGCTCTCACTGCCATGATGACTCCAATGTCTATCTCATCCATGTACCGTGGCATGTAGACGTACAACAATATGCACAATAGCAGTACATTCACCCTGGCTAGACGCCATGATCCTCCGAAGTGGTAAAATCCCCGGAATGTCATGAATAACTATCCTCAGAGCCAAATGTGTCGAACAGAAAACAATAGGATATAACGTGGCCAGATGTAAGCTCATCTTGCACCACTCTACGCCTCAATCCAGTGAGGGTCATGAACCGTCGACTCATGTCCCCCAAAACCATATACACACAAGGTCTATCTAGCGGCAGCATCGTCAACCGTGCATACTCCTCTAGAGTAGGAGTCAACTTTTGGGTCCCAAATTGGAAAACCTGCCTCTCCGATACTCAATGCTCCAGCATGCCATCCACGAATCTTGTGGGAACCTGAAACATCAACAGGGTCATAGTATGCTGCAACAAATGGTCTACGGTCACTCTGTCTGATGGTGACATGCTATCATACCACGATCGCATACCCGATGCCACCAATGATGGTGGGGTATGATCAATACGGATAACTGTCGAAGAAGACATCTGTACGGGCCGTGTCATAAGACCATCCAAAGGTCAATGTTGAATATCTCTGGATATACATACATATGCATAAAATGATACATGCATAGTAGATAATAGATGGAAATATGATATATGGAATGAAAACTGTGCATACATTCCTAAGTATATCATCATCTAATACATCATCTCTGTACAGCTACAAATACAGGGAAATGGGGCACAGACGCCCTACTACTAACAGAGGCCTATCAAAAGATATAGCGAGAATGGGGCACATCCACCCAATAGCTAACAGAGGCCTATCAAAAAAGATAATGAGAATACACATCAAAAGAAGATAATGGTGTCAATGTCTACGTCATCAATCCTGTCCACCAGATGTAACTCCTCCTGAGTCACTGGATCTCTATTTACAGGGATGTTAGGCCTATACAAAGGAGGATCTATGCTGACAAAATCGAATGGGTCATCTGAGGGGCCAGCGCCTGAGCTGGAAGGATCAAATGAACCTGCCTCTGCCGGATCTCTGCCCAAATGCCGGATAAATATATGTGCATATTCTAACTGTCGGGTCAAACTATCAATCTGTGTCATATGAGTCGGATCTCGGACACAGGCTATCCAATCCGTCATCATCACGGATCCTGGAACCATATCCCCTATGACCTGAGTGGCGTGGGATTGGGGTCCAATAGTACAAGGCAACCACCAACACTGGAACATCTCCTAAGTACATGAACCCTCTGATAATGCAAAACCGTCAACCCCCAATAATGGGATATCAGTGATGGATGACTGCGATACAGGCCAATAACACATGGCAGGAGGCAAGATCGGTATATGAATCTCTCCTGTGGTGCTCCTAATAGCACGCTCTCCTAAATAGAGCTCTCCCAGCCTCTATCTATGAAGAGAGGAACTCTCCTGGTGGAAATCACGTACTCGACTCCAGTCGGGTATCTATCCTCAAAACCGATGGCCAAATGTTCCCCAGAATATGGAATCCATGTGATAATCTCAGCTGTCATTAACTCCAGCTGCAAGCAGTAGTGAGTGAAACCCTCAGCTACAAGGACCTCTGCCAATATGGAATGATGCCATCGTCGTCCTCATGGATAGGTATCTAAACCTAACACACTCACACGATGCAAGCATGAGAGCCTCTCAGAGGCCCAAAACTGCCAATACAATGGCAAAACATCTACGTTCAGTAAACACTCTTAACCTATAAATGGGAAATGACAAGAGAAATACTCACTAGCAGAAATGGGTAAAATCCTATCCAAGTCTCAGTCAAACCCTGTGAGCGCATACGCATGCCCCGGAGGAAATAGGCAAAGGTGTAGGAGCCTCAATCATACTCTCAAATACGGTCAACATGACGCGTGGCGCTGATTAAAGCGAACGACACCGTAGAGGAATTATCTGCTATGAAGTAGCCCCTAATGATCATCAGGAATAGTCACCGAAGAATGCGATCCCTGACTCTGACATCATCTGGCATGGGCTCGCTCAACAGCCCACTCATAGTATCTATGCTCAAAGGACATGAACGAACAGTCCTGCCTTTGAGCACCTCCGCCGGAACTCGTAATAAGGATCTGAAGGTAGTAGGGGTAATGTCCGCCATGCAAGGCACTGGTACCCCTCTAAACTCCATACCTGTGATAAACTGCCAATCCATCAGCGTCATCATCACTTCACAGTCCAGCAAATGGAGTGACTGAGTCTGGTAAAACCACCGCCCAGATAATGCCTTGAAGTAACCCCGGGGACAACAACGAGGAAGGATGAAGAAGAATGCCCCGAATCCCCAATCATACTGTAAGACCCCAGTTTTTATATATAAAGATGAAATTTTTATAATTATTATTTTTGAATATTATGGAATAAATTTGATATAATGTTATAGTTGTGTGTAATATTTATAAATTTTGCAAAGTACGCAAGTTGTTATAAAATATTCGTTTGGTCGGAGAATATTCTTTTTGTCGGGGAATATTCGTACGACGACACAATCATTGGTGGACCCCACAACGGAAGTATTGTCGTAGTTAGAAAACGACAAAATTATCTTTCTATAAAATAACGGCGGAAGTGTTACCGTTAAAACTGTTGAACTACTCGGTAGTAAAAGTACATTAATACGCGTTGTTGCATAGTAGCACACGGTATTGATTATTGATGCTTACGTGAGAAGTCACTCATCTATACTCAATTATTGCTACAGTAATTGCTGCATCATATCTCTTATATTATTGATTCAATTATTGTCACAGTATCATCTGTATAATATGTTATATTATTTAAACAATAATTGAGACGACAAATTATAAATGATTAATAATTGTTGAAAGATTAAATATGTGTTGATTAAAAATAAAATGATTTCTGGTAATTTTTATTTAATCCTTGATGTATATAAAGAGTCTATTATGAGACGTTGGTGATAAGTTTAATTATTTATGGGGGGCCATATGTCGTTATCTAAGAGTCTCTTTCGTAAATAGTAATTACCTTCGTAAATAATAATTATTTTTGTAAATAGTAATTACTTTCATAAATAGTAATTACCTTCGTCAATAGTAATTACCTTCTTCAATAGTAATTACCTTCGTTAATAGTAATTACCTTCGTCAATAATAGTTGTCCCTTCAATATTACCAAGAGTTAACTGCCTCTTCGGTGTTTCAAGGGTTAATTACCCCTTCGTAAATAGTAGTTGTCTCTTCAATATTACCAAGAGTCATTTTGACCCTTCGTTAAGACCAAGAGCCACCCTCAGTTTTTCTATAAATAGAAAGCTTATTCCTTCATTATTTCTTACGAATTCACTGAAACTCTAGAGAGAGAAACTATAGAGAGAAAGAAGAAAAGTATTCTGCTACTTCACTTATATCCAGTTCTTCTAAGGTAGGGAATATTATTTGTTGTACTCGTTCTTGAAGAGAACTTATGTATTCCATTCTTTGTTATTCTATTGGAATAACCTGTATACGCGGAATACCCTATACTTGGTGACATCCATTTACTATTCTGCCTTTGTATTTCTGTCGGAATATCCAGTCTGTGCTATACGCCGGACCTGGTTCCATTTACTATTCCGTCTTTACATTTCTGTCGGAATATCCTGTCTGTGCTATACGCCTGACCTGGTTCCATCATTTACTATTCCGCATTTATTATTCTGTTGGAACATCCCGTCGGTGTGAATTTCACCTGACCTGGTTCCGTTATTATTATTGTGCTGGAATAACCTGTTTGTGCGGTCTCTATCGCATGCATGGTGATATCTTTTGTTATTGTATTCGAATTCTGACTTCTATACTCCATGAAATTAGTGGAATATCCTTGATATTTGCGCTTCATCCAGTATCCTTTCATGAAAATATTCTTCTGATCATTCTTGAATTTTACACCACAAAACAGTATCGTGTTGACAGTTTGGACATTGAAAATTCCTGGATAAAATAATTCTTGAACTTGTTTTATTGAATTCTTATATCATTGTCATCATCCTCTTATTTATATTTTTGAAAGTCATCTGTGGCCTGTAGTGCATAGATGGACTTGGTATGATTATGACCAGGGATTATTCGGTGTAATCATGACCGTAATGTTACAAATGATGTGGTAAAAGTCTCATTTGCCGTAGTGCATTGATGGACAGTTGTTGGCATGATCATGACCATTAATGAATACACAAATATTCTTGGCCGTAGTGCATGAATAATTGTGGTCGTGATACTAAAGAATATCCTTGGCCGTAGTGAAGGGGTGATTCGATGATGTGGAATATTTATTAAGCTGAGTCTCAGCTATAACAGTGATGAAAAACCTTTTAAATCATAAAAGATAGTAGATTTTATTTTCTACTTGACTCTTTTTATGGATTGCTGATTCTGCTGCAGTTAAACTTGATGTTTATTATATTTTATCAGTTTAACACTGTTGAAGGCTAATGATAATTTATTCTGCATTATCTTAGTCATAATATTTCTTACTGGGCTAGTTGAGCTCACCTTTTCTTTCACTGTTCTCTTCAGGAAATGAGAATATAGCTGGGACGAGTCGGGGAACGGAGTGATGGACCAGAGAATAGTATTAGTAGTCCTCATTATTCTGTTAAATAGTGTGACAATAATTGTATTGAGGACTCCTTTTGAGTTTGTATGATCTCTAGTAGACAATTATTGTATTCAAACTCACAGTTGTATTTTGTCGTATTATACACGACAGTGGTATTAGTAAGTTGTATTTGAATTCTGTACCATGTATCTGATGACTCAAGAAGGGTGATGTATACCTAATTTTGGGGGCGTCACACATACACTACCGCTCTATAATCAGGATAAAGAGCCTGATACATGGAGTGTATACTAAACCGATTCCCTCGAGGCTGTGTGAAGCTGGGAACCTGCATGAAATACAGATCAACATCAGAATCCTTTAATCCTCATCAATAGGAAAACAGGAAGATCAAGATCTAACGTCATACCTCGTTAGCATGCAAGTACATCAAGGGATGTCTGCTCAAGTCACCCAGAAGCTCTGGGTATGCCACCTGAATACAAGGGAACTCCCTATGGGGAACATGTACAGCAAGAACGGGATCCTCAAGCGGAATATCCTCATCCTCATCCTCAACGTCCGTCACATCCATTTGAACTGAACGGATTACCGCCTCCATCAATCGACGAGGCTGTCTAACGGAATGGGGTCAAGGCACTTCAGAATCCTTCCTCCGTATACCAGAAGTGGTCCTATGGGAACTACTCGGCTGATCCGGATCCATAGTATCAGGACAACAAGTCTCCAAATCACCTCAGAAAGGGTGTGGTATTTCCTTAACTGGAGCTTTTCAAAATACATTTTATGACTACATGCATGCATGCATTACTTTAACATACATCTACAATGGAGTTAAAATTGCATGACTAATTAAATGCCTACATTTTGAAATTTTTTGCCATAGTCCCCTTTGAAAATAGGACTATCCACATGCACATAGGCATGACTAGGTGGCAATTCAGTAGCACACCTGCCCCAAAGTCGTATACATAATATATGCATTAAAAATCAAAATCATCAATGCATAAGGTTAACCTCAATATCAGGAGTACTTTGCCTTTCTACCTTTTGCTCATTGGACCTCAAATAGGACAAAAATAGCAGAAAAAAGTGCCAATTTGCAAAACACTTTTTTTGAAATTCTTTTTGTTCAATAACAATAGTATATAGGTTTTCAAAACTAAAACAATTCAAAAATTTATTTCAATGTCTATCATATATTTTTTTAATCCACAACCTTATCGACTAAGGTTACAATAGCCCTGCAACACGACCCAAAAATTCGATAACGTTATGATACGCACCTTAATAAGGTATCTATAAAAATGCACGCTCCCCAAAGGGAATCTAAAAGATATGCACCTTAGTAGGTCCTATATTAGCTCTGGAACTAAACTTAATTAATAACGTGTTCTATACATAGTCAGACTGAGGATTTCAAAATCTTTTCTCAATATTATCGATACTCTAAGCGATACTTTTTCACAGTTCAAAATCATATAATCTCATTTCATAGTTCAAAAATAAATAATTGATCCGAATTTTGAATTAACGAACTTAGCATTTTAGTTTAAATGGAAGCCTTAAATAAAACATAACAAATTTTGAAACCTTGCATTTAGGCATCCGAGAAATTACTAACATATACATAAAAATAAAAGATAATTTAAAAACACTAAATAGTTTAGAAATCCACTTACCTCGATATTGCAAAACACGAAATTAAAAGTGAACAAATTCTTTGAGTTTTCTTCTTTTCTTATTTTCTGTTCTAAAATACTCCAAAACCAAATAATTTTTACGTTCTTCTTTCTCTCTAGTTGTTTAAAATATATCTAATTCCTTTGCAAAATAGGTTACCAAGTAAAAAAGTGCTTTTAAAATTAAATGTTTGTTATAGTCTAACTTGCTTATCCTAATAGGTTTTAGATATATAATAATTATTAGTTTTTATTCCATTATCTAATTATAAATCAATTATTATTTTATTATTATATTTAATTATTATTATTTTTTTAACTGGGTATTACATTCTACCCACCTTAAAAAAATTTTGTCCTCTAAATTGTTAATTCTTAAGGCTAATTTCAAATAAGCTTTAACACTCGATCCATATCTAAATAATACTCCAAAAGTCCCAGTCTTCATATAATCTACTGTAAAGACCGATAAAATTGGATTAATTATAAAATAAATTTTATTTGATTAAATAATGAATAAAATTATAATAAATGTAATTATAATGAGTAAACAAGATGAAGGTTGTTCTATAACCTAAAAGTGTCATAATATCGTAGTATTTTGGCAACGTGAAGGAATTAAAGTGTTTGAATTTCCAAGATGAAAATAAAAGTTTTCCGAGAAATTTTCTGAAAAACACTATTCATCCATTTCTGCTCGGGAATTATTTTTGAACTCCCGGGAAATACATAAGGATAGAATGATAAGGAAGGATGAATTATGTAATAATAATTCAGTTATGACAAATGCAGTTTTTCTCCTACTTACTAAGTTCGAGAATGTTAAGGAAAGTAAAGATTGAATAAATGATGATCGTATGATATACACGTATTATACGAAACAATGAATACGAGTATGATACAAAGTATTATACAAGTATATAAGAAAGATATCATATCGTGTATGATGAATGATTATACGACTTAGTATACGAGAAGAATACGAAGATTATACGTTATAAGCTTTAAACCAATAGTAATGGACTTGTGGGATTTGTGTAGGAAATGGGCAAGCCCAAGTGCAAACTTGTTAAGGCCCAAAGATATTAAATGCAACCCCAATGTTAAGCCCAAAGTAATTAAAACTTAAGCCCAAATAAAGAATCGGACCCGTGGATCGAACCGATGGGTTACCGGGTGGGAAATACCAATGGGGTAACCCATGTGGGCCCCATAGGTGAGTCATGGCTGGCCATCTTGGTGGCCAAGCAAAGGATAAGTGTTGTGGGGAGCAAGTAAAATGAATTGTAAGGAGGTGGAACGTAAGGAGGTGGAATGGCATTTTGACCATTATGCCCTAACCTTGGAAAATCTATAAATAAAGAGCTTGTTGGTCATTTTGTGCCTTGTTAATTTCCACCAACATCTTAGAGCTAATATTATTGAAAGAAAAGTGAGAAGTGTCTTTCTAATTCAAGAAGAAAAGAAGAAGAATCAAAGTTAAGAACATCAAAGGTAATGAACCTCTAGACCATTATTCTTCATCTCTTCAATTATAGTTTGATAGAGAAGTGACTATTGGTGGATCATGTATCATAAGGAGTATAAGGATGACTATTGATGGACTTAAACCTTGATAAACTATGTTATAAGAGAATCATAATCATAAAAGTTATGAATTAATGAAGAACATATGAAGAATTGTCATCATATTGTTGATGGACAAGTTTAAAACAATCGTGTATTGGATTAGATGAAATATGTTTGGTTAGGATGATAGAATGATGGAATGAATCCATTTTGAATGGTGTAAAAATCTCAAGTAACAAAGTTATGACAAACTTTACGAGATAAGATGATAATCGTCGAAATCGTAAAATTCTCGGAATGAAGGTCAAAAGTCACCGTTGAACTCAGAAACGTTAGTTTTCGATGGAGTATAGTCTAAGTTTTCATTTTAGAGTTGCATACTCTAAAATGGTCTAATTCTGACTTAGAACGAAGAAACGAGCTATGAACGTTCATGAACGTTTAACGAATTCGTAATAAAGAACTGAATCGGTGAATTCCCTGTTAACGGATTCGAAATGCAAGATTTTCTAATGAAATAGTAGTACACGTGATATGTGAGCTAACAACTTTTGAACAAGCCAATTCTGACTTATAATGAGTAAGTTATGAGCCCGTAAAGGATTGCAGTAGAAAAACTAGAAAAATTTTCTCTTTGAGGCATGGTCGGCGCTGCCCTAGGTATTAAATTTAGCGCCACAACGCCGTAACCGAACCCTAATTCACTGTTAAGTGGCGCCGCAGCGTGGCACATAACGAAGAACTTGGCGCTGCAGCGCCAAGACTATTACTCAGGTACTGTCAAGGCGCGCCGCAACACGAGACTTACTAAGGAAGTTGGCACCGCAACGCTAGTACTAGGAAGGAGTCAGTAAAGAATGAACATGAATGTAATTGAAAATAAATTATTATTATAATTAACTTCAAGTAAAATAATTAAAGATGATTAATAACCTTAAGTTAACAACTAAAGGTTGACGAAAGATTACTTGAATGTAAACATAATGTAATGCGATAAACCGTAACGAATGTTAACCAATCTAATGAATGATTAGATTGAGAAGAAGGGGAAGATAGATTAATGACCCTACTTTATTGTTTATGACCTAATGTGGTATGTTATGTACTTATGTAATGTAGCATCCTTAAAGACTCAAAAGGAAAGTGTATTAAGTATAGAAGACGCTGAAGGCAAGTATTCTAAAACCTTGTCTACATTATTTCTAGACCAGCTTTGTGATTCATGTATCTTACGCATGGATTAATGTATAATGAAGTCGAAGCCAATTCCTTCGGCTAGACTTAATGTGTTTTTGTATATTTCCTTATAATCTATCAAAATGTTATCGATGTTGTTATCTTTTGCCAACTGTTTTGGTATGGATTTTAAAGAAAGACTGAGTATGAATAAACAAATGTTTTGTCGTCAAACAATAGACACGTAAGGTTGCCAACACTTAAACGTAGATACGTTTAATGAAGTAGTTTTGTACATCATAGAGTACTATAGGCTGATCACCTAGACATGCTCATAAGATATACCGGACTTACGGACTTGGTATCGGGTTATCCTTTTCAAAGAAAGAATGAAATGCTTAAGGTCTTGGACCAAGATTTATGTTTAACGAATGTTGTTCATTGTTAAACGTTTTTAAAGAAAAGAGAAGTTCTATTTTGAATTATCTATAGTACTTCATAACTATTGATTCAGTTATTGAAGATATATGATTCATACAATTCAAACCTATTATTTAAATAAAATTATCATACTTGCTGAGCTAGTTATGCTCACTCTTGCTTGAACCATATACAACTAAGACCGAACGAACTGAAGGATCCAGTAAGGATAAAGGGAAGGCTAAGGCAGACCAATAAGTTGTCTTTGTATTATTATAGTATAAACGTTGTAATTATTTAATATTATGACAAAGAACACATGTAATGGTTATAAAGAACCTGAGAAGGGAAATATTATTTTGGAATATATAGAAGACATATTCACTATTTTGAAGTATTTTAATTGAATGTGTGTGTGAACTATAGCACTGTGTAGCACCATCTGTCGGGTTGGAAGATACCTGGATTTGGGAAAGTCACAGGTTGGTATCAAAGTTGTAGGTTATAAAACTTAAGGGGGAAAAAGAACTTTAAGCCATAACCTGAAGAATAGTTAAAGAAGTAAAATATGAAGTTAGCCCTAAAAATGCATTAAATGTGGTATTTCATTTTACTATTATAATGATGTGTACTAATAAAAATAATTTTTTTGTTGTAGATGTCAGGAGATAACGTGATGTATAGGGATATACATGTCGTTAATGAGGAGTCCGTGAATCAAGTGGAGATTTTACCGACCCCTATAGCTGTGTTGCCAGAAGTGGTGTTGGTTGAGTCAGAAAACTCGAAAAACTTAGAATTTATGTCCTTGTTTGATGTCATATTAGAGGAGAAGGTGGAGGTGGTGTCGTTTAACACGGTATCACCTGCAGAAGAGATTACTCCGGGGGAGTCAATGAAGGCGTTATTCGTGATAGTGTTGGATAGAAATATCCAGTTGGAAAAAGAGGTGATAGAGTTAAAGGAAGAGGTCCGTGATATCTTGGTAAACAAGAAAGACATGGAGACGATGTGGGAAGAGGAGCATGGCGAGAAGGTTTTGGTAAAGGACGAGGTCCATGAGTTGAAACATGAGGCCTTTGAGCTTAGGCAGGAGCTAAAGGCTAAAAAGTAGAAGATTAGTAGAATGTCTTATATACATCGAAGTTTTCACAAGAATTTTCAGCGGCAAGTGGCTGAGTATCCTATGGAGGCAGGACAGACTCGGCATACTATCAGTCAAGATGTGATAGCTGGTCTTGCTAATGCAGATTATGAGAATGCCATAAGGCAAATGTAATCAAGTTAGTAATTAGAGTAGAGTTAGATATGTAAATATGTTGTATCTATATAGTGACATAAAACCCTCTTTTGTATATCAAAGAGTAGTCTTTTGTAAATCCCAATTTTTGAAAAGTAATTGCGAGAAAGTAATGTAATCAGCTAAGGTAATGACGAATGATGTAGTATTATACTACAAGGAAGGAGCATATCAATATAAGCCTTTTATTGAACATGTTGTGCAATGAGTTTGGAGTTATTATTTAACAATGAATAATAACTAACTAACAAGAAGAAAGAAACAATAAAGTGTTATTTATTTTAACAGAAAAATGCCGCCAAGAAGAAGACAACGAAATAAAGAAGTAAACGTGAATCAACTGGAAGGGGGACCGGTTAATCCTATGCAAGAGTTCATTAATTTATTAACGACTGCTTTTAATAGAAATGGGGTGAATATACCTGTAAATCCTGCAGTAGTACGAATTACTACGTTTAAGGATTTTAAGAGTACAGGTCCGCCAAAGTTCAAAGGACCTAGGGACCCTATAGAAGTTCAGACTTGGGTAAAAGAAATTGAGAATGCATTTGTTATTACAAATGTCGAAGTGGGGCAAAAGGTTTCTTTTGCTACCTATATGATGAAAGGAGAGGCCAACTTCTGGTGGGAGCCAAACCAGGCTAGGGTTAGAGTGGGAAACATAATGTGGACACAGTTCAAGGAGATTTTCTTCAAAAACTACTTTCCCACGAGTATGCAGGGGGAGGATGGAGATGAGATTTTTAGAACTGAAACAAGGGGAAATGACTGTTCCCCAATATGCTACCAAGTTCAATGAACTGCTAAGGTTTGCTCCACATCAGGTGGATACGGAGGTGAGGAAGGCGAGGAGATTCGAGCAGGGCTTGAAACCCTGGCTCTATAGATGGATATCAGTGTTTCAAAGTAATTCCTTTGGAACCATTCTAGAAAAGGCAATAATTTTCGAGGGTTGTAATGAGGCTCGAAGCCAATACCACAGAGAGAAGAAGAACAAGAATAAGGTAGAAAGGGAAGTGAAAACCGAGGGAGCTAGTGGTAGTGGCAACATGTAGAAGAGGAAATGTTTTAACTCTGGGAATAATAGAGTAAAGCAAGGAGATCCTAAGAAGAGGATGGAGGCGTGCAAGAACTGTGGGAAGACTCACTTAGGAGTCTGTCTCAAGGGAAAAATGGTATGCTATAACTATGGATAGGAGGGGCACATTTCGCCTAACTGTCCAAGTTTGAAGAAGAATCACGGATGCTTCGTATGTGGATCAACTGATCATATGGCGAAGAATTTCCCGAAGAGGGGGACGGATGATAATAAGGGCACTAATAGTGGTAAGTTAGCTATTAGTGATCCAACTCAGACGAGTAGGCTGATGGCCTGCATATTTAACATGACGGACCAAGATGCAATTACATCAGGGGATGTAGTTGCATGTATTATCCCAATCAACGATATAAATGCTTATGTGTTGTTTGATTCGGGTGCTACTTGTTCTTTCATAGCATGTAATTTTTCTAAATGATTAGGATTACTTCCCGAAAGATTGCCTATAGCTTTGAATATCAAGGTAGCCAATGAAGAAATAATTCCTATTGAAAATATTCATATGTGTTGTTGTGTAGAAATACGAGGTTATAAATTATTGGTAGATTTGATACCAATAAAGTTGGGAGAATTCGATGTAATTCTCGAAATGGATTAGTTGTTTAACCATGGTGCAATTATAGATTGTCAAAAGAAATGTGTAAACATTAGAACGTTGAGACAATCTCATGTAGTGTTTTATGGTAATAAATCACTGGGTCGTTCGTTTTGTCTTACCATGACACAAACTAGGAAGTTGTTGAGGAAGGGATGTGTGACGCCCCCAAATCTGGGTATCTTCCAACCCGACAGATGGTGTTCCACTGTACTAACATCCATACAATCATTCCATTAAAATACAACAAATGAAGGTAATTACTATCTTCTTATTACAATCAAAGTATAATCCTTCCCAAGTTCATAAATCGGTTACATCGTTCATTGTTCATAATGTATAATACATACAAACTTACTAAACTATTACACAAGGTCTAAGCATCAATCTTAGCTTTGCCCTTATCTCTCTTAGCATTCACAGTACGTTCGTCTTTAACTGCAGTTATATAATTCACGCAAGAAGTGATCATGACAGCTCAACAAGTTTAATTAAGAATAACAGGGATACCACATTAATTAATTATATAACAATTCCAACATAACTGAACAATAGTTATGAAGTATTATGAATCAATAAAACTTTAACAGTTCATAACATTAACTCCCAAAGTATAGAATAGATTAGGAATTCTGAACCGGTTGATAGACCATGAAAAGTAAATTTCAGTTTTCATACTTGAAAAGGAGTCCACAACACTAAGGCCGTTCATCCGTATAACTTACGAGCACTTCTAGGTGATTAGCCTATAGTACTCTATGTTGATCAACAATCATTCATTAAACTTATTTACGTTTAATATTTTTGGCAAACTCGCGTGCCCATCGAATAATCGATGAAAAATACTTTTGTTTGTTCATAGACAAACCTTACCTTCACGTCCGTACCAATTACTTGGCATATGATAGCGTTAACATTTCTATATAGAATGATATGAATAATAATCAATCTATATATCACGAATAGTCTAGCCGAGTTAAAATCTGGCATCTACCCTTTCTTTAAAACAAGTCTTGCAATTCAGTTCAACGAATCACATAAAACTTGGCTAACATTGGAGTTAGACAAGAGTTAAGAAAACTTTCCTTTCAGCGTCTTTAAATAACTTACTCGACTGACCACAACCTTTACAGAATCTACATGATATATTCACATAGCACATTGTAATTAGGTATCAACCAACTATTCACAATGTTCATACAAGCTTCTTTCTCTTCTATGTCTTTGTTAATTTAATATCTTTATTAAAGTCAACATGACTTATCACCCTTTGTCCCGGTTTATCACTCAATACATTTATTAACCGGACTTAAGCATTGTTGATAAGGTACCAACTTTGTTCATTGTACATATCTTGTTAACATGCATTACATTCCTAAGTTTCATACCATATACCTTAGTATAGGTAATATAGGATTAGTCTTAGTACATTTATTAAGTAAATAAACTCAACTCAGGTAGGTCTCTAAACAACTGGAGTTTAAAACCTAACTTGGTCAACTTTTTTCCACTGCCGGCGTTGTGGCGTGGCATCCTTTGTATTTTAGTGGCGCTGCGGCGCGAGTTAGCAGGGTACTCGGTCGAGTCTGGAACTGCAGTACCACCAATTTGTACTGGTTTTGGCGCTGCGGCGCCGAGTCTGTGCACCAGTTGGTCAAACCAATTTTGGTTTTCTAACGAAACTCCCGGCTTCCTAATTTATTCGTTTTACATATGAATTGACCCATTTGAATTGCTACAAGTCAGGAATTACATCCTTTACGTGTTCATATAAGGATTCAACACCTTTGAATCCGTTAACTCAGAATTCACTATTAAGTTCATTTTATATACGTTCGTAAACGTTAATGAGCGTTCAAAGCTCATTTTCTTCGTTGTAAGTCGGAATCCGACGATTCTCAAACCCACAACTCTTAATCACCTTATCTCACGTGTTGACATTGAAAACTAACGTTTTCAAGTCTCACGACAACTTTCGACTACCATTCCAGAATTTCTACGTTTTTGATGTTTAACGTCTATTTCCGTAAAATTCGCCATAACTTCGTTACTAAGGTTCTCTAAGCCAAATCACATGGAATACTCCATTGATTTCATATCTACCTCCTAACCAAACAAGAAGCATATACTAACGTATTGATGGAGCTCAATTGTTTATCAACAATTTATCTCAACTATCAATATTTTTATGGTTCAAAACTATATTAAACCTTATTATTTTTGTTATCTCATGACTTATAGAGATTGAATCTATGGTAAGTCAACTTTAAATCCTCATTCAAGACATATACCACCCCTTCATGATTCTCTATAATAAAAGAAAATCTAAAAGAGATGAAGATGAGAAGCAAGAAGTATTACCTCAAGAACTCTTAAGAAATCTCTTGGAAGAATAAAAGTTAAAGCTTCCAAAGTGTATGCTTGCAAGTATAGCTCTCTTTCTCTCTCAAATAATATAGGTTGGCAAGTTGAAAAACTCCCAAATGAATCAACCTAGCTTCTTATTTATAGAAACTAGAATGAAGGGCATAATTGTCAAAGAACCATCACCTCCTTACTATTCATGTGTGGTCACCAAGTAAAACACTTGGTGACCAAGTCTTATGCTTGGCTTCCACACCAAGGTGGCCGGGCCACCATCCCATGTGACATCCCATAGGTTGCCCCATGGGTTTAACCATTCGGTGACCCGCCGATTCGACACACGGTTTGGTTTTAATGAATTGGGCTAAACTAAATTAACATTGGGCCTTGGTCATTCAAATGATTGGATTAATTAATAATCCAACTCAAATGAATTAGTCATTAAGTCTTAACTTAATTCTATAATACTAATCGTGCCACATACGTACCATTCACGTATTATCTCCGTCTACTACTCGTACAATAATCGTATTGTACTTCGTATATACTCAATATATTATACATAGATACTAAATAGTATCACCTAATGTACAACACTCGCATTAGCCATAACGTCATTCTTTCTACGCATATCATTTCCTCCTCGGAAATCAATATACTCAACCCTTAGGTTTTAAGTCCGCAGGCGAAAACTGCATTTCTCATAAATGAAATATTATCAAATATTCCATCTTATCACGATATTCTATCATTACGCGTTTCTCAAAATTTCAAAATAATTCCCGGAGCAGAAACGGATGAATAGTGTTTTTACGAAAATTTCTTATAAAATAATTATTTTTGTCTTGGAAATTCAAAACAATTATTTCTAACACGTAGCCAGAATACTAACCACGTTAGCACATTCTATGTCATAGAACGACCTTCACATAGCTTACTCACAAAGAAATCAATTAAATTCTTTTAATTCACAAAATTAAATAAAAATTTAATTGTCATAAAAATCCGATTTTCTCGGGCGTTACATTCTCTCCCCCTTATAAGGATTCTGTCCCCAGAATCTTAGCTTATAATTACATAAACAAATGAGGAAAATCTTCCTTCATTTTACTTTTGAGCTCCTACGTTGCTTCTTCAACATTATGGTTTCTCCATAACACCTTTACTGAAGGTATTACCTTATTTCTTAAAACTTGTTCCTTCCTATCAATAATTTGAATTGGAAGTTCCTCGTAGGATAAGTCCTTTTCTATCTGAATAGATTCATATTCTATTACGTGTTTATAGTCTGATTTATAAGGACGCAACACTGACACATGAAACATATTATGAATGCGTTCCATCTCTGGAGGTAAGGCTACTACATAAGCTACCTCCCCCATCCTTCTTAAAATCTCAAAAGGTCCTACAAACTTTGGACTTAACTTCCCTTTCTTTCCAAAGCGTATCTTCCTTTTCCAAGGCGATACTTTCAGAAAAACAAA
This sequence comes from Panax japonicus, assembly GCA_020205505.1. Taxonomy (NCBI): domain Eukaryota; kingdom Viridiplantae; phylum Streptophyta; class Magnoliopsida; order Apiales; family Araliaceae; genus Panax; species Panax japonicus. Next base: position 67,537,154 of record CM035107.1, read on the forward strand.
AGATCCTACAATGAATTCTCTATTCTCTTTGTGAGGATCTGCATACTTCCTTTGCCGGTCTTGAGCCGCAACTAATCGAGTACGTATTAGCTTTACCATGTCCGTCGTCTATTGAACCGTCTCAGGTCCCAACATCCGATGTTCACCCCCCTCATCCCAACACAATGGAGTTCGGCACTTCCTCCCATACAACGCTTCGTAAGGCGGCATGCCTATACTAGCATGAAAACTATTGTTATATGAAAATTCCACCAACGGTAGATATTCGTCCCAACTCCCTTTGAAATCCATAACACAAGATCTTAACATATCTTCAAGCGTTTGAATTGTTCGCTCACTCTGACCATCCGTCTGAGGATGATGCCGTACTCAATCTTAAATGCGTTCCCATTTGCTCTTGCAAACTTCACCAAAAGTTCGATGTGAATCGTGGATCACGATCTGACACAATCAAAACAGGCACTCAGTGTCTGGAAATAATTTCTTTGACATACAGCTTAGCTAACTGATCTAGGTTATACCTAACTCCTATTGGTAGAAAATGAGCCAATTTCATCAATCAATCCACTATCACCCAAATAGCATCGTATCCTTTTCTTGTTGCTGGAAGTCCCACTACAAAGTCCATCGTGATGTGCCCCCACTTCCACTTTGGTATTTCTAACGGTTGTAACAACCCGCTCGGTCGTTGATGTTCAGCCTTAACTTTTTGACAAGTTAAGCACCTACTAACATATTCTGCTATCTCCCTCTTCATATTCTGCCACCAAAAGTTCTGACGAAGGTCTTGATACATTTTCGTACTACCGGGATGTATTGAGTACCTCGAACTATGGGCCTCCATCATAATTTCTTCTTTTTAATCCAGGATCATTAGGAAGCCAAATATTTCCCTCAAAATGAAGTAATCCCTCCTTATCGAGGTTATACTCAGTCTTTTCTTCATCTTCTATCCTCTTCTGCATCTGCTTGCACTCCTCATCGCTCAGTTGTACTCCCCTCACCCGCTCCACTATGGTAGGTTGGGTTTCCATAGAAAATAACATCTCTACTGCTTCCTCAGGTAACTTAACTTCTAACTCCATTTTTGCCATCGGTGTTACCAACTCATTCTGAGTCGTTAACATTGATAATTTCTCTCCACCCTTCCTACTTAGCGCATCGGCTACTACATTTACTTTCCCCGGATGATATAAAATATTACATTCATAATCTTTTATTAACTCTAACCACCCTCTCTGTCTCACGTTCAACTCCTTCTGTGTGAAGATATATTTTAGACTTTTGTGGTCCGTGTATATCTCACATTTCTCACCATAAAGATAATGCCTCCATATCTTTAGGGCAAAAGCTACAGCTGCCAATTCCAGGTCATGAGTAGGATAGACCTTCTCATAATCCTTCAATTGACGTGACGCATACGCAATGACCTTGCCATGCTGCATGAGCATGCAACCAAGTCCTTTATGCGAAGCATCGCTATACACTACAAAATTCCCTATATCGTCTGGTAAGGACAATATTAGTGCCTCACTTAACCTCTTCTTCAACTCTTGAAAACTGTTTTCACATGTTTCCGTCCACACATACATCACCGACTTTCTTGTCAGATTTGTTAAGGGAGTAGCTGTAACGCCCCAGAAAATTGAACATTTTGTAATTTCTTTTAATAATGAATAAAATAATATTATTTATTATTATTGCGTGTTGAGATGATGGATGTCGTTCTATAACCTAGAAACGTCGTAAAGTAGTAGTATTTTAACTACGTGGGAGAATTAAAGTGTTTGAATTTCTAAAACGAAAATAAAAGTTTTCTGAGAAATTTTCTGAAAAACACTATTCATCAATTTCTGCTCGGGAATTATTTTTGAACTTTCGAGAAATACGTAATGTTATAATATCGAGATGATATCGATTATGTAATAATAATCTAAGTATGGAAAATGAAATATTTCGCATGCGTACCTAATTTGAGATAGTTAGGTTATTAAGCGTTAAAAGAATGAAGTTGTGATCGTATAAATGTGTAAACATTATATGGAGTAAGGAATGGAGGTATAATACGACGTATCGTATTATTATGTACGAAGAACGAGATATCGTATACTTTGAATTAATATACGAGATAGCATACGAGAATTATACGTAGGATATGTATGTTAAGTTATTGAATTTAAGATAATGGACTTGTGGGATTTCTAGTTTATTGATAGAAGCCCAAGTGTATGATTATCACAAGTCCAATCTATTGTAACTCAAGCCCAATAGGAAAGTAGTGGGATTAATTAACCAAGCCCAAGGTAAAGCCTTGACCCATGGGTCAAACCAAGTGAGGAAGTGGGTAGTCTTGATGGGCAAGGATTAAGTGTGATGACCAAGTGTTGTGGTGAGCAAGTAAAAGAAGTGACTAGCAAGAAGACTTGAAGGTTAAGTTATGAATAGTAAGGAGGTTGAATGAGGAGGTGGGATTGATTATTTTCCATTTTGCCCCAAGCTTTGGTGGCCTATAAATACCAAGTTCATTCCATTTTTGTTGGTTGTTTTGTTATCATCCAACACTTTCCTCTCAAACATATAAGCTACTTATTTGGTAGAGAGAATAAGTCACTTAAAGCACTTATAAGCCACTTCAACCTTTGATAGTTTCCAAAGCAAATTGAAGTCTTCAAGGGTAAGACTCATTTTCTTTTATCTATATCTTTTCTATGATAGGATTGATAGAGAAGGGGGATTGATTGAGGATAACATATAATAAGTTATAAGGAATGAACTTAAGCCGAATAAGTTGAATAAGCAACTTGAACCCCAATAAGTTGTTAAGATCATGAAGGACTTGTCATATGATGGTAGTATGTTGGTTATAACATGAGAACATTGATTGAAAGACTTAAATTATTGGTAAGTCATGAGTATGAAGATTTCTAGTTCATAAGTTGAGAAAGTCAATGACTTATGGAAATAAGTCAAAACCTACTTTGATTATAAGTTGGTGTAATAAATAACTTGAATTGATGATATGTTGGTTAAAATCCACTTAGAACACTTAGTATGGTTGAATTGACGAACTTTGCACGATTAGACGATTAACGTCGAATTCATGAAAGTCTCGGAATAGAAGTCATATTTTGTATTGGAAGTCGAAAATGTTGGTTTTCAATGGAGACAAGTCATTGTAGTCATTATAGAGTTGCGGACTCGAAAATGACTGGATTCCGACTTAGAACGAAGAAATGAGCGTTGAACGTTCACGAACGTTTATCGTTTTCGTTAAAATGGACTAATAGGTCAAATTTTAGCAAATGAAGTCAAATAGATAAAATTCTTGCATGAACGCATAGATTATGAAATTTGTGAACCGTAGGCTTTGGAACGGACCAATTCGGAGTTAAAACGAAGAAGTTATGCGTCCGGGAAGTTAGCAAAATTTTCAAAAACTACAAAATTTTCTGAGGACCAGAGTCCGCGCCGCGGCGCGACTCTAAGCCTTCTTGTCCGCGCCGCAGCGCGAGGCCGGAGGATGACACACTGCTAACTCGCGCCGCAGCGCGAGTCACAGACCAATTAGTGGCGCCGCGGCGCCAGTGCAAGGAAGAAGATAGAGAAGAAGGGTTCCAAGTGTAGAATAAAAGAGGGATTAATAGTAATGAATTGTGATGTAATCACAACATAACTAAGACATTGTAAGGTGCTTGTAATACACTAATGCATGTTTATAATCAATCAAAGATGAGCGGGATATGAATGACGTAATGAAAGCCGAAACCCTTAATAACGAAACTAAGTTAGAATTACATTGAAATGAAGGGTAAGGTATACTAGAAAGCATACCTGGTTAATTATGAACTAATATGGTACGTTATATGATTATGAATTGTAGAATCATAAAGACTTAAAGTGTACGTGTATTAACCAGTAAGCAGACACTAAAGGCAAGTATTCTAACCCTTGTTCCAGTTCAGTCTGGGCAAGCTTTGTAATTCATGTTCTCTTTCACATGAAATCTAGAATGATGAAGTCTTAAGCCAATTTTTCCGGCTAGACTTATATTATGATTCTGTCAAGCATGATTTGTAAATTACCGAGTTATATTGGTATGGTTTTCAATCGAAGACCACGCATGTTCAAATGTTTTTGTCGTTTAACGACAGGCACGTGAGGTTGCCACAATTAAACGTATACACGTTTAAAGAATGTAGTGTTGATCAACATAGATTACTATGAGCTGATCACTCAGAAGTGCTCGTAAGCTATGCCGGACTTACGGACTTAGTGCCGGAATGTCCTTTTCAAAAGAACTTATGTATGCTCATAATCTTGAGCCATAATTGTTATTCTGCTGAATATTGATAGAAAAATGTTTTGAAGGAAATGAAGTGCTATTTTGAATCACCAATAGTACTTCGTAACTATTGTTCAGTTACTGGAGATATATTAGTTCTATGTTTCAAGCATGTTGTTTATTAGAATTATAGTACTTGCTGAGCTAGCCATGCTCACTCTTGCTTGAACCATATGAACACAGCTAAGATCGAGCAGACTGAAGGATCCAGCAAGGATTAAGGCAAGGCGAAGACAAAACCATAGCATACTTATGTAATAGTATAGGAAGAATGTCTGTAATATATTGATATTATGACAAGAACAAATGAAAGGGTTACAAAGAACCTGGGTAATGTAATATTATTTTGATATATATGGAGTTATATTAGTCCTCTTGTGACTATTTGAGGAAATGTGTGAATGAATGGTAGTACCGTGTAGCACCATTTGTCGGGTTGGAAGAGACCCGGATTTGGGGGCGTCACAGTAGCTAATTTAGAAAAGTCCGGAATGAACCTTCTATAGTATCCCCCTAACCCCAGAAAACTCCGAACCTCAGTTAGCGTTTTCGGTTGCTCCCATTCGTTAACTGCTTCTATTTTTGTCGGATCTACGGAAATGCCATCCTTATCAATAACATGTCCTAGAAACTGCACCCTCTCAAGCCAAAATTCACACTTTGTGAATTTCGCATACAACTTCTCCTTCCATAGCGTCTCTAACACTATTCTTAAATGTTCCGCATGATCTTCTGGCGTCTTTGAATAGACTAGAATATCATCAATGAACTCTATGACAAACTTGTCCAAATATTGTTTGAACACTCTGTTCATCATATCCATAAATGCGGCTGGTGCATTAGTCAATCCAAACGACATTACCAGAAACTCGTAATGACCATAACGAGTTCTAAATGCCGTCTTAGGTACATCTTCATTCCTCACCTTTAACTGATGATACCCCGTGCACAAGTCTATTTTAGAAAAATACTTTGCCCCTTTCAACTGATCAAATAGATCATCGATCCTGGGCAAAGGGTATCTATTCTTAATCGTTAACTTGTTCAACTCTCGATAGTCGATACAAAGTCTTAACGACCCATCCTTCTTCTTTACAAACAACACTGGTGCTCCCCAAGGAGACACACTTGGTTGAATGTACTTTCTGTCTAATAGTTCTTGTAACAACCGAGAAATTCGGATCTTATTGTAAAATGATTTTATTAAATTAAATAATAATAAAATTATATTCCATGTGTTATCAAGATGGTTATCATTATATAACCTATTGATGTTAGAATATCGTAGTATTTGGGCTACGTGGATGAATTAAAGTGTTTGGATTTCCAAGACGAAAATAAAAGTTTTTCGAGAAATTTTTCAAAAAACACTATTCATCGGTATTTGCTCGGGATATAATTTTGAGATTCCAAAAAATACGCAATGATGGAATAACAAGGTAAGATAGATTATGTAATAAAAATCTAGTTATAGAAAATGTAATAATTCACTTGTGGACTTAATTCCTAAACGTTAAGGAAGTTGATATAATAATGAATGAGTAATAATGGTATGATACGTTGGTATTGTACAATGTAATGGAAACGCGTATAGTACAAAGTATTATATGAGTTTGTATAAATGATGAAATACCGTATATAAATTCTATAAGAATTAGAATACGAAAATACATCAACAATGTGTATTAAGAAATGTTAATGGACTTAGATGATTGGTTAACAATTATATACAAGTCCAAGTAAATTAAAGAGAGAAGCCCAACTATTAATTAATGAACCAACTAGTGTTTGTTAATATAAGGCCCAATGATTTATTTAATCCAAGCCCAAGCTAAACTCCAATAAATTAATAGACCCATGGGGCAAAACCATATTAATATGGTGAATGTGTGGTGACCAAGTGATGTGGCGATCAAGTAAGTGTGATGATCAAGTAGGAGTATTGACCAAGACTTTGAAGTAATGACCAAGTGTAGGATAAGTGTTGTGTTAGACAAGTAATGAATAGCAAGGAGGTGGCTTAAGGAGGTGGGATGTTTTAAAGACCAAACTACCCTAACCTTGGAAAGTCTATAAATAAAAGAGCTTTGCTAGCCATTTATTGGTTCATCAATTAATCCAACACATCTAAAGTGCTTAAGCGTTAGAGAGAATAAGGTACACATAAGTCATTCCATAAGTAAGAAGAAGAAGCAAGCTACTTACCAAGACTACAAAAGAGTAAGACTTCTTGTCAATTATCTTCTATCTCTACCATGATAGGATGATAAGAAAAGTTGGATTAAGAAACATGAATGAGTAAGTAATGAACTTAAGCCAATTAAGTTGGTAATAATTCATTTAAGCTAGCATAAGTTATAAACTTATGTGAAAATAATATGAACTTGTAAGAAGTTTATTAAGAGAAATGATATTAATGTAAAAGAATTTATATGATCATATGTGTCATGTATACCTAAGTAAAGTTATATGTGAAGAGTATGTAAAGTATGATGATTAAGAAACCTTAATTGTCATAAGTCATGAATAATCAAATCTTAAGTAGTTTATAATTTGACAAGTTATAAGCTCATGAAGAATAAGTCAGAATCCAACAATGAATATAAGTTGTTGTATTAAGTATGTTAAAATGTTTACATGATGAATGGAAGTCATTTGTAATGTTGAACAAATCATAAGAATGAAGAATTACCGGAATTTGCACGATTGGACGATAAACGTTGAATACGTAAAATTTTCGGAATGGAAGTCAAATTTTATGTTGGATCATGAAACCATTGTTTTTCAATAGAAACAAGTCATAATTGGCATTTAAGAGCTGCGGACTCGAAAATGACAGGATTCCGACTTATAACGATGGAACGAGCGTTGAACAATCACGAATGTTTATCGTTTACGTTAAAAATGAACCAATAGGTAAATTTTTAGCAAACGAAGTCAAATAGATAAAATTCTTGAATGATCATGTAGAGTACGTAAATTGTGAACTGTAGGCTTTTGAAAAAGCGAATTTGGACTTATAACTAAGAAGTTATGCGTCCGGGAAGTTCATAAAATTTTAAAAATGAAATTGATATCTGGTGCACAGAGTTGGCGCCTAGGCAAAAGAGCCGCACCGCAGTGCAGAAAAGTAACCGAGCCTACTGCAAGAGTTCACCGCAGCGCGAACCTTAGTTCAATAAGTGGCGCCGCAGCGCCATGAACAATATCAAAATCCTCTGGAGTGTGGCGCCGCAGCGCGACCCATTAAGTAAGGACTCGTGCTGCAGCGCCAAGTCCAGGACAATGGCATTAAGAGCTTCCGCCGGAGCGCGAGATGTAGGTATAAAGCTGGCGCCGCAGCTCCAGTCTCAGAACAAAGATAGTAATGAAAGTTTCTTAGTACAAAGAAAAGAAACGGAAGTAAACATAACTAAGGAAGGTAATGTAACATTGTTTAAACCTTGTCAAACCTTAAGGAATGTAATATAAAGGTTGAGATAACCTAGTCGAAGTATAATGCAAGCATAATGATAAACTAGAACGAATAGTAACTGAATCTAATACGCAATTAGATTGAAATGAAGGGTATGATATAGTCATATACATACTTGATTATATGTGACCTAATGTAAGGCATTATGTGATCATGTATTGTAGAGACTTGAACGACTTGAACATAAAGTTAAAATACCGTAGCAGACGCTAAAGGCAAGTATTATAACTCTTGTCTCAGTTCAATCTGAATAAGTTTTTGAGTTTAATGTATTCTTTCGTATGAATTGAAGTATGTTGAAGTTGAAACCAATTCCTTTAGCTAGACTTGATGTATTGATAATCTATTCATGTATTATCAAATGTTGTTATCTTTTGTCAACTACTTGATAGGGTTTTTAAAAGAAGTCTGAAATGTTAAACAAATGTTTTGTCGGTAAGACGACAGGCACGTGAGGTTGCCAAATGCTTAAACGTACATACGTTTAATGGATGTAGTGTTGATCAACATAGAGTACAATAGGCTGATCACCTAGAAGTGCTCGTAAGTGATATCAGGCTTACGGACTTGCTTCCGGGTTGTCCTTTTCCAATAAAGAATGAATACTCGAGGTCTCTAACCGGAGTGAATGTTTTACTAAATATTGTTGTTATTGAAAAACATTTGGAAAGAAAAGATGAAGTGCTATTTTGAATTACCAATAGTACTTCATAACTATTGTTCAGTTATCGAAGATATACGATTTGTATATGTTAAGCATGTTGTTATTAAATTGTTATACTTACTGAGCTAATTATGCTCACTCTTGCTTGAACCATATGAATGCAGCTAAGACTTAACGTCCCGAAGGATCAGGAAAAGATAAAGGAAAAGCTAAGGCAGATTATTAAGCTGTCTTGTAATAATATAGGTCTATTTTTGTAATTTAACTAATATTATGACAAAGAACCTTTGTAACTGGTATAGAACTTAGGAAATGTAAATATGACTTTAAATATATAGAAGTTATTTTCGTTCTTTGAGACTTTTCAATTAAATGAATGTATGAATGTTGTACAGTATAGCACCATTTGTCGGGTTGGAAGATACCCAGATTTGGGGGCGCTACAGTTCTTATAATTGAACCATTAACTCCTTCATTTTGACTGGCGCCATTCGATATGGTGCCCCTTGAAACTGGTGTCGTTCCCGGTAACAGATCAATTACAAACTCCACCTCCCTGTCCGGTGGAATACCCGGTAACTCCTTTAGAAATACATCCGCGAACTCTTTCACAACAGGTATCTGATCCAAGGATGTTCCCACTATTTGGGTATCCACCACATGGCATAGATAACCTACACACCCTTTTTTCAACATCTTCCTAGCTTGTGTCATAGACAGACAACAAGAGCGCCTTGGTGAATTTCAACCGAAGAACACTACCTTGGTTTTCTTAGAAAGCCGAAGGTTTAAACTTTTCCTATGGCAATCTATAATCGCCTCATGGTTCACCACCCAATCCATACCAAGAATTACGTTGAACTCTTGTAGCCTTATCGGTACCAAATCTACCGATAACTTATTCCCTCTAATTTCCATGCATCAATTCTTATGAATATGTTCAATGGGGGATTATCTCTTCATTTTCTACCTTAACGTCTAAAGGTATAGGTAACTTCTCAGGGATTAAACCTAATCGCTTAGCAAATTCACATGCTATAAAAGAATAAGTAGCACCCGAGTCAAATAGCATATAAGCATTTATCTCATTGACCGGAATGATACCTGCTACCACATCTGTTGATGCAACTGCATCTTGAACAGTCATATTAAACGTACGAGCTGAGGGTCTACCCACTGATGGTGTTGGTCCAGTAATGGCTAATTTACCACTACCAGAACTTTTATACCCCTCTAAACCCTTCTTCGGGTAATTTCTTGCAATGTGGTCCATTGACCCACAAATAAAACACCCCTGGTTTTTCTTAGGGTTAGGACAGTTGGGTGACAAATGCCCCTCCTGCCCACAGTTGTAGCATACTACTTTCCCCTTTAAATAGACTCCCATTTGAGATTTTCTGCATGTCTCACATGTTTCTGTTCTCCGTTTGGGATCTCGCTGCTTTACCCCAGTATTCCCAGGGTTAAAACTCTTCCTCTTTGGCAAGTTATCGCTTCCTCTGGCAACTTCAGCCTTAATACCTCCTTCTAACTTACTCTTAATCTTTCAATCTTTGTGGTACTGAGATAAAGCCTCACCACCACCTTCAGGTATTACCGCCTTCTCAAGAATGGTCCCGTAGGAAGCACTCTGGAAAACCGATATTCTACTATAGAGCCATGGTTTTAAACCCTGCTCAAATCTGCGCGCCTTTCTTTCCTCTGTATCCACCTGATGTGGAACAAATCTCGCCAATTCGTTAAACCTGGCGACATACTGGGGAACTATCATATACCCCTGCTTAAGTTCTAGGAACTTAATTTCCATCCTACCCTGCATGCTAGTAGAGAAATAGTTCTCGAAGAAAACCTTCTTAAACTATTCCCACGTAACAGCCTCTGTCCTAGCCCCACCCTGGTGAGCTTTCCCCCAGTAGTTGGCTTCCCCCTTCATCATGTAAGTTACAAAAGAAGTCTTTTGCGCCTCACCTACATTTGTTATCACAAACGCCTTTTCAATCTCTCTAATCCATGTCTGGGCTTCTAGTGGATCCGTCGTTCCTCAGAACTCGGGAGGACTCACACTTTTAAAGTCCTGAAAGGTAGTTGTTCTTGTTACCCCAGGAGCTACAGGAATCCCACCCCCCACTTAGTTAAATGCAGTCGTTAATAAATTAACGAACTCTTCCATAGGGTTGTTAGGACCCCCCTGATTTTTATTATAAGACTCGGCCTCTTGGTTCCCTTGTCTCCTTCTCGACGGCATAATTCTGATTAAATAAATAAAGCTTCGTTATTATCTATTTAACTACTCAGTTATCATTTTTAAATCAACAACAACCTTCATACCACAACAAGCACGTTAAATAAAAACTTCATTATATAAATATGCTTTCATAGTCAAAACTATTTACATTATGCTCCCTTAGACAAAAGCTATTACATACTATCCCACGATTGCCTCCTACAAAAATTGGGATTTACAAAAAGACTACCCTTAGTTATACAAAAGAGGGTTTTATGTCACTACTTATATATATCAAAAGATCTAATGATCTACTAACACTGTCGAATGACATTTTCATATTTCTGATTTGCCAGAATCGACACTATATCTTGGCTTATGGTATGTCAAGTCTGCCCGGACTCAATAGAATAACAAGCAATTTTCAGCTTGAAATCCTCATAAGCGCATTCATGGATGTATGACATCCTAGTAATTTTCTAGTCTTTCTCAACCAGTTTCTTTTGTAGCTCAAGGACCTCATCCTTATAGTTACGAGCCTTATCAGTCATAAACACTTTTTCATCGTGCTCTGACTCAAAATCTACCTCTGCAGATTCTTTCGCCTCATATAAGGAAGTTATTTCCTCAATTTGTGCTTCTACCTGAGTACACAAATGCACATTCCTATCCAACACTTCCAGATCAAATGCTCTAGTTGCATCCAGAGATGCTGGCTCCTGAGTTGGTAACACCATGTTAATCGATGTCACCTCTATTTCCTCCTCCACATCTAGCATCTCGTTAAGGTATGATTCTAATCCCATAGTCTCTTCAGAGTATTCCTCCTCAGAGATGTACTCCTCAATATCTGAGTCATCTAGTAAAACTATCGGTACCTCCGCCACTAGAATTGGTACTACCTCAACTTGGTTAACTGAGTCCTCACTTATCATTTCCACGTTTCTAAACATCAAGCTATCGGTTGACATCTACAAACACATAACATGTTGATTAGTACATATTACACAATAGTATAAGCATAAATCACATTTAATATTTTTAAGATTAATTTCCATCTTTTAATCCTTTTGATACTGAGTTATCTCAAAATCTTATTAATTCAATGGACTTGAATTTCATTCCTCGGACTTTACCTTCCTTACGAGGTTATTAGCCTAAGGTTTTCCCCCCTTAAGTTTTATAACCTAAGGCTTTGATACCAACTTGTGACGCCCCCAAATCCGGGTATCTTCCAACCCGATAGATGGTGCTCTACTGTACTAACATCCATACAATCATTCCATTGAAATACAACCAAATGAAGGTAATTACTATTTTTTTATTACAATCAAAGTATAATCCTTCCCAGGTTCATAAACCGGTTACATCGTTCATTGTTCATAATGTATAATACATACAAAGTTACTAAACTATTACACAAGGTCTAAGCATCCATCTTAGCTTTGCCCTTATCTCTCTTGGCATTCACAGTACGTTCGTCTTTAACTGCAGTTATATAATTCACGCAAGAAGTGAGCATGATAGCTCAGCAAGTTTAATCAAGAATAACAGGGATACCACATTCATGAATTATATAACAATTCCAACATAACTGAATAATAGTTATGAAGTATTATGAATCAATAATACTTTAACAATTCATAACATCAATTCCCAAAGTATAGAATAGATTAGGAATTCTTAACCGGTCGATAGACCATGAACAGTAAATTTCAGTTTTTATACTTGAAAAGGAGTCCACAGCACTAAGGCCGTTTATCCGTATATCTTACGAGCACTTCTAGGTGATCAACATATAGTACTCTATGTTGATCAACTCTCATACATTAAATGTATTTACGTTTAATATTTTTGGCAAACTCGTGTGCCCATCGAATAATCGATGAAAAATACTTTTGTTTGTTCATAGACAAACCTTACCTTCACGTCCATACCAATTACTTGGCATAGGATAACGTTAACATTTCTATATAGAATGATATGAATAATAATCAATCTATATATCACGAATAGTCTAGCCGAGTTAAAATTTGGCATCGACCCTTTCTTTAAAACAAGTGTTGCAATTCAGTTCAATGAATCACATAAAACTTGGCTAACATGGAAGTTAGACAAGCGTTAAGAAAACTTGCCTTTCAGCGTCTTCAAATAACTTACTCGACTGACCACAGCCTTTACATAATCTACATGATATATTCACATAGCACACTGTAATTAGCTATCAAACAACTATTCACATTGTTCCTACAAGCTTCTTTCTCTTATATGTCTTTGTTAACTTAATATCTTTATTAAAGTCAACATGACTTATCACCCTTCGTCTCGGTTTATTACTCAACTGACGTTTATTAACCGAACTCGAACATTGTTGATAAAGTACCAACTTTGTTCATTGTACATATCTTGTTAACATGCATTACATTCCTAAGTTTCATACCATATACCTTAGTATAGGTAATATAGGATAAGTCATAGTACATTTATTGAGTATATAAACTCAACTCAGGTAGGTCTCTAAACAATTGGAGTTTAAAACCTAACTTGGTCAGCTTTTTTCTACTGCCGGCGCAGCGGCGCCACCACTTTGTACTTGTTTTGACGCTGCGGCGCCGAGTCTTTGCACCAGTTGGCCAAACCAGTTTTGGTTTTCTAACGAAACTCTCGGCTTCCTAATTTGTTCGTTTTACATCCGAATTGACCCATTCGAATTCTTACAAGTCAGGAATTACATCCTTTACGTGTTCATATAAGGATTCAACACCTTCGAATCCGTTAACTCAGAATTCACTATTAAGTTCATTTTATATATGTTCGTAAGCGTTAATGAGCGTTTAATGCTCGTTTTCTTCGTTCTAAGTCGGAATGCAACGATTCTCGAACCCACAACTCTTAATAATCACCCTATCTCACGTGTTGACATTGAAAACTAACGTTTTCAAGTCTCACGACAACTTTCGACTACCATTCCGGAATTTCTACGTTTTTGACATTTAACGTCTATTTCCGTAAAATTCGTCATAACTTCGTTACTAAGGTTATCTAAGCCAAATCACATGGAATACTCCATGGATTTCATATCTACCTCCTAACCAAACAAGAAGCATATACTAACGTATTGATGGAGCTCAATTGTTTATCAACAATTGATCCCAGCTATCAATATTTTCATGGTTCAAAACTATATTAAACCTTATTATTTTTGTAATCTCATGACTTATAGAGATTGAATCTATGGTAAGTCATCTTTAAATCCTCATTCAAGACATATACCACCCCTTCATGATTCTCTATAATAAAAGAAAATTTAAAAGAGATGGAGATAAGAAGCAAGAAGTATTACCTCAAGAACTCTTAAGAAATCTCTTGGAAGAATAAAAGTTAAAGCTTCCAAAGTGTATGCTTGCAAGTATAGTTCTCTTTCTCTCTCAAATAATATAGGTTGGCAAGTTGAAAAACTCCCAAATGAATCAACCTAGCTTCTCATTTATAGAAACTAGAATGGAGGGTATAATTGTCAAAGAACCATCACCTCCTTACTATTCATGTGTGGTCACCAAGTAAAACACTTGGTGACCAAGCCTTATGCTTGGCTTCCACACCAAGGTGGCCGGCCCACCATCCCATGTGACATCTCATGGGTTGCCCCATGGGTTTTACCCATTTGGTGACCCACCGATTCGACACATGGTTTGGTTTTAATGAATTGGGCTAAACTAAATTAACATTGGGCCTTGGTCATTTAAATGATTGGATTAATTAATAATCCAACTCAAATGAATTAGTCATTAAGTCTTAACTTAATTCTATAATACTAATCGTGCCACATACGTACCATTCACGTATTATCTCCGTTTACTACTCGTACAATAATCGTATTGTACTTCATATATACTCAATATATTATACATAGATACTAAATAGTATCACCTAATGTACAACACTCGCATTAACCATAACGTCATTCTTTCTACGCATATCATTTCCTCCTCGGAAATCAATATACTCAACCCTTAGGTTTTAAGTCCGCAGGCGAAAACTGCATTTGTCATAAATGAAATATTATCAAATATTCCATCTTATCACGATATTTTATCATTACTCGTTTCTCAGAATTTCAAAATAATTCCCGGAACAGAAACGGATGAATAGTGTTTTTACGAAAATTTCTAAAAAAATAATTATTTTCATCTCGGAAATTTAAAACAATTATTTCTAACACGTAGCCAGGATACTAACCACGTTAGAACATTCTATGTCATAGAATGACCTTCACATAGCCTACTCACAAAGAAATCAATTAAATTTATTTAATTCACATAATGAAATAAAAATTTAATTATCATAAAAATCTGATTTTCTCGGGCGTTACATTATCTCCCCCTTATAAGGATTCTGTCCCTAGAATCTTAGCTTATAATTACATAAACAAATGAGAAAAATCTTCCTTCATTTTACTTTCGAGCTCCCACGTTGCTTCTTCAGCATTGTAGTTTCTCCATAACACCTTTACTGAAGGTATTACCTTATTTCTTAAAACTTGTTCCTTCCTATCAATAATTTGAATTGGAAGTTCCTCATAGGATAAGTCCTTCTCTATCTGAATAGATTCATATTCTATTACGTGTTTATAGTCCAGTTTATAAGGACGCAACACTGACATATGAAACACATTATGAATGTGTTCCATCTCTGGAGGTAAGGATACTACATAAGCTACCTCCCATATCCTTCTTAAAATCTCAAAAGGTCCTACAAACCTTGGACTTAACTTCCCTTTCTTTCTAAAGCGTATCTTCCCTTTCAAAGGCGATACTTTCAGAAAAACAAAAGATCTTACATCGAATTCTCTATTCTCTCTGTGAGGATCTGCATACTTCCTTTGCCGGTCTTGAGCCGCAACTAATCGAGTACGTATTAACTTTACCATATCCGCCGTCTATTGAACCATCTCAGGTCCCAACATCCGACGTTCACCCACCTCATCCCAACACAATGGAGTTCGGCACTTCCTCCCATACAACACTTCGTAAGGCGGCATGCCTATACTAGCATGAAAACTATTGTTATATGAAAATTCCACCAACGGTAGATATCCGTCCCAACTCTCTTTGAAATCCATAACACAAGATCTTAACATATCTTCAAGCATTTGAATTGTTCACTCACTCTAACCATCCGTCTGAGGATGATGCCGTACTCAATCTTAAATGTGTTCCCATTTGCTCTTGCAAACTTCCCCAAAAGTTCGATGTGAATCGTGGTTCACGATCTGACACAATCGAAACAGGCACTCCATGTCTGGAAATAATTTCCTTGACATACAACTTAGCTAACTGACCTAGGTTATACCTAACTCCTATTGGTAGAAAATGAGCCGATTTCGTCAATCGATCCACTATCACCCAAATAGCATGGTATCTTTTTCTTGTTGCTGGAAGTCCCACCACAAAGTCCATCGTGATGTGCTCCCACTTCCACTCTGGAATTTCTAACGGTTGTAACAACCCGCTCGGTCGTTGATGTTCAGCCTTAACTTTTGGATAAGTTAAGCACCTACTAACATATTATGCTATCTCCTTCTTCATATTCTGCCACCAAAAGTTCTGACAAAGGTCTTGATACAACTTCGTACTACCAGAATGTATCGAATACCTCGAACTATGGGCCTCCATCATAATTTCTTCTTTTAATTCGAGATCATTAGGAAGCCAAATTCTTCCCTCAAAACGAAGTAATCCCTCCTTATAGAGGTTATACTCAGTCTTTTCTTCATCTTCTATCCTCTTCTGCATCTGCTTGCACTCCTCATTGCTCAGTTGTACTCTCTTCACCCGCTCCACTATGGTAGGTTGGGTTTCCGTAGAAAATAACATCTATACTGCTTCCTCAAGTAACTTAACTTCTAACTCCATTTTTGCCATCGCTGTTACCAACTCATTCTGAGTCATTAACATTGATAATTTCTCTCCACCCTTCCTACTTAGCGCATCGGCTACTACATTTGCTTTCCCCGGATGATATAAAATTTCACAGTCATAATCTTTTTTTAACTCTAACCACCTTCTATGTCTCATGTTCAACTCCTTCTATGTGAAGATATATTTTAGACTTTTATGGTCCGTTCGACCCACGATTCGGTTTTAATGAATTGGGCTTAAGTAAATAAACATTAGGCCTTGGTCATTTAAATGATTGGATTAATTAATAATCCAACTCAAATGAATTAGTCATTAAGTCTTAACTTAATTCTATAATTCTAATCGTGCCACATACGTACCATTCACGTATTATCTCCGTATACTACTCGTACAATAATCGTATTGTACTTCGTATATACTCAACGTATTATACATAGATAGTAAATAGTATCACCTAATGTACAACACTCGCATTAACCCTAACGTCATTCTTTCTACGCATATCATTTCCTCCTCGAAAATCAATATACTCAACCCTTAGGTTTTAAGTCCGCAGGTGAAAACCGCATTTGTCATAAATGAAATATTGTCAAATATTCCATCTTATCACGATATTCTATCATTAAACGTTTCTCGGAATTTCAAAATAATTCCCCGAACAGAAACGGATGAATAGTATTTTTACGAAAATTTCTCGGAAAATAATTATTTTCTTCTTAGAAATTCCAAATAATTATTTCTAACACGTAGCCAGAATACTAACCACGTTAGCACATTCTAGGTCATAGAACGACCTTCACATAGCTTACTCATAAAGAAATCAATTAAATTCATTTAATTCACATAATTAAATAAAAATTTAATTGTCATAAAAATCCGATTTTCTCGGGTGTTATAGGATGTGTGGGTTATTTGTGTCATGTTGTTGATACCCAGAGAGTGGGAGCAACGATGGAACAAATACCTGTAGTCAAAGAATTCGTGGATGTATTTCCAAGCGAATTACCAGGTCTTCCACTGGATAGGGAGATCAAATTCGTAATAGATATTGTGCCAGGAGCGACACCAGTTTCAAGGGCACCGTATCATAAGGGGCCAGTAGAAATGAAGGAGTTTATGGTTCAATTATAAGAACTATTGGATAAAAAATACATTCAACCGAGTGTTTTGCCGTGTGGAGCACCGGTACTGTTTGTGAAGAAAAAGGACGGATCGTTGAGATTTTGTATCAACTACCGAGAGTTAAATAAGTTAATGATAAAGAATAAATACCTATTACCCAGGATCAATGATCTCTTTGATCAATTGAAAGGGGCAAAGTATTTTTGAAACAACCCGGGTCAAATCCCGAGTCCGGAATAAATCTCGGATCAAATCCCAAGTCTGAATCGAATCAAATTCATCAAAATTAGGCCTCAAACCACTGGCCCAATAGTATCTTCTTGGGTCATTTAGCCCATCATAGGCTCCCAAAAGGTCATGACTTGAAGGTACTATTGGTAGTAACTTTGAAGGTGTACTATTGGTAGTAACTTATTTCCTTATATGCAGACAAATTTTTCTCCTATCTTTCAATGTGGGACTGGAGTGTTACAATTTTTCTAAGATAGATTTGCGAACGGGGTATCATCAGTTGAAGGTTAGGAAGGAGGATGTACCTAAGACATCATTCAGAACTTGTTACGGCCAATATGAGTTTTTGGTGATGTCATTTGGGTTGACGAATGGACCAGTTGCATTTATGGATATGATGAATAGAGTGTTCAAACAATATTTGGACAAGTTCGTCGTAGTGTTTATCAATGATATTCTAGTCTATTCTAAGACGCCAAAAGATCATGATGAACACCTAAGATTAGTGTTGAAGACACTAAGGATGGAGAAGTTATAGGCGAAATTCACTAAGTGTGAATTTTGGCTAGATAGGGTATAATTTTTAGGACATGTTATCGACCAGGATGGAATTTCAGTAGACCCAGTGAAGGTGGAAGCAGTTATTAATTGGGAACAACCAAAAATGTCGACTAAGGTACGGAGTTTCCTAGGGTTAGCGAGATACTATCGAAGATTTATCCAAGATTTTTCTAAGATAGCTACTCCGTTGACTAATTTGACATGGAAGATAATGAAGTACGTGTGGACTGAGAAGTGTGACGACATTTGCCAGGAACTGAAGAAAAGGTTGAGTGAAGCACCTGTATTATCTTTACCTGATGATATAGGGAACTTTGTAGTTTATAGCGATGCTTCACATAGAGGACTTGATTGTGTGATCATGCACCATGGCAATGCAATTGCATATGCGTCACGACAGTTAAAGGATTATGAGAAAGTTTATCCTACTCATGATCTGGAACTGGACGCGGTAGTGTTTGCCTTAAAGATTTGGAGGCATTACCTATATGGAGAGAAATGTGAGATATACACGGACCATAAGAGTCTAAAATATATCTTCACACAAAAAGATTTAAATATGAGACAAAGGAGATTACTGGAGTTGATTAAGGATTATGATTGTAATATCCTGTATCACCCCAAAAAAGCCAATGTAGTGGTCGACGCCTTAAGTAGGAAGGGTCGGGAAATGCTGTCTATGTTAATGGCTCAAACTGAGTTAATAACATAGATTGCTAGAATAGAGTTAGAGGTGAAGTTACCGAGTGAATTGGGTCAGAGATTGTTTATAACGGAGATTTGATCTACCATTGTAGGGAGAGTAAAGGAGGTACAACACAGAAATGATGAGTGTAATCAGGTAAAGAAGCGGCTAACAGATGAAAAAGAGATAAAGTATAGTATTGATAATGAAGGATTATTAAGATTTGAAGGAAGAATTTGGGTTCCGAATGAAACAGAATTAAAGGAAGAAGTGTTACAAGAGGCTCATAGTTTGAGGTACTCGATTCATCCTGGTAGTACTAAGATGTATCAAGACATTTGACATAGTTTTTGGTGGCCAAACATGAAGATAGAGATAACATAATACGTGAGTAGGTGCTTAACTTGTCCGAAAGTTAAGGCCGAACATTAATGACCAAGTGGCTTGCTACAGTCATTGAAGATTCCGAAATGGAAGTGGGAGCATATCACGTTGGACTTTGTGGTGGGACTTCCAATTACTCAAAAAGGGTACGACGCTATTTGGGTAATAGTGGACCGGTTGACGAAGTCGGCTCATTTTTTGCCAATAAAAGTTAAGTTTACCTTAGATCAATTAGCTAAACTTTATGTTAAGAAAATTATTTCCAGACATGGGGTACCAGTTTCGATAGTGTCAGATAGTGATCCACGATTCACATCAAACTTTTGGAGAAGTCTGCAAGAATAGATGGGAACGCAGTTCAAGTTAAGTATAACTTATCATCCACAAACAGATGAGCAGAGTGAAAGAACAATTCAAATGCTAGAAGATATGCTGAGATATTACCTTATGGATGTCAAAGGTAGTTGGGATGATCATCTACTGCTAGTAGAGTTTGCATATAATAATTGTTATCATGCGAGGATAGGCATGCCGCCTTACGAATCTTTATATAGAAGGAAGTGAAGAACACCATTGTGTTGGGATGAAGTAGGAGAACGCCGAATGCTAGGACCTGAATTGGTGTAGCAAACAACGGATATAGTTAAGCTGATACGAATGCGATTGGTAGCTGCTCAAGACAGACAACAAAAGTTTGCGAATTCGCATCGAGTGAACAAAGAGTTTGAAGTAGGCTCATATGTATTTCTAAAGGTATCTCCCTAGAAAGGAAAGATACGCTTTGGGAAAAAGGAAAAATTAAGTCCAAGGTTTATAGGACCTTTTGAGATATTAAAAAGGGTAGGAAAGGTAGCATACATGATAGCATTACCTCCAGACTTAGAACGAATATACAACGTGTTTCATGTATTTGTGTTACGTTGATAAGTGGGTTTTATACCTACTTATTGAATACCAATTCAAGCGAACTATGCCCATCTCAAGTACATTTTAGTGTGTTTTTAGTTGCATTTCATGTTATTTTGCATTGCATATACTTAAAACTCATTTTGGTGAAAAGTGCAGGAAACAGCCTAATTTGGTGGAATTAGAAGGCACGAGGCGAATGGATGCATGAAGCGAGGCACAAGCTGGGATATGTGTGGCATGAGGATCAAGTGGAGCAGAAGACTAAGCGTGGATGGACAAAGGAAGGAGAAGCGGAATAGATCACTTGCAGCAGCAGAACCAGAACTCAAAGTTGCAGAAGTCGCACGGCTGCGCGACAGGACAAGCTTGGGGATGCGCGCCCGCGCGAGCACCCGACTGGACAACATTACACACTACAAGTTACGCGCCCGCGCGAGGATTACACTAGGGGAGCCCGCGACCGTGCGCGATGCCTATATCTGCGGATTTGTTTTATTTTAATTTTCAATTAAAAGGGTGTTAATTTATTTAAAACGATTTCTGACTGGTGTCAGACGTATCATTTATCAGTTTTACGTATTTTCATTTTGGAACTAGGGTTTACATTGGGAGAGAGATTCCAACGTAGAGCTAAGCCTAAACTCTACTTTTCTAATTCTTCTTGGGATTTTCTACCTTTGTGGATATTTATTAGAATTTTGCTGGATTTTTATGAGGATTTGAATGTTTTTAGTGGATTATAATAAGCAATTGGTTTAATCGTTTCTATCTTTCATCTTTCAATTGTTTGTTTATTAGCCATGTTTAGCTTTGATCCCATAATGGCTTTTGGTTCAGTCATGAACTAAACTCCATTATGGGATTCTAACGGATTTTAATATTTAGTTTGGTTGCATGCTTGAATGCTGGACTGTATTACATATCATATGGGATTTCTATCATGATTGTTTTGCATGTATGAATGCTTGATCACCATTCGTTTTTAGTTCTTGTATGTAATTGACAATGAACATTCAAGTATGGATTGTAATCATGATAACATATGTATATGGAGCTGTTTTGTATGGCTTGTGTATTTTGTAAACCAGATAGACATATACTGTTTCATCGTATGAGTTAGGATAAGGGCTTGTGTTTAAATTAAATATGATTGCAATTTCACATAGACATATAGTAATTTTGGTTATATTGATGATTACATGGAATCTATCGCTTGTGGATGATGTGTAAGTAGGTCATAGTACATTGAAAAATGGTTATAACTCTGTTAGTGCTCTTGGCTACTTTCCTGTGATACGTGAACAAGTCTTGCATGATAGTGGTGATTAGTTGAAGTATTAAATGAAGTTAGGATCCCATTACTTTTAGATTTGATTTATTACATCTTTATTATTGTTTTAGTCGTTATTGGCAATTAGCGTAATTCACCAATCTTATTCATTAGTTTGGGCATATAAATATAGTGATTTAATTGATGCATGGTAATTTAAATTAGACAACTTTCCTCGTGGGATCAATACTTTACTTGCTCTGTATTACTTGTTGACACATGTATGCTTGCATGAGTTAGAGCTCTTTTGTTAGAACTAAAACAGAGGCAACAAGTTTTTGGCACCGTTGCCGGGGAAAGGCGTGTAAATTATTATTATTATCATTAGTTTTAAGCTATATTGTATGACTTAGACAAATCTATTCTTATCTCATTTCCATTTTTGTTTCTATTTTTGTTTCAGGAACTTGTATAAATTTTTATGCGCACGCGATCATCCAACCTTGAATTAACACCTGCTCAGGACAACATAAACGGGAGAGGTTGGAAAGCGAGTGTTCGTAGAAATTTACAAGCATAGTTAGAAAGTACTACAACTAATATGGTAGCCGAGGCACAAGGAGAAGAGCAAAGAGAGGAGCATAGGGCTCTGAAAGAATATTCTGTAAAGTCCCCGAACCCGGATACTTGAAACCCGAACTCGGTACTTCACGATATCATTTCTATGAGCGGAATCTACTAATAATAATAACAATAATATATAAACAAACATCTTACAATACTTAATCATCAGAGTTCACCTCCCAGGTACGTAACCTTTAAACATACAATAACAGTCATAATAATAATAACATATATCATAGTCTTCATAATCTTCACTATTACAATTAATAACAACTTCAGTCAACCAGCTATCTTCCCTTTCCCCTTGTTTTTGACAGAACCATCAGGTTGTTCGCTCTTAACTGAAAACATTTAAATTAGCAAGGATGAGCATTTGAGTGCCCAGCAAGTATTAACAATATATATATATATATATATATATATATGAACTGAAATCATTTAAATGTTTTCTATATATTATTCTTCTACAACAAGACAACAGTTGTGAAGTAATCTATATCAACAATAACGACATAACTATTTCAAATTTTTGAAACTACGTACAGACTATATAAAGGTTGTCTATGACATAGTATGAACATTGTTTTCATTTTTGAAAAGGTTAAACAGAAAGTTCATCTGTAAACCGTCATAACTTACGAACACGGGGGTGATCAGCCCGTTGTGTCCTGCATTGATCAATACTACATTACAAAAATGGTGTTACCATTTACATGATCTGCCTTAGGCGCATAAAATTTTTCCCTGGTAAGGAATGTTCATAATTGTCAGGGTTCCAAGCCAAAGGTTTTATCTTATTCAAGAATAATCTATAATTTAACATACATGTATATCAAAGGAATATCAACATGCGATTAAATACTATGATTATCCAAGTGGGGACACTTGTATAACCATTTATAGAAATTAACGAACAGAATACATATATGAATTATCATATACTAACATGCTGATAATCAATAGGCGTATATAATATAGACTTTAAAAATCTATACAATAATAATATAAATTTGAAACATTCTTACATATATCCAATGCATAAAGAAAATGCAAATGTAGGGTACTAAATAATCATGGATAAAACACATAACACCAGCCAGATCTAGCCGCCTAAACTCGTTGTCAGAGGCTGTTCTTCATTTCTGGGTTTCCCAGAATTGAAGAACAGTCCGGCTGACTACTTTTGATCGCTAGTAACTTGCTACACGTTAACTGTTTTTGAGGTCTAAGAGCTTTAATGTGTAGACCACATGTAGGACTAATTATTAATTACATAAAATACACCAAACATCAACACATCAAACAATTACAAGCCGGTTAACCACTGACAGAATCTGTGTTCTTGAGTTTTCTGGGTTTTCCAGAAAACCGAAAATATGGATTTCTCTACTACTTTGACCAGCCATAAATTTCAGTATAAGTAATATTTTAACAATGTAAAGGCATGAATCTATAGTCATTATGTGACGCCCCCAAAATTAGGTATACATCACCCATCTTGGGTCGCCAGATACATGGTACAGAATTCAAATATAACTTACTAATACAACTATTGTGTACAATACGACAAAACATAAACTGTGAGTTTGAATACAATTATTGTCTACTAGAGATCATACAAACTCAAAAGGAGTCCTTATTACAATTATTATCACACTATTTCACAGAATAGTGAGGACTACTAATGATATCCTCTGGACCATTACTCCGTTCCCCGACTCGTCCCTGCTATGTTCTCATTTCCTGAAGAGAACAGTGAAAGAAAGGGTGAGCTCAACTAGCCCAGTAAGAAATATTATGACTAAAATAATGCAGAATAAATTATCGTTAGCCTTCAACAGTATTAAACTGATAAAATATAACAACATCAAGTTTAACAGCAGCGGATCAAGCAATCCATTAAAAGAGTCAAGTAGAGAATAGAATCTACTATCTTTTATGATTTTAAAAAGTTTTTCATCACTTTTATTGCTGAGACTCGGCTCAATAAATAATCCACACCATTAAATCGTCCCTGCACTACAGGCCAAGGATATTCTTTAGTATCACGACCATGAATTATCCATGCACTACAGGCCAAAGATAATCGTGTTTTCATCAACGGTCCTGATCATG
Organism: Panax japonicus; assembly: GCA_020205505.1. Taxonomy (NCBI): domain Eukaryota; kingdom Viridiplantae; phylum Streptophyta; class Magnoliopsida; order Apiales; family Araliaceae; genus Panax; species Panax japonicus. The sequence goes on from CM035107.1 coordinate 67,561,681, forward strand.
CCATAAAACAATTATCTTTGCACTACGGCCGAAGAGAATCCATAGCCATAATCATACCAAAAATTGTCCATCAATGCACTACGGGCCAATGAGGACTTTTGCCACGTCATTTGTAACATTACGGTCATTATTACACCGAATAATCCCTGGTCAGAATCATACCAAGTCCATCTATGCACTACAGGCCACAGATGACTTTCAAAAAATATAAACATGAGGATGATGACAATGATATAAGAATTCAATAAAACAAGTTCAAGAATTATTTTATCCAGGAATTATTAACGTCCAAATTGTCAACACGATACTGTTTTGTGGTGTAAAATTCAAGAATGATCAGAAGAATATTTCCATGAAAAGATACTGGATGAAGCGCAAATATCAAGGATATTCTACTAATTTCATGGAGTATAGAAGTCAAAACTTTAACCAACTGAGTATAATAAAGAATGGAATAACAACAGAAATCACCATGCATGCGGAACTTCGCACAGGCAGGTTATTCCAACAGGATACTAAATAACGGAACCAGGTCAGGTGAAATTCACACCGACAGGATGTTCCAACAGAATAATAAATGCGGAATAATAAATGATGGAACCAGGTCCGGCGTATAGCACAGACAGGATATTCCGACATAATAATAAAGACGGAACCAGGTCCGGTGTAAAACACACAGACAGGATGTTCCAACGGAATAATAGTAAAGACGGAACCAGGTCCGGTGTAAAACACACAGATAGGATGTTCCAACAGAATGATAGAAGAATGTCACCAAGTATAGGGTAGACCGCGTATACAGGTTATTCCAACAGAATAATAAGAAATGGAATAACAACAGTTCTCTTCATGAATAAGAAAGAATAACACCCCTTACCGTAACAGAAACTGGATATAGAAGTAGTGAAGTAGCAGAATACTCTTCTTCTTTCTCTCTATAATTTTCTCTCTATAGCTTCTCTCTATAATTTCTCTCTCTAGAGTTTCAATGAATTCGTAAGAAAATAATGAAGGAATGAACTTCTATTTATAGGAAAATGGAATGCATAGTAACTAATCCATGAACGGTCCAGATTGATTTACTTTAATCTGACGGTTCATATTTAAAGAAAAATCTTTTAAATAAATTATAATATATTCTATTTATATAAAAAGATTTTTACTATGCAAACACTATGCAACACTATGCAAAACACTATGCAACACTATGCATAATAAAATATAATATATTCTATTTATAAAATAACTTTAATAAAGTATTTTGTTTTATATAAAAAGATGTTTCTGTTTTATTACGTTAATAATACGAATAAACAAAACGTCATTATCGCTATAATAATTCATATTATTAATCGACAATAATTGAATCAAACTGAGCGACTTCTCGCATAAATATCAATAATCAATACCGTGTGCTACTGTGCAACAACGCGTATTACTTTACTTTTACTACCCAGTAGTTCAACAGTATCAACGGTAAAACTTCCGCCGTTATTTTCAATAAAATGTTTTTGTCTTTTTCTCAATCCGACAATAATTCCGTTGTGGGGTCCACCAATAATTGTACCATCGTACGAATATTTTCCGACACAAAGAATATTCCCTGACCAATCGAATATAATATAACAACTTGCATACTTTGCAAAATTTATAAATACTACCCACAACTATAATATTATCTCAAATTCACACCATAATATTAAAAAATTATTTCGAGAAAATTAATTATTTATTCATAGAATCTGGAATTTCACACATTATACTAGACTACAACCTAGCTTCAATAAATCAAACAAAACAAACACTACCAGTAAGATCTGAAGCCCCAAACATATTGTCAGACACTGAAGACTGTTTCTGGGTTACCCAGAACTTAGCCAGTCAATTTCGGTCAACGTACTTTGACCTCAAATAACTTTTAATCTATAACAGATATGACCTTACTTCTTTTTATAGATTAAAGACAACATGCAGGACTACTATTAACAACTTAAAAAAACAACACAAATCATCATCGAGCAAGGATCTGTGGCCTCTGACATTCATTGTCAGACCACAGAATCAAGCTATTTTCGGACATTGTAGATCTTTAATTCTGAGCGTCTAGATGTTATGGATCTAACATCTAGCAACCCAGATCATCACTAGATACTAAAACTAACATAATACAACACTTAAACACAGAATCTAACAACAAACTATGGACAAATTTTCTAGCTTAAGCTTTATACCTTTCTTGGGTTTGATCTTGATCTAAAGCTACTGATTTGATATGAAAATTCGTGGGGCTGGATTTTTGGGCTATTATAACACTAAAACTCGTTGGTTTTAGAGAGAGAAAGGCTAAGAGAAGTGTTGGTGAATAATATGGCCAAATGAGTAATTCTTTCTTTCTTTAATCTTATATATTAGCTCTAGGGAATGATTGGCTGAGTTATGATGCTGCCATGTGTTGCTGAAATTCTGTAAAATATCAAGAGTTGGTGACCAACTCAAGCTTTAGCAAGATTTACAATCAACCATCTAGCACATGCACAAAAAGGGCATAAAAGTCATTTCCTTATTAATTTTTATGGAACAAAAATGATTTGGACAAAGTATTATGGATTTATAACACTAGTATATTTAATCTAGCCAATCTTAATAATTTAGTGTTTACCAATTCCATAAACTAGGATTTCTAAAAACACAATTAGGGTTTTTCTAGTAATTAGAAAACATACAATTATAATTAAAGTCTCTAATTTAATACACTTTAAAGTAACACATAAATTTATATCATAGAACATAGATATATACAGTATTAAATCTTATACACTGAAACTAGGGTTTTCGAGTACTATAACACAATTGATCAATTATTATCAGCTCGCGTACATGCAATTCTTATTATAATACTTAAAATATTTAATATTATAGTATTATTATTATTCGTTATCCAAGACCGAGATTAGGGTCGGTAAAAATATTATTAGGGTTTGGTCGTACAATAAAATCGTTCCACACATTAACATTGCTCATATAATCATACACATCTATAATACTACTAAATAATAATATAATATTATTATTCTCATTTCCTGATAAAAATCCGAAATTAGGGTTTGGATAACATAATTAACTTAATCATCTAAACAAACTTCATTTAATAAAATAATTGCTATAATTATTCTAAAATAATTTCATAGATTATTTAAATAATAGTCAATTTTATTTTCATAGAAAATAATTGATAAAAACCTTTCCAATATGGAATTAATCATTATTATATTTGAGAATAAACTATGATTCTAAATAAAATCATTTACAATTTTTCATGTAATAAATATATTTTATATTTACCACATAATTACATATACACAATATCTTGTACAAATCCTCATCCTTAGTATAAAAAAAAATTATACACAAAATTTCTTATTTATTTATATAGAAAATATCGGGTTGTCACATTCACCCTCCCTTATAAGGATTCCGTCCCCGGAATCACCGCTTTAAAAATCTACACATACCGGGCACATAAGATACACAATCATTGTGAATAGATCTCGATCAACTTTGATCGAACTAATCTTAACTAATCACATAAAGCTTGTCTTTCTGATTAAACGGACATTTGATTCCTAAAAGAACTCAAATTCCTCCCTCAAAATTTCTTTATAAAACAATTTACTATAAATAGAAACATTCTAATTACGCAAATAAAAGTTATTTAAATATTACCTGGAACTGCATTGCCAGCTGCCACCGTGTCTTGAACCGTCATGTTAAAGACTCTTGATGTTGACTTTGTTGGCTTGCTGGATGACGTTGGTCTTGTTATTGCTAACGTTCCACTACCCCTGCCCGTATGCACACTACCGGTTTCTTCCCTCTTCTTCGGACATTCCTTCACCTTGTGTTCCATCGAACCGCAAACAAAACAGCCACTATATTTTCTAGAATTTGGGCAATTAGGAGAGATGTGGCCCTCTTTTCCACACTTGAAACACACAGGTTTACCCTTCAAACACACACCAGAATGGTTCTTCCCACAAGTTTTGCATTGAACTGCCTGCTTTTTCACACCCTCTTGTTTCACCTGTACGTTTTCTAAATAATTCACTTTTCTCTTTTCGCTCCCTCCCTTACTTCCACTATTAAGTTTCCCCTTCTTAGCTGCCTCAACCTTACTTTTGTTCTTCCTCTCTTTGTTATAGAGACTCATGATCTCACTCCCTTCCTCAGCAATTATCGCCTTTTCCATAAGTGCTGCAAATGTTGGAATCTGCAACACTGCCACTTTGTTATAGATCCAGGGTTTCAATCCTAACTCGAATCTTCTCGCCTTCCTAGCCTCCGTATCAACTTGATGCGGAGCAAATCTAGCTAACTCATTAAATTTAGCGGCATAATCCGCAACTGACATATCTCCTTGTTTCAACTCTAAAGATTTTACCTCCATCCTAGCCTGCATACTAGTAGAAAAATAATTTTCGAAAAATAAGGTTTTAAACCTTTGCCAAGTCACTACACCCTCTCCCGCTCTCGCCTGATTCGCTTCCCACCAAAAGTTTGCCTCACCCTTCATCATATAGGTGGCAAAAACCGTCTTCTGCCCCTCATCTACTCTAGCTATTACAAATGCTTTCTCAATTTCTTTAATCCAGGTTTGAGCTTCTACAGGATCAGTTGTACCTTTAAATTCGGGTGGTCCTACAGCTTTAAAATCTTTGAAATTTGTTAAGTGATTATCCGGTTGATTTCCTGCTGCTGGTATTCCTTGTTGCATGGTCTGAGCTATTATATTCGAAAAATGCTGTATTGGATCTACTGGTTGCTGTCCCTCAACGTTGTTGACAGATCCTTCTGCCCTTTGGTTTCGAGTTTGACGTCTTGGTGGCATTTTCTGATTAAATAAAAACCATAAATTAATCTTACATTCTACATCTTATAATGCGAGTTTATACTTTTAAACATAATTCAAACTTAGATTCATATTACTTTAATAGATAATTTACATAGCATAACATAACTACTTAAAGCATCATTCATCCCTTGATGATTACAGGAATCGGGATTTACAACCTTACTAACACAAAAGTTTTAAAATATTACATCACACAGACATATTAAGCACACATATTACATTAAACAAGCTTTCACCACGGAATCTATAATATCTAGTTAATAAGCTCTTTTTCTTGGACAACTCTTTGCCTGATGATCTTTCCTTCCACAAACAAAGCATGCTCCCCATTCATAATCAGGACAATACTGAGTAGTATGTCCCTCACAGCCACATAGATAGCATATTCTTTTCCACTTCTTCTTACTAGGTCTTCCTAAATTATGATCTTCTATTTTTCTCTTTCCCTTATCTCTTGGAGCTGCACACGAAGTGTTGCTTGAAGCCCCCATCTGATTAATTTGAATTTTTAGTCTATCCTGCCCTTCCATCGTTTCTATTAATACCTGACGTAACTGGTTATTCAGCAGCTTCTCTATTTCCCACAACTTTTCCAGAGAAGAAATCTGGTTCTTCAAATTCTGTACTTTCATTGATGCTTGTCCGACTTCAATTTTGGGATCTGAATCACTATCTGTCAGCTCTACCATTTCCGGATCTGGTGCTACATTTTCCACGATAACTACCTCATCCGAGTTGGTTTCATTGCGAGCTTCTATTTCAGCTATTGGCTGCGATATTAGCTCTGGTATAAGGGTTTGATCTTTCTTCATGTTATAGGCATACAACAGACTTTTTTTCTCCAGACATCTACATACATAAATTATCTTGATTAGTATATACATGCAACAAGTAATAGTTTTATTTATGTTATCTTTTATTTCTTTATAAACTCTATATGAGCCATTTATATATCCATATACCATGGTTTAATACAGACCGACTAAACACCTTACATACTTCTATAAACGCTTAAGACATAAACTACTTACCACCAACTATCCTCTAATAAACAAAAGTGAGGATTCACGACTACATACCCTTTACTAAACTATAGATTGGGGTCTACTACTATCCCATGCATTTAACAAGGCATAAGGATTTACAACAACTAAACAGTCCCTAATAGAAACACAAAAGTGGGACTATATCTAACATGAGTACAAATTAACGCTTGCTCTCACTACTGGAGGACAGCTCCATCCACTCCGTGTCAAACTTCCTAAAGGCATTGTCTAAAAATTTCTCCAAGGTATCTATTTTTGCATCTTTCGCCTCCATCTCAACTTTCATCTGTCCTAACTGTAGCTCTTTCTGCTTCAACCTTCTTCGTAACTCAGCTATCTCTACATGTGCTTGATAAGCGGTGTCCCTATACTGTTGTTCTGAAATCTGAAGGGTCTGGTTCTTTGCCTCCACATACTCAATCCTGTTCTCTAGCTCAACATTTCTTGTCAACAAATCTCCTATCATTGCAAGCTCCATGGACTCACTACTAGAGTCCCTTGACTCTTGGTTCACCGAGTAACTATTTGAACCCTCGTCAGCCATCCTACGATCACAATAAATAATCAACAACAACATTAGTACCGCAAAAAAATATATTCATTGATAAAATGAAAAGATATTTTATTCCGTACTATCATACTTGTTGACTCTCATTAACCCTCCCCTAACTAACACATTCTATAAAAGTTTTCTACTAAGCTTATAATCCTAGGCTTCGCATTTCTAATATTTATGACCTACAGCTTTGATACCATCCTGTAAAGTCCCCGAACCCGGATACTTGAAACCCGAACTCGGTACTTCACGATATCATTTCTATGAGAGGAATCTACTAATAATAATAACAATAATATATAAACAAACATCTTACAATACTTAATCATCAGAGTTCACCTCCCAGGTACGTAACCTTTAAACATACAATAACAGTCATAATAATAATAACATATATCATAGTCTTCATAATCTTCACTATTACAATTAATAACAACTTCAGTCAACCAGCTATCTTCCCTTTCCCCTTATTTTTGACAGAACCATCAGGTTGTTCGCTCTTAACTGAAAACATTTAAATTAACAAGGATGAGCATTTGAGTGCCCAGCAAGTATTAACAATATATATATATATATATATATATATATATATATATATATATATATATATGAACTGAAATCATTTAAATGTTTTCTATATACTATTCTTCTACAACAAGACAACAGTTGTGAAGTAATCTATATCAACAATAACGACATAACTATTTCAAATTTTTGAAACTACGTACAGACTATATAAAGGTTGTCTATGACATAGTATGAACATTGTTTTCATTTTTGAAAAGGTTAAACAGAAAGTTCATCTGTAAACCGTCATAACTTACGAACACAGGGGTGATCAGCCCGTTGTGTCCTGCATTGATCAATACTACATTACAAAAATGGTGTTACCATTTTCATGATCCGCTTTAGGCGCATAAAATTTTTCCCTGGTAAGGAATGTTCATAATTGTCAGGGTTACAAGCCAAAGGTTTTATCTTATTCAAGAATAATCTATAATTTAACATACATGTATATCAAAGGAATATCAACATGCGATTAAATACTATGATTATCCAAGTGGGGACACTTGTATAACCATTTATAGAAATTAACGAATAGAATACATATATGAATTATCATATACTAACATGCTGATAATCAATAGGCGTATATAATATAGACTTTAAAAATCTATACAATAATAATATAAATTTGAAACATTCTTACATATATCCAATGCATAAAGAAAATGCAAAGGTAGGGTACTTGCCTGATGCGCTGCTACAATTTCTCAACTTAATTCTACCCTTTTTATCACAACCTATCATTTAGCAAATCAATCATTCGATTAGAATATTATATCATAACACATACTACTGCATATAGCAGTCAACACATTCCTACTCACGTTGTCACATAACTTAACGACCATTACATCACAATTAAACAATTTACAAGTCAATCCTATCTAAGTTCAGATCAATTTCTGAAACATGTCGACGTATCGACAGCCGTATAAAAATCGAGTCTAAGACTCTATTCTATATTGAAATATTTAAATCGATAACTTAAACAACAGTCACACTATTTTTCATGGCCTCATAATAATTTTAAAACCATTATTACCATTTATCATAATTTTTTGAAATATTAGAATCATTTTTAAATGATTTAAACATCAAACAATTCTATTAGAATATCATTATTCAAATATTAAAAGTCATGAGTTACAACTTAGAATATTTTTAATTCACTTATATCCTTTTTAAATGATTTTTAGATAAATAAAACCATTTTTAAAACTATTTATTTAATATAATAATTAAATAAATTTAATATCATTATTATATCATTAATATTAAATTATTAATGAAATTATCCTTTAAATATTAAAAGTTACATCTTATAACTTAAAATATCGTTAAACACTTTATTTTCATTTAAAATGATTATTATAATATAAAAATTATTTTTAAACCAAATTATTTAATATAATTATTAAATAACTTTAATATCATTATTAATAATTAATTAATGAAATTAACCATTAAATATTAAAAGTTATTTTTTTTATAACTTAAAATATTCTTAAATATCTCATTCTTATTTAAAATGACTTTTAAAATAATAAAATCATTTTTAATTAATTATTTACTTCATTTTAGTAAATAACTTAATTATCATTAATATTAATTTATTAATGTAAATTATCAAATAATATAAAAAGTTATCAAAAATAACTTAAATTATTTTCTCATACCATAATATAATTTAAAATGATTTTTCAAATATTAAAATCATTTTTAAATAATTTATTTAATATTCTAATTAAATAAATTAATTACTTTTAATATTCCAAAAATATTAAATATTTACGAAATATATTTAAAATAATTAAAAAGTAATTTTCAGAATTTAAAATAATTTTTAATAATTTATTTTGTATTTTTAATAATTAAAAACTATTTTTTTTCTATTTTTTTATTAATTTTCGGAAAATAATCTGATTTCCGTCGCTAAAGACCACCTATAGCGACAGAACCGTCGCTATAGGTGTTCTTCATGTTCTTCATTCATGCCCAGAAATTCATACTCAGAATCGAGAGGCTATGTTTGACCGTGCATAACTTTGTGTGTGCTGTGATTCTGGACTTGATTTTGGTCAGATTGTGTAGTACAATTACAAGACTATAAGATACAACAATAATCATGGATAAAACACATAACACCAGCCAGATCTAGCCGCCTAAACTCGTTGTCAGAGGCTGTTCTTCATTTCTGGGTTTCCCAGAATTGAAGAACAGTCCGGCTGACTACTTTTGATCGCTAGTAACTTGCTACACGTTAACTGTTTTTGAGGTCTAAGAGCTTTAATGTGTAGACCACATGTAGGACTAATTATTCATTACATAAAATACACCAAACATCAACACATCAAACAATTACAAGCCGGTCAACCACTGACAGAATCTGTGTTCTTGAGTTTTCTGGGTTTTCCAGAAAACCGAAAATATGGATTTCTCTACTACTTTGACCAGCCACAAATTTCAGTATAAGTAATATTTTAACAATGTAAAGGAATGAATCTATAGTCATTATACTAGACTACAACCTAGCTTCAACAAATAAAACAAAACAAACACTACTAGTAAGATCTGAAGCCCCAAACATATTGTCAGACACTGAAGACTGTTTCTAGGTTACCCAGAACTTAGCCAGTCAATTTCGGCCAACGTACTTTGACCTCAATTAACTTTTGATCTATAAAAGATATGACCTTACTTCTTTTTACAGATTAAAGACAACATGCAGGACTACTATTAACAACTTAAAAAAAAACACAAATCATCATCGAGCAAGGATCTGTGGCCTCTGACATTCATTGTCAGACCACAGAATCAAGCTATTTCCGGACATTGTAGATCTTTAATTCTGAGCGTCTAGATGTTATGGATCTAACATCTAGCAACCCAGATCATCACTAGATACTAAAACTAACATAATACAACACTTAAACACAGAATCTAACAACAAATTATGGACATATTTTCTAGCTTAAGCTTTATACCTTTCTTGGGTTTGATCATGATCTAAAACTACTGATTTGATATGAAAATTCATGGGGCTGGATTTTTGGGCTATTATAACACTGAAACTCGTTGGTTTTAGAGAGAGAAAGGCTAAGAGAAGTGTTGGTGAATAAAATGGCCAAATGAGCAATTCTTTCTTTCTTTAATCTTATATACTAGTTCTAGGGAATGATTGGCTGAGTTATGATGCTGCCATGTGTTGCTGAAATTCTGTAAAATATCAAGAGTTGGTGACCAACTCAAGCTTTAGCAAGATTTACACTCAACCATCTAGCACATGCACAAAAAGGGCATAAAAGTCATTTCCTTATTAATTTTTATGGAACAAAAATGATTTGGACAAAGTATTATGGATTTATAACACTAGTATATTTAATCTAGCCAATCTTAACAATTTAGTGTTTACCAATTCCATAAACTAGGATTTCTAAAAACATAATTAGGGTTTTTCTAGTAATTAGAAAAAATACAATTATAATTAAAGTCTCTAATTTAATACACTTTAAAGTAACACATAAATTTATATCATAGAACATAGATATATATAGTATTAAATCTTATACAGTGAAACTAGGGTTTTCGAGTACTATAACACAATTGATCAATTATTATCAGCTCGCGTACATGCAATTCTTATTATAATACTTAAAATATTTAATATTATAGTATTATTATTATTCGTTATCCAAGACCAAGATTAGGGTCGGTAAAAATATTATTAGGGTTTGCTCGTACAATAAAATAGTTCCACACATTAACATTGCTCATATAATCATACACATCTATAATACTACTAAATAATAATATAATATTATTATTCTCATTACTGATAAAAATCCGAAATTAGGGTTTGGATAACATAATTAACTTAATCATCTGAACAAACTTCATTTAATAAAATAATTGCTATAATTATTCTAAAATAATTTCATAGATTATTTAAATAATAGTCAATTTTATTTTCATAGAAAATAATTGATAAAAACCTTTCCAATATGGAATTAATCATTATTATATTTGAGAATAAACCATGATTCTAAATAAAATCATTTACAATTTTTCATGTAATAAATATATTTTATATTTACCACATAATTACATATACACAATATCTTGTACAAATCCTCATCCTTAGTATAAAAAAAATTATACACAAAATTTCTTATTTATTTATATAGAAAATATCGGGTTGTCACATATTCCATGCCCAATATTAATGGACTACAGTCTAGCATAGTCAGACCAGTGATAGCAGCCAATACATTTGAGATAAAAATGGGCACTATTCAGATGGTATAAAATTCGGTACAATTTGGGGGTGCCGCTACAGATGATCCGAATGAACACCTATTGAGTTTCATTGAAATTTGCGATACATCCAGATAAAATGGTGTGACGGAGGATGCTATCAGACTTAGGCTATTCCCATTCTCATTGAGGGATAAATCAAGAAGTTGGCTACATTCTTTGCCAGCAGGATCTATAACTACATGGGAGCACTTATCACAGAAATTCTTAGCCAAGTTCTTCCCAATGGCTAAGACTGCAAAGATGAGGACATCTATCTCTCAGTTTGAGCAACAACAGGGCGAGTCCTTATATGAAGTATGGGAGAGATATAAAGAGATGCTGAGAAAGTGTCCACATCAGGGTATGCCAGACTGGATGGTGATCAACACATTATATAATGAATTGGGATGGCAGTCGAGACCGATTGTAGATGCAGCCGCAGGAGGGGCATTATGGGCAAAAAGCTATGAGGAAGCCTATAACCTTATTGAGACAATGGCATCAAATGATTTTCAGAATCCTACATCTCGAATGCCACCGCCCAAGGTTGCAGGTGTGTTGGAAGTAGATGCTATCACGTAGTTGTCAGCACAGATGGCAGCCATGGCAAAGAAAATAGATACATTAAAAGAAGGTAAAACGAAGACGGTTGCATTCGTAAGTGAGATTTATGTGGGGTCACACTCAACAGATCAATGTACTATCAGCTCAGAGTCGGTACAGTATGTGAGCAATTATAGAAAAGACAAAGGTCAATTTCAGAACACATACCACCCCAACAACTGAAATCATCCAAACTTTAGTTGGTCAAATAACCAAGGGAATCAGCAGAATCAGTGTCAAACAAATAATCAGTTTCAGTCACAACCAGCGCAGCCATAGTTTAATCCTAGACCACCTTTTCTATTGGGATTTTCTCAACAACAACAACATCACACTCCAGCTGCACCTCAGCATGAAAAGAAATCAGAAATGGAGGAGATGATGATGAAATACATGGCAAATACAGAAGTTATGATCAAAAGCCAAGCAGTTGCTATTAAGAATCTGGAAACTCGGATGGGGCAGATGGCAAACATGCTTACCAACAGGCCCCAGGGTTCATTGTCGAGTAATACAGAAACAAATCCACGAAGAGACGGGAAGGAACAATGTGAAGATATCACATTGAGGTCTGGGAAAAACACTACAGACACTGCAAGTCGCGCACCTGTGCCCAATTATACTGAGGAGGCCGCTCGGCCGAGCGAGACAGAGCAGTCAGTTGCTAAAGAAGAGAATCTGGAAGAGTCTGAGGTTCAGCAGGAAGAGAAAGATAAAGCAGGTTCAGAGGAGAAACTTAAGAGTTCAGTACAATTCACCCTCAAGTTCCGTATCCACAAAGATTAAATAAGCACAAGGAAGATAAGCAATTCAGCATGTTTATGAAGATATTTAAAAAGCTACAAATTAATATACCTTTCACCGAGGCATTGGAACAAATGCCAAGCTATGCAAAGTTCATGAAGGGTATAATGTCAAGGAAGATGAGATTAGACGAATTTGAGACAGTAGCCTTGACAGAAGAATACAGTGCAGTACTTCAGCAGAAGTTACCTCCGAAGCTGAATGATCCGGGAAGTTTCACAATCCCGTGCACAATCGGGAAGATGAATTTTGAAAGTGTTTATGTGATCTTGGGGCAAGCATAAATTTGATACCCTTATCAGTATTCAATTATTTGGGATTGCCGGCTCCAAGGCTGGCAAACATTGCGTTATAGTTAGCTGACAGATCCATCACGTATCCACGGGGACTTGTTGAAGATGTCTTGGTGAAGGTGGACAAATTTATTTTTCCGGCTGACTTCATCATTTTGGATTACGAGGAAGATAAAAATATACCAATTATACTGGGGAGACCATTCTTAGCCACAGGCAGGACTTCGATAGATGTGCAAAAAAGGGAACTCACGATGCGTGTATATGATCAGGAGGTGACCTTTAACATCTTTAAGGCAATGAAGTTCCCAACAGAAGAACGTTTCCGGGTTGATGTGGTGAATCGGGTTCTAAATGATGAAGTACAAAGTATAGTGGATTGTGAACCATTGAGAAGTATCATTGTTGAAAATTCAGATGTGGAGGATGAGGAATTAAATAAATTCGTTTAATATCTGGATACCACTCCACAGTATGGAACCATTACAGTATGTGATAAGTTTTTGAACAAGCATCTTAAAGTGAATGTCCAGCGATTGAAGAGTGATTCTGGTGGTGAGGTGGACAGAAAGAAAGTCACCTAGATTCTATCTTCGACATGAGACTTAGAGACAGTCAAGTTAATTGACTATAACTTAGCGCTTGATGGGAGGAAACCCATTGTTTCCATCTCTACTTAGTATTTATTCAATTCAAGTTATTTGGTTTAGCTTATTTTCATTACTTGTTAGGACAGTATGAGTACCATTATATGCTTATTCATCGTAGTCGAATCGCAGAAGAGAATGTTCGTGCATTGCATTAACATTAGGGTGACATAATAGACATTCATTTTTATTTAGTAAACCATGCTTTGATAAGGTCTATTGATGTTATTGTAGGTGTATTGGAGAGCATGCATTTCTGTCTTGCAGATTCTAAAAAAATAAAGCTAGCAGTTCAGGTATCAAGGACACGCGGCCGCGCAACAATTTCAACACAGACCCACGCACCCGCGCGATATGCCTGCTAGACCAGATTTGCCAACCGCGCGCCCGCACACTCAGCCCATTAAAACCTCGCGCGGCCGCGCATGACATCAGACGTGGAAAAATTTTGAAGTTTAAAAATGTGATAGAGATCAGTTGGACTCTCATTTGCAATCAAAATAGAAGCGCAATCATAGTGTCTCTCCACAACTCACGTCTCTATCTCTCTAGCAGTTACAAATTAAAGCCGTACATCTCTCAATCACATATCCACAATTCTCTCCACATTCAATGCTTAAACCCACGCTCTCATCCACTGATATAAACTAGGGCTTCTGATTCAGTTGGGCAGAAACGAAATTGAGAGTATTCTCATCACTAATTCTTCTTCATCCTCAGTCAAATCATCTACATTATCTGTCTCAAAGCAAATGGGTCCGAAAAGAGGTCACTCTATTTCATCTTTTTCTTCATCTTCCTCGGGCAGTCAAGGGGAGGATATTATTGATCACACCAAGTTTCTAAACTTGGAAGCTCAGCAGGAGTATTACAAAATTATGGCAAAGACGTTTGTCAAGGAGCACGATTTTAAACCGGAGGGGAAAGATGGTCAGTTATGTGCCATGATTCAGGAGAGAGGCTGGGGTGGACTGACTGCCACTCCCACTCCCATTCTGATGAGTATAGTCTGAGAGTTTTATGGAAATGCCAAGGTTACCATGAGCGGTATATCTCTGGTACATGGTTACGAGATAGATTACAAACCCCCTGCCATCCGAGTAATTTTTAGACTTACCAGCACACCGCCAATGGGGGCTGTTAATTGGGTCACTGATGCACATTCGAAGACATACTTGGAGTTGGTTATTGCTGAATTATGTGTACCTGACACGAAATGGACCTATAAAGTCGGCACGAATCAACCTCACATATTCCCAGCCGCAGCCCTGAACCGATATGCAAAGGCATGGAATCTGTTCATATGTGCCAAGCTCGTGCCTTCCTCTCATCAACACGAGATCACAGCGGAGAGGGCAATTATTTTGTGGGGCATAATCACCGGGAAATATATTGACATTGGTCATCTCATACATCAGAATATGTTGCGATATCTACGGGGAGGCACCATTGGGAGCATTCCACACGCATAAATGGTTGCTATGTTATGTGCTCAGCAGGGATGCAAATGGGGCAACGTACAAATGCAATACCCAAGCCAGGACATAACTCATGCCACCATTGCAAAATCCAAGGATTGGACGGGTGGTGAACCACATCCGCGAGAATTAGGTTTTATCATTCAGCCTACTTTCCTAGAACCATCACAGGAGCCACCTCAAAAAGATGAGGTAGGCCCGTCCACACAAGCACCTGCTGCCCAGGGAAATCGCCAGCTCCGAAGGTTGGAGCAAAAAGTCGATGCCATGTACGATAATTTCAAAACGTATGATACGGGACTCACGAGGGCCTTAGCCGAAGCTTTTACGCAACAAGGAACGACGCTAGAGTGGCCTCAGTTCGGAACAGCAGTGCCATATCCACCACCAGATTCACCACCCGAGGAGGGTGGTACCACTGATCATTAGGGGACTTTTTTGTTACCCTTTACCTTCATTCAATGGGGCATTGAATATTATAAGTTTGGGGGTATTGGGGTAATAGTATAGTTGCATGTAGTTGTTTTTGCATGATTAGTTTAATTTTTGCATCATATAGTTGCATGTTTATATGCATGTTCATGTTTAATTTGCATGTCACACAGTTCTTACTGTATAGAAATTTTTGTCTATAATGTTTTACACGATGAAGTTCATGTTGCTGTTTAAATGCTTTCGATTTGCACGATTGTGTTCACAATCACTTGTAGGTATAAGAATTATGTGTTGCATTGCTCGATAGAAAATGTAGTTGTAAAAAGGGAAATATGTGGAAAATGAATTTAGACTATTTAAAACATTGATTTTCAAACTGTGGGAAAACATGGGTATGCTACGTGTATATATATAAAAAAAGAAAAAAATAAATAGTAATAACGTGGCTAGTCTTATTTCGGGGCCCTGGCTACTTGAGTAAGTACGCCCGTAGGGGTGTCTTAACACCTAGCGTCCTAAGGTCTTGCATGGTCTGGGAGTCGTTGGTTGAAAGCTCGCTAAGGTGTAGCAGTGTTGCCTAATGGAGTAAGACATTGCACAGTCATGTGAAAAAAAATAAAGAAAAAGAATAGAAAAATAGCAATAAACACCGCGGGAAAGTGCGAAAATTGCCCTCGTGAGTAAAAATAAAGCAGTTAAGCCCAGTGTTGAACCTCAGTTTGTTTTGATATGTTGGAATAGTCTTTGTTGCATATGTATACATGAGTCTTGATTTAAACTATAATTTTCTGTTTTGAGCAGTTTAGTATGTGTATTCTTTGCTTAAATCAAGTTTTGGTGAACATAACACACACACAACATATCTATAACATTTATGAATTATCTGAGGGTACGACATTATGCCTACAGTTTGGTTTGAATCTGTATTCTTGAAGCTGGAAAAATTTGCTGAGGCATTTTGGACTGAATTTTTGTGCTAGCTGGAACAATGTGAGACTAGTTTCATCATAATTTAGTTGCATAGTAATATAGCTGCATTTTTATTATTCATTAGTATGCATTGCTTGAGGGCAAGCAACAGTTCAAGTTTGGGGGTATTTGATATGTAGCAACCCCGAATTCGGGCCCCGAATCGCCGCGGACTCGGTACACTATTTCCATAACTATTTGCGGAAGATATAAACATAAATTGTTTATACAATACATTTTACACACTTATCCCCAAGGTCGAGTAACCTTAACTTAAATACAATTCATAATCTTTATAACACATTTATCAAACTATATATTTTTTTTACAAAGTAGCTGCACATGATATCCCAAGCTGAACTTGGCATTATCTTTTCTATCAATGATTCATTTATTTAAGAATCATATCTATTCTCAATTCAAAATAAATCTTATTTATCTATTCAACATTTCAAACTGTACATAGCTGAAAATTACATTTGATAAAACTATCAATCATAGATCTATACCATTTCTAATTCAAAAAAATGTATTCATTTTATGCATCACTCAATCTTCATCATCCATATAGCAAATAATATTGTCTAACATCATTAACCTGCAAAAAGTTTATGTTTGCAAGATTGAGCTCGACAGCCCAGCAAATTTAACAATCTATCATGTTTCACATAGCACACAATTCTATATGCACTACATTTCCTTTAATATGCATATCTGCATGCAACATATATTCTTTACTAAACATTTCCTACATGCATCAATAATTTCTTACAAAACATTAATTCATGCATTATACATTTCTAATTTATCGAGTTACATCATACAACATGTAAGCATATTGATTGAGTTCCATAACCCAATTAACTTAGTCATATTTTGACTTTTAACAATTCATAGAGCATGATATGTAATTTAACACATAACACATTCCATCCACAAACATAATAGAACTGAAAAACTTGTCTGCACCGTTGATTACCGCAACGCAATTTCATAACGCTTTACCCCGAAGACCTAATATTAATAATATAGATCTCCAATATTAGAATAATATCATCACAGTATAATATTGTTATATTTATACACACAGAATAACCTAAACACATAGCACATAACCCTATCAGTCTTTACCACACATAAGACTTAGTATCAGGTCAAACTATTTCAGTCTGACTTGAAACCGACACAATTTTATCATCCCGACGGTCTAGTCGGACAAAAATCGAGTTTAAGTTCAATTAAACTCTGTCTAACCACTTAACCATTATCACGGATAATTTCTAATCAGACAAAACATTTTTCCTAGGCTCGTAATAATTTTCGGATAATTATTACCCTTTATCAACATTTTTCAATTCTTAAAATCGTATTTAAATGGCTTAAATACCACATAATACCTTAATCATTAATATTTATTTAATATAAAATATTAATGAAAATTATAACATAATATTATAATATAATTATAATATCACAAAGTATTTTTAATACTTTAAAAATCATTTTTATATGATTTTCTAACACTTTAATCCTTTATCCGATAATTAATATTAATATTAAAATATTAATATTTTCATGCCCAAAATATCAAAAGTTACATTTTATAACTTAAAATATTTTTCTAACACTTAAATCATTTTTATATGATTTTTAAAACATTAATTCCATTTTTCCATAATTTATTTAATATATTTATTAAATAAACAATTATCATTAATATTGATTAATTAGTTAATTTCATCCCAAAATATTAAAAGTTATCAAAAATAACTTAAAATATTTTCTTATACCATAATATTATTTTTCATGATTTTTCATGAATTAAAACTATTTTTAAATCATTTATTTAATATTGTAATTAAATAAATAAATACCATTTATATTCCAAAAATATTAAATATTTTCGAAATATACTTAAAATAGTTAAAAACTATTTTTCAGACTTTAAAATAATTTTTCATAATTTATTTTGTATTTTTAATAATTAAAAACTATTTTTTTCTAATTTTAAATTAATTTCCGAAAAAATAATAATAATCTGTCGCTAAAGGCCTATAGCGACACTTTCTGTCGCTATAGGTGTTCTTGAGTGTTCTTGACAGTGTTCGAGGGTCCTTGTTTGACCGGTTTTAATTATATGCTCCTAACGTTTTCTGGGCTGAAATTTGTTTTAACATTATAGTACTAACGTAATACTACAATCAACAACTTGTTTCATGGCCATACAACATTTGATCTGAGAGATATTGGTCATCAAAAACTCTGACAATGCTGTTCTTCAATTTTTGTGTTTTCCAGAAATTGAAGAACAGTCGAGGTGCCTGTTTTAGACCCTTATAACTTTCATTTCATGTTCATTTTATGTGATCTAATGGTTATATCATGTAGACAAGATGTCATACTACAACTAAAAAGCATCAGATCATCAAGTTAACACCACAAACAAAATATCTAGCTCAGTCAAAGTAGTAGTCCGGACTGTTCTTGAACATTTCTGGGTTTTCCAGAAATGTTCTTGAACAGCTTGGTCAATGATAGTTTGACCATTAATTTATACAATTAGGATACGGATCTGAGTGATATAAAGGCATATATGCATAGCCTGCAGGTCATTCTACAAGATAAGACCAACAAAATCACATAACAACTTAACCATAGTAAGATCTGAGACGTTAAAAATGTTGTCAGACCACTGAAAATTTTCTAGGTTACCCAGAATTTAACTTTTCGTGAACGGTCAACGGCCTTTGACCGGTCATATCTCTTAGTCCATTCATGATCTGGTTGTTTTTCTGGATTCAGAGCACAGTAGACATGACATAGAACACATGTATAACATAAAACACACTAATCATCTAACAGAAAAAGATCTAGAGGCTCTGACATTCATTGTCAGACCTCAGCTTTAAAATTTTTCCAGATTTCTTAAAATGTCAAATCCGAGCACTTTGATGTTATGGGTTTGTGTTTTGACAACCCAGATCATCATTTGACACCTTAAAACACGTATTTAACCAATCAATTACAACATCAAACATCAAATCATAAAATTTTAAGATTTAGGGTTTATACCACTTTTATGCTTTGATCCATGATTCTGATCCTTTGATCTGTTTCTGGTACACGTAGGGCTTGAATTGTGACTGATCTAACTTAGATTTTTGGAGGTTGAGAGAGAAGTAAGAGTTGGTGAGAGCAAGTTTGGCAAATAAACAAAAATGTGTACATTTTCTCTCTCCCAATCTTTATATATTGCATGATGCATGTATGGTGTTGAAAAAAAGCTGATTTGCTGGAACTTTTTAGCACGTGGCTAGGTTAGGATAGCTCTAGGGTTGTTCACCAAACCCATGATTTTGCAAGATTTGCAAGAAACCTAAATAATACACTAAAAGGGCATTTTTGTCCTTTCCTTTAATTTCTAGATTTTGCATTAGGGTTTAGGGCTTGTTAGGGTTTAGGGTTTAACCCTTTAGGGTTTAACCCTTTAGGGTTTAGATTTTACCCCACAAATAATTAGCAACTTGGATTTTCAAAAATTTTCCAATTAAATTTTAAAATAGAAAATTTTAAATTTCTAACTTATAATTAGGGCTTCCTAATTATATCATAATCTCCTAATCATGAATCAATCTTTGCTAGTTAGGACTAATTTATCCTAATTAAAATTGCTAATTAAGCACATAGGGCCACAATTGCACATTAGATCTCAAAACCACATTTTAGGGTTTTTAAATAAGAAAATAATATTTAAATTTTAAAAATTAGATTTCCTAATTAGATTAGAGTTTCTAATAACTTGACAATTAGGATTTATATCTCCTAATTAACATTGCTAATTAAGCAATTAAATCCATCACTGCACAGTTAGGGTTCAAAATGGTCATTAGGGTTTTCAACCCACAAATTAGGGTTTCTAATAAAATAATTTTCTAAAATAGAAATTAAATATTTGTAATTAGATTAGAGTTTTCTAATTACTCATAAATTGAAATAATTAGGATTAGAGTTTCCTAATTAGCATTGCTAATGTTTAGCAATTAAAACCACACTTGAGCATTAGGGTTTCTGAAGGAACAATTAGGGTTCCATAAATTGAAAATTAGGATTTTCTAATTAATTAACTTTTACCCTAATTAGTACTTAATTATTAGCACTCTAGCATTAAAATTCTCCGTTATATTCCCAGATTAGGGTTTCATTTTATCAGAATTCTGAAATTAGGATTTTCAGATCTGGTATTAGGGTTGCTAATAATCAACTAGAATTTCCAGTAATTCATTTAGGGTTTTCCCTAATTAATTAAATATATTGGCGTTTAACCTTGTACATAACATTGCATTCCCAATCTAGGGCTTTCAATATCTGATTTAGGATTTCGAACTCCCGGAACTGAAACTAAGGTTTCCAGAACCGATTTCTAGGGTTTCTTATTAGACGTTAGGGTTTTCTAACTGAACGCTGTCGTTCTTAATATAAACTTAGGGTTTATCACAGATGTAATTTATATGATCAACCCATGACCCTTAACCACATTCTGAACACATCATTAACCATAAACACAGAACATAATTTACATAAATCCTTAATCCTGAATAATTCACCTATTTCCTTTACCGAATTTTGAAATCCTCAAAATTCAATCCTAATAACATCAAATGCATTCACTTATTTTCTGTCTAGGTCTATTATTTAACCTTAAATCAATCATTTAAGATTTTCATAAATTGTCTAATTTCTCGGGTTGTCACATGATAAGTGGGTTTTATACCTACTTATTGAATACCAATTCACACAAACTATGCCCATCTCAAGTACATTTTAGTGTGTGTTTAGTTGCATTTCATGTTATTTTGCATTGCATATATATACTTAAAACTCCTTTTGGTGAAAAAGTGCAGGAAACGACCTAATTTGGTGGAATTAGAAGGCACGAGGCGAATGGATGCATGAAGCGAGGCACAAGCTGGGATATGTGTGGCATGAGGATCAAGTGGAGTAGAAGACTAAGCGTGGATGGACAAAGAAAGGAGCAGCAGAACAAATCAATTGCAGCAGCAGAACCAGAACTCAAAGTTGCAGAAGCCGCGAGGTCGCGCCGCAGGATAAGTGATGAGTGAGTTTTATACACATAAATTGGATACATTCGGGCTTAATTTATTGTTGTTCTCAAGTCTTTTAGGATGTTTTTATGTGTTTGTGTCTATTCAAGCATGTTTTATATTGTTTTGTAGGATTTAGGACAAAAGTTGCATGGATCGACGTTCGGGGTGGCTAGATGCGCGTTTTCGGCTAGCCATTTACACAACAGTCACTTCAGAGCCAATTTGACTATAGCTTCGGACATTATTTCGAAACACTTCAAGAATGAAAGTTGTAGATCTACTTTTCCTCTTTCCAGAACATCTTGAATCATCTAAATCGGAGTTCGGACGAAGAAGTTATGGCCATTTTCCCAAAGGACGTCGGAGCAGAAAAAGTCAACTTTTTGACCAGATCCGGGGCGCCCATTTCTAGTGTATTTCCAGCGCCGGGGCGCTGGGGGGCAGAATCCCAGCGCCGTGCCCATCGCCGGGGCGCTGGGGAAGGGTCTGGTGCGGGCCTGGATGCGTTTTGGGCGAATTTTGACACCTTTTTGACTCCAAATAGGATTGGGGTTGTTCCTAAACTCAAAATTAGACTTGTAACCTATAAATACATGATGTAAGGCATAAAATAAGGGGAGATTACATAGCTTAGCTTGGGATTACATAGTTTAGCTTGGATATTACATAGCTTAGATTAGAGATACACTTCTTTAGATTAGAACATAACCCTAGTTCTTATTAGTTTTGGAGATTGAAGCAACTTGGAGACCATTGAAGATCAAGAACAAGAGCAAGAGGGGAGCATCAGATATGCTGACAACAGATTCTATTCTCTTCTCTCATCTTACTTTTATCTTTTAATGTCTATTCAATTGTGGATTCATGGTTTCCATTCATTAATTATGAACTAACTTTTTCCTTAAGATTTCAATTGAACTTTTTATGGCTATGAATTAGTTATTCATTATATTCCAATTATTTATGCTAAAGTGAGTTGTTTATCTTGTCTTGTGCTTATTGCTTAATTATCTGATCAGTAATTACTTTGTTACTCTAGAAAGAATTGGAAGAGGAATTCTAGGGTTAGAACTGGGCATGATATCATGTGACTTAGTTATTTGCAAAGTGAATAATTAGGTTTGTGAATTGAATGGAAATATCTGTTCACCGCATGTAACACATAAGGAATTGGGATTGGAAAGAGTTTAATTCATTTATTTTGCATAGGAATATAGCAAGATTAATCTGGATTAAATAGAAGGCAATTGATCACTTGGAAAAGGACTTTTGGCATTTGAGATTTCCTGTTAACAATTCAGTAGACATAATAATTGGGATAATTGGATAATTTATTTATAATTCATAATTGGGGATATTGAAGTCTTAATCTTTATTTATTTGAATTCATTCGTTAAAATCATAGTTTTAATTGGTTAATTTAGTTTTCTTAATTAGAAAAAACAAACTTTGAGATTGTTTAAATAAAATTAGTTTGGTTAAGAATTAGTACTTGGTGATTTTTATTAAATAATTCCTCGTGGGAACGATACTTTTCTTATCACTTTATTACTTGTTGACCGTGTATACTTGCACGTATTCATTGATTGCGAAATCGATCAACAAGTTTTTGGCGCCGTTGCCGGGGAATTAATTTAATAATTATTTTCCAATATTAATTTCAATCAAATTAGTCTTAATTTAAACATTTTTATTTTTATTTTTATTTTTAATTCTCTTTCTATATTTCTTTCTTTTCAGGTACCATGGATGACTTTGTGTATCAATGGCCATACACGAACACGACTCAACAACCAGAGAGGATATCAAGTTTGGAAGAAGCCTTAGAAAAATTCATTAGAGCTTCTGACAAAAAGAACGAGGAACAAGATAAGAAAATGAATCAAGTAGAGCTGAATTTGCAAATCCAAGGGGCGTTGATCAAGAATCTAGAAAATCAAGTGGAACAGATAGCACATGCGTTGAACAACCGTCCTCAATACACCTGGCCCTATGACATGGATTCCGAGACTGATGGTGAGCCCGAGCCAAATCTACAACTGGATGAGCCACGAGATGAAAAAGAAGAGACAAGTGGGGATAATGACAACAAGGTCGGTGAAGAACTAACTGTGAGACCCAATGATGATGAGCCAATGTTGTTTATGCTACAAGTGCCTTCTCCTCCACAGTTCAAGAGTCCGGTTAGATTTGCAAAACCTTGTCCGATTGGTAGTCATGTCATCGGCAATACTCTCTGTGATGTAAAAGGAAGTACATCTTCAAAACCATGGTGCGATGAGCTGGAGAAGATAGAAGAAGAAATTGTTGTGTCTGACAAGCCTCAATGCCAGAATATATTCGCAGACACAATGGAGAAACCACCTAGATGCTGGACGTTCTTTAATGTGATCTTATCTAAACAAGGCATGCTAGGTGACTTTAATACAATGGCTATCGTAAATGGGAACCTACCAAAAGCTATATTATTTCCGATGGATGGAGGGTTTCTCAACTTTCGAAGAGGAATTGGATAGCATTGACCAGACAAAGTCAGGCTGAGACTATAAACCAAGCGCTTATTGGGAGGCAACCCAAGTTTAATTTTTATTTTTTATTTTTAGTTTTTATTAAGTTTTATATTAGTAGTTTTGAATTTGCATTTATTTAGGAATTAATAAAATTACTTCTATCATGGTTTTACAGGTTATTCAAGTCAAATTCAAGTGTGGTGCCCAATTTGTTCCATGTGCTTAGCCTATTCTCCAAACTTAGCGGACAAGGAGGAAGATTGCTATATTTTCAGGGAAGTCCTCTGCTTTAATTTTTTCTATTGAATCCATTGAGGACAATGTCTAGTTTAAGTTTGGGGGCATTGTAGTGTCGTATTGCATATAGTTAGTTATTTACATTGTAAGTTCGTTATGTTTTCGGGTTATTTACATTTAGTTTTTGCATTCAATTTTTGTTTAAAAGAAAAATTTAAAATCGCAAAAATAGTAGTTAGTTTACTATCTTTGTTGTAGTTAGTTTATATTTACATGATTCCAACTGTTAGATAGTAAAAGTCTATTTTGGCCAATGATGAGACTGGAGTTAAGTAGATAAGTATAGTATTGAATATTCAGGCTTTGATGTGATTTCTTGTTATGAATTGAATCTTTTCCTGTTTGAAACTGGTATAATTAAGGTTAGCACGTTAATAACATCTATGTTGACTGATTAAGTTTAAATTGATACATAATGGATTTTTTAAGGATAATATTAGTGTGAAGGAATGAAAGACATGAATAGGCGGAGATGGCTAAATTTTGATAAAAACTTAAGTTTGGGGGGAAATTTTGGGGTATATAAGCTTTAAAAAAAACATGTTGAGTCTTGTGGTGGGTTGAGGAGAAACACTCCCCATAAACACAAGCGTGAGATGGAGCGTAAAACGCACTCACCAACCATCTATCAAAAAAAAAAATTTACCGTGGATAGTTTTGTTTCGGGGCCTTTGTTACTTGAGTAAGTACGCCCGAAGGGGTATCTTAAAACCTAGCGCCCTAAGGTCTTATATGGTCTGGGAGTCGTTGGTCGAAAGCTCGCTAAGGGGTGACACTATTAGCCTAATGGAATGAGACATTGCACAGTCATGGTTAAAAAAAAAACAATAAGACGGGAAAAGAGCAAAAAGCCCCCGTAATGAAAAGTAAAGCATAAGTATCCCAGATTGGACTCTTGAACTTGGTGGATGTTTGACTTTAGTTAGATCTAGCTTGTTCGTGAATTTTGTGAGTTTTCACTGTATGATGCCTTTAAAGATATTTATTATGTCTTAAATTTGATTTTATATCAGTTAACATTGTTTTGGAGCACACACACACTATATCAGTGATAACAGTCTAAGATTTGATGATTGATTGGGAAATTACTGATTTGTTTTAATATGATATATTATCATGTTTACTTGATTTCTCTAAGGCCGGTTGAATAGACTTGTTTCTATCATTACTGTTGGATTCGTAGGCATATAGATTAGTTTCATTACATTGCATTGCATAACATTTTTGTGTTTTTGCTTGAGGACAAGCAAAGGTTTAAGTTTGGGGGTATTTGATGAGTGAGTTTTATACACATAAATTGGATACATTCGGGCTTAATTTATTGTTGTTCTCAAGTCTTTTAGGATGTTTTTATGTGTTTGTGTCTATTCAAGCATGTTTTATATTGTTTTGTAGGATTTAGGACAAAAGTTGCATGGATCGACGTTCGGGGTGGCTAGATGCGCGTTTTCGGCTAGCTATTTACACAACAGTTACTTCAGAGCCAATTAGACTATAGCTCCAGACATTATTTCGAAAAACTTCAAGAATGAAAGTTGTAGATCTACTTTTCCTCTTTCCAGAACATCTTGAATCATCTAAATCGGAGTTCGGACGAAGAAGTTATGGCCATTTTCCCAAAGGACGTCGGAGCAGAAAAAGTCAACTTTTTGACCAGAGCCGGGGCGCCCATTTCTAGTGTATTTCCAGCGCCGGGGCGCTGGGGGCAGAATCCCAGCGCCGTGCCCAGCGCCGGGGCGCTGGGGAAGGGTCTGGTGCGGGCCTGGACGCGTTTTGGGCGAATTTTGACACCTTTTTGACTCCAAATAGGATTGGGGTTGTTCCTAAACTCAAAATTAGACTTGTAACCTATAAATACATGATGTAAGGCATAAAATAAGGGGAGATTACATAGCTTAGCTTGGGATTACATAGTTTAGCTTGGATATTACATAGCTTAGATTAGAGATACACTTCTTTAGATTAGAACATAACCCTAGTTCTTATTAGTTTTGGAGATTGAAGCAACTTGGAGACCATTGAAGATCAAGAGCAAGAGCAAGAGGGGAGCATCAGATTTGCTGACAACAGATTCTATTCTCTTCTCTCATCTTACTTTTATCTTTTAATGTCTATTCAATTGTGGATTCATGGTTTCCATTCAATAATTATGAACTAACTTTTTCCTTAAGATTTCAATTGAACTTTTTATGGCAATGAATTAGTTATTCATTATATTCCAATTATCTATGTTAAAGTGAGTTGTTTATCTTGTCTTGTGCTTATTGCTTAATTATCTGATCAGTAATTACTTTGTTACTCTAGAAGGAATTGGAAGAGGAATTCTAGGGTTAGAACTGGGCATGATATCATGTGACTTAGTTATTTGCAAAGTGAATAATTAGGTTTGTGAATTGAATGGAAATATCTGTTCACCGCATGTAACACATAAGGAATTGGGATTGGAAAGAGTTTAATTCATTTATTTTGCATAGGAATATAGCAAGATTAATCTGGATTAAATAGAAGGCAATTGATCACTTGGAAAAGGACTTTTGGCATTTGAGATTTCTTGTTAACAATTCAGTAGACATAATAATTGGGATAATTGGATAATTTATTTATAATTCATAATTGGGGATATTGAAGTCTTAATCTTTATTTATTTGAATTCATTCGTTAAAATCATAGTTTTAATTGGTTAATTTAGTTTTCTTAATTAGAAAAAACAAACTTTGAGATTGTTTAAATAAAATTAGTTTGGTTAAGAATTAGTACTTGGTGATTTTTATTAAATAATTCCTCGTGGGAACGATACTTTTCTTATCACTTTATTACTTGTTGACCGTGTATACTTGCACGTATTCATTGATTGCGAAATCGATCAACAACAAGCTTGGAGATGCGCGCCCGCGCGAGCACTCGGCTGGACAACATTACACACTGCAAGTTGCGCGCGAGGATTACACTGGGGGAGCGCGCGGCCGCACGCGATGCCTGTAGCTGCTGATTTGTTTTATTTTAATTTTTGATTAAAAGGGTTGTAATTGATTTAAAACGATTTCTGACTGGTGTCAGACGTATCATTTATCAGTTTTACGTATTTTCATTTTGGAACTAGGGTTTACACTGGTAGAGAGATTCCAACGTAGAGCGAAGCCTAAACTCTACTTTTCTAATTCTTCTTGGGATTCTCTACCATTGTGGATATTTATTAGTATTTTGCTGGATTTTTATGAGGATTTGAATGTTACTAGTGGATTATAATCAGCAATTGGTTTGATCATTTCTATCTTTCATCTTTCAATTGTTTGTTTATTAGCCATGTTTAGCTTTGATCCCATAATGGCTTTTGGTTAAGTCATGAACTAAACTCCACTATGGGATTCTAACGGATTTTAATATGTAGTTTGGTTGCATGTTTGAATGCTGGACTGTATTACATATCATATGGGATTTCTATCATGATTATTTTTACATGTATGAATGCTTGATCACCATTCATTTTTAGTACTTGTATGGAATTGACAATGAACATTCAAGTATGGATTGTAATCATGACAGCATACGTATATGGGGCTGTTTTGTATAGCTTGTGTATTTCGTGAACCAGATAAACATACACTGTTTCACCGTATGAGTTAGGATAAGGGCTTGTGCTTAAATTCAATATGATTGCAATTTCACATAGACATATAGTGTAACGCCCCGGAAAAAATCGAACATTTTGTAATTTCTTTTAATAATGAATAAAATAATATTATTTATTATTATTGTGTATTGAGAAGATGAATGTTGTTCTATAACCTAGAAACGTCAGAACGTCGTAGTATTTTAACTACGTGGATGAATTAAAGTGTTTGAATTTCCAAGACGAAAATAAATATTTTTCGAAAAAATTTATGAAAATCACTATTCATTATTTATCGCTCGGGAATTATTTTTGAACTTCTGAGAAATATGTAACGTTAGAATATCGAGGCGAGATGGATTATGTAATAATAATCTAAGTATGGAAAACGCAATAAATCGCATGCGGACTTAATTTGGGATTATAGGTATTAAAACCTAATGGAAGATTTGAGGTAATTTGTATAAGGTGTAAACTTATGTGGGATTAATTATCAAGCTCATGTAATTTGTTAATAAAGCCCAACTTGATTAATGCAAGCCCAATAAGGAAATAAGCTATTATTATTAGCAAGCCCAAATGATAAGTTAATTGAATTAGTATTGAGCCCAAACTATGATCCATTAGCTAATAATGATCCATGGGTAGACTTGATGGACAAGGATTTTGTGTGATGCCCTAGAAATTTATGTAGCTAGCAAGAAGACTTGAAGGTTAAGTAAAGAATAGTAAGGAGGTGGAAATAAGGAGGTGGGAGGTTTAATGTCTAAAAAACCCTCACTTTGCCAAGCCTATAAATACCAAGCTCATTTCTTGTGTTGGTTGATCATTTTCATCCAACTTTTCTCTCAAACTTAAAGCTACTTATTGGTTAGGGAGAATAAGTCACTTAAGCACTTATAAGCCACTTCAACTATTGATAGTTTTCCAAAGCAAAAAGAAGTCTTCAAGGGTAAGACTCCTCTCTTATATCTTCATCTCTTCTATAATAGGATTGATAGAGAAGGGGGAGGGTTGGATGATAGCATGTAATAAGTTACTAAAGAATGAACTTAAGCCGAATAAGTTGAAAGAAAAAGCAACTTGAACATTAATAAGTTGCTAGAACCATGAAGAACCTATCATATGATGTTTAGTATGTGGAATATAGCATGAGAATTTTGATTAAAGGACTTAAGTTAATAATAAGTCATGAACATGAAGATTTCTAACTCTTAAACTAAATAAGTTAATAACTTATGAGAATAAGTCAAGACCTACTTTGATTATAAGTTGGAGTAGAAAATAACTTGTAATGATCTTATGTTGATTAAAATCCATTAAGAACGCTTAATAATGAATAGTTGACGGAATTCGCACGATTGGACGATTACCGTCGAATTTGTGAAATTCTTGGAATGGAACTCGTATTTTGAATTCGAAGTTAGAAATGATGGTTTTTAATGGAAACAAGTCATTTTAGTCATTATAGATTTGCGGACTCAAAAATGACCGGATTCCGACTTAAAACAAAGAAACGAGCGCTGAACGTTCACGAACGTTTATCGTTTTCGTTAAAAATGAGCCAATAGGTGAATTTTTAGCAAACGAAGTCAAATAGATAAAATTTTTGAATAATCATGTAAATTACGTAATTTGTGAACCATAGGCTTTTGAACGAGCCAATTCGGACTTATAACGAAGAAGTTATGCGTCCGGGAAGTTCACAAAATTTTAAAACTAAAATTGTTTTCTGGTGCACAGAGTTGGCGCCGCGACGCCAACCCTAGGCAAAATGACCCATGCCACAGCGCGGAACATTAATCGAGCACACTGCAAGAGTTCGCCACAGTGCGACCAGTAACACAGAGACTCGCGCCGTGGCGACGAGTTTAGATTTTTGAGGAGTAAGTGGCGACGCCGCAGCGCGGCACCAAGTGCAATGGCCTGCGCTGCAGCGCCAACCTCAAGACTAAGATAATAGTAAAGATTTATATATAGAATATGGTTAGTAATTAATAACCAATTGGACAAGGATTATAATGAAACATTGTTAAGACATATTAAGCCTTAAGTATGAACACTTAGGGTTTAGTTAACTCAATTGCAAATGAATGAAAGAATGATCTTACGAAAAGTCAGAAACGATAATAACAAATCTAATATGTAATTAGATTGAGAAGTAGGGTAAGATTCTTTAGGAACCATGTATGATCATTCATGACCTAATGTTCTATGTTATGCTATCATTTAATGTAGAGACCTTAAAGACGTACAGTGCATGTGTTATAATTTGTAGCAGACGCTAAAGGCAAGTACTCTAACCCTTGTTCCAGTTTGATCTGGGCAAGTCTTTGTGATTCATGTATTCTTCACATGAGTTAGTATTTGAGGAATGTCAAAGCCAATCCTTTCGTCTAGACATATGCTATGTTATTCTATCAAGTGTTGATAAGGATTTATCGAACTAATATTGTTGTGGTTTTCAAAGGTAGATTGTGTATGCTCAAATTATTTGTCGTCAAACGACAGGCACGTGAGGTTGCCATAACTTAAACGTATATACGTTTAATGAATGTAGTGTTGATCAACATAGAGAACTATGAGCTGATCACTCAGAAGTGCTCGTAAGCTATGACGGACTTACAGACTTAATGTCGTGTTGTCCTTTTCAAAAAGAACTTATGAATGCTCATATACTTGAGTCATAATTATTATTCCCTTAAGTATTTGTGTAAAACATTTTAAAGAAAAAGAAGTGCTATTTTGATTTATCGATAGTATTTCGTAACTATTGTTCAGTTATTAAAGATATATGAGTTCTATGTTTCAAGCATGTTATTTATTAGAATTGTAGTACTTGCTGAGCTAGTCATGCTCATTCTTGCTTGAACCATATGAACACAGCTAAGATCGAACGCACAAAAGTCTTAGGCAAGGATAAAGGCAAGGCGAAGATGAACCCGTAGCAAAACTATGTAATAGTATGGGAAGACTGTTTGTAATATATTGATATTATGATAAAGACAATGTATTGATTGTAAAGAACCTGGGGTATGCAAATATTCTCTTGATATATATATTTATATATATATAATACATATCCAGTCTTTTGAGGCTTTTCAATTGAATGTTTATGTGGACTGTAGCACCGTGTAACACCATCTTTCGGGTTAGAAGATACCCGGATTTGGGGGCATCACAGGTTGGTATCAGAGCAATAGGTTATAAAACTCAATGGGGGAAATAAAACCTTAAGTCGTAACCTTAAGAAAAGTCAAAGAATAAAAGATGGAAGTTAACCTTATAAAAATGCATCATATATGTTATGTGTTTTATTATACTGACATTTACTAATCAACTCTTTTGTTGTTATAGATGTCAGGTGAAAATAGAAATGTACAGGTAGTCAGCGAAGGGTCGGTAAACCAGATAGAAATCATATCGAACCCCATAGCAACAGATCCGGAGATAGTTGTGGTGGAGTCCGGAGACTCCAAATGCTTAGACCTCATGTCTGTATTTGACGGCATGATAGAAGAAGAAGTTAAAGCAGTGTCCTTCAACCCAGTAGCAATAGCAGCAAAGATAACTTCAGGAGAGTCGATGATGTCACTGTTCATGTCAGTAATAGATAGGAACATACACTATTTTTAGGAGGTCAAAGAGCTGAAGGCGAGAGAGTTTTGGCTAAGGACAAAGTCCATGAGCTAAAATAAGAGGTCTTTGAGCTTAGGAGTGAGATAAAGACCAAGAAACAAAAGATAGGGAGAATGTCCTATATTCATAGGAGTTCTCATGAGGATTTCCAGTTGCAAGTAGCTGGGTATCCGGTAGAGTCAGGGCAGACGCGACATACTATCAGCCATGATATTATTACCGGTCTTGCCAAGGCAGATTTCGAGAATACCTTAAGGCAAATATGATCGAGTAAGTTGTTAGAGTAGTTAAGTATGTACATATTGTGTATTTAGTAGTGACGTAAAGCCCTATTTTGTATAATTAAGGGTAGTCTTTTGTAAATCCCAATTTTTGGAAAACAATAACGGGAAAGTAATGTATTCAGCTTAGGTTGTTTTATATAACCGATGTAGTATTATATTACGATGAATTAATATAAGTTTCCATTTTCGAAAAATGTTGAGTAATGAATGTTTAAGTTATTGTTTAAATATGGAATAATAACTAACTGACAGGAAATGCATCATAACGGAATATGTGGTTATTGTAACAGTACAATGCCGCCAAGAAGAGTACCCCGTACCCAAGGTGCGAACATGAATCAATCAGAGGGAGGTCCGGTTAACCCCATGCAAGAATTTTTGAACCTTTTAACTGAAGCCTTTAACCAAACTGGGGACAATATCCCCATGAATCCTGGTGTAGTACGAGCTACTACATTTAAGGACTTTAAGAGTGTGGGTCCACCGGAGTTCAAAGGAACTACGGACCCTATCGAAGCCCAAACGTGGGGTTAGGAAGATTAAGAAGGCATTTGTAATAGTAAATGTCGACGAGGCCCAAAAGGTTGCCTTTGCAACCTATATGATGAAGGGAGAGGCCAACTTTTGGTGGGAGGCCAATCAGGCGAGGGCCGGAATAGATGCTATAACGTGGGTGAGGTTCAAGGAAATATTCTACGAGAACTACTTTCCCACAAACATGCGGGGAAGAATGGAGATGCGATTTTTAGATTTAAAACAAGGGGACATGACAGTTCCCCAGTATGCCGCCAAGTTTAATGAACTGGCAAAGTTCGTTCCACATCAAGTGGATACTGAGGTGAGGAAGGCGCGACGGCTTGAGCAGGGCTTGAAACCCTGGCTCTATAACCTATATCGATATTCTAAAGTACTTCTTTTGGAATCATTTTAGAGAAGGCAATAATTGCCGAAGGTGGTAGTGAGGCGTTGAGCCAATACCACAAAGAAAAGAAGAATAAGGGAAAGGTTGACGGGAGAGTCAAGATTAAGGGAGCCAGTGGAAGTGGCGAGGGTCAGAAGAGGAAGGCATTTAGCTCTAGGAATACCGGAGTGAAGCAAGGAGACCAGAAGAGAAGAATGGAGGCCTGCAAGATCTGTGGGAAGACTCATTTAGGAGTCTATCTCAAGGGGAATGCCGTCAGCTACAACTGTGGACAAGAGGGGCATATTGCGCCTAATTTTCCAAGTCCGAAGAAGAACCATGGATGCTTTGTGTGTTGATCAACTGACCACATGGCAAAGAACTACCCAAAGAAGGGGACGGATGGGAACCGGGGCACTAATAGTGGTAAGTTAGCTATTGGAGGTCTAGCACAGCCAGGTAGGCCGATGGGTCATACCTTTAACATGACAGTCCAAGATGCGGTTGCATCAGGGGACGTCATTGTAGGTATTATTCTGATCAACGATATCAATGCGTACTTGCTGTTTGATTCGGGTGCTACTTGTTCGTTTATAGCGTACGATTTTGCTAGAGGATTAGGATTACTTCCTGAAAAGTTTCCTATACCTTTAAATATTAAGGTAGCAAACGAAGAGATTATTCCTGTTGAAAATGTTCACAAAAGTTGTTGTGTAGATATTCGGGGTTATAAATTATCAGTAGATTTATTACCAATACAGTTAGGAGAATTCGATGTAATTCTCGAAATGGATTGGTTGGTAAACCATAGGGCAATTATAGATTGTCAAGAGAAATGTGTGAACATTAAGACATTAGAATAACCTCGGGTAGTATTTTATGGGAATAGATCGTCGGGACGTTCGTGTTGTCTAACCATGACAAAAACTAGGAAATTATTGAGGAAGGGGTGTGTGGGCTATTTGTGTCATGTGTTTGATACCCAGAGAGTGGGAGCGACCATGGAACAAATACCTATAGTGAGTGAATTCATGGATGTATTTCCAAGTGAGTTATCGGGTCTTCCGCCGGATAGGGAGACCGAGTTCATAATAGATATTGTGCCAGGAGCAGCACCAGTTTCCAGGGCACCGTATCGTATGGCACCAATGGAGATGAAGGAGTTGATGGTATAGCTATAAGAACTGTTGGACAGGAAGTACATTCAACCGAGTGTTTCACCGTGGGGAGCACCGGTGCTGTTTGTCAAAAAGAAGGACGGATCGCTGAGACTTTGTATCGACTACCGAGAGTTGAACAAGTTAAAGATAAAGAATAAGTATCCATTGCCCAGGATCGATGATCTCTTTGATCAATTGAAAGGGGCTAAATATTTTTCTAAAATAGATTTGTGGACAGGGTATCATCAGCTGAAGGTTAGGGATGAAGATGTGCCAAAGACAGCATTCAGAACTCGTTATGGTCATTACGAGTTTCTAGTGATGTCATTTGGGTTGACTAATGCACCTGCTACTTTTATGGACATGATGAACAGGGTGTTTAAATAATATTTGGACAAATTCGTCGTGGTGTTTATTGATGATATTCTAGTCTACTCTAAGACGCCAGAAGATCATGCTGAACACCTAAGAATAGTGTTGGAAACATTAAGAAAGGAGAAGTTATATGCAAAGTTCACTAAGTGTGAATTTTGGTTAGAGAGGGTTCAGTTTTTAGGTCATGTTATTGACCATGAGGGGATTTCAGTAGATCCAGTGAAGGTGGAAGCGGTGATGAATTGGGAACAACCGAAAACGCCAACTGAGGTGCGGAGTTTCTTAGAAAGTTTTGTCAAGGAAAGGGGTTTGGTCACCTAATTGCTCACCAATAGGTAGAAATCCTTATCAGAAAGCCCCCTCTTTCATGAGAATGATCTGGTTGTTAAATGTTATGATTTATAATATTAATGATAAATAAGTTCGTGTTGATTAAAGATGTTTGTGCATTTAGTTTTCTTTAATTCTTCCGTGACCCAATTACCCTCAAAGGAGGTAATTCTGTGATTTGTTGGTTTTGTTATTATTGACCAAACAGACAATGAATCATATAAATGAGCAATTAATTGTTATTGGTTCACATGCAAATTATTGTTGGTTCACATATATGGAACTATTGGTTCACATGCATGTACTATTAGGGGAGGTAGTGCAAGATTAATAATACTTGCAGGACTAAATTTAAAATGGAGGTAAAGATGAAGGTACTATATTGTAATAATTCGAGCCCTTAAACGTGCAATTATCAAAACTATGTTTTCCTATAAATAGAAGCTCATTTCTTCTTTTATTCTCACCAATTCACTAAGACTCACAAGAGAAACTATAAAGATAAAGAAGAAGAGTATTCTGCTACTTCGCTATTCCAGTATCCAGTCTTCTACTAAGGTAAGGGGTATTATTTTTGTTCAATATTCGTATGAAATAATATTTTCTTCCATACTCTGTAGTATGTAAGTAATATTATTTAGTTTCGTATTCCTAATTCTACACTCATTTTGTTAAAGTATTGCTTCTATAATCCGTGAAATTAGTAGAATATCCTTGAAATTTGTGTTTTATCTAGTATCATTTCACAATGATATTTTTTTAAACATTCTTGTTAAAATTTTAAGCTTTTCATGTCGGAGTACTATTCATGGGGTACTATTCATAAAGTAATATTCATGGGATACTATTCACAAAGTACTATTCTCAAAGTACTATTCACGAAGTACTGTTCACTCGGGTACTATTCACCCGGGGTACTATTAATGACAAAAATTAATTTCTTTTATGTCCAAATCATTTTTGATACAATATAATTCATGAATTTTACTCCACAAAGCAGTATCATGTTGACAATTTGGACATTATTGAATTCTGGATAAATTAAATTATAAATCTTTAAAAATTTATCATTTGTTTTCTTTTAATTGAATTCTTATATCATTGTCATCATCATCATGCTTATATAGTGATGAAAGTCATCTTTGGCTCGTAGTGTATATGTGATACCCCCAAATTTGGGTACTTCCTTCCCACAAGACTTGGCGTTCACTTTTCATACATTCAAAACTAACTACCCAAGTATAATAGAATTTAAACCATAAATCCTCCCATTAAAAGGGTTACATTGTAACGTCCGAGAATTTTGAATTTTGAATGAATTAAATTTTTATTTGATTATGTGGATTAAATAAATTTAATTGATTAATTATGTTAGTAAGATGTTAGAAGGTCATTCTATGACATAGAATATGTGGATGTGGTTAGTATTCTAGCTATGTTCTAGGATTAATTGTTTTTATTTATCAAGACGAAAGTAAATGTTTTCCGAGAATTTTCTCATAAAAATACTATTCATCCGATTTTACTCGGAGCTTAGGTTTGAAATTCTAAGAAACGCGTAATGATAGAATATGAAGATATAATAGAATATCTGATAATATTTTGGTTATGGCAAACAAAGTTTTCGCCTGCGGACTTAAAACCTAAATAGGAGTAATGTTTGGATCAACGCGACATAGCTGCTTTCTCTGTTAGCCATCCAGGCTGTTCGCTAGAGTATCCTGCGTGGATGGAGACAGAGACTTCATTGGCTGCAGTAGTATCCATAGTGCCGAGTAGTGATTCAGACGATGTAGGGCCCATGGAGGACACTGATTCCCACATCGAGGAGGAGCCATTTATTAGGTTGCCAGCATCTCCTTTAGATTATCCCAGTACTAGCACTGTTGTGATTCAGCATTCAGCACAGTACTTTGAGCATAGTCTTTATCTGATGACCTTCGAGAGAGATCAGGCTATATCCTTGATGTTGACTGCCCTTGATGGGAGAGACGCAACTCTGTCAGAGAGAGATGAGGCATTAGCTCGTAGAGATGCCGCTATTGTTGAGTGGGATGAGGCCAGATCAGCCAGAGATGCAGTGATAGTCTAGAGGGATAGCTCCATATCTGCCCGGGATGTAGCAGTCATAGATAGCACCACAGTGAGGTCCCTTACCACTGGCATGATTTTAGAGATGAACACGTGCATTGATGAGCATAGAGTCACCATGCAGATGGCTGTAGATCTGTTGGCTCATGTAGATACCCTTGTACAGGAGACCACATATTTACCTCCTTCTTCTGAGAGGGATTCCATGTTGGGCTTGATAGCTCACATATACACTGATTTGTAAATGGGCTTCTATTTTCCTGCATAGACTAGCTTAGCCATTTTGTCATGTACAGTTTACATTGTGTATATCAAACAGCATTATATATAGTAGGGAAATATATTTTTTGATCACTTCCCTTTTAGATATGCCTTGCTACTTGCTTGATATTTTGCCTACTTCTTCAGGGCTTGTGATCTTGATGTATTTTGAATTCCTCATGTATGGATGGACATTGAGTTTTCTCTGGATAGTTCAGAATGGATCATTGATCTGTGGGTATCCCTACCATCTTTGGTGTCTTAGGACTAGTTTCTGTATGGAAATGTGGAGAAGAGTGTGGCTTTCCTCTCTGAGATTGACTGCACCACAGATGGTCACCAGTACTCCTATTTAGGAGGAGCCTAGTTAATTCCATCTCTTATGGATTGGTGTTGCTCTTCAAGGTACAGTCGCAGCTTAGATGGTCGCCGAATCTCCTATTTGGGAGGAGTTCAGGTAATTCCTTCCCTTTGGTTTGAAGCCGATGAAATGTAAGGGATTGAAGTTTGATTCTAGTACCATTGACAAGTGTTTATGTTTAGGTAGGGGGTGAGTCCAAATAATAAATGGTTGCCTACGTACTCCTATTGAAGAAGAGATCAGGTCTGTGTAGTTCGAACCTGGTGAAGAGGTTCAACGTTGTATGTGATAGAAAGGGTGTAGGAATGTTTTTGCTGTTTTTGTTTTTGTAAGGAGAAGGGTGTAGGAATGTTTTTGTTATTTGTATTTTTGTAAGGAGAAGGGTGTAGGAATATTTTTGTTGTTTTTGTTTTATTGCGATTGGGCCATATGAAATGGTTGCCTACGTACTCCCGTGTATCAAGGAGATAAGGTCGGCGTAATTCGCCCCTCAGGACGAGTTGAAAAGCTTAATCCCATATGCAGGTCAGACTGCGAGGAAGAGAAAGTTTAATCCTAAGTTCAGGATAAACTGCAGGTGTGAAAAGTTTGATCCCATGTTTGGGGGGACAAACTACAAACGTAAGAGGTTCAATCCCTAGTGGGATG
This sequence comes from Panax japonicus, assembly GCA_020205505.1. Lineage (NCBI taxonomy): Eukaryota > Viridiplantae > Streptophyta > Magnoliopsida > Apiales > Araliaceae > Panax > Panax japonicus. The sequence goes on from CM035107.1 coordinate 67,599,856, forward strand.
ACCGAAGTTGTATGAGCGAAGTGAAGCCAGGCTGCTGGCTTGAACAGTATGTTTCCCTGAGGGGCAAAGTGTGGAAAAGAGTTGTACGTGGTAAAGGGTTAAAGAACCGGAATTACTGGTGATCTGATGATCCAACACCAGGATGTTTGCTTGATGGTTACTTCAGACATAGTACCGTTTCACGGTGTTCGAGTTGATGAGTTACGAAAATTCATCGTCGTCCATCTCCTCCAATCTGAGAGCACCTCCTGTCAATACCTCCTTGACAACAAACGGGCCTTCCCAGTTAGGGGCGAATTTTCCCTTGGACTGATCTTGGTTGTCAATGATCTTTTTCAAAACCAAGTCATGTTGTTTAAACTGTCGTAGCTGGACTTTTCTGTTGTAGAACCTGGCGATTTTTTGTTGGTATAACTGACCGTGGAAGATATCCGCGGTTCGTCTTTCGTCTATTAGAGATAATTTGTGATACATGTCTTGTACCCATTGGCCTTCATCTAGCTGAGCGTCTATCAACACTCTGATGGATTCCATTTCAAATTCTATGGGGAGCACTGCTTCCATCCCATAGGTTAATGCGTAGGGGGTTGCCCCAGTAGAAGTGCGCATTGACGTTCTGTAGGCTAACAGAGTAAGAGGCAATAAGTCAGGCCATCCTTTGTGATTGGCGGACATCTTTTGCATGATCTTCTTGATATTTTTGTTAGCCGCTTCAACAACACCATTCATCTTTAGAAGATAGATGATGGAGTTAAGGTTTTTGATGTGGAATTTACTACATAACTCCTCCGTCATTTTGTTGTTGAGGTTCTTAGCATTGTCTGATATAATTACCTCTGGTTATCCATATCGACAAATGACATTGTTTCTGATGAAAGCAATGATGACTTCTTTGATAACCCTGGGGAAGGAGGTTGCTTCTACCCACTTGGTGAAGTAGTCGATCATAGTGAAGATAAAGCGATGTCCATTATTGTATTTAGGCTCAATGGCCCCGATCACGTCCATTCCCTACATTGAGAAGGACCGAGGCGAACTCATATTGTGGAGTTCCCGTGGAGGGGCGTGGATAGCATTCCCATGAATTTAGCATTGATAACATCTCCTGACGTGGTCATTGCAGTCAGCTTTGAGAGAGAGCCAGTAATGTCATGTCCTGAGGATCTTCTTAACAAGGAGGGGATCGCTCATGTGTGGGCAGACTCCACCATGGACCTCATTCATGAGCCTCTAAGCTTGCTCCTGATCAAGAATTCTGAGGAGACCTAGTCCTGCATCTCTTTTGTAGAGTGCATCTCTACTCAGGTAGAATTTCATAGCAAGTCGATTGATCTGCCTTTTCTCAATCGGGCTCGCCTTAGCGGGTGTAGATCCATCTCTTAGGTACTCCTTGATATGCTGATACCAAGGATGTTGGATGGGAGGTAGCTCATCCGATACTTCTCTAACATAGTTCCCCTAGACTGGTGCCTTGTGCGGGACAAATGTGACGCTTGGCATGTGTTCCTTGTCATGTATGTGAATCAAGGAGGCCAAAGTTGCTAACGCGTCAGCGAAATCATTCCTATTACGAGGAATGTGTAGAAAGGAGATCTCTTCGAACTCCGAAGCCATCTGTAAAACTTCTCGATGGTAAGGCAGCAAATGTAGCTCTTTGGTTTGATAGATTCTCGTGGATTGTCTGATTACCAACTCCGAATCCCCAAAGACAGTTAACCGCCTGATGCCCATTGAATGAGCAAGTTTTAGCCCCATGATACAGCCTTTATACTCAACCGTGTTGTTGGTGCTGACAAACTTTAATTTGATGGCGACGGGATACTTCTCCCCCGTACCGGATACTAGAACTACTCCAGCTCTAGAACCTTCCATATTAACAGCTCCATCGAAATACATCTTCCATGTTTGGTGTGTATCGTACTGATGGTGTTGCTGAACTGTCATTACCCCTTCATTGAGGAAGTATATTTCCAAGGCGTTGAAATCCCCTGAAGGTGTGGCGGCCAGTTGATCCGTAATTCCTTGACCTTTGATGGACTTTTGAGTCACGTAGACGACATCAAATTGTTGTATGATCAACTGCCATATGGACAGCTGGCGATTTAACATGGGTTTATTGAACACGTACTTGAGAAGATCCATGCGGGATATGAGATGGGTTGTGTGACCATGGAGGTAATGGTGTAACCTCATGGAAGCCCATGTTAAAGCACAACAGTCTTCTCAATCAGAGTGTACTTGTGTTCATTGATGCTGAATCTTTTCCTGAGGTAATAGATAGCTCGTTCTTGGCCTCTATCGTCTTTCTGTCCCAGCATACAGCCCATGGCATTGTCACTTATGGACAGGTACATGAACAGGGGAACATTATCCCTAGGTGGTACCAAAATGGGATCTTTGATTAGCTGTTCTTTGATTATAAGGAAGGCCTTTTGGCACTCATCATTCCATTTCATGGAGGAGTTCTTCCTTAATAAGTTGAAGATGGGCTCATAGGTTGCTGTGAGTTAAGAAATGAATCTGCTAATGAAGTTGATTCTTTCCAAAAATCCCCGTATTTCCTTCTCTGTCTGAGGAATGGGCATTTCTGTGATGGCCTGGATTTTGGTAGGATCCAGCTCAATCCCTTTGTGGCTGACTAGGAATCCTAGCAACTTTCCTAATTTAACGCCAAAGGCGCACTTGGCTGGATTCAACTTCAAGTTGTACTTGCACAAGCTGTTGAAGAGCTTTTTGATATGGTCTAAGTGGTCTTCCTCCCTTCGGTACTTGACAATGATGTTATCCACGTAGATCTCTATCTCTTTGTTCATTAAGTAGTGGAAAAGGGCCATCGTGGCTCGCTTATAGGTGGCTCCGGCATTGATGAGGCCGAATGACAACTGTCTATAGCAAAAGGTTCCCCAAGGCGTGATGAAGGCAGTTTTCTCACGATCCTCCTCAGCAACCATAATCTGATGGTACTCCGCAAAGCATTCAACAAAGGAGTACATGTCGTATTGAGCAGTATTGTCAATGAGAATGTGGATAAATGGCACGGGAAAGCTATCTTTAAGGCAAACTTTGTTCAGATTCTGGTAATCCACGCAAACTCGCACCTTTCCTCCAGGTTTAGGTACAGGAACGATGTTGGATATCCATTCAGGATATGTGGACACCATGATAATACCAACTTGAAATTATTTCACAGTTTCTTCTTTTACCTTTAAACTCCACTCAGGTTTCAATCGCCTGAGCTTCTGCTTGACTGGCTTGAATCCCTCTTTAATGGGAAGGCGATAAAGGACAATGTCAGTGGAAAAACCCACCATGTCTTCATGAGACCATGCAAATACATCCTGGAATTGGGTTAGTAGCGTAACCATGTCAATCCTCTGGTTTGGGGTAAGGTCTGAATCAATCTGGATTAACTTAGGGCTTTCTAAGGTTCCAAGATTGAAGGAGGTGGTTTGATTACGGTTGGGTTTAGATTTATCTTTGACCCATTGTTTGATCTCCGGAGGCACCTCGATGTCTTCTTGTAATTCCATCAAGTTCGAGTCCAACTTTTCATTAAAGTTACAATCCTTGTGGAGAAGAGGCATCTTATCAGCAAGTACAGGCACATCTAAGTTCAGAGTCCTGAAACAAAATATGCTTTCACTTAGTTATATATGAAGTTGTTTAATCATACACAGTGTTAGCATGTACCGACAAAACCACTGCTAATATTGTATAAAAAAGTAAGCAGTTATGATTATCTATAGGACAGAAAGAGTTCCTACCTATTTTAGCCTCGTCGACCAATGCAAGGAGTGTTGCTCCAATTTTCGAGGGCAAAGTCCTGGTGGACTACAGTGATGGAGGGGCTGTCATCGTCCTCCTTTTCCTGAATGATGATCATTATATCTTGGCAATCATCGTCTGGGGTGTATCTATTTGTGTGTTCGTCATGGACAATGATGCGTGTGCCTGACATCATTCTGACAATATCTTGTTTAATTATTCATTCCTCTTCTTTCTCTGTGGGATCTGGAACAAAGACTTCTTTCTCCTTTACCGGTATCGGCTTGGGAAATAACATAGCCATTACGTTGGTGTCACCTTTACCGGAGGTTGTGCGAACTCAGTATTTATAGATAAAGATAATCGCCGCGTGGCTGAAGCTAAAGGAACTTGCTGATGCTTATGAGGATTCATGTGCCTAGAACTGGCAGAATAGCCTAGTCCAACTGTCCCAGTTTGACTGGACACTTGAATTGGGTGCTTAATACCCTGGTGATCTTTACCCAGCCCTTGTCCCGGCTGATGACCCAATGACATCATCTCTTGAGTAGCCGACATTACTTCAACAGAAATCTTGGGTACGGGAAATGGCGTCCCAATGGAATGGTATTAAGTGTTACTCACTTCCAAGGCATGAAAACTGACCGGCTCAACATCTGAATTGACGTTGATGAATGGTATGTCACCATGTTGAGGACATTCTGGTTCAGCATTGACCGTGACTAGGTTATCATTAATAATGTACTTCAGTTGTTGATGAAGAGTGGAGGGGACGACCCCTGCCATATGAATCCACGGTTTTCCCAAGAGCAAGTTGTATCCTGAATCTATCTTGAGCACGTGAAAAGATACACAGAATGTATGGGGACCAATCTCGATTGGCAGCTCAATCTCTCCAACTGAATTTCGGTGGGCTCCGTCAAAAGTTTTAATAACTGTATGGCTGCTCCGGATCCATTTGAGATTGACGTTCATCTTCAGAAAAGTAGCATAAGGACAGATATTCAGATATGAACCTCCATCTATCAAAGTTCCAGCTATCATATATCCAGAGGACAAAACTGCAATATGTAACGGCTTGCAGTAACCGGTCCCTTCGGGTAGGATGTCATCATCAGTGAAGGATATCACATTGTTGTTAAAAATGTGATCAACCAAATGTTGAAATTTTTCCACATCCACTGATTTCGGTAAGTAGGCTTCTTCCAAAACCTTTAATAAGATCTTCTTGTGATCCTCAAAAGTTAAAACCAAGTCCAGTATTGAAATTTGATGTGGAGCTTCTCTTAAGCTTAAAACCACCTTGGCTTCATTATGACCCATAGCGCAGAGGAATTTTTCAATCTTTTCCATGGGAATCTTCCCCTTTGATTTGATGGCAGGCTTCATTACCCGTTGGGGAAGATACAATGGATATTCCTTCAACACTCCAGCAGTTGTATGAGAGGTGGATCCTTCAGCTTCTCCATAATTCCATGGAACTTTCTGTAAGCTTATAACAGGATATTGTGCTCTGAATGGTAAGCTGATTGGCTCTGGAGCTGCCACTTTTAAAGGATTTTCAATTCCTCTAAGTTGAATTACTTGTATTGTGAATGGTTTGACAGTCCCATCAGCCTTAGCAGATATAACTGCTACCAGTCCCTTCCATTTAGTAGGACAGGTATTATCACTTTCAAATAGCACAGTATAGTCGTCTGTCAGTTGAAGGACACCGCTGTCAATTAGATTCTGAATAAGGTGGCGGAGTGCCTATCATTCTTCTATGTTGTGATTGCGAGAATGGGAGTGATATTGACATACTTCATTAGAATTGAATCGTCCCAAACGGGGATTAATTAGAGGTAGAATGGAAGTGATCCTTCCTTCATTGATTAGCATATGAAGGATTTCCTCCATAGGTTGGCCCAGGTATATAAATTCCCTTTTATTAGAAAAATCCCGACTGGCTTCGATACTTGCTCTCTTCGTCACTTTATCTTCCAGTGTTTCATTTTTTGAAGGCGGCGAGGGAGTATTCATAACAAAAGGGGGGAAACTGGCATGCTCCTGGCTGACTAACTGGTGTGTAACTTGATGCTGATAGGTCACCAGTTCTGCCAATTGCTCAATCTGCTTACACAAAGCTTTCAACTTTCGTTCCATTGCAAACTGGAACTTGGCATAATCCCATTTGTCAACACCGTCTTTGATGATCTGGGAAGATTCTCCGTTAAAATTGGAACTCTGTCCACTTCTCCAAATAATCATGTTGACCTCTTCCTCTTTGTGTTGAGGAAGAGGGTTATCTTGTACGTGAGGTTGATCTGGTTTGGTGACCACGATCTCACTGTTGTCTATTAAGTCTTGGATCTTGTGTTTCAAGGCCCAACAATCTTGAGTATCATGTCCAGGTGCCCCGGCATGATAAGCACATTTCCGAGCAGCATTGAAACCCTTCCCATTAGGGCTGGCTAGTGGAAGAAGATGTGTAATTTTCTTCTGAGTAGTCATCAGAAGAGTGAGAATGTTCTCGAGTGAGTCCCCTAAGGGTGTGAACACTCGAGGGCGCTTGACTTCTCCACCTTTTGGTAATGGAGGGTTTGAAGACTGTGCTTGAAAGGAAGTGTAATTTTTCCTCTGGATAGGCATATTCTGATTATCTTTCTGTCCTTTTAGTATCAAGGAAACATCATCCTCTTTCTTTTTATGGACCCTCCGGGGGTTGTTTCCATAATTTCTGGATTGGATGTGCTCAGCAACAACTTTAAGGGCAACTAGGTCTTGAATCTTTCCTGACTTCAATCATATCTCAGCCATCTCCCCGTGTTTAATCATTTCAGAAAATGGTTTACCAATGCCAGCTAAGACTCTTTCATAGAAAGGAGCTTCTTGTATGTCTATGAATGTCATGACCATTTCTGATTCTGTCATGGAAGGAATAACCTGAGCAGCAAGGTGCCTCCACCTTTGAGCATACTCTTTGAAAGACTCATTAGACTGTTTCTTGACCTTGTTAATCTGGTACCGGTCATGAGCCATCTGAGACTGGAAGCTGTATTGTGTGAGGAAGGCGTGAGCTAGCTCTTCCCAGCTATGGATCTTTGAGTTGTCTAATCTGGTATACCACAAGCGGGCTTCTTCAGTCAGATTCTTCTGGAACAGCTGCATTCTGAGCTTCTCGTCCTATGCATAAGATCCAAGTTCTCCAATGAACACCTTCAAATGTGTGTAAGGATCTCCTAACCCATCATATTTCTCGAAGTCAGGAGTTTTAAACTTCTCTGGATAATGAACACCAGGGAATATACAAAGGTCAGCATATGAGACACTTCCGTGTGCTCCAATTTCTTTGATAGCACGAAGGGTTTCTTCTATTTGAAGGAATTTCTTCCCGATGTCACTGATGTCTGGATCACCTTTGAGATGGGTGGCATCATGAATTTTGTTGGTCGTATTGAACTGAAGTTCAGGTACTGTAATGGCTTTATCAGGACCTTGGGTTCCTCCTTGTGTAGAGGATTCAGCATGTATGGGTATCCTTGTACCCTGAGTAGATTGGTGTAGTTCTTTAAGCAGAACAGCCAAATCTATGATTTGTTTACTTAATCCGTTGAATTCTTTGTGAGAAACTGGATTAAGATCAGTTTGGTCTGCTGATGACATAATTGACTGTAGGCTCATGGCCTTTTTGGACTTTGACCGGGTAGTATGTCTGATTATTTCCCTGCAAAAGACTTGCATAGTTTACTCTTAGGGAATGTGTAAATGTTTACATGCTATGTGATGTGTCCGTTTTAGGAATTTTTGTCCTGCAAAACGGATGTTAACTATTTTTAATACAGGATAGCATGTTAATTTAAATATGTATGTATACACATTTCTTCATATTTCTCATTAGATGGAGATGAATATGTAATGAAATTACAAGTAATTGACTTTACGAGTAATTTAAAATGAGAAAGCATGAAGAGACTTTCCTCCGCGTTTGGTTTATCAGAGGCTAACCTTATCTTAGGTTACTCTCATGGCTTTTTGGCATGAAGGTTCCCAAATCATCGCAATTTACTCAACGGGATGTTAATTCGGTCTTTCAACTGGAGCAAATTTGGGTGGTGCCTTTCCTAAGCCTCGTTGGAATTAGTCTTCCTACGAGTCCAGTAATCAAACACCGACAGGATAGCCTCCAGATGGAGGAACCACATAACATACATTCACATACAACGTGTCTCACCGTTTATGAAAATGATGACATGTGCGAAGAACTAATATCACAGATAGATATATTGCAATGCAATAAAAAAATGCATTCGTACACATTCATTAAATGTAAATGCAACATACACGCACAAGCATATAACAGTTTTAAAAGCTTGTAATAGCGGCTTAAGTCCTCTTACTGGAGTCCCTAGAAGAGTCTCCACATGTCGACGTTGGGATTTTTATTTGTCCTTTTCCGTTTCTTGTTTTTTGGTGTTCTCATTTTAGGTGAGATTTGTTTGAAAAAATAAGTAAAAAAGGTCCGACATGTATAATGTTGACGATGGACTGTTAAAAGTCGCCAGTTGGTTTTTTATATGGTTGTACCAACACAACCGAGAAAAGGTTTGCACATTGACCCAGTGATGTGACACTGCTAAACGGGTCGGTGAAACCGAGATTCATTAGGGTCCGGGGACTTTCTTATGCGGAGGGAAGGTGTTAGGCACCCTCTGACATTCGTGTTACCACGGTGACCGCCACTTTTCAAGAAACTGTTATATGAATGTGTATGTGGGGGGGTTAATGTGCTATTATTTGGAAGTAGTGTGAGGCCTCGTTCGTACCTATATACACAGGATTTGAATTTGTGTAAAAATTTAGTTTTAAACAAGATATGGCAGTGATGTTTTAGAAAAGAGGTTTTTTCAAACCCTTATTCTCAATAGTAATTGAGACCTTTTACACTTTCATTTTATTCAGTGTTTGGCTTGATTGTTTTTATTTTCGAGATGTGAAGCATCTTCGAGAAAATAATGTACAAAATGGTGCCGAACTCCACATGGGCATGAAAACCATCTAAGGAAATCCAGACATCGCAAATAAATTTACAAGCTGGTTACAGCTGAAAATGTCCATCACGAGAACCGAATCTAGATCCAGTAAACTGAATCTGTGATCACATGATTCCTAGGCTCACATGATGCCGCAATTTGTATGAAAGCAGCAAGCAGGTATATATATAAAAGCTATAAATATATATATACAGATATGATCAACCACCACGAAGCACCTCCATGGGGGATCGGAAATGTAAATAAAGTTGTAAAAGTCATCAACCGACACGAAGTATACTCCAGACGGGACGAAATGTAAAGAAAGCTGTAAAAGCGATCAACTGCCACGAAGTAAAATCCAGGTGGGACGATATATATATATATATATATATATATATAAAAGCAATAAATGCACCGGATGTAAAATCCAGGCTCATCGAACAGAGTTCGACCACAGTTGATAAATATAAGTGTATATATATATATATATATATATTAAAGCAGTAAAAGCTCCAGACGTAAGTCTAGGCTCATCGAACAAAGTTCGACACACAGTTCATGTATATATATATATATATATACGAAAGCAATTAAACGCTCCAGACATAAGTCTAAGCTCAATCAAGGCATAACTTGATAATGTTAGTCCATATATAAAAAAAAAATATATATATATATATATATACAAACTGAAATGAAACCACGGACCGAAGTTCGGGCAATACACAAGCAACACGACTCTCAACGTGATGAATGGTGTGTGCAAAGATGAAGAGAAAGGCTTTAAAGTGTGTAAGAAGGCTTACAATGGGTTGCCAAAGAAGACTTCTATAACTTGAAGTGGATGAACACTCGGCTCCTGTAACATTCCAAAATTTTAAAGTATAATATTAAATATTTATTAATTTATATAAGTATTTAATGGATATGTTTATTTGTTGAATAAATAATTATTCAATTTGAGTTGATGTGGTTTAGTTAATTATTTGTTGAATAAATAATTAAATAGCTAAGAAAATTAATTGTTATGAGATTATATAATAATTGAATTTAATAAGAAAGCTAGAGAGCTTATAAGGATTAAATGAATTATAATATTTTAATTGGAATTTATGATTTAAAATTATAAATTTTGTGTTAAAGTAATTTAATAGATTAGTATTTGAATTGATTAAATTGATTAATTAATTTAATAGAAGTGTGACAAATAACCTTGCTATAAAGGAGTTATTAAAATAAATTAAAAGAGTTTAATTTAGTTTTGCCAAACATATCTTATTGCATAATAAGTCGTTAATTTAATAATATTTTATCAAACAAGGTATAAGGATTAATCCATTTTTTTTAGTTAGACTTGCCAAACAAGGTGTAAGGATTAAAGAGTTATTTTATTAAGCTTAACCAAACAAGCCTTATGGCTTTTGATTTTCAAAATAATATAACTGATGTCAGTTAAAATTATATACTAAATATATTTATTATTACATACGTTATATTATTATACGTAAACTAGAGAAAGACTCAGTTGAAGAAAACGAGAAGAAGAAGAAGAATGAAAGAGAAAATGGAGAGAAAACTTGAGAGAAATCCTTGAAGGTTTTGAGAAAGAAAAGAAGTTTGATAATCAAAAGTAGCCATCATCTTCTTAATCAAAGGTAGGAGCTTAATCTTTTCTTTAAAAGTTAGTTTTCTTCTTCTTCCAAAAAGTTCTCTGTGAAATTTTATAAAAGATAATTGATGGTGTTTATGGTTATATGATAAATTATTGATTATAAGATGATTTCATGAGTTGTATATGATTATAGAGAAACTAGTTCATGTATGTATGTGTTTTGTGGAAGAAAATATATTACAGTGCTTACATGAAAATATATATGAATATGGCTTAATTTAAAATAGAAATTAAGGTTTAATTAGTTGTTAAATTGATAAATTGATTATGGAAATTGATAGAGTGTGTATAATCATAACTATAATGTTTTGAAATTTCTGTTTTGATTGAAAAACAAAATCACAGTGTTGATTTTCATTAAAAATGTCAACAATGGAGTTTTTGCCAAAAACATTAAAATTGGGTGTTGTAAATTTGATGTTTATGTTATTTTATGAGTAGAAACATGTTAGAAGTCTTCACAATATATTTTTTGAAGTCTATATGTGTATTACATGTTAATCAGTCTATTAGATTAGAGCTTTTAGGCCAATTTGGCTTTTGTTCATGTTGTTGCCGAGCTTGTTCGCCGAGTTCTGGACTCTGGCGCCGTAGCGCGGCCCAGCAGTACAAATCTCGCACCGCAGTGCCAATTAATGGCATGTGACTCGCGTCGCAGTGCCAACTCAGCACCATAGCGCCAACCACAGTGTAAATTGTGGCGCCGCAGCGTGAGTTAGCAGAATGTTCTAACAGTTTTGTTTAAGTATACAAATCTTGAAAATAAATGTTATGTGTTAATAATATGAATGTTAAATGATGATTACAGTAGTATTAAACTATGAATGAGCATGTTATCAAGAGTTAATTAGTATTAACGTAGTTTGATTATGTGAATTGGTAATTTAACCTACATGATGTATATATTTTGTTTATATAGATATAAAATGTTGGTAATGACTAATTATGTCATGATGACATATGTATAGGGTATTGATTCAAGTTGTAAGCTTTAGCTTGTGCTAAAGGCAAGTTCTCTAACTCAAAGCTTCATTGTGTGAGTTTAATTTCATTTGGTACATTATTGTTTTCAAATTCAATTACAATTGTTGTAAGTTGCTACCTCTACACTTTCGTAGAGCTAGATTGCCTATTATTGAGTAAGTCATTGTATCTAGTTGCTCATGACGATATAAGTATCCCAAATCTTATAGTTTAATCTTGAGCAAGTTTTCTAATCTATTATCTTGTTAATTCAACTACTGTTTTTAATTCGATTACAATATAATGATGTAAGTTATTTGGAGTAAGTTATTCTTGTATTTAACTTGTGGTTTAGCATGCACAACTATATATGTTATGCATGCTTATTATTCAATTCTAATTAACCTTGGCTTAGTGTTGTTCAAGCAAGGTATGCTATAGTTATTCAAATTGTATGCTATTAGATTATTCCTAATGCATGACTTTAGTTTACTATGATTGATTCAATCACGATTATTCTATAGTATAGTTTTATTGGTCTTATTCAACTACTCCTTAGTTGATGTTCGTTAAATTCCAAATTATCTTGAAAGCTTATCCAAACCAAACTTCCTTTGGTGCAGACTTGTACTCTAAATACTGAGATGAACAACTCTTTTAATAGAGGTTTACGCTTAGCGTTGAAATGGTTGTGCACAATACATTGTACGAAGGGTTGATCCCCCTAAGTACATGGAGTCCTTATAGTCTTATGATTGTTAAAGTTAAAGATGAAAGATTACTTATAACTGTGGACATGATTCGTGGTCATTAGACCCTCAGTGAATGTTATAATTTTTAGAAAGTTAATAGAATATATTGTTCAGTTCTATTGAACCTAATATTGGCAATTGATGTGAAAGTTTAAAGATTTACTTATTGTTATTTCAAGTGGGCCTTGTTTGCTCACTCTTGCCTGTAAAATTTCTTACAACTAAAGTTGAAACGGGTGACGTACCTAGCACCAGTAAGGGAAAAGGAAAGATGAATAAATACTGAAGACTTGTAATAGTTTTGATAGTTTATTTTTAGACTTTGGCTTAAAGATTATAATGAAGTTTATTTAATTTTCCGCATTTGAATGTTTGTAATTAAAGGTTAGATAACCTGGGAGATTTTTATATAAGTTTAATCCTGTATGGGCAGGTTTTGATTATTCAATTTTATTATAATTGGGTAGTTAGAAATGAATGTTTTGATAAAGTGAACACCGAATCCTGTGGAAATAAAGTACCTGGATTTGGGGGTGTCACAAGTTGGTATCAAAGCTTTAGGTTATGAACCTTAGGTGGGGGGAAAGGCCTTAAGAAGTAACCTTTGAAAAGATAGTGGAGATAATTCTTATCGAGTTTTAAGAAAGAAGTAATAAAACACTTATGTGCTTATATGTTTATAGTTTATGTACTCGTGAGTGTCGAGTAGTAATGATTAATAATTAAAACTTTAAAACTTTGTTATCAGGATGACTAATGTCGGAGAATCCAATCAGGCTAGGGAGGAGGGACCTCAAGTGCCTATAGAGGAGGAGCCTCACGACATTCAGGTGGTTTGGGAACAACTACTGCCACGGGAGTCAGCCCCGTTGGTCATAGTAGTTGAAGATGAGGATGATGATGTGGAGACAGATGAGGAGGATCCCGTTGAGTTACCACAGGAGGATGAGGATGATGAGGACGAGGAGGAAAGGATTCCACTTAACTCGATAGCAGGCCGTATATACGATGAGGTGCATGACCGTAATGTGGTACTTCTGGATACAGTTGAGGAGTTGCAGGAGATAGTAGCTGAACAACAGACTGCAATGACACAAAAAGATGGCGAGATCCAGGATCGTGAAGAACGACTGATAAATGTCGAGGAGAAACTAGTACAGACTGAAGGAGAGAAAGAACAACTGATCAAAGTGGTCGTTGAACTAAAGAACAAGCTGAGAGAAGAAGCTGCTAAGAGGGCAAGAGCTGAAGATGCTTACGAGGAAGCTTTTCAATGAACCAGATTAGCAGTAAGAGACACGCAAGCAAAGAGGATGAAGATGAAGGAGATGGATAAAGTATTTAACACTGCAATTAATCGTGCTCAAGATCGGGTCATGGGATATCCGATTCAGTTCGAAACGTTGCCATCATTCGTGTTAGATAGCAAAACAATGTTTCGAGTCATGGAGGAAGAACGTGATAGGGCTAAGAAGTATCTTAATAGAACATTGTGGCTGTTGTACGATGAGTGAAAGGTTAAATAAATTGTAAATCCCAAGTGTTATGCAACCTATGGGATATTACTATGATGTTGACCTGAAACTTTTGTAGTTCAGGAAAGTAATGTAGATAGCAGTGATGCTATTGTTTTATGATTTCCAAAAAGATTTTGAATAAATGAAAATTGTTACTTTATTCAAAGTGTTGTGTGTTATGTGGTTATTTCTTTTATAAAGGCAAGTTAATTAGAAAATACTTAAAGAAGCTGAGTAATAGTCTAATAGATGTTTTGTTTTAACAGAAAATGCCTCCCAGACGTGAACCACCCCGACATAGAAACAGTGAGAGAACTACCAATAACGACAATGTTGACGGTAACTCTGTTCAACAACTAGTGACACTACTAACAGGAGCGTTACAGAATCAACCACAAAACCATGGTACAATGTTTAAGGATTTCAAGGCGGTTGGACCACCTGAATTTTGTGGGTCTATGAATCCAGTCGAAGCATAGACCTGGATTATGGAGATAGAAAAGGTGTTCTATGTCGCTAGGGTAGGGGATGATCAGAAGACTTCTTTCACAACTTTCATGTTGAAAGCAGAAGCTAGTTATTGGTGGCAGGCCAATAAAACTCGTGAAGGGCCAAGAGTGATGACCTGGGACAAGTTCAAGGAGTTGTTCTTCGAGACCTATTTTTCAGAGAGTTCAAAGAGTCAGTTAGAAGTGCAGTTTCTGGAATTAAAGCAGGGAACGATGAAGGTATCTGAGTATGCCACGAAATTTAATGAATTGGAGAGGTTTGCGCCATATCAAGTCAGTACAGATGAGCGTAAGGCAAAGAGATTTGAACAGGGATTGAAGCCCTGGCTGTACAGTAGGGTTTCCCTGTTCCAGTTGAAGATGTTTATAGCAGTGATAGAGAAGGCAGTGGAAACAACAACAACAACAGCAGCTTAAAGAGGAAGTGGAATGGGAATATGGGTGTTGGAAACCATCAGGGTAACCAGCAAAACAAAAAGTTTGAAGCATGTGCGACATGCGAGAAATTTCATAAGGGTACGTGCTTGATGGGGAAGTGAATATGCTTCAATTGTGGCCAGGAGGGTCATATCACCCCAAATTGCACTCTACCGAAGAAGAATGTATGCTTCACGTGCGGATCCAAGGATCACTTTGCTCGTGAGTGCCCTAAGAAGAAGGATGGAGTGACAACCAGAAGCAATTGAGGTAACAATGGAGGTACATGGGCCATTGTAGGACCTACAGCATCAAACAAACCCACAGCCAGAACCTTCAACATGACTGTGCAAGATGTTTTGCAATCAAAAGTTGTGGTGTAAGGTATTATCCCAATCAATGATATAAATGCTTATGTATTATTTGATTCGGGTGCTACTTGTTCGTTTATATCTGATGAATTTGCTAAGAGGTTAGAATTGCCTAGAGAAGAACTGAATTTTCCTTTGAACATAGAAATTACGAATAAGGAAGTAATCCCTGTTAGATTTGTATACAAGAACTATAGGGTGAACATTAAGGAGAATATCTTGTTGGTAGATTTGATTCCGATTAGACTCAGGGAATTTGATGTAATTTTAGGAATAGATTGGTTGTTCAAATACGGAGCGGTAATTGACTACCAAAAGAAATATGTAAACCTTATGACTCCGTCAAAGGTAGTATTTTATGGTAGCAATTTGCCTAGACAAATGAAATGTCTGACGACTATGCAGGCCAAGAAATTGTTGAGTCAAGGTTGTGTGGGCTATTTAGCTTACATAGTCGATACTCAGAAGAAGAATATAAAACTGGAAGAAATACCAGTAGTGAGGGAATTTGAAGACGTGTTTCCAGAGGATTTGCCAGGACTTTCGCCTGATATAGAAATTGAGTTTATGAACTACTTAGCGCCGGGAACAGTACCAATATCGAAGGCCCCGTACAGAATGGCTCCGGTAGAAATGAAGGAACTGATGGTACAGTTGCAAGAGTTGCTGGACATGAAATATATTCAACCAAGCGTATCGCCGTGGGGAGCGCTAATTTTATTCGTTAAGAAAAAGGATGGAATAATGCGTCTTTGCATTGATTATAGAGAGTTAAACAAAGTCACTATTAAAAATAGGTATCCGTTGCCTAGAATAGATGACTTGTTTGATCAGCTGAAGGGTGCTAAATATTTCTCGAAAATAGATTTGAGAAGTGGGTATCACCAATTGAAGGTAAGAAAGGAGGATATACCTAGAACAGCATTCAGAACTCGGTACGGACATTACGAGTTTCTGGTGATGTCTTTTGGTTTAACAAATGCCCCTGATGCGTACATGGATTTGATGAACAGGGTGTTTAAACCATTCTTAGACAAGTTTGTAGTGGTATTTATTGATGACATTCTGGTGTTTTCCAAAACCGAAGAAGAACACGTGGAACACTTACGTTTGACATTGGAAACACTAAGAAATGAAAAATTGTATGAAAAATTCTCTAAGTGTGAATTTTGGCTCGACCGTGTACAATTTTTGGGTCATGTTATTGACAAGGATGGGATTTCAGTGGATCCATCAAAAGTGGAAGTTGTAGTCAATTGGGAACAACCAAGAACACCGTCAGAAGTGAGGAGTTTCTTGGGACTGGCTAGTTATTATAGAAGATTTATTCAAGGTTTTTCTAAAATAGCCACTCCGCTAACAAATTTGACAAGGAAAGCTGTAAAATTCATTTGGACGGAGAAGTGTGAAGAGAGTTTCCAAGATTTAAAGAAGAAGCTAAGTGTGGCACCTGTGTTGACATTACCAGATGATACAGGAAATTTTGTGGCGTATAGTGATACCTCACAAAAGGGTTGGGTTGTGTTCTTATGCAGAACGGCAAAGTTGTTGCGTATGCATCAAGACAACTGAAGGATTATTAGAAAGGGTATCAGACTCATGATTTGGAATTGGTTACAGTTGTATTTACTCTGAAGATATGGAGACACTATCTTTATGGAGAGAAATGTGAGATCTACACAGACCATAAAAGTCTGAAGTATATTTTCACTCAGAAGGATTTGAACATGCGTCAAAGAAGGTGGATGGAATTGATAAAAGATTATGATTGTGAAATCTTTTATCATCTGGGCAAAGCGAATGTGGTGGCAGATGCTTTAAACAGGAAAGGTCGGGAGAAGTTGGTGTTGATAACAACTCAGGAGGAGCTCATTTCAGCAATAACAAAACTGGAGTTGGAAATCAAATTTCCAAAAGAATCTGACGAACAACTATTCCAGATAGAAGTTGGTCCAACTTTAGTGGACAAAGTGAAGAATGCTCAACTACAAGATGAAGAGTGTGGGAAAATCTAAGAGAATCGTATTGAGGGTAGTGATATAAACTACAAGATCGACACCGAAGGACTACTCTGGTTTGAGGGAAGAATCTAGGTTCCAGCAACACCAGAGCTGAAAGAAGAAATTTTGACCGAAGCTCATAGCTTAAAATATTCAATTCATCCAGGAAGCATGAAAATGTATCAAGATTTGCGCCGACATTTTTGGTGGCCGAATATGAAAAGGAACGTTGCAAAATGCGTAGCGAAATGCTTGCATGTCAAAGAGTAAAAGCCAAATGTCAAAGACCCAGCAGGTTACTTCAACCGTTGGAAATACCGGAATGGAAGTGGGAACACATCATGATGGATTTTGTGGTGGGTCTTCCAACTACTCAGAGAGGATGCGATGTGATTTGGGAGATAGTGGACAGACTGACGAAGTCAGCGCACTTTTTACCAATAAAGATTAGATTCAATCTTGATCAATTGGCAAGATTGTACATTAAAGAGATCGTTTCGAGGCACGGGGTGCTAGTATCAAATGTGTCCGATAGAGATCCGCGATTCATGTAAAATTTCTGGAAAAGACTACAGGAATGCATGGGAACTCAATTACGAATGAGTATGGCTTATCATCCACAAACAGATGGCCAAAGTGAACGAACAATTCAGACATTGGAAGATATGCTAAGAGCATGCGTCATGGATTTTAAAGGAAGCTGGGAAGAATAATTACCATTGGTGGAATTTGCTTACAACAACAGTTACCACACGAGCATCGACATGCCACCTTACGAGGCATTGTACGGCAGAAAGTGCAGAACTCCACTGTGCTGGGATGAAGTCGATGAACGCCAACTGTTAGGACCAGAACTGGTACAACAAACTGCTGATGTTGTCAAACTCATCGGGACAAGATTGGTAGCAGCTCAAGACAGAAAGAAAAAGTATGTTGATCAACACAGATAAGATCGTGCATTCGACGTAGGAACTTTTGTATTCCTAAAAGTTTCTCCTTGGAAGGGGAAAATTCGTTTCGGTAAAAAGGGAAAGCTAAGCCCGAGGTTTATTGGACCCTTTGAAGTGCTGCGTAGAGTGGGAGAAGTGGCTTACGAGGTAGCTCTACCTCCAGAGTTAGAAAACATTCATAATGTTTTTCACATTTCGGTGTTACGACCATATAAACCCGACTACAAACATGTGATCGAGTACGAACCGTTGCAGTTCGAGAAAGATTTGTCTTATGAAGAGGTTCCTATCCAGATAGTCGACAGGAAAGAACAAGTGCTCAGGAATAAAGTGATACCTTCTGTGAAGGTGATATGGAGGAACCACAACGCTGAAGAAGCTACATGGGAACTCGAAGAAAAAATGTTGAAAGAGTACCCTGAGTTATTTGTTTAATCTGTGTCTTCGATTCTGGGGACAGAATCTTTGTAAGTAGGGAAGAATGTAACGAATGATTTATTTGAGTTGTGATTCTGAGGACAGAATCCTTGTAAGGATGGAATGATGTAACATTCCAGAATTTTAAAGTGTAATATTAAATATTTATTAATTTATATAAGTATTTAATGGATATTTTTATTTGTTGAATAAATAATTGGTCAATTTGAGTAGATGTGGTTTAGTTAATTATTTGTTGAATAAATAATTAAGGAGCTAAGAAAATTAATTATTATGAGATTATATAATAATTGAATTTAATAAGTAAGCTAGAGAACTAATAAGGATTAAATGAATTATAATATTTTAATTAGAATTTGTGATTTAAAATTATAAATTTTGTGTTAAAGTAATTTAATAGATTAGTATTTGAATTGATTAAATTGATTAATTAATTTAATAGAAGTGTGACAAATAACCTTGCTATAAAGGAGTTATTAAAATAAATTAAAAGAGTTTAATTGAGTTTTGCCAAACAGGTCTTATTGCATAATAAGTCGTTAATTTAATAATATCTTTTCAAACAAGGTATAAGGATTAATCTATTTGTTTTAGTTAGACTTACCAAATAAGGTGTAAGGATTAAAGAGTTATTTTATTAAGCTTAGCCAAACAAGCCTTATGGCTTTTGATTTTCAAAATAATATAACTGATGTCAGTTAAAATCATATACTAAATATATCTATTATTACATACGTTATATTATTATACGTAAACTAGAGAAAGACTCAGTTGAAGAAAAAGAGAAGATGAAGAAAAAAAGAGAAAAGGGAGAGAAAACTTGAGAGAAATCCTTGAAAGTTTTGAGAAAGAAAAGAAGTTTGATAATCAAAAGTAGCCATCATCTTCTTAATCAAAGGTAGGAGCTTAATCTTTTCTTTAAAAGTTAGTTTTCTTCTTCTTCCAACAAGTTCTCTGTGAAATTTTATAAAAGATAATTGATGGTGTTTATGGTTATATGATAAATTATTGATTATAAGATGATTTCATGAGTTGTATATGATTATAGAGAAACTAGTTCATGTATGCATGTGTTTTGTGGAAGAAAATATATTACAGTGCTTATATGAAAATATATATTAATATGGCTTAATTTAAAATAGAAATTAAGGTTTAATTAGTTGTTAAATTGATAAATTGATAGAGTATGTATAATCATAACTATGATGTTTTGAAATTTCTGTTTTGATTGAAAAACAAAATCACAGTGTTGATTTTCATTAAAAATGTCAACAATGGAGTTTTTGCCAAAAACATTGAAATTGGGTGTTGTAAATTTGATGTTTAAGTTATTTTATGAGTAGAAACATGTTAGAAGTCTTCACAATATATTTTTTGAAGTCTATATGTGTATTACATGTTAATCAGTCTATTAGATTCGAGCTTTTAGGCCAATTTGGCTTTTGTTCATGCTGTTGCCGAGCTTGGTCGCCAAGTTCTGGACTCTGGCGCCGCAGCGCGGCCCAGCAGTATAAATCTCGCGCCGCAGCGCCAGCGCCAATCAATGGCCTGTGACTCGCGCCGCAGTGCCAACTCAGCGCCGCAGCGCCAACCATAGTGTAAATTGTGGCGCCGTTGCGCGAGTTAGCAGAATGTTCTGACATTTTTGTTTAAGTATACAAATTTTGAAAATAAATGTTATGTGTTAATAATATGAATGTTAAATGATGATTTCAGTAGTATTAAACTATGAATGAGCATGTTATCAAGAGTTAATTAGTATTAACGTAGTTTGATTATGTGAATTGGTAATTTAACCTACATGATATATATATTTTGCTTTTATAGATATAAAATGTTGGTAATGACTAATTATGTCATGATGACATATGTATAGGGTATTGATTCAAGTTGTAAGCTTTAGCTTGTGATAAAGGCAAGTTCTCTAACTCAAAACTTCATTGTGCGAGTTTAATTTTATTTGGTACATTATTGTTTTCAAATTCAATTACAATTGTTGTAAGTTGCTACCTCTACACTTTCGTAGAGCTAGATTGCCTATTATTGAGTAAGTCATTGTATCTAGTCGCTCATGACGATACAAGTATCCCAAATCTAATAGTTTAATCTTGAGCAAGTTTTCTAATCTATTATCTTTTTAATTCAGTTACTGTTTTCAATTCTATTACAATATAATGATGTAAGTTATTTAGAGTAAGTTATTCTTGTATTTAACTTGTCGTTTAGCATGCACAACTATATATGCTATGCATGATTATTATTCAATTCTAATTAACCTTGGCTTAGTGTTGTTCAATCAAGGTATGCTATAGTTATTCAAATTGTATGCTATTAGGTTATTCCTAATGCATGACTTTAGTTTACTATGATTGATTCAATCACGATTATTCTATAGTATAGTGTTATTGGTCTTATTCAACTACTCCTTAGTTGATGTTCGTTGAATTCCAAATTATCTTGAAAGCTTATCCTAACCAAACTTCCTTTGGTGCGGACTTGTACTGTAACGACCGAGAAATTCGGATTTTAATGTAAGATGATTTTATTAGATTAAATAATAATAAAATCATATTATGTGGGATATCAAGATGGTTGTCGTTTTGTAACCTATTGATATTGAAATATCGTAGTATTTGAGTTATGTGAAGGATTTAATGTGTTTGAATTTCCAAGACGAAAATAAATGTTTTTCGAGAAATTTTCCAAAAAACACTATTCATCGGTATTTGCTCGGGATTTATTTTTGAATTTCCGAGAAATACGTAATGGTAGAATATTAAATTAAGACGGATTATGTAATAATAATCTAGTTATGAAAAACGTAATATTTCGCTTGCGGACTTAAATCGAGAACGTAAGGAAAATGAAGAACTATTTCGTTAAGGAATGATGGTATGATACGTGAGTATTGTACAAAGAATGGAAACGAGTATAATACCAAGTATTATATGAGTTTGTAAGAATAATGCATTATCGTATATAAATTCTATATGAATTAGAATACGAGAATAATACATAAACTATATGTATATGTATTATGTAATATTAATGGACTTGTAAAGATTGGTTAGGATTTTGTACAAGCCCAAGTGAATTAAGGGTTAAGGCCCAACTTTTGAATTAATAAACATATGAAGGTTTATTAAGCAAAGCCCAATGTTCATTTAATCTAAGCCCAAACTAAAGTTCATTGGATTGTATGATCCATGGAGCAAACCATAGTGATATGGATAAAGTGTGGTTATCAAGATAAGTAATAACCAAGATAAGTGATGACCAAGTAAAGGTGGTGCTCAAGATAAGTAATGACCAAGAAAGGAATAGGTTTTGTGCCTTGCAAGTAATGAATAGTAAGGAGGTGCAAAAGGAGGTGGGATGATGGAATTGACTAAATTGCCCTAACCTTAGGAATTCTATAAATAGTGAAGGTTGGCAAGTCATTTAATAGTTGTTCAAATAATCCAAACACTCTCTCTCAAAGTGCTTAATTGTTAGGAAGATTAAGTTACAAGTAAGTTATTCCATAAGTCAAGAAGAAGAAGAAGCTACTTACTAAAGACTTCAAATATAAGACTCCTTCTCCAATTATCTTCTATCTCTAACATGATAGGTTGATAAGAAAAGCTTGGATTAAGGAACATGAATGATAAAAAAAGAAAGAAGTATGTCTAAGTAATGAACTTAAGCCACATAAGTTGGTAATAAGTCATTTAAGATAGCATAAGTTGTAAACTTATGTGAATGCATGATGAACTTGTGATAGGTTATTAATGAAAGTATATGTATATACATCATCTTGTAAGAAAATATGTATCAAGAATACATAATTAAAGTTATATGATGAAATCATGTATGGATGATGATTAAGAACTTTAATTGTCATAAGTTATGAATGATAAGTTCATAAGTAGTTTGAAAGTTATCAAGTATAAGCTTACAATGAGATAAGTTAAAATCCAACCATGAGTATAAATATTTGGAATGAGGATGTTAAGATGTTCACATTATGAATGTAATTCATTGGTAGTGTTGAACAAGTTCTAAGAAACGAAGAATTGCCGGAAATCGCACGATTAGACGATAATCGTCGAATTCGTAAATTTCCCGGAATGGAAGTCAAATTTTGAGTTTAAGTTTGGAAATGTTATTTTCCCATGGAGACAAGTCATGTTTGTCATTTAAGAGTTGCGGACTCGAAAATGGATGAATTCCGACTTAGAACGAAGAAACGAGCGTTTAACGTTCACGAACGTTTATCGTTTTCGTTAAAAAATGAACCAATAGGTGAATTTTTAGCAAACGAAGTCAAATAGATAAAATTCCTGCATGAATGCGTAGATTTCATAATTTGTGAACCGTAGGCTTTTGAACGAACCAATTCGGACTTAAAACGAAGAAGTTATGCGTCCGGGAAGTTCACAAAAGTTAAAAGTTAGAAAAATTTTCTGGTGCACAGAGTTGGCGCCGCGGCGCCAACCTTAAGCTTTTTGGCCGCGCCGCAGCACGACATCTAGGACTCGGCTACTGCTAACTCGCGCCGCAGCGCGAGTTGCAAGAGTAATGCCCGCGCCGCGGCGCCAGGCACAGAACTTAGACAGTAAAGAATAAAAATAAAGGGAAAAGAAGGGGATGGTAAGAGATTGAACTAAACCTACCTTAAACAACTTAAAGTAACATTGTTGGGACATTGTTAAGACTTAAAAGTAATGAAGAATGGTTAATATAACCAAGTCGAATGGATGTAAAGTAAACGATAAGTCGAAACGCATAAGAATGAAATTTAATCTATAATTAGATTGAAATGCAGGGTAAGATATATTTAGATACATACTTGATTATATGTGACCTAATGTAAGGCATTATGTGATCATGTATTGTAGAGACTTGAAAGACTTGAACGTAAAGTAAAATACACAGTAGCAGACGCTAAAGGCAAGTATTCTAACTCTTGTTTCAGTGCAATCTGAACAAGTTTATGATGTTCATGTATCCTTTCGCATGAATTGAAGTATGATGAAGTTAAAGCCAGTTTCTTTGGCTAGACTTAACATATTGAGTGGATTATTGATAATCTGTTCATCTGTTATCAAATGTTAGTATCTTTTGTCAACTACTGACAGTTTTCAAAAGAAGACTGAATTGTTAAAACGAATGTTTTGTCGGTAAAACGACAGGCACGCGAGGTTGCCAAATGATTAAACGTACATACGTTTAATGGATGTAGTATTGATCAATACAGAGTACAATAGGTTGATCACCTAGAAGTGCTCGTAAGTAATATCGGGCTTACGGACTTAGGTCCGGGTTGTCCTTTTCAAAGAAAGAATAAATGCTCAAGGTCTTTGACCGGGGTGAATGTTTTACTGAATTTATTCATTGTGAAACATTTTGAAAGTAAAGATGAATTGCTATTTTGAATCATCAATAGTACTTCATAGCTATTGTTCAGTTATCGAAGATATATGATTCATATGTATTAAGCATGTTGTTATTGAAATTGTTATACTTGCTGAGCTAGTCATGCTCACTCTTGCTTAAATCATATGAATGCAGCTAAGACTGAACGTCCTGAAGGATCAACTAAGAAAGGAAAAGCTAAGGCAGATTATTAAGCTGTCATGTAATAGTATAGGTCTATTGTTGTAATGTAATGAATATTATGACAAGAGAACCTTTGTAATCGATTTAGAACCTGGGAAATGTAAATATTGAATTAAATATATATAAGTTATGTTCATTCTTTGAGACTTTCAATTGAATGAATGTGTGAATGTTTGTACAGTATAGCACCATCTGTCAGGTTATAAGATACCCGGATTTGGGGGCGCTACATGTACTCTAAATACTGAGATGAACAACTCTTTTAATAGAGGTTTACGCTTAGCGTTGAAATGGTTGTGCACAATACATTGTACGAAGGGTTGATCCCCCTAAGTACATGGAGTCCTTATAGTTTTATAATTGTTAAAGTTAAAGTTGAAAGATTACTTATAACTGTGGACATGATTCGTGGTCATTAGACCCTCAGTGAATGTTATAATTTTCAGAAAATTAATAGAATATATTGTTTAGTTCTATTGAGCCTAATATTGGCAATTGATGTGAAAGTTTAAAGATTTACTTATTGTTATTTCAAGTGGGCCTTGTTTGCTCACTCTTGCCTGTAAAATTTCTTACAACTAAAGTTGAAACAGGTGACGTACCTAGCACCAGTAAGGGAAAATGAAAGATGAATAAATACTGGAGACTTGTAATAGTTTTAATAGTTTATTTTCAGACTTTGGTTTAAATATTGTAATGAAGTTTTTTTAATTTTCCGCTTTTGAATGTTTGTAATTAAAGGTTAGATAACCTGGGACATTTTTATTTAAGTTTAATCCTGTATGGGCAGGTTTTGATTATTCAATTTTATTATAATTGGGTAGTTAGAAATGAATGTTTTGATTAAGTGAACACCGAATCCTGTGGGAATAAAGTACCTGGATTTAGGGGTGTCACAGCTCCCACCGGTACAAAAGAGTAGCTATATGTGAGCTTACAAGTGTTTAAAATGAGAAAGCACTCAGTTTACGGTGAGTACAGAGTAAATTTGACAAGGCTTCCTCGCCTTTTTTCTCTTACAAATGGCCACCCAAGCCCTCTATTTATAGAGGGGGGAGTCGCAGGTGTACCTGCGGCTGCCTGGGGTGCCTTGGGCTCTGTGGGTCCCACCGTCTCAAAGTACGTGAACGCATGCAATGTGATGTCTGCTCGAACTTTTAGAATTACAATCCGGGCATCCGACTGAGGTATGTAAGACCTATTTCGGACTGCCATTGTCGAGAGTTATGCAATGGCATGGGATTAGAGGTTGTACAAAGTCAGGAAGATGGGACCATGCCCTCCGGTCTTAAAGCTTCAAATTCTATCAGTTACCCTGTGTAATAGTCACTCAGGATTGGTTTTCCTTGGTTCTTGTGGGACATTGTTGTGTAGAAATGTATGTATGAGATGTTGAGATGGTACGGTGTGGCGTCATGGTGGCAAGATGATGACTTTTCCCCTCACCGGGGTTATCTCCGGTTTGGACTGATAAAGCAGACGTTGCACAGGGTTATCTCTGAGATTGGACTGCTGCAAGTGTTGAAGGTCCTCAGGATCATCTCTGAGGTGTGCATGTCTTCCCGGTGTTATCTTCAGGTTTTGTACTGAGTGCCTCGGTGTAAGCGCCGAGGTTGAAGCTGATTGCATGCATTTAAAATAAGCATTTCCGAGGTTATCACCGGAACTACAACTTCACTCTTTGGGGTTATCTCCAAGGTTGGTAACTGCTACTCCCAGTGTTGGGACTGAGACTGAATATCTCGGGGTTATCTCCGAGATGAATTGGCCTTCTCCGGTGGAATTTCTGATATTGGAACTACATGCCTCGGGGTTATCTCTGAGGTTGAAACTGATACTCCCTACACTGTTTTGGGGTTAAGACTGAACTTCCGGTAGTATCCGGACTGGATGTGAGCTGTCTTCCAAGGTTATCTCTGAAAGATGAATCTGCCCTCCTGCAATGTCAGTAACTGGTGTGCAAAAAATAGAGTGTCTACAATGTTTATGTAGTTAAAATGGTGTATAGCATGCTTAACTATGTTATTACAGAGTTTTAGATATTTAGGTTTGTGATTTTCTATGGTTTTGGGTTGAATTGGGTGGCTACTGTGCAACAGAGCTGCTGCTGCGAGTTTCTGTCTGGGCGTGGCGCAGCTGCGCTGCTACCACAGGCAGAAACGGCGTAGCTGCACCATAGGCCTTCTGCGAATCTACAGCAGCACAGCTGCGCCGGTGGACAGCGCAGCTGCGCCGTGCCCTGAGCCTAGGTAGTGATTGCTGTTTATTTGTAGGTTGTAATTTAAGGACCTAAATTGGCTTGGCATGCATGTTAGTGATGTTTAGACATAACGTAGACTATAATAACAGATTTCCATGTGATGTAATATAAAGTGTAAAGATTCTTAAGTAATTATTTGAATAAGTTATGTAATGAAACCAAATGTGATGTTTTTAAAAGTTAAAGATAAATGATAAGGTTTATGTTAGTTTATAGTGTAATTTTAGATTCGTTAAGGTATTAACCAACATGATTAGAAGTTAAGCGAAGGTTATGAATTAAATGGTGGTTTAAATCTCTAAAGCTAATATTCATACAACTAATTGTTGTTGCGATTTTAATGATATATGTAGGGTAATTGGCGAATATTATTACTTGTGTAGCTTAAATACAAGGCAAGTTTCTTATCCTAAACTTTTATTGAGCAAGTTTCCTAACTTCATTCTCTTTATAAGAATGCAAACTTTCTATTCCTAAATTATCATTGTACAAGTTTCTAAATTCTATGTTAAAGTTGAGCAAAACTAATCTATCTTATGTATGATTGTGCAAGCTCTTATAACCTAATTCGTTACATCGAGCAAGTTTCACTTTCCTTAATATTATTCAAAGTATATATTGTTCTAATACATCGATTCAAAGGAGATTGTTCTAACTCTTTGGAATATAACACTTTGCATGTATATCATGGTTATTCAATTATACATTGTCGTTATTCGGTCTTTGACTTTGATAACCTTGTTCAATTCTATATTGTTATATTAAACCTCCAAGTAGTAAGCAAACTCTTATTGATTGAACTATTCTATTATGAATAGTGTTCTAAAATTCTAGAACCACTGATAAGTTAGTTTCGAGCTAAACTTTTTTTAGTGCGGAAATTCTAAATTCAAACTGAGACGAACAACCCTAACACAGGGGATTTTGTACCTGTAACGTTGAGATGTTTGTGCACAATACATGGTACAAAGGGTTGATCCCCCTAAGTACGTTAAGAAGGGTCTGTATAGTCTAAATGACTGTTAAGGTTGGGGTAGTAATACCTAATCACCAAGGACATAGTTCGTGGTCTTAAGACCCTCAGATATTAAATTTGAACTTGTTTTCTATTTTGATTCGTAGAACAAGTTCATTATTGTTCAGCATTCGTTGTTCATTCTCATGTTGTTATCATTACTACTCTTTATATCAATGAGAAATTGTTTGCTCATTCTTGCAATTAACATTGCAACTAAATTTGAAAGAGTCGATGAGCCATCTACTAGCAAAGGAAATGGGAAGATCTCTAAGTGTTGAAGAATTATTAGAATTTATTTAAATGCATTATGTTATGAGACTTGTATTCTTTTATGATGTATTTTGCAAACTTATGTAACAATTTAAGGTTAGATTACCTGGGATTGTTTTGAGATGATGTAACTCGTTAATGGGAAAGATTATTGTTTAAATTAATTGATGTTTTATCCTTTATTATGGGTAGTTAGAAGTATTTATTTTGATAGTGAGCACCAAATTATGTGGGAATGAAGTACCCGGATTTGGGGGTGTCACAATTATCATGTTCCTTATATTCGGTTAGACTACACTTGCATATGTGCATCCCACCGCCCTCCGATTGCTTCCGAGTGCACATTAGTCCTAAAGATGGCCATTTTGACCCCTACTAACGATATCAAATTGAAAAACTTAAAGAAATAAATTTATAGGTCTATTTGTCCTCGTTCTGGATCATCTTGAATCGTATCAATCGTAGTTCGTATGAAAAAATTATGTCTATTTTAGTAAAACATATCCGGTCAAATTTTCTCTAACATTTGGTAAGTCTGCCTACCCCCGCCGGGGCGGGGTCCCCGCTGGGGAGACACAAAATACACTAGTAACACCCGCCGGGGCGGGGGTACCCAGTATCAGCTTCTGCAGTTCGCAAACGAACACAACAGAAAACCAAATTAGGCTTAAAAGCTCCTTTCTAACAACCATTCCAACTTACCAAAGTTGTAATAAGTTTACAGAAACATAAACTAATGTTCCTAACATGTTTCTAACCATATAAACAACATAAACATCAAAATTACAACCTCTAAATTCATTGTTTTTACTATTTCTTCACTTTTAGACATTATTAGCGAAATAATTTACTGTGAATTCATTTTACAACCAAAACAGTCCGTTTAAATCATATTTTTTTCGTTTCTTCATGTAATTTCACAATCAACAAATAATTTACAGTTTAACACATGAATTGAACATCAATTTTAATTCTAAAATAAGCCATATCATATATGTATACCACTGTAATTCAAGTTTTTCAAGACTAAACATATTTCTACAAATTGGATTACTCTACATCATGAATAAATGGTATAAAACATGTTATCAACACCCATTAACACATATAACACCATGTTTTCAACAATAATACTCAAAAATAATTTACTAAGAATTTTTTATGAAAAATCAAAAACACAAAGAACTAAGAACAAAAGGGTTAAATTACAACCTTAAATTTCTTGTTTGAGCAACACAAGTGATAGCAACCTCCTTTGATTTTCTCAAACTCACAAAAACTCTTCTTTCATTTCTTTCTCTCTTTTCTCTTTGTGTTTTCTCTTCTCTGTTCTTTCTCTCTTTTCTAACTTAACGTAAAAAAAACAGACGCACACATAATAATACGTATTAACATAAAATAAAAACTGACATATAATAATAACTTTACTTAATATATCAGTTATGTTTATTTTAAATTCAAAAGCCACTAAGTCTTGTTTGGTAAAATCCATTTAAAAATAAGGACTTAAAATCCTTAAGCCTTGTTTGGCAAAACTAAATTAAAACTTTTTTTAGCTTATTTTAATAACTCACTTATTATATAGTTTACTGTCACACTTTATTTAATTAAGTTTCCATATTCAAATTTAATTAAATTAAAGCTAATAACAACTTATTAAATCAAAATACCACATTATCAAATTGCCACAAAATTATAATTTTATTTAATAACTAACTACATCACTTGAAGTAATAAATTAAATTAAAACCATATTATAACAATTCATTTAATCCTTATCAACTCTCTAATTTAATTATTAAATTAAATTAGAATATTAATTCATCACTCTTTTAATTTTAATTAACTTCAAAATACCAAATTACCAATTATCAACTTAATTAACATATTACACTTTATCAATTTAATTTTCCACAACTCATGAATTATTTATTTAACTAATAAATAATCAAATTAAATAAATATTTATTTAACAATAAACACATCAACTAAAATATTTATTTAATTCAATAAGTATTTGAAATTACACATAAAATTCTAGATTGTTACATCAAATCTCAAAACTTAAATAATGAAAGTTGTAGGTCTACTCCTTATCTGTCTGGATCATCTTGAATCACCTTAATCGGAGTTCGTATGAAAATTTTGTGTCCAATTTACTAAAGGACGTCCAGACTGTCCAGCCTACTGTTGGTCCAGTGCGGGGCGCACCAATTTTATGTTATTGGTGACGCGAAGTGCTCCCACCCTATAGAATCTATATTATGCTTTGATAAATTTTTAACTTTGCACAGTTTCAACGAGCTTACTTCGAAACGTTATAACTAGCTTGCCCGATATCGGAATGAACTCGTTCTTTCATCTATTTATTTCCTTGTAACATCCTCTACACATTCCCCTAGATGAAATAATTTTTAATTTTCTTCAATTCGTCGGAAAATTGGCCCGAAAGTAGCTCGGAAGCCATTTTTAGCCGAAAGACGTTTCAACGTTAAATTTTCTAAACTTCATAACTTGCTCATCTGAAGTCGGATTGAGCTCGTTCTTGAGCCTACGGCTCACGTTTTCCACTAAATACAAAACCCCCGAAAAGAATAAATTTTTCGAAAGAATTAACTACCCATAACTTGGCAAAAAAGGGTACCACGCTAGGATTTTTCACGAATGACACCTTTTACGAAAAATTTTGCCATAACTTCGTTATAGCATATTTTTCCTCCGTTCCACTTGGAAAATATCCATAAATTACTTATCTAAAAAAACCTTCTTTTCGAATTTCACAAAAAATAAACATTAAAAGTCCAATTTAAAGTCCTCAACTATGTTTTCCATCTTTTACGCTTAGGCTTACAATTTTAACATTCGTTATCATTTTTCATGCATACTAACAAGTGATTTAGCATATCTAAACCACAAGTTGCCTTATCACTCCAAGTTCCTTCAATGATCTCTCATTAAATAACACAACCACCAACAAGGCACTTCATATCATATTACAAAGCTTTTTAAAGAAATATGATGAAGAAGATAGGTTTTTAGAGTTTCTTACCTTTGATATTCTTCATCTACTTCTTAGTCAAGACTTGAATGATGATCAAAGTTAGCTATCCTCCTTCTCCTTTATCAAGTTAGATCTTCTCTCTCCTTCTCAATGAACTCTCAAGTTCTTACTTTCTCTTTTAATCTCTCAAGCTATTTCTCTCTCTCTCCATCTCGCTCTTGAAAAATGAAGATGAAGAAATGAAATGGCTAAGTGTTGGATGTTTTAGGTTAATTAAATCCCCCACCAACTAACCTAACCATGCTTCTAAGGTATAACCACCCATGATCAACTAACTTAAGCTAGATAAAATTATACCATTAAGGCCATGTTTGGTTAAAATAAAATAAAGAAAAGGAACCAATATTAAATGGTTTACTTCTTTTTGACCTAAACTTACTAAAAATAAAAAGTTTTCATCCAACTTAATCTCCTCTCCTCACCCATCCGCCCACTTCCTCTTCTCTCTCTTTTCTTCATTTAATTAACTTCATGTCAATTACCTAGCAAATGACACTTGACCTACCATCTAGCTTATTACTCACCTTTTTATCCTTCTCATCCTCCCTTATTCAATGTGCTAAATTGCCTTCCAATGATACTTGCCCCACCTTAGCTTTGGCTCACAATTTGGCTCACCATTTGGCTCTAAGGTTGGCTCACACTTTGGCTTAAGTCTTTAAGCCACTACTTCAAGGCTTGAGCCTCCCTAACCCTAAGTTTGAGCCTTGGCTCAACCCTAAGCTAAGTCATCTTAAACCCTAGTCAAGCCCCTTTCATTTCCTAACCAAGCCATTCAAACCCTAGGCTTGGCTAGACCAAAATTAATGTAATTTCTCATTTTCTTTTTAGTAATTAACTTTCATAATTCATATAGTTAGCAAAAAGTCCATTTTGCCCCTTTTTGTATAATTGATTAGGGTTTACTTCCCGGACTAAATTGGTTACCCAATTTCTTTCTAGTTAGATTTCCTAAATTTTTAGATTACGTTTTCGTAACACGCTCGGTTAGTCGAAAAAACGACTTTTGATTTTCGAAAATCTAATTTCGCCACTGTTCCCCCTTAATCGGATAAACGCTATGTCGCCCCTTCAAAAATTTGAAAAAAATGAAGTTACCTTTTTAGCGTGAATAGTGATTTACGTCTTTTCTGATAAAAATATTTTTATTGGAGATTCTGTCTCCATTTTCCAAATAAACGTTATGCCGTAATTTGAAAAGTTCAAAAAATAAAAAAGTATTTTTTTTGCGTTTTATGAATAGTGATTTTGCATTTTTTTTCTCAAAAAATTTATTCTCCCAAAAATTCTAAACACTCATATTTAGTCTCGTAACATGTAAACTAAGTCATTAATTGACCTAAAAATCATAATACATAATTTATTCCATCAAAATATTTATTTTATTTAATAAATATTAAAAATCTTATTACAAAGATATTCTGCGATCTCGACCGTTACACATGCCCTACGTCGATCTCGTATATACTCCGAAGAAGCCACCCGTTGATGCCTTTTAGACTCGTCCGTCGTTCTTCACTATCTGGAGATCGTGACATACGTCTACTCCTACTTCTAGAAAAATCTCCCAACCGATGGGATTTGGATCAGCTTTGTGGTGTGGATTCCCGATGTCGATGCCGATGCAAATTCAGGGAGATCTCTTCTTCCCCCTCCAACTCAGTCAACTAAACATCTAATTCCTTTTGTTGAAGGCGTAAAGCCTCCATAGCATCCCTGGTATGTTGGATCTTCCGCATCCAAATCAAGTCATGTTTATCCTGTCCATTCCGCTCCTGATCCTGATCCTGGTGTGTGCGTATTCAAGACTGATTGTCTGCGTCGCGGCTGTGGGAATTGGGAGTCTTTTGACTTATTGAGAACAGTTGTCATCGAACATGGGCCTGTGTCGGATCCACAACGAGATTGTTGGGCCAAGCCTATCCTTAATTGATCATCTGACTTGCATTGTCGGGTTGCCGAAGATCTCTTCTGATTAGAAGTTATCTTCCCTTTACTCGCCATTTCTCCAACAGAATAAGTAGGTGATTGAAAAATATCACTAAAACAACCCTCCTTCTAGCGCCAATGTTAACGCCAAGATCCATCTGCTCGCCTAATCACCAAATAGCGAGCCAAATCCTTCACAGAAAATGGACAATCACACAGAGAAGCCTTACGGCTAAGGCCATCGGGGGATAGCTCTAGTGTGAGAGTAAGTACAAGTTGGAAAACGATAACAATGGAGGTGCGTTAATACTTTAGTGCGCCAAATAGACAAAGAGTTATTTGTAACTTAGGGTATAGTTATGTATTTATAGTTTACTCTCACCGCCTTATATTGTTTCTTTCCCTGAATAGAAATATGACTCCTTATTACATCAGTTACCATACTTAGATGGGATTTAATCTCCTTAAAATGGGAAGTTAAAGTCAACTCAGACTATCCAACCTCGTACTGTCAAATCTTCCCTTAAATATAATCTCACATGGTGTAGGTCCCAACAAACTATTTGGGCCCACGAAATCATGTCCCAGTAGTTATAAATAAAATTTTCTATTTTTAGTAGTTTTAGGTTTTGATTCGTTGCAATTCACTGCTACGCGTATTCGGTGAACACCTTTCTAACGATATTACCGATAAGGAGCATCATCACCGGAGCTTTTGGCTTTTGATGTTTGGATTTTCGAATTATTATTGAATGAATATAATAACTATTTGATTTTGTATTTATTAATTTGTTGTTTTACTTTTTTGACTTTTCATCTTATTTATTTATATGAACATTTTCCATGTGACAAATATCCACCTCAATATTTGTTGCTTAAAATTTGATTTTAAAAGTCATATAGGATAAAATAGACGATCAACACAAGTCAACTGACGTCTATTAAAAAAAAGTTAAAATATTTTATCTCTCTTAACTTTGATGTTTAACTGAAAAATTTTGAACTTGGTTGTTTAAAACAGAAGTGCAAGTTTGTTGGTTTTTAGCGTCATTTACCCTAAGCGATTTTTTTTGCGGTTTTTTATTTAAGTAACCGCATCAAAGCAATTTCATGTGCAGATTTTATATGAAATTACACCAAATCGCATCATGCTCATCCTTAATGTATCAGTCAGCTGACTTAAATATTTGTTGCATAACTTGTAGAGCCAGGCTGGGAGCGCGCTAGGCTGTTGCCTGCATTTAATTATTTTTTTAGGGCTGGGCCGCTGCAGAAAGGAGGCAGTTTAGGCATGCACATTCAGATCAGGCCAAGGGAGTTGGTCTTGTAACTTAGGTTTGTAGGTCAGACCAAGGTAGACCACCCAGGTTTTTTGGCAAGTTAGACCAGGTCGAACATTGAGCTAAAATATGTGGCCTTTCAAGCACCTTTAGGTTGAGTTTTGACCAAATAAGGCTTTTTTAAACATGACTCAAACGTATCCGGGCCAAGGTCTAAGCCCCATATATTTTGGGCATCCCTAAATTGTAGCATAACATATATAGTAATAAATAAATAAATACTATGAATTTAATTTTCATATTATTTTAGGGCAAAGGGTCAAAAAAGCCCCTGATATTTACTCTGATGTCCCACTTGCACCCTAAACTAGTTTTTTTTTTAAAGTACCCTTAACGTCACATTTTTTGGGTCGCCCCGTGCCCCTGCCGTTAACAGAAGACAAACGGGGTTAAAATGTAATTACATGGCAGGCTTAAATATAAAATATATTCTAAATAAAATAATATATATCATTTAATCAAAACAAAAAATACTAAAATTCAAAATAAAAAAAAAGCATAACATATTTACATCATTTAATCAAAATAATAAAATTCAAATTATTTTGTTAACTAATCAAAACAACTAATTAAATAAAATAAGTTGTATAACATATTTACATCATTTAATCAAAATACTAAAATTCAAAACATAACATATTTACATCAAATACTAATTTAAAAAAATACTAAAATTCTAAAAAAATCAAATTAAAAAAATACTAAAATTCAAATTATTTTGTTAATTAACCAAAACAACAAAAAAACAAATTACATCGTTAAAATACTAAAATCATAATACTAAATACTAATTGATATAAAAATTTTAAATTACTAAAATCATAATACTAAATAATATTTTTAAAATTCAAAACTGGAGTATTATGATTATTTTAGTAATTTTTAAAATCATATCAATTTAAAAATATTATGAAGTAATTTGAATTTTTGAACACATTTTTTTAAAAATATTATTACATCATCAAATTATAACATATACTGTTATGTATAGATTATTACATCATCAAATTATTAATATTATTTATAACATATACTGTTATGTATAGATTATTACATCATCAATTTTTTATATAGTTTAAAAATATTATTTAGTATTATGATTTTAGTAATTTAAAATTTTTATATCAATTAGTATTTAGTATTATGATTTTAGTATTTTAATGATGTAATTTGAATTTTTGTTGTTTTGATTAATTAACAAAATAATTTAAAATTTAGTATTTTTTAATTTGATTTTTTAGTATTTTAGTATTTTTTTTAATTAGTATTTTAGTATTTTTTTTTAATTAGTATTTGATGTAAATATGTTATGTTTTAAATTTTAGTATTTTGATTAAATGATGTAAATATGTTATACAACTTATTTTATTTAATTAGTTATTTTGATTAGTTAACAAAATAATTTGAATTTTATTATTTTGATTAAATGATGTAAACATGTTATGCTTTTTTTATTTTTTATTTTAGTATTTTTTTGTTTTGATTAAATGATATATATTATTTTATTTAGAATATATTTTTTATTTAAGCCTGCCACGTCATTACATTCTAACCCTGTTTGTCTTCTATTAACGATAGGGGCATGAGCGACCCAAAAAATATAACGTTAAGGGTACTTTTGAAAAAAAAAATTAGTTTAGGATGCAAGTGAGACATCGAGATAAACATCAAGAGCTTTTTTGACCCTTTGCCCTATTATTTTACACATGAGCAATCACGCCACAAAAAATTAATGAAATATCATATTACACAAAATACGTTTTTTTAAATCTGTGTGATATGATGCTAACCCCTTGTGTGTGTGTGTGTGTGTGTGTGTATATATATATATAGAAATGATCCACAGAATACGTTAGCTAGAGGGACTGTTTCAACTAACGCTCATTCAGCCGTCCAAAATTAGTGTGAATGGCTGAGATGAGGGCTCAACCGCTACTCCCTCTAGCGGTCATCCAAATTTTTTTTATTGGCCGCTACTCCCTCTAGCGGCCAGTCAAAACGACCATGTTTTGACTGACCGCTAGAGGGAGTAGCGGCCAACAAAAAAAATTAGCTTAATTATATTATCCTAATTATCCTCATACATATAAAATAAAATAATAAAAATTATAAGTATAATGAGTAATTATCCTTATACTTATTAATAAAATAAGTATGTATAAGGATAATTAATAATTATCGTCTTAATTATAAATAGGAAATAATTATTGAATTTATATTATACTAGTTGATAGCCCGTGCAATGCACGTGTTAGTTTTTTTTTCGATTGTATAATTTTCTAAAATTGGAATGAGAAAGATTTTTCATAATAATAATATTTTTTTTCCATATAAACTTTTCGATTCTTTTTTGCATAACATAGCAATTACATGTATAAATATGTTGCTATTGCTATTTTATTACTTCCACTTTTATTGTGATAACCCATTTTATTTAAGGTTATTCAGTTGTTGCTCAATTTTTTGAATCTTCTCTTTCATGGCTTCGATCTTTGTTTGTAATGTAACAATAGATTCTTCGATCCTTGTATTCTTGGCATATCCATAACGACCATTGTCACTACTGTTATCATCGCTTATTTAGATAATTTGTCGTTTGTTCTGCCCTTTGTTTTTTGTTGGTATAGATCTGCAAATAAATCAAAACACATAAAATTTTAAAAATAACATGCAAAATAGGAATAATATATTGGTTTAAAAAAATCAGACTAATGACTTTACATGGTATCCATTGTTTAGTATTTCGTATGAAATTGTTTGTATATTGGGTTTTTTGTTTATGTGATAGTGGTATTTATAGGTGTTTTATATTTAATGAGTATTTTTTTTTGTCATCAATGTTTATCCGTTATACTCCTATGTTATAAAATTTTAGTTTTAATTTGGTGACTTTTGGAGTCTGTGTTAATTTTAGTTTTAATTTGGTGACTTTTGGAGTCTGTGTTAATTGTAGTTTTAATTTGGTGACTTTTGGAGTCTGTGTTACAACCAACTGACCGCACCAATTTTTATAGTTTTAATATTTTATATTTTTGTTGTTGGTGACTTTTGGAGTCTATGTGTTATTTTTTTTTTATTTGAGGCACCGCTTGACATTCTTTCATTATTATTCATTGAATGTAGATAGATTTCAAGTCCGTTTATTTTTCTTTCTTTCTATTTTTCTGTCTTTCCATTTTCTATTTTCTATTTTTTCTAATTGATTTGAAATTGATTGTCAAATTGATTTCAATTGATTGAGTTAAGGGGTTGATTTGAAATTGATTGTCAAATTAATTTCAATTGATTGAGTTAAGGGGATGGTTTGAAATTGATTGTCAAATTGATTTCAATTGATTGAGTTAAGGGGTTGATTTGAAATTGATTGTTGATTTGAAATTGATTGTCAAATTGATTTCAATTGATTGAGTTAAGGGGTTGATTTGAAATTGATTGTCAAATTGATTTCGATTGAGTTAAGGGGTCAACACCCAGTAAATACCAATTCTCACCCATGGTTATTATTTCCTACAAAAAGATGAAACCAAAAATTACAGAAGACATTATTCACCAACAACATATTTGACAGTACCTAGTAATTACATATGGAATCAGTAAGTGAAAAGGGGTGCTAAAGACAAACAAAATGGAAATTTGAATAGGTTGGAATGTATAAAATGATACTTGAAAACTTTAGATAAGTGATCCCATAAAGCTCTCCCGGATATTTCTGGATATTTTCTCAGAAAATGTAGGGAGTGCAGAGTAATCAAGATTGTCCAAATCAATAAACAAAATTTAAAAAAAATAATTAGGAGGGGAGCAGATCAAGAGCATAAACACTTGAGCAAAATTACCTTTAGCTTGATTATTTCTGCATCTTTTAAGCATTTTCCTTCCTCTACAAATTCAAAATTCATCCACTTGGGCGTCAAAAAATATACAAATCAAATACTTTGCAAATTGTCTGGAAAAAATCAAATTGGGAGTCTTATTTTCGATTAAAAGGTGTACAATTTACACAAATAAGGTACTTCGACTAATTCTTAACACCTTAATAGCAAAAACAACTTTGCAGGTAAAATTGTTATAAGAATCCACAACTTTGCAGGTGAATTTGTTAGGCAATAACAACTTAAAAACGCATTGAACAAAAAATAATTTCAAAGGCACTTTATTTGTTCAAGTAGTTTAAACACTTCAGATCAAGTAAAATACTCATATAATTTATTAGAATTATGAAAGTTTAGAATATATTTTTCCATGACATATAAATTTTAGAATATTAAAACCTTTTCTATACAAAAAATTACTACTTCCTCAACCCCAAATGGGAAAAAGGGTTTTAAATTTGAACTATTGGCATGAAAAAACCCAACAATAATTATAAAAAGAATCACAGCAACACTGAATATTGAACTTAACCAATTTAAAAATGATGCTCTTTTCGTGCCACTCATTGCCATAGTGTTGGCAATTGCTAAAACTAAAACAGCAGTCGGGTCTAAAAGATTAAATCCTTCTGGCAAAGAACTTAATTTAATTCGAAGAAAATTAGAATTTGGTTTAATCATGGTGGCAAAATAGGAAGACCAAGAGCGGCCGAGACCGGTGGCACCGACAATGGCTTCCAAGAGAATGTTAGTTGCAGCGATGAAGGCCACAAAATCCCTCAGCTCGATGCGGAGGAAAGAGAATGAACCGCCAGCGACGGGGATTTCGACAGAGAATTCACTGTAGCAAAAAACGGAGAGGAGGACGGAGAGGCCGGAGGAGGCATACGATACGACGATGGAGGGACCAGCGTGGAGGTGGGCTTTTTGGTCGGTGATTGAGAAGATTCCGGAGCCAATGACCTAAGCCGAATGCGAGCCAGATGAGGTCCTGTATATACATGCTGTTATATAATTAATTGCTATTTGGAAGAGGCAGTTTTGAAGATGAAAGAAAAAGAAGAACCATTGGATTGGAAGAGACAACTGAATTAATGTGAATTAATGGATTGCAGTTTTGAAGATGAAAGAAAAAGAAAAACTATTGAATTGGAAGATACAACTGAATTAATGGATTTCTGTTATGTATTAAAGGATTGAAGGATTGCCTGTTGAAAATCAAATTGGAAGACAAATTGATTTGAAATTGATTTCTGTGATGTATTTATATATAAGGATTGATTCCTACTCAAATATATAAATGCAATCACTATTTTCTATTTATAATTAAAAATCATAAGACGATAATCAGTAATTATTCTTATACATACTTATTTTGTTAATAAGTACAAGGATAAGTATAAAGATAATTACTGATTATCTTTATAATTATCTTTATAATTTTTTTTTATTTTTATTGATAAATAAGTAATATGTATAAGGATAATCTGTTAATAAGTATAAGGATAAGTATAAAAATAATTACGGATTATCTTTATAATTATCCTTATAATTTTTTATTATTTTATTTTACTGATTAATATGAGGATAATCAAGATAATGTAATTAAGCCAATTTTTTTTTTTTTGCCGCTAGAGGGAGTAGCGGCTGGGCCCTCATATCAGTCATTCACTCTAATTTTGGACGGCTGGATGAGCATTAATTGAAACAGTCCCTCTAGCTAACGTATTTTGTGGATCATTTCCCATATATATATATATATATATATATATATATATATATATATATATATATATTGTCAAATTTATTCAGATACATGAGATAAAATTAGATATAAATGATAAGATGACAAAACTAATAAAATACTCACGGTAATTGACATGTTTTACTAATTACATCATTAAAATTTTAATTTTTCAAATTATCCCACTAAATTAATTTTTATTTTGAAATTGGGTCATTCCGTTAAAAAAAATAAACGAACGTTAATTTTTTATCTGCAAAACTAATGAATTACCCACTGTAGTTGACACATTTTACTGATTACACAATTGAAATTTTAATTTTTTAAATTACCCCTTTAAACTAATTAAAAATAATTATTTTAAATATTTTTACAAATAATTATTATTTTAAGTAAAAAACATTAGAAACTTATTTTTTCATAAAATGAGTAAAGTTTCATAAAATATAGATTCAAAAAAATTAAAGTGATTTTAAATTAAATTAATGTCTACTTAATTTTTTTAACAGAATGACCCATTCTTAATATTAGAAATTAAAATAAAAAAACAGTAAAAGATAAATAAAAAACTGATTCAATTTTTTCAAAAAAGAAATTAATAATTTTTATAAATAAATATTATTTTCAAGAAAAAAAATTGGAATTTTTTTCATATTTTAAAAAAATTATTAAAATTTTATAAAATATAGATTCAAAATAATAAACTTTATTTTCAAAATAAAAAATAGATTTTTTTTAAATCAGTAAGGTTTCATAAAATTTTAATTTTTTTTAAATCAATATTTTATGGAACTTTACTCATTTTATGGAAAAAATTAAAGTGTCTAATATTTTTTTTACTGAAAATAATAATTCTTTTTAAAAATATTTAAAATAATTATTTTATAATTAGTTTAATGGGGTAATTTGAAAAATTAAAAGTTCAATAGTGTAATTAGAAAAAGTGCTAACTACAGTGGGTAATTCATTAGTTTTGTAGACAAAAAATTTAAAGTCCGTTTATTTTTTTTAAAACAAAATAACTCAATTTCAAAATAATAATTAAATTAATAAAATAATTTAAAAAATTAAAAATTTAATCATGTAATCAGTTAAAAGTGGTTTTGCCAAGATTAAATATAGTAGGTGATTTATTAAACTGAATTTTATCTCTCCTTTTCAAAGCCAAATCTCAAATATTAGTAAAATTTTCCTTTTCCTTTTCCTTTTCCTTTTCCACTCCTATTCTTCTTCCTTCCTCTTCTCTGCTATTAACCACACCCACCAACGGTTTTCTGCCTCTGGATCTCTCAGCTTGTCAATTCAGATGAGGTAATTCTCTCTTTCTCTATTTGTATGCCGAGGAAATAATTAACCCTTTTTCCATACATAAATGTATATATGTTTACTCCTTCAAAATCTGTTCTTAATTCGGTGATTAGATTTTTCCCTTTCTAGGGTTTCAATGAATTTCCCCATTGGGCTAGCTATTTTAACATAAGCCCTGAGTCTTTTAATTATATTTCCACTATTTAAATGTGAAGTTCTTTCAGAAAGGGGCTAGATTGTTTCAATATGGGGTTCAAACGGTTAATGAATTGCTTCAATGAGCCTGTGTAGAAAGAATAAAATTGGGGTTAAAATTTTTTGGAGTTTAGGATTTTGAATTATGTTTAACAAAATAATAAAACGAGGGCAGCGGAAGGGCTCAAAATTGGAAGTGATTGAGCCTCCTAATCCCAATCCTGATGCTGCACCAAATGTTACTGTGAACCATGCGTCGCGGTTGGCTGCTGCGCCGTCAGCGGCCACACATCCTGTAACTGTTCCTAATTCTGGCGTGGTTGAGGTTTTACCCATGTTGAGGGATGTCCCTGCGACGGATCGTCATGTTTTGTTTATCAAAAAGCTTCAAATTTGTTGCTTTAGTTTTGAATTTTCGGAGACTATGAAGAGTGCCCGCGAGAAGGAGATTAAGAGACAGACCCTTTTAGAGCTCATTGATTTAGTGCACTCGGGTTCGTGTAAGATGAATGAAATCATGCAGGAAGAGATGGTTAAGATGATATCAGTTAATCTTTTCCGGTGTTTGCCTCCGGCATCCCATGAAAATACGGGCACTGAGGGTGGAGATGGGGAAGAGGGTGACATTTATTTGGAGCCATCTTGGCCTCACTTGCAGATTGTGTACGAGTTACTTTTGAGGTATGTGGTGTCATCTGATACGGATACTAAGGTTGCAAAGAGATATGTGGATCATTCATTTGTGTTGAAGTTACTTGATTTGTTTGATTCAGAGGACCCAAGAGAACGAGAGTATTTGAAGTCTATCCTTCACCGTGTATATGGAAAATTCATGGTTCATCGCCCCTGTATAAGAAAGGCAATAAATAATATTTTTTATCGGTTTATATTTGAAACAGAGAGGCATAGTGGGATCAGTGAGTTGTTGGAGATTCTTGGAAGTATAATAAATGGGTTTGCAGTGCCAATGAAAGAGGAGCATAAGTTGTTCCTTGTTCGAGCTCTTATTCCGCTCCACAAGCCTAAATGTATTTCTTCATATCATCAACAATTGTCTTACTGCATCACCCAGTTTGTTGAGAAAGATTTCAAGTTGTCAGATACAGTTATTAGAGGGTTATTAAGATACTGGCCAGTCACTAACTGTGGGAAAGAGGTTCTCTTTCTTGGAGAACTAGAAGAAATTTTGGAGGCAACACAACCTGCTGAATTTCGACGCTGTATGGTTCCTCTTTTCAGACAGATTGCACGCTGCCTCAATAGCTCGCATTTCCAGGTTTGAGACTGTTCAGTGCTGTTATGATATATTTCTTCTAGCTGGGCATCCCTTATATTAGATTCTTGTCTCTTTCAGGCATTTAATTCTTTATAGGTTCTTCTTTCACATTTTCAAGAATTTTTAGTGGGATGCTAATATTTGTGGCTGATAGACCGTCATGTTTCGTTTGTTTACTGAAAG
The DNA here is from genome assembly GCA_020205505.1 of Panax japonicus. NCBI lineage: Eukaryota > Viridiplantae > Streptophyta > Magnoliopsida > Apiales > Araliaceae > Panax > Panax japonicus. The sequence goes on from CM035107.1 coordinate 67,642,282, forward strand.
AATGAGATCGGTAGTAAAATCAAATGAATTGATATCAATTTTGAATTTGTAAATATCATAATGGAAATTAAAGTTAAAATTGTTAAAGTCCGTGAAAAGCTAGGTTTAGCGTTCAAGGGCTGCGCACCAACTTGTCCATCATAACATACATATATACATATATATGTATACGGATCTTAAGCTCCCCCTTTATCCAACTCACCCGAGCTCACCCCCCCTTTAGCGACGGACCCGGTGATGGTTCGGTCATACAACCGTCGTCTATACTTTTAGCGACGCTATATGTTGTCCGTCGCTAAAAGTATAGACGACGGTTGTATGATCGAACCGTCGTCGGGTCCGTCGCTAAAGGGTGGTGAGCTCGGGTGAGTTGGATAAGGGATGAGCTTAAGATCCGGAGTCTATATATATATATATATACTCCTATTACATAATAATTTGCACCGGTTATATATAATTCTCTTTCATTTCTGAGCTGAATGGGAAAGAGTGAAGGGTGGGCAGTGATTTTAAGCTCCCACAGGGGCAGCAGTTGAATTGATTTTTTATAACCCAACAGGGTTGGGGGCAGGGTAAGAAAAACCCGCTACTATGTTGTATGGGCTCTCTGTTATTCTCTCAATGATTGATGGATTCTATGTATCATTTCATTTTACATTGATGATGTGGTTTGTGCAAGTATTATTGATTTTTTCCTCTAAGTCCCTTAACCCTATATATCTATTGTCAGTTTCTCAATGGAAATTCATTAATTGTAGTCTGATTTTGCTATAAGTTTATGGTGATATTTGAGAATTTAGCTACCATAACCCTATTTATGAGGTTGTATTGTTTCTGCTTTGAGGGAGATCAAGGAGTCCTCCAAAGAAATACAAGTGGAAAAATAAATAAAAACTAATGAAGCACTGCTCGCAAATCTCTTGATGCGTCTTAATATTACGTGCTGGAATCTTCTTCTTTTCTTTAATCCCACCCCCAAAAAACTGAAGAGGAAGAAGTTTCTCTTCTTTTGTTTACACTTCTCTCTTCAATGAGATCTCTGCCTTTAGTTGTGCTGCTCTGATGAAGGGTTTATCCACAATTCAAAATTTAATCTTATTTGAAATCATTTGGTACGATGGTACTTGAAGAGTCTGGACTTCTAATGGGTTTAGTATTCTCTTTCTTTATAAACTTATACTGCTGGCATAATCTTTTCCATGGTTTTCCCAGTTAAAATACTACATTCATTCCGTAGCATAGCCATGGAACTTTGAATATATCTTTTCATTTGCCCAAGACCAGGGGATAAAATGATAAGGGCTTAAGACTAGTTTCTGGAGGACTTCTAGTCCTTTTTAGTTTGATTCTCTTTTCATACTCATATAATTTCTTCTTTTATCTTTAAAAAGAATAGCTCACTGTTATTTATGTGAGGTTGATAGTTCACTTGGTATTGTTATGGCTGTAATCAAGTGATTTTTAAGAAAAAAAGAATGAAGTTTTAAAGAGTCTTGCACTGTTTGTATCATGTGCAATATATGTGTTGTAAGAACCACTCATTGTGTGAAATGTGCAGGTACCCTAGTAACAGGTTACAGAATTCTATCTATTAGTAAAATTTATAGTATTGTATTTGCATGTTCTTTAGGTCTGAAAAATAAAGGTAGCTTTTCCCCAGCCCTTAACTCCCTTTCTGAAAAGTACGTCACAATAATTTCTAGCTTAACAAGTGATCCTTTCTTTTCTTTTTTTTGCATTTTTGCCCACTTTGATCCTATAGTTTAGGAACAAGACCATATGATTTGGTTTTAATTTTTGATGTTGATATCAATCTATTAATCACATGCCATGAAGCGTTCTAGTCTAAGTTGTCCGATAATGTTAATTTTCTTTATGTATACATAAATCTCTCTCTCCTATGGTTGTATGTAGATACAGAGTGGAAAGCCCGTATCTTCTGTTACCGTTATTAAACCCTTCAACTGTAACGGGACATGTTACTTTTCTTGCAGTTTGTGGTCATTTCTGTTAATTGTCTTTTTTCTTTTTTTTCTTCTTTTTTTTTATTGGATATTTGCATGCTATTAGTCCCGAGTCCTGATAAATATGGAATGGGCAGCTTTCCCCCAGCCCTAACCTCCCTTCTTGCCAAGGAAAACACAATAATTTTCAGCTTAACAAGTGATCCTTTCACTCTTGTTTTGCATTTGCCCACTTTGATCTCAAGCCTATAGTTTAGGAGAGGGGACCTATGATTTGGTCTTAGTTTAATGATATTGATACCAATACATTAATCATATGCTGTGTTACTCGGACGCGGATGGAGTGTCCGGTTGGACACGGTATCCGACACGGGTACTTCTCAATTTTGCCAATTTTTTACACTAAAGTGAAGTATCCAAGTGAAGTATCCAATTTTTGGACACGGTGTTGGACACGGATACTTCAGGGCAAAGTGAAGAGTCCGAGTAACACAGATTATATGTCATGATGCTTTCTAGTCTAAGTTGTCCTATAAGGTTAATTTGCCTTGTGTATCTTATAAATCTCTATCCTATGGTGGTTGTATGTAGATTAGAGAGTGTAATGCCCATATCTTCGGTGACCTTTATTAGCCCTTTCATCTGTAATGGGACACATTACTTTTCTTGAAGTTTCGGGCAAATTTAGCCATAAGATGTTTCTATTACTTAAACTTGTCTTCTTTTCTTTCTTTTTTTTTATTCGTTTTTTCTTTTTGATACTTTGGGACAAGAGAATTCTTTTATTGACATTATCAGTGATACTCCTTGTAGCATGTTTTGTTTGAATTAATTCATCATCCTGGATTTGAGGTTAAGTTTCTATGGCCCCAGTATGATAGTAATAAATAGTTGTGTTTTTATAAACAAAAAGATGTCTTCCAAAAGAAAGCTATTGGAAAATGCAGGTGTCCCCGATGAATTGATCTTAGCATGTCCTAAGAGAGTTTGACCTCTTGTTTGTGTTTTGTTGGTTTAGTGAGAGATTTGTAATTCAATAATCCTCAGTATAAACTATAGCCTCTGACGAGGGTTGATCAGTAAGTGGTCAGCTATGGTATGAGAAGGTCCATCAGTTAGGGTAGGTATGTGTTTCTCTGAGTTAAAGTAATATTCTAATGGAAGCATAGACAGGCTACTTGTTTTACTTCATCATGGTTGCATACACACCATTTTCAATTCTGTAACATTCTCTCGTTAAAGTTTGGAAGATTTTCTGGAATTCCTATTCAGCCTTGAAGGACTAGGTATAAATTTCGGATGCATGATGGGGGAATTTCATGGCTACTATGATGGCTTCTGTATTCACAATGAACTTATCATTGGAGTCTTTTGTGGAGCTAATAATAGAATGTCTTCCTTTCATAGTAATAATAGAATGTCATTCCTTTACTGTTGGTGTTATTTACATTTTCTGTACATTGAGTTTGAATTTGTAAATGTGTAGGTTGCTGAAAGAGCACTGTTCTGGTGGAACAATGAGCAAATTGTGAGTTTGATTGCCGAGAACCGACATGTTATTTTGCCAATTATCTTTGAAGCGCTAGAGAAGAATGTGCAAAGTCATTGGAACCAGGCAATCAACGGACTGACTGCCAATGTTAAAAGAATGTTCCATGAGATGGACGCTGAGCTATTTGAAGAATGCCGGGGGGCATATGCCAAAAGAGAATCCAGAGCCGTTGAATTGGAGCAGCAGCGTGAGTTAACATGGAAGAGACTGGAAAAAGTAGCCGCACAGGCTGGGGGAGAGGATATGGTTATGGTTAACTGATTAATTAGTTGAGTCAGGTGCTACCCTTTGATCCGTCTTGCTTTGAGGTTATCAAAGTAGACATTTAAATGTCATTCCTTTACTGTGTTGTGGGGGGCGAAAATGAAGACGACTATGAAGACATGGGCCTTTTTTTATTTTTTGCTTCCTCTTGCTGATTTTTATTTTTTCCTTCGTTTTATGGAGATAGGTTGTATTTTTATTTTATTTTATTTTGATGTGATAACAATAATAGAGATAAGAGTGTGATGGTATGTGTGATAATGTTTACGGTGGTAAAAAATCTTTATTTTTTTAGTTTGCAAGTCTTTCTAGTAACAAATTTGAGTGCCATTTTTTGAATAGAGATAACTTTAATTGCCAGTTGAATGATGGAAATTCTGGATTTGATAGGGTGTTGTCATCTTTTGGGGTAGTATATAGAATTTAATATTACTTCAATTTCAAAATATAAAATTATTATTGAATTTTGAAATTAACTTGTGATATTTTTGAACTCAAACTTAATATATATTTGGTTATTTCTGGGCAATAAGTTTTTAAGTGTGTTTAGATCTCTAAAATCACCAAACCTCCACAAATTAGTTGTTGGTTAAAATCTAATTAAGCACAACACGCAATTATACGTGGTCAACAAGTAATAAAGTGATGAGTAGATTATCGTTCCCATAGAGAAAATAATTGAAATTTATTCTAACAATTACCAGTTTTATATTATCTCAATTTTATTATACAAATAATCAAGTTTGTGAAAGTTATGAAAAACTACTGATTAAAAAAAACTAACTAAATACCACACGATTTTATCAAGAATTGGATATTTAAGCTTACAAGTTCACTTGATGTTTCACTTGGATCGACACACTTCCTATTAACTCAAATTAACTTTTCTTGAATGTTAATTAATCAAGAACAGAAAGTACATATAACCTCTATCAATGCATTATATCCATATCAACTTAAATCCATAATTGGTAGAATTAAGATGAACACTCTAATTAACAAATTCACTATATCTCCACGTGAATTACAATTAAAGAAGGTTTAAGCACAAGTTCTTATTTGATTACATGGGATGCGTATGTATATCTCTGTCCTAAGCACAAATTATGAATCTCAACAACATGCAAAAATCACAATCACATGATACTTTGATTAGATCCAAACCTGTATTCTGTTTCTCGATTGCATACAGATTATCACGTAATTGTTGATCAAACAATTAACTAATTAAGCACAAACCATAATAAACAACCATATAAATAGTTTCAATGAATTAATATGGAAGTATGTCAACATTCGTTACACAAAAGATCCATTGAAGACTTAAATAAGAAAATTAGTTCAACATGATTGAATAAGAAACTAAAATCTACAAATAGAATAGCATTCTGAATACAAGATTAAAGATGAAGAGAAAAGATAAAAACTGTGAAGTAATTTGCTGCTCCTCTCCACGTTCGTCTTAAATCTCTCGTGCTAGCCTACTTGCTTCAATTCTCCAATTCGTGATCAAACGCTAGGGTTCAGTTGATTGTGATAATGAATGAATATCCTTCTTTGCCCCTCTAGTTCTGCTTGTTTTTCAATCTTGGAAACTTTTAGCAACTATTGCGCACTCCCGCCCCGGCGGGTGTTTTTGCCTAAGGAAGGCCCGCCCCAGCGGGTGTTCAAAAGCTCTGATAGAAGGTGACCCCCTCCCCAGCGGGTGTTTTTGCTTGTAGAGGCCCGCCCCGGCGGGTGTTGTGGTAGTGAATATGCAGATTTTGTCCTCTTTTTCTTGATTTCGCTCTCCAGTCCAATTCATGCAACACAAACACAAAAAAACAAGTAAAATGATACTAAAACTACTCAAAGTATAATCAAGCCCAAACGGTACCCGATTCGTAGGTATAAAACACACTCATCAAATACTCCCAAACTTGAGACTTTACTTGTCCTCAAACAAAACACAAATGCATATGCAAACTACCTACATGCCTACGAATCTAGCTGTCAGACAGTACGAAATATAACAATAATGCCTCAGAGAAATCACAATAGATATGAATAATTAATTCAACCAAAACACGCCAGCAATCCATATCAATCCATAAATCAACATCTGTTATCACTAATGCAGTGTGTGTGTGCTCAACAACCATGGAAACTGAATGCAGTTCAAATATACCATATAATATGCTTCTTAGCGGGAAAAACATAGTTTTAACTTAAGAAAATTCGTAAACAGTCTGCCTAGAACTATGCAATTACCAAGATAGGAGTTAATACGGGATTCAATTCTACTTGTTTTTTTTTTACTTTTTTTTAGACAATTATTACAGGGGAATTTTACTCTTTTTCCCGTATTTCTACTTTACACATGACTGTGCAATGTCTAGCCCTCTTAGGCTTTTCAATGCTACCCATTTAGCGAGCTTTCGACCAACAACTCCCAAACCAGACGGCTTTAGGGTGATGGGTGTAAAGACATCCCCGAGGGCGTACTTACTCAAGTAATAATGGCCACATAACTAAACTAGTCACGATGTTTATTCATATTTTTCTTTTCTTTTTCTGACTTTTTTCTTTTTTTAGCATAATGATCTCATATCTCCCCCCTAACTTAGATCTTTGCATAATCCTAGCCTTCACCATTAGTTCACTTATGTTCTTTCATTAACACTTTAATTTCCCTCAAGAAGTCAATTATGTGAGTATTTTAACTAAGTTAGTTAGCATGGTCATTTTGGTATGCTATTTGGTTTCATCAGTTTCAAACATGCACAAATTTATTTCATGCTATGAAATTACATCTATGTCCTAGTTGTAGATACTGAACAATATCCATATAATCCCAATCTCATCATAGACCAAGTTAACTTCATAATCACTGACAAGCCAGAATCATACAATATGAACAAACTATATGCAACAAATATGATAAACTAAAATATTTTTGTGATTTTCAGTTTTTATATATATATATATCAAAAATGCAACCTATATGAAACGAAAACAAAAATGCAGCTACTATGCATGAACTAAAGATGCAACTACATAAACCACCCCCAAACTTGCAATATACAATGTCCTCATTGTAAAAGAATTTAAGAATTTAAGGATAGAGGACTTCTCTGAAGGGCTAGTCGTCAGGCTCAACCACCTCAACATCAGAATCAGAGGGTGGGTAAGCTGGCAGTGGCCGAGGAGCAGGAAAGTGGAACGACTCAGCATTAGGATTTACACGTGCAAACATCTTGGCCAATAACTGATTGAAACTATTTTGAGTGGAATACATGTGATCCTAACTCTTCGCTAGCCTCCGCAGTCATTTATCCTCTACTTTGTTGTGTGTATCTAGATGTTACCGAAAACTCCGAAATTAGGTGCTAAACATGAACTTTGTCTTGCGCGATGTGGTAGATGCATTAGCCTCATCATCCTCATGGACTTCATCAGCTTGAAAGTCCCCATCATCCTCAGAATCTGCAGCTTCATCCTCATCATCTTCAAAGGCTGAAGGAAATAGAAATCCAAGTCCTCTTTGTCAGGAATAAGCATGTGAATGTTATTCCTATTTATATATGATTTGATTATGATATATATATGAATGAATATGCAAGTATGCTTGCATTAAGAAAAGCTGTAAAATCCTTTGATAGATAATAGGAACATATGTACAAGGACTTAGAATGAATTGATCAAATGTGTTAGGTTGATCCTACATAAGCAAAAACAACTTTGTAAAGTCCTTAAAAAATGATGTACAAGGACTATAAATATAGAAAGATCAAGCTTGTTAGGTTGATCTTATGATGTAATAGATAGGCTTGTCTGATCGTCGAGCACTGCACCAGAAGTCGTAGTCTACCAGGAGAGTCAGGGAAAACTCGAGAGCTATCATGGCAGAATCATAGTCTGCAAGATAGTAGATCTCGAAGTTCGTAGATTGCCAGGAGAGATGAGGAAGGATTGTAGTGTGTTGAGTAGTACTTCCTTGGAGCCGTAGTCTGCTGAGGAAGTCATGTTTAGAATCGTAGAGATAACCTGTCTACGAGCCGACCGAGCATCTGCCGAAGCCAAGTCAAGAATCGTAGACTACACTCGAATTCGTAGAGTCTACTGATCATATCAGAGGCAGAGATCGTAGTTGAGAAAAATTAGATGAAGATAACGAGCATAAAGACAAAAAGTGTAGAGTGTCAAGATATGATCTCAGAGTCGTAGTGTCTGCACAGCCGAAGCTGAACCCTATAGTGCAGAACTAAGGCCTCAACAGATGTGCCCACAAAGACAAAATCGTAGAGCAAACACGATTCTCAACAAATGAGCACACCCAGAATATCCAAAGTATAAAGCCTCTGTTCCAAGCCTCAAAGTTACATCCAACCTGAAGGAAACCAGAGAGTACTCAACGAATGGCATGAAAGCTAACAGAAGATCTAAGTACCAACTCAATCAACATTCAGATTGAGTTATGAAGCCATTCAAGGTGAAGTTTTCCACAAGTTGATCAGAAGAAGACTTCAATCAAAGTAACTGACTAAGGAAAGTCAGTAAGTGCAGTAGCTATCAAGTGAACAGAAGACAATGATCTTGGAAATATCCAGGATCATAGTGTTTGCCAAATAAAGAAGGAACTGATGGAGTGTACAAAAAGATACTGGTCAGCCTATGAAGAACAAGGCTAAAGTGATTAAGCATTGTGTCAGTCCATTGATGATAAGTGAATGGGAGATCACAAAGAGAAAGCGAGCTGGACACGCCACAAATCTGAAGGTTCTTGCTATTCAGAAGGGGCCAGAATAAGGAGTCAAGCCATCAGTATCTGAGAGCAGTTGAGGCAAATAGAAGTGTTGAAGCACTACATAAAAGAAGGAAGAGGAGTTCTACATTGAAGATCCAATCAACACTCTTCAGGATCGTAGTGTTGTCTCTACTTGTCAATGAGAAAACATTCAACAAGACACTACGATCAGGTCCAAGAAGATATGTATCAGAATCATAGAATTTGATCGTCTGAAGGTTGAAGCATTGGCAACGGTTCAATCTGAAGATTGATATTCGAACAGATCTTATTGAGAGCATCGATGCAAAAGGACAACCTCTGATCAAGAAATCAGAAGGAGGAAATAAAGTCGACTACCTGCCCGAGACATCAAAGTGACATCTCTTACAGGGTAGGTAAAACAGTAGACTGCAGTGTCAGAAAATTCATAAAGGAGATGTCATGTCACATCTGCAGTCTACACCAAATAAATCGAGATCTGCGAAGCAATTCAAATAGCTTCCAACGGCTATACACCAACGGGAAGATTTGGAAGGAGTATAAATATACCAGAGCTTCAACGATCAAGAGTTGTTGATGATTTCTATGTTGCCGAATCGTTGAGTTGTTGGAATGCTATTATTGACTATATGAGTTCCACCTGAGCTTATTAGAACAAGTCTCAGTGACAGTGAGATTATGAAGGTGGAAGTGAAGCAGCTTTGAAGAAGGACCAGAACAGACTAAAGCTTCACTCAACAAAGATGAGAATGCCTTTGAAGATGGAAGCTAAGCTGAGAGCCGAGAAGGACAAAAAGATAGCATTCAGAAGAGTGGCTGAGCATAAAGAAGATTTAGAGAGCCACTCTAAGAATCACCATGAACCTAATGATGAACCAGAACTAGTGCAGAACCATGTCTGCCAACCAGTCAAGGAGCGTTCAGAGAATGGTGATGGTGCACAGCTGACATCGTATGAAGATGAGCAGAACAGAATGAAGATCAACTGCACCAAAAAAGATGTGCTCCAGACTCGAAGCAGAATACAAAGAATACCACACCAAGCTGCTAAGTACAAAAGATGTCCAAGCTTAAAGACATCTTAACAGCTCAGCACCACCAACAACAACAAGAAGCCAGAGCCTGAGGGGTCCTTGTCCGGAGGGACTAAATGAAGTTCCAAGCCTGCTGGTCTTGAAGAGTTTCTAGGGAACTAGAGAAGTTCCAAGACTGTTGGCCTTGAAGAGTTCTTAGTGAACTGAAGTCCTAAGGCTGCTGGCCTTGAAGGAATCTTAGTGATTCAGGGTGCTGCCCTTCCTTAGTGGAAATCCTGCTGGTTGAAAGCAGAAGAGTGGATTAGGAGCTTAAGTCTCTGAACCACTTAAAATCCCTTGTGTCTTTTACTTTATGTCGTTTACATTATGTACATTAACTGCTATAACTGCTATGTATGTTTTAACTGCTTACAACTGAACTAGCTCTAAGAACAATGTATGTATGATTATGAATATATCAATGAAGGGGATCTTTTACTTATTCCGCTGTGCTTGAAAAAATTCTTATGTTTGTCATATGCTAAATCATTAGTAATACAAAATAAATGAGAAAAGTATTTGAAATTGAAAGGATCTATTCAACCCCCTTCTAGATCTATTGTGTGCCTACTGGGAACTAACAATTGGTATCAAAGCAGGTTCTCATGCTATATTCAAAAGTTAATCACTTTGAGTCTGATCCTAGGCACATACATTGTTTTAAACTTAGTTTAGTAGTAAGTCACTTGTAAATGCAGATGAGCTCACACGTTAGAAATATTGTGTATAGGTAAATGTGTATATACACCTGAAGCTTCTCAGATTGGTCCATGTTCTTAAGTGCCATTACAACAAGACCAATCTTTGCCCACAGTCAATCTTGTAGTCTGAAGACCAGGCGAGGAAGCTCAAGAGACATCAACAGCAAAGAGTCAAACATCCACGAGCCTGAAAGATAGAAAGGCCATACATGCTAAGAAATGATTATCTAGAGAAGAAAGAAGAACTTCTCAAATATGTTTTTGGCCAACCAGCAGCTGGATGTGAAATATATGGACTCAAGGATGTCAAAGAATTAAAGATGCAAAGATTCTCTTAGCTTACACCTTCAAGACCATGAATGATTGATTGAAGGACAACTGGAGCAACAAACTGTCAGGAGCAAATGAAAAACTATGCACATCAATGCCTAACCTCAGTATATCTAAGTTAAATGACTATTATAAAACTGACAGTAGAAAGGTACGATTCCTCACTAATATAAATGTGTACATCATGTTGCATCACCTTATGCTCCGTAACAGTATTCCCTCAAGAAATCATACTCTACCTAAAAAGGTGAAGAGATAAAGTACACTGAGGTTAGAAACTCAAATGCTTACAAACTTTCTCTCCATCTAAGCTTTAGGTTGAAGATAACATCTTGAAAGAAATCTGAAATGGGTCATAAGAATAACAAAGGTAAAATTAATCTTATGTGGAGTAATCTTTGCTGATGGGTTAGTATATATGTACAAACCTATGTTCTAAGTTTTTGATAACACACCGAGTATGATCAGTTCTACAAGAGTATCTTGAAGATTCGTAGAAACTGATCACCTCCATGAATCAACCAGATACACATAAGTAATAGTGTTGATTCTTACTCTGTGAACATTTAAACTCTGTGAACATAACCCAACGAATGATGAAACCATCAAAGAAAAGAGAGTTGTATTAAAATGGCTAATCTTGCACACACTCATCATCATGCATCTTAAAATGGAATATCAAAATTAGGTATATGCATGAATATGATTGTTGGTGATTAACATGATGAAAATCCAAATATATGAGGAACAAGGATTTTGAAAACTAACCTGGTAGGACCCATTTAACTATGGGTACCAAAAATAGAAATATATCTAACCTACAGGTACTTGGTCTATCTGGCCACACTAAGGAATGCTAAAGTAGAAGACTTCAGTCAAGAAGACTCAACCAACAGAAGGTTTAAGACTGTTCAGAAATGATTCTGATAAAATTCCTATATGTCAAAGCCTGTCCTTGAAGACCTGCTGAGCTAATCTAAATGAAGCTCACATGGCTGCTGATCTTTATATGGAAGCAGGCCATTCACCCAAAGATTAAAAGGGCCTTATATGCTCAATCATGCAAAACATGTCATATGAGAAGAATCCTCAAGGAAGCTCATATCAGAGGATCATCGACATCAATCATGAGGAACTCATTACGAGAGCAGAAATCCACAAGCACAAACTGACAAGGAAGACTACGTTCGTAGTGCTGTCAAAGGATCGTAGAATGATCAACCCTGAAGATACCCATTTCTATGATACAAGAAGATTAAATGACTTCAGCCTGAATGAGATATGCAAGGCTGCCTTCTGATACACATAAAGAAGAAGAACTCATGTCTCTTTGAGAAGATAGTATCAACTATGGGGGAGCAGTAATCTGCTAACAAAACAGCAGCTCTAAAACATCAGAGATATACTATGAAGCAATGTACTAGTTACAGAGTTCGAAAGCTTTGTGGCTGACGAACCAAATAAAGATCCATAGTCAGTAGGAACGTCTCAAAACGTATTACTGATAAACTTGTCAACTACCCAACTCAAAATTGTGGAGTGCCTATGATCAAACATCTGATCGTAGTGTAAGAGTAGGAGGACACCACGATTATAGCTAATGCAAATGTCTAAAGTTGGCAGAGGAACTCCCCAGCAGAAAAGGTTAAATGAGATATCAGTACAAATCACTTATAAAGTTTTTAATCTTGAAAGTGCCTCAGGAACAAACCTGACCCTTAGTTTACTCTAAGAGGTTGACCCTTCCTGAGCTACCTTAACCCAGAAGGATTGCTTAGTCAAGTTCTACGAGCACAGAAGGCCAATGAAGAGAAAATCCAAGTCCTCTCTAACAAGATCAACAACCTGAATCAGTCTTTCTCACTACAACTTGAGTTGAGCCAACAAGAACTCAAGATTGAGGTTGGTAACTCATCTTACCTGATGGAGCAACTAATGTCCAACATAGAGCAGCTTTCTCAAGTGATTAATGACAAAAAGGGGGAAAAAGAGGCATAGTAAGAGGCATTCAAGGAAGAGCAAAGAAGGAGTGAAGATAAGAAGGCCAAGAAAAAGACAAAGAAGAAGATAGCAGAAGAAGAAGCTGAGTCATCATCTGAGGGGGAGCTAAAGGATGATGATCCTTTGTATGTAGAGCCTGAGGGGGAGCGAGAAAATCTTAGTGATTCAGGTTGCTGCCCTTCCTTAGTGAAAATCCTGCTAGTTTAAAGCAGAAGAGTGGATTAAGAGCTTGAGTCTCTGAACCACTTAAAATCCCTTGTGTTTTTTTTATTATATGTCATTTACATTATGTACATTAACTGCTATAACTGCTATGTATGTTTTAACTGCTTACAACTGAACTAACTCTAAGAACAATGTATGTATAATTATAAATATATCAATGAAGGGGATCTTTTCCTTATTCCGTTACGCTTGAAAAGATTCTTATGTTTGTCATATGCTAATTCATTAGCAATACAAAATAAAAGAGAAAAGTATTTGAAATTAAAAGGATCTATTCAACCCCCCTTCTAGATCTATTGTGTGCCTATTGGGAACTAACACTCTTGGGTGCGACTCACCTCCTTTCTAAACTGAATATCGCGTAATCAATTTATGGTCCAACAGTTGAAGTGGCTACTATACTGGCCCATCAACACTCCATCTGACACCTACTCGGTGGCATAATCCACAAGTAAGGGATGGATGTGGTAGTCCTTGAGTATTGGCCCTCGTAAGCAGCGTCGAGCAGAAAAGTTTATGATTGCCCCAACATTGATGTCAAAGTCCTTGAGAATCACATACAATAAAAGAACTTTTTTTTCCATAGAGACTCAAATCCTTGCTTAGAAACAAGGTACCCCCTTCTTACCTTTTAACCACACCATTTCTGGTCTGCAAATCTCTGCCAAAATCTAATCATAGTTTGGCCCACTATCTTTGTACACTGTGTACTGGCACACTGCAGGAGCTTGAAGGTCATAGTACTCATTAATTGCTTCAGTGCTGAAGGCCACCATCTCCCCCTAATAAAAGTTGTGAATGGGGCCTTATCTTCGGCATTAGCATAAAATTCATTGACCATAGCCACCACCACCAGTTCAGGCTGATCAGTAAAAGTATCCTAGCTTATTTCGTTGATCTGATGCCCCATCTCACAATCAAATTCATCCGGTCTTAATCCGCGCTAGGGTGTAAACGCCTTATCAGCCAAATAGTCAAATCGGTCTACGACGATTGCACTTATGAACTTGCGTCTATCAAATTGCATAGTGGGTGTGGATGAACCCTCACCTCGCTATATTTTCTGCATTCTCGGTGGCATGGTTATATAACTTAGTCAATTCCCCCCAAAATGTTTCACTGAATTTTACTTGAGGGCTAGTGCTTAACCACCTTGTGTCAAATTCTTTTGAGTCCTATGTGCCAATTCCTGATGCATGAATTAACGTTACTGGATAATGATTTCCCCCAAACTTAATTGAACCCCAATTCACAAATTACAAGCCACATACATCAATTAATCCTCACCACACATCACAATTGCTAAAACACAGAATCAATGTATACCTACAATGCCAATCTATTCTTTGAAGCCTTTTATCAAACACCTTGAGGGTTATCGTTCAAATCACCCCCAAACTTCTTTGACAATCAATTTTGGAACCTTGGGTAGTATGCAACAGTGATCAACGAGTACAACACCACTTAAAGCAACATGATTTAATTTTCCCAACACTATACGGTATAACCCAAATGACAGTCCAGGAGTATTCACAAAGCAAACCAAATCACAGCACTGTATAGGAAATAGAATACATACTTGCTATTTTGATACCTTTCTTGATGTGAAAATGATGTGTGCTGATGTCTTTAGTTAGCGCTTAAGCACGTATGATTCTCCACTAACCTAATATAAAAAATCTGTGTGGAATCCCAATCTCGAGATGAGCACTCCCCTGAATTGCACTGTGAGAATCCTTAAATCCAATTAGGAAGACAAAATTTGATGGGTTTGGGCCTGAGAGAGGTTTCTGGGTTGCTTCTCGGTGATTAGGGCAAGTAGCAGTTGAGTTCGAATAGAGAGGAAGTGTTTTAATCGTCTACCAAAAAGTATTTTTTTAAAACTGAAGTTCGACAACCCTGTCGGGGCGGCACATTTTTGTTCTTGAAAGCCCGCCAGGGCCACAATTGATAGAGAGTTGGGTGCCGGGGCATGTTCTGGGTGGGTTGGGCTGGCCTTGGATAGAGGGTTTATCGCCGGGGTGACACTTTTAAGCCTAACAAGGCTCGTCATGGCGGGCTTGTACTTTTTGTTATCCATGATTTTTGCACTTGTACTGCAAACTTCTCACTTGATTAGGTCCCAAATTGCATTCTAACTTCAACTGATAATCTTACGCGTGATTTCTCCCATGTAATTCTCAGCTTCTATACTTGTGATGATAACCAATAACATGGTTCAGAGCAAGTATTATGGATAACGTTCGAGATGCTTTACTAGAATAAATTACTTTAATAACCTAAGTAACTCCTATACGACTTAATTAAAAACTTGAATTTAACTAATGAAAACAAAAGAAAGGGATTGTTTTAGAGTCTTTCAGCCTTGCTACTCCCTATTTTATGGTGATTTGGCAAGAGTGATTGAGGATTACTAGAAATCAACATTACCACCCCAATAATGCTTTAAACGCTATTCGTTGACTTTAAATGTTTCATCTCAATTCCAACCAACTAATTCAATGGCGCCATATGGAAATACTTCTTTGATTATGAAGCGACCTGACCAACGTGATTTGAGTATTCCTGAAAACAATTTCAACTTAGAATTATAGAGTAGCACGATTTGACCAGGTTTAAACTTTTGATCCATAATTTTCTTATCGTGCCACCGTTTGATTTTCTCTTTGTAAAACTTTACATTTTCATATGATTGAAGGCGAAACTCTTCCATCTCATTGGGTTGTAATAATCTTTTCTCGCCTACTGCGTGCAAGTCAAAATTTAATTTTCGAATAACCAAATATGCATTATGTTCTAGCTCCACGGAAAGATGGCAAGCCTTTCCATACACCAATCGATATGGTGACATCCCAATCGGTGTTTTATAAGTTGGTCGATACGCCCACAATGCATCGTCCAATTTGATTGATCAATCCTTCTTATTCGGGTTTACCATTTTTTCCAAAATATGCTTCACCTCTCTATTTGATACTTCGGCTTGACCACTAGTTTGGGGATGGTGAGCCATAGCTATTTTGTGAGCGACTCCATACTTTGCAAGCAATGTTGAGAAGTGTTTATTGCAAAAATGAGTACCTTCGTCACTAATGATTGCTCGAGGTGTACCGAATTGGTGAACATGTTTTTCTGAAGAAACTTGAGGACTACCTTAGCATCGTTGGTGGGTAATGCGGATGCTTTAACCCATTTTGAGACATAGTCTACCGCAACCAGAATGTACTCATTGTTAAATGACATGGGGAAGGGTCCATGAAATCAATCCCCCAGATATCAAAAAATTCTACTTCCAAGATTGTATTGAGGGGCATTTCATTACGCTTGGAGATGTTACCAGTTCTTTGACAACGGTCACATTGTAGCACAATTTGGTGGGTGTCTTTGAACAAAGTAGGCCAATATAATTCGGATTGAAGAACTTTGGCCACTGTAAGTTTTCCCCCATAATGACCTCTGTAAGGTGAACCATGACAATGGTATAAAATATCAAACATCTCTTCCTGTGGGACGCACCTTCTTATCATCTGATCACCACATTGTTTGAATAAGTACGATTTATCCCACATGTATTGCCGTACATCATATAAAAATTTCTTCCGTTGTTGTCTTGTCAGATTTGAAGGGAAAAAATTACTCACTATGTAATTGACAAAATCTTCATACCAAGGAGTCTCAGAGCTAACTGCAAATAACTGTTCGTCTGGGAAAGACTAATTAAACAACACTTTATCTTCCTTTTCCTGATCTGGGTTTTCTAACCTTGACAAATGATCCACCACTTGATTTTTGGTGCCCACAATGCGTCATCCAATTTGATTGATCAATCCTTCCTATTCGGGTTTACCATTTTTTCCAAAATACGCTTCACCTCTCTATTCGATACTTCGGCTTGACTACTAGTTTGGGGATGGTAAGCCATAGCTATTTTGTGAGTGACTCTATACTTTGCAAGCAATGTTGAGAAATGTTTATTACAAAAATGAGTACTTTCGTCACTAATGATTGCCCGAGGTGTACCGAACTGGTGAACATATTTTTCTAAAGAAACTTGAGGACTACCTTAGCATCGTTGGTGGGTAATGCGGATTCTTTAACCCATTTTGAGACATAGTCTACCGCAACTAGAATGTACTCATTGTTAAATGACATGGGGGAAGGGTCCATGAAATCAATCCCCCAGATATCAAAAAATTCTACTTCCAAGATTTTATTGAGGGACATTTCATTACGCTTGGAGATGTTACCAGTTCTTTGACAACGGTCAC
Source organism: Panax japonicus (assembly GCA_020205505.1). Lineage (NCBI taxonomy): Eukaryota > Viridiplantae > Streptophyta > Magnoliopsida > Apiales > Araliaceae > Panax > Panax japonicus. The sequence goes on from CM035107.1 coordinate 67,659,425, forward strand.
ATTGTAGAACAATTTGGTGGGTGTCTTTGAACAAAGTAGCCCAATATAATCCCGATTGAAGAACTTTGGCCACCGTATGTTTTCCCCCATAATGACCTCTGTAAGGTGAACCATGACAATGGTGCAAAATATCGAACATCTCTTCCTGTGGGGCGCACCTTCTTATCATCTGATCACCACATTGTTTGAATAAGTACGATTTATCCCACATGTATTGCCGTACATCATGTAAAAATTTCTTCCATTGTTGTCTTGTCAGATTTGGAGAGAAAACATTACTCACTATGTAATTGACGAAATCTGCATACCAATGAGTCTCGGAGCTAACTGCAAATAACTGTTCGTCTTGGAAAGACTCATTAAACAACACTTTATCTTCCTTTCCTTGATCTGGGTTTTCTAACCTTGACAAATGATCCACCACATGATTTTCGGTGCCCTTTCTGTCACGGATTTCTAAGTTAAATTCTTGAAGAAGTAAAATCCATCTTATCAATATGGGTTTCGCATCTTTCTTGGAAATTAAGTAGCGAATTGCCGAATGGTCCGTAAACACCACTACTTTCGTTTCAATCAAGTAAGAATGGAATATGTCAAATGCAAAAACCACTGCAAGTAGCTCATTCTCTGTTGTTGTGTAATTTAGCTGCGCATCCGTCAATGTTTTCTTAATAGAGTAGATGGCATGAAATATCTTGTCCTTACATTAGCCTAAAATAGCCCCTACTGTATAGTCACTAGCATCACACATCAATTCAAATGGTATGGACCAATCCAGTTTCACAATCACAGGTGTTGTTAATTTCTTATTTAACAGTTCAAAAGATAACAAACACTATTCGTCAAATTTAAAAGGTACATCCTTCTCCAAAAAACTGCATAATGGCTTCGTGATCTTGGAGAAGTCCTTAATGAAATGGTGGTAGAATCACGCATGTCTGAGGAAATTGCGAATGCCCTTCACTAAATTTGGCGGTGGCAACTTTTCTATTGTTTCAAGCTTTGCCTTGTCTACTTCCAACCCTTTTCTAGATACGTTGTGTCCAAGGATGACGCCTTACTATACCATGAAGTGGCATTTTTCCCAGTTAAGAACTAAGTTTGTTTCTATAGATATTTTCAGTACCATGATCAATGTAACGACCGAGAAATTCAGATCTTATTGTAAAATAATTTTATTAAATTAAATAATAATAAAATCATATTCCATGTGTTATCAAGATGGTTGTCATTGTATAACCTATTGATGTAAGAATATCGTAGTATTTGGGCTACGTGGATGAATTAAAGTGTTTGGATTTCCAAGACGAAAATAAAAGTTTTCTGAGAAATTTTCCAAAAAATACTATTCATCGATATTTGCTCGGGATATAATTTTGAGATTCCGAGAAATACGCAATGATGGAATAACAAAGTAAGATGGATTATGTAATAAAAATCTAGTTATGGAAAATGTAATAATTCGCTTGTGGACTTAATTCCTAAACGTTAAGGAAGTTGAAATAGTAATGAATGAGTAATAATGATATGATACGTTGGTATTGTACAAAGTAATGAAAACGTGTATAGTACGAAGTATTATACGAGTTTGTATGAATGATGAAATACCGTATATAAATTCTATAAGAATTAGAATACGAAAATACATCAACAATATGTATTACGAAATATTAATAGACTTGGATGATTGGTTAACAATTGTATACAAGTCCAAGTGAATTAAAGAGAGAAGCCCAACGATTAATTAATGAACCAACTAGTGTTTGTTAATATAAGGCCCAAGGATTTATTTAAACCAAGCCCAAGCTAAAGTCCAATAAATGGGTTAACCCATGGGGCAAACCATATTAATATGGTTGAATGTGTGGTGACCAAGTGATGTGATGATCAAGTAGGAGTATTGACCAAGACTTTGAAGTAATGACCAAGTGTAGGATAAGTGTTGTGTTAGATAAGTAATGAATAGTAAGGAGGTGGCTTAAGGAGGTGGGATGTTTTAAAGACCAAACTACCCTAACCTTGGAAAGTCTATAAATAGAAGAGCTTTGCTAGCCATTTGTTGGTTGATCAATTAATCCAACACATCTAAAGTGCTTAAGTGTTAGAGAGAATAAGCTACACATAAGTCATTCCATAAGTAAGAAGAAGAAGCAAGCTACTTACCAAGACTACAAAAGAGTAAGACTTCTTCTCAATTATCTTCTATATCTATCATGATATGATGATAAGAAAAGTTGGATTAAGAAGCATGAATGAGTAAGTAATGAACTTAAGCCAATACAGTTGGTAATAATTCATTTAAGCTAGCATAAGTTATAAACTTAAGTGAAAATAATATAAATTTGTAAGAAGTTTATTAAGAGAAATGATATGAATGTAAAAGAATTTATATTTTCATATGTGTCATGTATACCTAAGTAAAGTTATATGTGAAGAGTATGTAAAGTATGATGATTAAGAAACCTTAATTGTCATAAGTCATAAATAATCAAATCTTAAGTAGTTTATAATTTGACAAGTTATAAGCTCATGAAGAATAAGTCAAAATTCAACAATGAGTATAAGTTGTTGTATTAAGTATGTTGAGATGTTCACATGATGAATGAAGTTCATTTGTAATGTTGATCAAATCATAAGAATGAAGAATTGCCGGAATTTGCACGATTGGACGATAAACGTCGAAAACGTAAAATTCTCGGAATGGAAGTCAAATTTTATGTTTGATCACGAGACCATTGTTTTCTAATAGAAACAAGTCATAATTGGCATTTAAGAGTTGCGGACTCAAAAATGACCAGATTCCGACTTAGAACGAAGAAACGAGCGTTGAACGTTCACGAACGTTTATCGTTTATGTTAAAAATGAACCAATAGGTGAATTTTTAGCAAACAAAGTCAAATAGATAAAATTCTTAAATGATCATGTAGAGTATGAAAATTGTGAACCATAAACTTTTGAACAAGCCAATTCAGACTTATAACGAAGAAGTTATGCGTCCGGGAAGTTCACAAAATTTCAAAACTAAAATTGATATCTGGTGCACAGAGTTGGCGCCGCGGCGCCAACCCTAGGCAAAAGAGCCACGCCGCAGCGCAGAACAGTAACCGAGCCTACTGCAAGAGTTCGCCACAGCGCGAACCTTAGTTCAATAAGTGGTGTCGCAGCGCCATAAATAGTATCAAAATCCTCTGGAGTGTGGCGCCGCCGTGCGACCCATTAAGTAAGGACTCGCACCGCAGCGCCAAGTCCGGGACAATGGCATTAAGAGCTCGCGCCACAGTGCGAGATGTAGGTATAAAGATAGCACCGCAGCGCCAGTCTCAGGATAAAGATAGTAATGAAAGTTTCTAAGTACAAAGAAAAGAAATAGAAGTAAACATAACTTAAGGATGGTAATGTAACATTGTTTAAACTTTGTTAAACCTTAAGGATGTAATATAAAGGTTGAGATAACCTAGTCGAAGTATAATGCAAGCATAATGATAAACCGGTACGAATAGTAACTGAATCTAATACACAATTAGATTGAAATGAAGGGTATGATATAGTCATATACATACTTGATTATATGTGACCTAATGTAAGGCATTATGTGATCATGTATTGTAGAGACTTGAACGACTTGAACATAAAGTTAAAATACCGTAGCAGACGCTAAAGGCAAGTATTCTAACTCTTGTCTTAGTTCAATCTGAACAAGTTTTTGAGGTTTATGTATTCTTTCGCATGAATTGAGTTATGATAAATTTGAAGCGAATTCCTTTGGCTAGACTTGATGTATTGATAATCTATTCATGTATTATCAAATGTTGCTATCTTTTGCCAACTACTTGATATGGTTTTCAAAAGAAGACTGAAATGTTAAACAAATGTTTTGTCGGTAAAACGACAGGCACGTGAGGTTGCCAAATGCTTAAACGTGCATACGTTTAATGGATGTAGTGTTGATCAACATAGAGTACAATAGGCTGATCACCTAGAAGTGCGCGTAAGTGATATCGAGCTTACGAACTTGCTTCCAGGTTGTCCTTTTCTAATAAAGAATGAATACTCGAGGTCTCTGACCGGAGTGAATGTTTTACTAAATATTGTTGTTATTGTAAAACATTTTGAAAGAAAAGATGAAGTGCTATTTTGAATTACCAATAGTACTTCATAACTATTGTTCAGTTATCGAAGATATACGATTTGTATGTGTCAAGCATGTTGTTATTAAATTGTTATACTTGCTGAGTTAGTTATGCTCACTCTTGCTTGAACCATATGAATAAAGCTAAGACTGAACGTCCCGAAGGATCAGGAAAAGATAAAGGAAAAGCTAAGGCAGATTACTAAGTTGTCTTGTATTAGTATAGGTCTATTGTTGTAATTTAACTAATATTATGACAAAGAACCTTTGTAACTGGTATAGAACTTGGGAAATGTAAATATTACTTTAAATATATAGAATTTATGTTCGTTCTTTGAGACTATTCAATTGAATGAATGTATGAATGTTGTACAGTATAGCACCATCTGTCGGGTTGGAAGATACCCAGATTTGGGGGCGTTACAGGTTGGTATCAAAGCCTAGGTTATAAAACTTAAGTGGGAAAGTAGAACCTTAAGTCATAACCTTACGAAAGAATAAAGAAGTAAAAGAAGGAAAGTAACCTTATAAAACTGCATTATATTATGTTATGTATTTTTATTATTTTACTGACGTGTACTAATCAAACTATATTGTTTTATTGTAGATGTCAGGAGAAAATGATATGTATAGAGATATACATGTAGTGAGCGAGGATTCAGTTAATATGGTAGAGATACTACCAAATCCTATAGCCATAGAACCAGAGTTGGTGACCATCGAGTTGGGAGACTCAGATGATTTAGACTACATGTCTATATTTGATGGCATGCTAGAAGAGGAGGTGGACTTGATGTCTTTTGACCAGGTTCCACCTACAGAGGACCAGGTTCCACCTACAGAGGAAATGTCTACGGGGTAATCAATGAAAGCACTATTTATGTCGATATTAGATAGGAATGTCCATTACTGCCAAGAAGTTAAGGAGTTGAAAGAGGAACTCCAAGCTGTCCGTGAGGACACAGCTAGTATGGAAGGAATGTGGGAAGAGGAGCATGATGATAGAGTCCTAGCTATGGACAAAGTCCGAGATTTGAGAGGTGAAGTCTTTGAGCTCAAGCAGGAGCTAAAGACTAAGAAGCGGAAGTTGGAGAGGATTTCCTATATTCATAGGAATTCTCATGTAGATTTCCAGTAGCAGGTAGCTGGATATCAGGTAGAAGCAGGACAAACTCGTCATACCATCAGTAGAGATGTTATTGCCGGTTGGGCTAGAACATATTTTGAGAATGCCTTACGGCAGATGTAATCTAAAAATAGCTAGAGTAAAATAGATATGTAAATATTATGTATCTAGTAGTGACGTAAAACCCACTTTTGTATAACAAAGGGTAGTCTTTTATAAATCCAAATTTTTGGAATGTAATTGCGAGATGGAAATGTAATCACCTAAGGCTGAGTAATGTAAACAATGTAGTATTATACTACAAGTTATGAATCAATATAAATCTTTTTATGGAATATGTTGAGTAATGAGTATGAGTTGTTGTTTTATTACAAACAATAACAAACCAACAAGAATAAAGTAATAATGATGTGTTGTGTTCTTAACAGCGAAATACCACCAAGAAGGAGACAACGAAATCAGGGCGCTAATGTTAACCAACCGGAGGGTGGTCTGGTTAATTAATGCAGGAGTTCGTTAATCTGTTAACGGCTGTATTTAATAGAACGGGGGCTAATGTACCCGTAATTCCTGGAGTAGTACGAGCTACTACTTTTAAGGATTTTAAAAGTGTAGGTCCGCCGGAGAGAAGGGAACTACGGACCCTATAGAAGCCCAAACATGGGTAAAAGAAATTGAGAAAGCATTTGTAGTAGCAAATGTTGAGGAGGGTCAAAAGGTTGCCTTTGCAACTGTGACAACTCGGAAATCCGGATTGTCCAGAGATTAAGATTTAAAGAATTAGTAATTAATAAAATAAATATTTATTAATACTATTCTGTGCTATGTGTTTATTAATCGTTTTATAACCTAGAATGATTATTAATCGGAAGGATTCTGGCTGCGAGCTAGATTGAACGAGTAAGAATTTTCAAGACGAAAATAAATTTTTTCTAGAGAAAAAAATATTTTTGGGAAAAAAGACGAAATAGGCACTATTCACCCGACGAAACCTAAGGGTTAGGGTTTGAATAACCTAAGCCTTTTTGAGAGTTCGGTATGTCGAAATGATATTCTGTCGAAAGATTTGATAATAATATATCGTGAAAAGTTAAGTAAGCCGATAAAAGTTTTTCTCGAAAAACGTGCAGAAATCGGACAAAATTAAAAATGACAAAAAGTACTGTTGTGTACTTTTCACTCGTTTAGCTACGTTAGGGGAAAACGTGAAGCAAAACAGTTGACGCCAAAAAGTGTTTTTTAGTTTTTTGAAAATTCGAAGAATACGTAAAAGTTAATCGGTAAAGGAATGACAAAATATCCAAAAATATTTGGATTCCGAGAATCGCAGTTTTTAAAACTGTCTGACGAAACCCGAAAGACGGAACTACGAAATTTAAGGGCTAAGTAAACTTGAGGGCTAAGTTAACTTAGTCCTTAAGTCTTGAATAGTAAGGATGTGTGAATAATGATTTTAGGGGTGAAATGACTATTTTGCCCCTAACCTTGAAAATCTATAAATAGGAAGCTTAATCTCATTTGAATGAGATTTTGAAAATCCTACTCTTTGAGAGAGAAAGAGAGAGAGAGTTCGGATGGGGGAAGAGAAGGAGAAGAAGGAAGGAAAAGATAGCTTGAATGCACGCTTTGTCCGACGGAAGGAGATTAAAGAAGAACGGTAATCCGAACCCTAGTTTCTTCTAATATTTTCTTTAAGTTTTCTATGTCAAAAACATAGCTTAATGAGAATAAGAAGTAAAAGAGATTAGTAATGATTTCATATGGTTGAAATCGTAAGAAAATGAAGAAATAAAAATAAGAAATTTAGTTTACAAATTTCTTAAGCAAGTATAAGATTCGTGAGGATTTTGAGCGATTCGAATGAATATTATGAACGAATAGGTGAATTAAGTAAGGAATGATGTTCTATAACATCAAATTCCAAGAAAAAGTGAAATTGTAATCCAAAATATCGATTAAAAATGAAGAACGAACGAAGAACGCGAAGAACACGCGAAGAACACGAAGAACGTTGTTGATGGACAAATTTAAAACCATCGTAGTGTAATTGTTGTTGATGGACAAGTTTAAAACCATCGCGTATAAGTTAGATGCTTATTGCTTGGTTAGCAACGTTAGAAATGTTCACGAAGAACGGATTAAAACTTAGCTATAATGAAGTTATGGCAAAAATTTCATAAAAGAAGAACAAAAATTCCTTAGACGTTGGTTGATGAAGGTAATGAATAACATTCCGATGTTATTCATGGTAATGAGAGATGAATTTAAAGCATTTAGACGCTATGAATGCAAAGTTGTTACGATGAACGATCGGTAATAGCATACTGCGAACCGTATGGCTTTGACATTAAGAAAGAATAATGAACATGGGGTTCATGGGATGGATAACGATCAAAAGCAATAACAACATTGAGTAAAGGTTGAATGAAAGATTAAGAGACAAGCAACGTAAACGTTGAATACGTAAACAATCCTCGTGAATCGTATTCGCGTTTGACGAACGTGCTAAGTATACCCTGGTTGTATGATTTAGACGTTGAGAAAGGTAGTAAGTAAGATACGAATGGTATCAAGAAAGCCATAGAGAACGGTAAAAAGATTAATGAAAGTCGATTGTGAGTTGGATGAGAATGTTAGAATGAAATGTAACCGTTGAACACTTTAATCGACGTGAAGGTTGAGTGTACATAAATATTAAACGGGTAGAACCTACACCCTGTGTATGGTTTGACCGTAAGATAGCGAAGACTATTGATTAAGCCTATGAACGTTGAAGAAACTAAGTTAAAGATAATAACGTATAACGTTAAGAAGCCGAGTTAATAAGTATAACTTGGACAACGTTCCAAGTTGAATGAACCGGACGTTGTATGGTATGAATAAGTTAATATGAAATGTTTAACGCTATGTTCTCATAGTATTGACATTGGATGATCGTTCCGAGTATACATAAGATTGTATGACTTAGAGGATAAAGAATGAATCCTGAGGTATGGCATTTAGTTGCCAGAAAGCCATAAGGAATAAGAAATTAACTTAACGAACATTATAATTTAATAATTTGTATAAGTTAAGAGAAAGTTAGGTTGTGGTACAATCGTAACATTTGATGGTTGACATATGGGACCTGGGCTAAACAATTCCTTCAGAGAGAGAAGGTATCTACGAAACTGGCAACCGATCTAACTCACTGTGATGGCAGTGTAGATGAGATAGGAACCTATTTGTTGGTTGTTTGTGGGAAACCACTCAGAGTACCATATGGACTACTAGCAGAGAAACGATGTGTACTGAGTCTTAAAGAAGTATACGAAGAAGATAAGAATGTGAATCATCAAAGATGATGAATGTGTTGAGTAAGACATCTCCGTATGTCATGAAACCGTAACTGGTAATGAAAGCTAGTCGCGTAAAAATTATATTGCAAGAACGCGAACCTTAAGAAGTAAAGTTACGTAAACCAATGCGTAAGTCAAGTATATGACTAATTGGTGTATTTGTTATTTCCTTATGTGTTATAGGGATTGGAATGAGTAGTTCAGCGTAAGCTGTAGCTGTGCGTAATCCAAGTTTCTTAACTTCATTCATATTTTTAAATGAATGCTAGTTTCTAAAACTTCTCAGATGTTGAACTTTAGAAGTTCTGTCTATGTGCGAATGTGTTATATTTGTACAAGGTGGTAGAATGTATGAGGCCTTATGCCACAATTTGAACACTTCGGTGTTTCTATGAGATGAATTATTCTATGTTTGAACTGTTCAATAAAAGAATGTTCTGTTTATACATGAACCGTTATTGTTAAGTCTGTGCTATTGATTCTAGCTAGACAAAATGTGCATGAAAGAGAGTAGAGAATGAAAATATTTCTAAGTGAATATGACTAATGTTTTAAGATGATAGGAATCAAGACTATTCTTATTATTCAAGCTGCTTCGTAACCTTGTTCGGTTATTGAAGTCTGAAAAGAATGTTTAAATTCTTGAAGTTGTTTTTTCAACTGTTATGACTTGCGGGGCAATTGAATGCTCACACTTGATTTAAATGAAAAACATTTTCAGCGAACGATGTGAGAAGAACTTAAGGATCCCGTATAGATCAAGCTGACGGTATCTTGATGAAATGCCATTCAGAATGTGAATGAGCGAGAAGATCATGTGAAGACTTGTAATGTAGGAATATGAAAATTAAACTATGGAATAGTTTAATGAACTAAATGTATCCTTGGTGGCGGATAAAAGTCACTCTTGTAAAATGAAAGGAATAATGTAATTATCATTATTTGTAATGAAGAAGCTTATAAGGTTTTTCTAACCTGTAATTTGGTAATGTATGTTGTTATATTTCAGTATATAATGATATATGTAGAATGAATGATGTACTCGTGATGTACGGAATCCGGGTGTGAAGATAGACTGAATTTCGTGGCGTAACAGGTGGGTATCAGAGCTGATAGGTTATAAACCTTAGGTATGAGTACCTAAGACTATAATCGTAAAGAGAAGGATAAGAAGATCACCACGTGATATCATAGCAAATCGTAGTAACAGATGAGCTATTAACGATGAATGATTTATAGCTAATGCTATGAATGAATGGTACTACAAAGTAGTATGGGAAGAAGAACTCAAATTGAGTTGTAAAGGATAGTATACGAATTAAAGAAAATTCCTATTAAGTAAAGAGAAAGTTAGAAGTTGTAAGATTTCAATTGAGGACTCATGTGATGGCTGAGTTGTGTGAATCTTTGTATAGGTAGAGGTTTGTGCTTGGTGTAACAACCACTCAGTTTATTATAGTGATAATCATTGAAATTGGTCGTGCTATCAAGATGTATATGACGAGAATGTGAATCTTTTCTCATGTATATACTTGATAGGTTGTAAAGTCCCCGAACCCGGATACTTAAAACCCGAATTCGGTACTTCACGATATCATTTCTATGAGCGGAAATATTACTAATAATAATAACACTAATATAAATTATAAACTTATCTTACCTTTATCAGGGTTTAATCCCAAGTACGCAACCTTTACTATATGACACCGTAACCTAATCTGTTTGCTTTCCTTTTCACTTGTTCTTGACCGATCCTTCTGATTGTTCACACTTATCTGAAAACATTTAAATTAAACAAGGATGAACATTTGAGTGCCCAGCAAGTATTATATATATATATAAGCTAAAAAAATTTAAATGTTTTCTCTATAATATCCATCTACGACAAATCAATAGTTTTGAAGTATTCTGAACCGATAATAATAACATAACAACCCTCTTTCAAATTTTTGAAACTACGTACTGACTATAAATAAAGTTTAAGTGACATTCTATGAATATTTTTTTTATTTTCGAAAAGGTTTAGCAAAACTTCATCTGCAAACCGTCATAACTTACGGACACGAGGGTGATCAGCCCGTTGTGCCCTGTATTGATCAATACTACATTACAAGAACGATGTTATAATTTACTTGATCCGCCTTGGGCGCATAAAAGTTTTCCCGTAAACGGGATGTTCATATTTGTCAAGGTTCCAAACAAAAGGTTTTATTTTATCCAACAATAATCTATAATTCAACATATACGTATAACAAAGGTGTATCAACATATGATTAAATACAATGATTATGCAAGTGGGGACACTTGTATAATCATTTCTAAAAATTAACGAACAGAATATATATCCGAATTATCATATACTAACATGTTGATAATCAAAGGGTGTATATAATATAGGTTTAACCGTCTGTACATTAATAATAATAATTCTGAACTTCTCACTTCTGTCCATTGCATAAAGAAAATGCAAAGTTAGGATACTTGCCTGATGCGCTGCTTACAATTCTCAACTTAGTCCTACCCTTTTCTATCACAACCTATCATTAATCAAATCATTTTACTGATTAGTACAACATACCGTATACATAACACTGCCTATTGCAGTCAGCACATTCCCTATTCACATTATCACACATGATCAACAATCGTTGACTCACAAGCAAACATCAACACATTCCTAAATCTCATTGTCACTCAACTTTAACAACCATTGTATCACAAATAAACAGTTAACCAATCACATTATCTAAGTCCAGATCAATTTTTGAAATATGTCGGTCTACCGACATCTTTATCGGTAATTATCGAGTCTAAAACTCTAAACAGTTGACCAATATCCATTTAGACTAATTAAATAACAATCATATCATTTTTCATAACCTTATAATAATAATTATTACCATTTATCATAATTTTTGAAATATCAGAATCATTATTAAATGATTTAAATATCAAACAATTCTATTATCATTAATATTTAATTAATATTAAACTATTAATGAAACCATTGCCAAAATATTTAAGTTATTGATAATAACTCAAAATATTTTTAAAGTACTTATATTACCCTTAAATGATTTTTAAAACATCTAAAATCATTATTAAATAATTACCATTAATATTTAAATATTAATGAACTATTTATCCAAATATTAAAAGTCATTAATTATAACTTAAAATATTTTTAATCCATTTATATCCCTTTTAAATGATTTTAAAAAAATAAAACCATTTTTAAACTATTTATTTAATATAATCATTAAATAAACTTAATATCATAAATCATTAAATAAATATCATTAATATCAAATAATTAATGAAACTATCCTTTAAATATTAAAAGTTATATTTTATAACTTAAAATATCATTCAACACTTTAAAATGATTTTTAAAATATTAAAATCATTTTTAAACAAATTATTTAATATAATAACTAAATAACTTTAATATCATTATTAATCATTAATTAATGAAATTAACCATTAAATATTAAAAGTTATATTTTATAACTTCAAATATTCTTAAATACCTTATTATTATTTAGAATGATTTTTAATATAATAAAATCATTTTTAATTCATTTATTTAATTCATTTAATAAATAACTTAACTATCATGAATATTAATTTATTAATGAAAATTATCACAAAATATTAAAAGTTATCAAAAATAACTCAAAATTATTTTCTAACACAATAATATAATTTTTCATGATTTTTCATGAATTAAAACTATTTTTAAATAATTTATCTAATATTGTAAATAAATAAATAAATACCATTTATATTCCAGAAATATTAAATATTTTCAAAATATACCCAAAATAGTTAAAAATTATTTTTCAGACTTTAAAATAATTTTTCATAATTTATTATGTATTTTTAATAATTAAAAACTATTTTTTTCTATTTATTTATTAATTTTCAGAAATTAATAAATTATCTGTCGCTAAAGACCACCTATAGCGACAGAACCGTCGCTATAGGTGTTCTTAATGTTCATACACAAACCCAGATCTTCATAGACAGTTGCCGAGTGGTCATGTTTGACTCACTTTAAATCTTTGTGTAGTGTGTTTCTCGAAATTACAAAAGCTAGATTTTGTAGACAAAGTTCAAGACTACATGTTATAACAAACAACATGATCAAACAACCTAACACAAGCTAGATCTAAGCGTCCCAAGATGCTGTCAGAGCTGTTCTTCATTTCTGGGTTTACCCAGAAATGAAGAACAGTTCGAGTTACCACTTTTGATCGACTATAGCGTGTAACACATGAACTGTTCTTGTGATATAAAATATCCAGTGTGTAGACAACATGACAAGCAAGATATCTAATACATTATCTTACTATAACTACAACAGATCCATCACAAAATTTCCGGTCAAACCATGTCAGAAAATCTGCTCGAAATTTTTTTGGGTTTTTCCCAGAAATTCAAACCGTGGCCAGATCGGCTACTTTGACCATCGACTACAACTACTCAGTTTATTGTTTATGACTTCTAGAAACATGAATGTATATAATACATATCTAGTTACAAATTGAATACAACAACATCAATAAACATCATCAAATCTGTCAGATATAGGAGTTTGAAATCTTGTCAGACGCTGGAATAATTTTCTGGGTTTACCCAGATTTCATCTGGTCATGCCCGGTCAACGCTGTTTGACCTTAAATATCATCAATTCCAGAAATCAAATATCTATCCTACCACTTGAATCTTAAAGACCATATACCAGACTACATAATTCAACACTTAAACAACAAAAACACTAAACACACAACAATCTATAGCCTCTGACATTGCATGTCAGATCACAAAAATTTATTTTCCAGATTTTGTAGATCTTCAATTATGAGCTTCTAGATGTTATGGATCTAACATCTAGCAACCCAGATCATCACTAGATACTAAAACCAACATAATTTAACACTTAAACACAACATCTATCAACAAATTTTGGACAAAAATTCAAGCTTGAGTTTATACCTTAAATGAGTAATTTCTGATTTTGTGTTACTATTTTGTTGTTGGATTTCGTGGGGCTGTTCTTAGGGACTGAAATGCTAGATAATTTCGAAGGTGAGAGAGTTGAGTATGGTTTTGTGAAAAATTTAATGAACAAAAGTGATTTTCTCTCTCCTTTAATCCATTTATAGGCCACAAGATTGCATGAATGGGCTGACTAGGGCTGATTTGCTGGCATGCTTGTGTCACATAGAGTTGGTAAGAGTGGTTGGGTTTGGTAAGGTTAGATCACCAACCCCAATCTTAGCAAGATTTGAAAGAAATCCTAAAAATGTGACAAAAAGGGATTTTATGTCATTTGATAATTGATTTTAATGGACAAATTGAATCTTGACAAACCCTTAGGGTTTAACCCTAAGGTTTAGCACATTGAACAAATGCTTTTTAGCAACTAGGGTTTGTACAATTATAAACTTATTTTAGTTTCTACAATTTAATAATTATAATCATAATACTTGTTAATTAATCACATTATCAATAATCTCGAACTCTAATTTGAACTTCAAATTAGGGTTTCTCATTTCCAAAAATTAGGGGTTTTTCTAAATATTAGGGTTTCTAGAATTTTAATTAGGGTTTTCTAGGAATTAAATTAGGGTTCTAGATTTTAGGGTTTTAATTTACTAACTAGATTTACCTTAATTAGTAATTAAAGTTTATCACACGTGTTATTAATCATAATAACACTATTTCTGACTGATCAAACCTCAGGTTTAGGTTTCCGGATTAGGGTTTCTAATTATTAGAAAATCAAATATAATTAGGGTTTACATTTAAAGTTAGGGTTTCGAAATTAAACACCATAATTGACCAATCATCATCAACACGTACATACGGCACATATTTATAGTACTGAAAAATCAAAATATAGTTAATATTGTATTATTATCACCATTCCTCATTCCATAACCAGAAATAGGGTTTATAAAATATTATTAGGGTTTGGTCGTAATATAATAAAACTGTTCCACACATTAACATTTCACACATAACCATATATATCTATAACACTGAAAAATAACAATTTAATATTATTATTCTCATTCCTTAATCAAAACCCGAAATTAGGGTTTGAATTCCATATCTGATTTATCTTACATAAATTACCTTATTATGTTAAAATAATTAACTTAATAATATGTACTAAAATTCATATAGTAAAATAATTATTATAATTATTCCAAAATCATTTCATATATTATTTAAATAATATAAACATATAATTTCATGGAAAATAATTAATAAAAATATTTCTATCTTCAAATTAATTATTATAAGAATATACTTTATAATAATCAATAATTCTAAAATAAAATTATTTGTAAACATTCATGTAATAAATATATTTTTATTTACCACATAAATACATATACATATTATCTTGTACAAATCCTCATCCTTATAATAATAATAAAAAATTATACGCAAAATTTCAGTTTTTTATTTATTTAGAAAATATCGGGTTGTCACATAGGTAGAAAATGATAAGATAGGTGCGGGTTCTTGAAACTCATACTTATGAAAAGTTTGTGACTTATAGTTATATGCTATGTTTCTGAGCCCTAAGAATATGGATAGTCCTTGATTTGTTCTTGGATTACATATTGTGAAGATAAGTTCTTAAACACATATGGTTGTAGAAAGTTCCTAAACACATAAAATGTAATAAGTTGATGAACTATACTAAGGTATAGGAATGTTTAGACTGAAAGTAAGTATTTTCAGTAGACTTAGCATTGAAGGTGCTAGAGAAGATTAAGTATTGTCGCAAGTAAGACAATGAAGGAAGATGGAGAATAGGATATTCCAAGTCATCTAGCTATGCTAGATTTTGAAATTTCTTAAAATCGTGCTGATGTGCGCATTTTGAAAATGAAAGAATTGGTTCAGCTTTTAGAACCAATGGATTTTAAAAGAACTATTCTTGGTATGTCTATGCTAATTGTTTCAGCTAGACAGAAATTAATTTGAAATATCAAAATGAATTTTATATCATCAATGCATTTGATGCAAGGATGGTAAAAGGATGGAGTTATTAATGCAATTAAACCTGGTGTTGGATTTGATCTTAGGATCAACAACCTGCTATGGTATGATGTATAATGACGAAGTCATAAACTGACGAAGTCCTCAACGTACTGTGAAGAGTGCGGTATCATGACGTCATAAAACGTTTTGATGTATTGCGAAAGAATTTAAAGAAGTAGTCGATGTCAATTGATTTGACTAGACGAATATTTCAAGAAATATCCAAAATTTTTGGTATTAAGTCTTAGGTGAACATACCCCGATATGAGGATATACGATAGGTTGATCACCTACGTATGGAAAGAAGTGGTTTACTTTCTTTGTGATTGTAAACTTACAGTGGAAAGAAGAGTTTACGGGGAAATGCTGTTTTAAAGGAATTCTTACATTCCTCGTTATTCCTTTCACTTCATGATTCTTGATAAGTTATGAAGGGTAGGGAATGTTTGAAAGATAATAACTTCTTTGAAGAGAAGTTGAGAAAAAGATTAAGTTAAAATTTCGAGGGCAAAATTCTGTGAAGAAGGGGTGAATGTGATGACCCGGGTATGGGTATGGTTTGAAGAAATTCCGAGGACAGAATTTTTATAAGGGGGGAAGGATGTGACAACTCGAAAATCCGGATTGTCCAGAGATTAAGATTTAAAGAATTAGTAATTAATAAAATGAATTTTTATTAATACTATTCTGTGCTATGTGTTTATTAATCGTTTTATAACCTAGAATGATTATTAATTGAGAGGATTTTGGCTACTAGCTAGATTGAACGAGTAAGAATTTTCAAGACGAAAATAAAATTTTTCCGGAGACAAAAATATTTTCAGGGAAAAAGACGAAATAGGCATTATTCACCCGACGAAACCTAAGGGTTAGGGTTTGAATAACCTAAGCCTTTCCGAGAGTTCGGTATGTCGAAATGATATTCCGTCGAAAGATTTGACGATAATATATCGTGAAAAGTTAAATAAGCCGATAAAAGTTTTTCTCATAACGAAAAGTACTATTGTGTACTTTTCACTCGTTTAGCTATGTTAGGGGATAACGTGAAGGAAAATTCTTGACGCCAAAAAATGTTTTTCAGTTTTTCAAAAATCTAAAGAATACGTAAAAGTTAATCGGTAAAGGAAAGACGAAATATCCAAAAATATTTGGATTCCGAGAATCACAGTTTTTAAAACTGTCGAACGAAACCCGAAAGACGGAACTACGAAACTTAAGGGCTAAGCAAACTTGAGGACTAAGTTAACTTAGTCCTTAAGTCTTGAATAGTAAGGAGGTGTGAATAGTGATTTTAGGGGCGAAATAACTATTTTGCCCCTAACCTTGAAAATCTATAAATAGGAAACTTAATCTCATTTGAATGGGATTTTGAAAATCCCACACTTTGAGAGAGAAAGAGAGAGAGAGAGAGAGAGAGAGTTTGTGACAACCCGATATTTTCTATATAAATAAATCTTAAATTTTGCGTATAATTTTTTTTTATTTTAAGGATGAGGATTTGTACAAGATTATGTGTATATGTATTTATGTGGTAAATAAAAATATATTTATTACATGAATATTTATAAGTAAATTTATTTTAGAATTATTAATTATTATAAAGTATATTTTTATAATAATTAATTTTAAGATAGAAATGTTTTTATTAATTATATTCCATGATTATATAATCATATATTATTTAAATAATAAATGAAGTGATTTTTAGAATAAATATAATAATTATTTTTTTTGTACAGATTATTAAGTTAAATATTTTACCTTAATTATTAAGGTTAAATATGAAAGAATAATCAGATATGGAATCCAAACCCTAATTTTGGATTATTGTTAAGGTTTGAGAATAATAATATAATATTACTTATATTTTTATTTTTCAGTGCTATGAATATGTACGGTATAACCGTATTGATAATGATTGGTCAATTACGGTGTATTTTGACCAAACCCTAGTAATAATGTTAAACCCTAATTTGAGATCCAAATTAGAGTACAAGATTATTTTATAAGTGCATAATATTAATTATATCGTGTATTAATGTATTAATTAGGTAAACCCTAATTAAAATTCTGGAAACCCTAATTGCTATAATTAGTAAACCTAATTTGAAATTAGAGTTTGAGATTGTTGGTAAGTATTGATAATGTGATTAATTAGCAAGTATTATGATTATAATTATTAAATTTAGAAATCCTAAATTGTTAAACCCTAATTACTAAACTAGAACCCTAATTTAGTAATCGAAAACCCTAACAGTAATTTGGTAACCCTAATTACCGAAAGAATAAACCCTAATTGCTTTATTAGCAAAGTCAATTATGATTATGATTAATAAACCCTAATGTCCATTTGTTAGATAATTACAAACTTATTTTA
Source organism: Panax japonicus (assembly GCA_020205505.1). Taxonomy (NCBI): domain Eukaryota; kingdom Viridiplantae; phylum Streptophyta; class Magnoliopsida; order Apiales; family Araliaceae; genus Panax; species Panax japonicus. Next base: position 67,677,461 of record CM035107.1, read on the forward strand.
ATTAACAAAGTTATTATTTTAAAAATTTTAGAAACTAAAATTTAGTTATTTTATTTTATTTAATTTAATTTATTGTGCAAACCCTAGTTGAAAAATCCTACAATTTGTGCTAAACCTTAGGGTTAAACCCTAAGGGTTTGCATGATTACAATTTTGCCATTAATTGGAAAAATTAAAAGACCAAAATACCCATTTTAACATTAAAGAGGCTAGCTTATAGGTTTTGACATTAGGGGAGGTGGTTCACCAAACCAACAACTCCACATGCTCTTTATTTGACAGCAACAAGCAACAACTCAGCTCATTCATGCACCATGATGGCCTATATATAGAATTAAGAGAGAGAGAAAGTGTCATTTGTTCAATCATTTTTGTCCAACACTCAAACCTTTTCTCTCAAACATCACACCTCCGAAATTTGTTGATAATATCAGTCACAAACACAGCCCCACGAAATCCAACAACAAAACAACAACACAAAATCTGAAATTGCCCATTTAAGGTATAAACCCTACATTGAATTTCTGTCCAAAATTTGTTGTTAGATGTTGTGTTTAAGTGTTAGAATATATTGTTTATGTTGTCTAGAGATGATCTGGGTTGCTAGATGTTAGATCCATAACATCTAGAGGCTCGGATTTGAAGATTTGTCGAATCTAGAAAATTATTTTTTTGTTCTCTGACATCGAATGTTAGAGGCTGTAGATCGTTGTGTGTTTAGTATTTTTGTTGTTTTAAAGTGTTAATATATAGCCTGGTATGTTTTCTTTAAGCTAGAAGTGGTAGAATAGCTATTTGATATCTGGACTTAAAGTTATTTAAGGTCAAACACCATTGACCGACGTTGACTGCACAGAAATCTGGGTAACCCAGAAAATTATTTCAGCGTCTGACAAGATTTCAAGCTCCTATATCTGACAGTACTTTGATGATATGTTATTGATCTTGAATCTAAGTTGTAGTATGTATGGTATACTTCATTGTTGTGCCTTAGTATCATCTAAAGAGTTATCAGGTGAAGCGTAGTCGACGGTCAAACCAAGCCAGACGAGCATGAAAGCCGTTTTCTGGGTAACCCAGAAAACGCTTGACCGTGTTCTCTGACATGGGTTGACCAACATAGATTTGCTAATTCAGTGATTGTTAGGTTGTTTTTATGTAATAGATCTTTACCCTTGCATGTTGGCTATACACTGTAGCTTATAGATCACAAAACAATTACAAGGATTGCGTGTAGTAAAGGTTCAAAGTATGACCTATGATCTGTTCTTCATTTCTGGGTAACCCAGAAAATGAAGAGCAGTCCTGACAACATTTTTAGAGGCTTAGATCTCTCTTGTGTTATGCGTTTTGATCATGTTTGTTGTTGGATCGTGTAGTCTTGTATTTGTACTACATAATCTGACGAACAACAGACCCAGAAACACAACACACACGAAATTATTGATGGTCAAACTAGCATACTCGGTGACTGCCTATGAATGTTCAAGAACATGAAGAACACCTACTTTAGCGACAGATAAATTATATTTTCCGGAAAATTAATAAAAAAATAGAAAAAAATAGTTTTTAATTATTAAAAATACAAAAGAAATTATTAAAAATTATTTTAAATTCTGAAAATTAGTTTTTACTTATTTTAAATATATTTCATAAATATTTAATATTTTTGGAATATTAAAAGTAATTAATTTAATTAATTATAATATTAAATAAATTATTTAAAAATGATTTTAATTCATGAAAAATCATTTAAAATTATATTATGATATAAGAAAATATTTTAAGTTATTTTTAATAAATTTTAATATTATTTGATAATTTTCATTAATAAATTAATATTAATGATAAATAAGTTATTTATTAAATGAATTAAATAAATGAAGTAAAAATGATTTTATTATATTAAAAATCATTTTAAATAATAATAAGGTATTTAAAAATATTTTAAGTTATAAAATATAACTTTTAATATTTAAAGGTAAATTTCATTAATTAATTTTTATTAATGATATTAAAGTTATTTAATAAATATATTAAATAATTTAGTTTAAAAATGATTTTAATATTATAAAAATAATTTTAAATGAAAATAAAGTGCTTAAAGATATTTAAAGTTATAAACTATAACTTTTAATATTTAAAGGATAATTTAATTAATAATTTAATATTAATGATATTTAATGATTAATGATATTAAATTTATTTAATAATTATATGAAATAAATAGTTTAAAAATGGTTTTATTTATTTAAAAATCATTTAAAAAGGATGTTAATGATTTAAAAATATTTTAAGTTATAATTATGACTTTTAATATTTGGATAAATAGTTCATTAATATTTAAATATTAATGGTAATTATTTAATAATGATTTAAGATGTTTAAGAATCAATTAAAGGTAATATAAATATTTTAAAAATATTTTGAGTTATTATACATAACTTTAATATTTTGGCAATGGTTTCATTAATAGTTTAATATTAATTAAATATTAATGATAATAGAATTGTTTGATATTTAAATCATTTAATAATGATTCTGATATTTCAAAAATATGATAAATGATAATAATTATTTAATAATTATTATAAGGCCATGAAAAATAGTGCGAATGATGTTTAAGTTATCCAAATGGATATTAAACTACGGTTTAGAGTCTTAGACTCGATATTTACCCGAAAAAGCTGTCGGTGGACCGACATGTTTCAGAAATTGATCTGGACTTAGATAATTTATTGGATATGTGTTTATTTGTGATTCAATGGTTATTAAGGTTGTGTGACAATGTGATTAGGAATGTGTTGATGTTTTCTTGTGAGTCAACGATTGTTGAACATGTGTAATAATGTGAATAGGAAATGTGCTGACTGCAATAGGTAGTGTTATGTGTACGATATGTTGTACTAATCAATAAAATGATCTGATTAATGATAGGTTGTGATAAAAAAGGGTAGAACTAAGTTGAGAATTGTAAGCAACGCATCAGGCAAGTATCCTAATTTTGCATTTTCTTTATGCAATGGACAGAAGTAAGACGTTCAGAATAATTATTATTATTAATATATAGATTGTTAAACCTATATTATATAAACCCTATGATTATCAACATGTTAGTATATGATAATTCAGATATATATTCTGTTCGTTAATTTCTAGAAATAATTATACAAGTGTCCCAACTTGGATAATCATTGTATTTAATCACATGTTGATACACCTTTGATATACATATATGTTGAATTATATTATTGTTGAATAAGATAAGACCTTTGTTATGAAAACCCGACAGGTATGAACATCCCGATAATGGGAAAATTTTTATTCCCCCAAGGCGGACAGAGTGAACGATAACTTCGTTCTTGTACATGTAGTATTAATCAATACAGGGTACAATGAGGCTGATCACCCTCCGTGCCCATAAGTCATGACGGTTTACAGATGAATTTCTGTTCAAACCTTTTTGAAAATGAAAACAATGTTCATAATATGTCACAGAAACCCCATATTTAGTCAATACGTAGTTTCAAAAATTTAAAAGAGGGTTGTTATGATACTATTATTGGTATAGATTACTTCACAACTATTGACTAGTTGTAGAAGGGTATTATAAAGAAAACATTTAAATTCTTTCAGATTATATATATATAAATACTTGCTGGGCACTTAAATGCTCATCCTTGCTTAATTTAAATGTTTTTCAGCTAAGTGTGAAGAACCAGAAGGCTCATGCCGAAACAAGGGAAAGGGAAAGCTAACCAAATAAGATTTGTGGTACTGTTTGTAATAGTTTTAGATTATGAAGACTATGATATTTAAATATCTAATATCATGTAATTAATGACTAAAGGTTACGTACTTGGGAGAAAGACTCTGATTTATATGTAAATTTAAGTTATGTTTTATATTATTGTTATTATTATTAGTATTATTCCGCTCATAGAAATGGTATCGTGAAGTACCGAGTTCGGGTTTCAAGTATCCGGGTTCGGGGGCGTCACAGAGTTCGTATGGGGGAAGAGAAGGAGAAGAAGGAAGGAAAAGCTAGCTTGAATGCATGCTTTGTCCGACGGAAGGAGATTAAAGAAGAACGGTAATCCGAACCCTAGTTTCTTCTAATATTTTCTTTAAGTTTTCTATGTCAAAAACATAGCTTAATGAGAATAAGAAGTAAAAGAGATTAGTAATGATTTCATATGGTTGAAATCGTAAGAAAATAAAGAAATAAAAATAAGAAATTTAGTTTATAAATTTCTTAAGCAAGTATAAGATTCGTGAGGATTTTGAGCGATCCGAATGAATATTATGAACGAGTAGGTGAATTAAGTATGGAATGATGTTCTATAACATCAAATTCCAAGAAAAAGTGAAATCGTAATCTAAAATATCTATTAAAAATGAAGAACGAACGAAGAACGCGAAGAACACGCGAAGAACACGAAGAACGTTGTTGATGGATAAATTTAAAACCATCGTAGTGTAATTGTTGTTGATGGACAAGTTTAAAACCATCGCGTATAAGTTAGATGCTTATTGCTTGGTTAGTAACATTAGAAACGTTCATGAATAAAGGCTTAAAACTAAGCTATAACGAAGTTATGGCAAAATTTTCGTAAAAGAAGAACGAAAATTTGAAAGTTAGTAAATGAACCCGAACGTGTAGGGTTTCATAAGAATGTTAGAGAATGTATAAAACGTGAGTCGTGGACTTAAGAACAAACGAATTCCGAGTTCGGATAACTGAATTACGGACGAACGAACAAAGAACGTTAAAGAGGTTAAAATGAACAAAGAATGAAGATTAAGCCAATTGAATGGCATGTTAATGGATTCATAACAAAGTTCTATCCAAGGGTAATCAAAGTACATAAGATAAGGAAGGGCACGGCGCCGCAGTGCCGGTGCAGAGTAATGCCCAGAAATGAGATTTTTAGTTCTCAATTACTGGAGGATGTGCAATAAAAGAAATATGAACATAATGTTCAACTAATGTAACACTTAATCAAGTGTTTTAAAACTTTAATAAAGGTTGAACGAAAAGATTTAAATGAGATTAAAAGATAAAGAATGTGGATGCGAGTTATGGAACCGATGTCCGGGGACCGTAGTCGCGACAAGAGAACGTGAGGGATTACTATGATTGGGAATTCCTTAGACATTGGTTGATGAAGGAAATGAATAACATTCCGATGTTATGTCATGGTAATGAGAGATGAATGTAAAGCGTTTAGACGCTGTGAACGCAATGTTGTTGCGATGAACGATCGGTCTTAGCATACAGCGAACCGTATGGCTTTGACATTAAGAAAGAATAATGAACATGGGGTTCATGGGATGGATAACGATAGAAAGTAATTAAAACCATGAATAAAGGTTGAATGAGAGATTAACAGACAAGCAACGTGAACGGTTAATATGTAAACAATCCTCGTGAATCGTATTCGCGTTTGACAAACGTGCTAAGTATACCTTGGTTGTACGACTTAGACGTTGACAAAGGTAGTAAGTAAGATACGAATGGTATTAAGAAAGCCATAGCGAATGGTAAAAAGATTAATGAAAGCCGATTGTGAGTCGGATAAGAATGTTAGAATGAAATGTAAGCGTTAAACACTTTAATCGACGTGAAGGTTGAGTGCACGCAAATATTAAACGGATAGAACCTACACCCTGTGTATGGTTTGACCGTAAGATAGCGAAGACTATTGATTATACCTATGAACGGTGAAGAAACTAAGTTCAAGATAATAACGTATAACGTTAAGAAGCCGAGTTAATAAGTATAACTTGGACAACGTTCCAAGCTGAATGAACCGGACGTTGTAAGGTATGAATAAGTTAATATGAAATGTTTAACGCTATGTTCTCATAGTATTGACATTAGATGATTGTTTCGAGTATACAAAAGATTGTATGACTTAGACGATAAAGAATGAATCTTGAGGTATGGCATTTAGTTGCCAGAAAGCCATAAGGAATAAGAAATTAACTTAACGAACATTATAATTTAATAATTCGTATAAGTTAAGGGAAAGTTAGGTTGTGGTACAATCGTAACCTTTGATGGTTGACATATGGGAGCTGGGCTAAATAATTCCTTCTGAGATCGAAGGTATATACGAAACTTGCAATCGATCTAACTCACTGTGATGGCAGTGTAGATGAGACGAGAACTTGTTTGTTGGTTATTTGTGGGAAACTGCTTAGAGTACCATATGGACTACTAGCAGAGAAGCGATGTGTACTGAGTCCTAGAGAAGTATACGAAGAAGATAAGAATGTGAATCATCAAAGATGATGAACGTGTTGAGTAAGACAACTCTGTATGTCATGAAATTGTAAACCGGTAATGAAAGTTAGTCGCGTAAAAATTATATTGCAAGAACGCGAACCTTAAGAAGTAAAGTTAAGTAAACCAATGCGTAAGTCAAGTATATGACTAATTGGTGTATTTGTTATTTCCTTATGTGTTATAGGGATTGGAATGAGCAGTTCAGCGTAAGCTGTAGCTGTGCGTAAGGCAAGTTTCCTAACTTCATTCATATTTTTAAATGAATGCTAGTTTCTAAAACTTCTCAGATGTTGAACTTGAGAAGTTCTGTCTATGTGTGAATGTGTGATATTTGTACAAGGTGGTAGAATGTATGAGGCCTTGTGACACAATTTGAACACTTCGGTGTTTCTATGAGATGAATTGTTCTATGTTTGAACTGTTCAATAAAAGAATGTTCTGTTTATACATGAACCGTTATTGTTAAGTCCGTGCTATTGATTCTAGCCAAACAGAATGTTCATGAAAGAGAGTAGAGAATGAAAGTATTTCAAAGTGAATATGACTAATGTTTTAAGATGATAGGAATCAAGACTATTCCTATTATTCAAGCTACTTCGTAACCTTATTCGGTTATTGAAGTCTAAAAAGAATGTTTAAATTCTTGAAGTTGTTTGTTCAACTGTTATGACTTGCGGGACAATTGAATGCTCACACTTGCTTTAAATGAAAAACATTTTCAGCGAATGATGTTAGAAGAACTTAAGGATCCCGTATAGATCAAGCTGACGGTATCCATATGAAGTGCCATTCAGAATGTGAATGAGCGAGAAGATCAAGTGAAGACTTGTAATGTAGAAATATGAAAATTAAACTATATAATAGTTTAATAAACTAAATGTATCCTTGGTGGCGGATAAAAGTCACTCTTGTAAGATGAAATGAATAATGTAATTATCATTATTTGTAATGAGGAAGGTTATAAGGTTTTTTGAACCTGTGATCTGAGAGTGTATGTTGTTATATTTCAGTATATAATGATATATGCAGAATGAATGATGTACTCGTGACGTACGAAATCCAGGTGTGAAGATAGACTGGATTTCGGGGCGTTACAGGTTGGTATCAGAGCTGATAGGTTATAAACCTTAGGTATGAGTACCTAAGACTATAATAGTAAAGAGAAGGATAAGAAGATCACCACGTGATATTATAGTAAATCATAGTAACAGATGAGCTTGAATGCACGCTTGTTCGACGGAAGGAGATTAAAGAAGAACGGTAATCCAAACCCTAGTTTCTTCTAATATTTTCTTTAAGGTTTCTATGTCAAAAATATAGAATGAGAATAAGAAGTAAAAGAGATTAGTAATGATTTTATATGGTTGAAATCGTAAGAAAATGAAGAAATAAAAATAAGAAATTTAGTTTATAAATTTCTTAAGCAAGTATAAGATTCATGAGTATTTTGAGCGAAACGAATGAATATTATGAACGAGTAGGTTAATTAAGTAAGGAATGATGTTCTATAACATCAAATTCCAAGAAAAAGTTAAATCGTAATCCAAAATATCGATTAAAAATGAAGAACGTACGAAGAACGCGAAGAACACGCGAAGAACACGAAGAACGTTGTTGATGGACAAATTTAAAACCATCGTAGTGTAATTGTTGTTGATGGACAAGTTAAAACCATCGCGTATAAGTTAGATGCTTATTGCTTGGTTAGTAACGTTAGAAATGTTCATGAAGAACGGATTAAAACTAAGCTATAACGAAGTTATGGCGAAAATTTTGTAAAAGAAGAACGAAAATTTGAAAGTTAGTAAATGAACCCGAACGTGTAGGATTTCATAAGAATGTAAGAGAACATATAAAACGTGAGTCGTGGACTCAAGAACAAATGAATTTCGAGTTCGGATGACCGAATTACGGACGAACAAACAAAGAACGTTAAAGACGTTAAAATGAACGAAGAATGAAGATTAATCCAATTGAATGACATGTTAACGGATTCAGAACAAAGTTTTGTCTGAGGTTAATCGAATTACGTAAGATAAGGAATAAAATGGCTTTGGAACGACCTCATTCTGAGTTATAACGAAGAAGTTATGAGTCGTAAAATACGCGACTCAAACTTGATGCAAGACTTAGAAAAATTTTCTAGGTTTCATACTCGGCGCCGCAGCGCGAGTCGTGCCTTGGAGGCTGGCGCCACAGCGCGAGATCAGCCATAATCTTCTGGAGAGTGGTGCCGCAGCGCGAGAGATAACAAAGGACTTGGCACCCTGAACACTTTAATCGACGTGAAGGTTGAGTGTACGCAAATATTAAACGGGTAGAACCTACACCCTGTGTATGGTTTGACTGTAAGATAGCGAAGACTATTTACTAAACCTATGAACGGTGAAGAAACTAAGTTAAAGATAAGAACGTATAACGTTAAGAAGCCGAGTTAATAAGTATAACTTGGACAACGTTCCAAGTTGAATGAACTGGACGTTGTAAGGTATAAATAAGTTAATATGAAATGTTTAACGCTATGTTCTCATAGTATTGACATTGGATGATCGTTTCGAGTATACAAAAGATTGTATGACTTAGACGATAAAGAATGAATCCTGAGGTATGTCATTTAGTTGCCAAAAAGCCATAAGGAATAAGAAATTAACTTAACGAACATTATAATTTAATATTTCGTATAAGTTAAGAGAAAGTTAGGTTGTGGTACAATCGTAACCTTTGATGGTTGACATATGGGAGCTGGGCTAAACAATTCCTTTATAGAGCGAAGGTATATACAAAACTGGCAACCGATCTAACTCACTGTGATGGCAGTGTAGATGAGACGAGAACTTATTTTTTGGTTGTTTGTGGGAAACCACTCAGAGTACCATATGGACTACTAGCAGCGAAGCGATGTGTATGAGTCCTAGAGAAGTATCGCCGAAGATAAGACATGTGAATCATCAAAGCTGCAATGAACGTGTGCGTAAGACATCTCTGTATGTCATGAAAATCGTAAACCGGTAATGGAAAGTTATTCGCATAAAAATTATATTGCAAGAAACGCAAACTAGAAGTAAAGTTAAATAAACCAATGGTAAGTCAAGTCTTTGCCTAATAGTGTATTTGTTATTTCTTTATGTGTTATAGGGCTTGGAATGAGTGTTTAGCATAAGCTGTAGCTGTGCGTAAGAAATTTTCTAACTGCATTCATAATTTTGAATGATGCTTGTTCTAAAACTCTCAGAGTGAACTGTGAGAAAGTTAATGTTTATGTGCGAATGTGTGTATTTGTACAAGGTGGTAGAATTGTATGAGGCATGTGCCACATCTGGAATACTTCGGTGTTTCTATGAGATGAAGTTATTTTATGTTTTAAATGTTTCAATAAAAGAATGTTTTTGTTTATACATGAACCGTTATGTTAAGTCTGTGCTATGTTCTAGCTAGAGAATGTCCTTGAAAGAGAGTGAGAAGGAAATTATTCAAATTGAATATGACTAATGTGTTTAAGCTGATAGAATCACGACGTTATCTATTATTCAGCTGCTTCGTAACTTGTTCGGTTATTGAAGTCTGAAAAGAATGTTTAAATTATTGAAGTTGTTTGTTCACTATTATGACTGCGGGGCAATTGAATGCCTCAACATTGCTTTAACTGAAAAACCATTTTTAGCGAAACGATGTTAGAAGAACTTTAAAGGATTCCCATATGATCACGCTGACGGATCCGAGAAGTGCATTCAGAATGTTAATGAGTTTGAGAAGATCAAGTGAAGAAGTGTATGTAGAAATATTAAAATTAAAAACTATAGATAGTTTAATGAACTAAAGTATCCCTTGGTGGCGGATTAAAAAGTCACTCTTGTAAGATGAAAGGAATAATGTAATTATCATTATTTGTAATGAGGAAGGTTATAAGGTTTTTCGAACCTGGGATTTGAGAGTGTATGTTGTTATATTTCAGTATATAATGATATATTAAGAATAAATGATGTACTCGTGACGTACGAAATCTGGGTGTGAAGATAGACCGAATTTCGGGGCGTTACAGCAACCTATTTGATTAAAGGAGAGGCCAACTTCTAGTGGGAGGCAAACCAGGCTAGGGATGATATAGGAAACCTAACGTGGTAGAGGTTCAAAGATATTTTCTTCAAGAACTATTTTCCCACGAGTATGCAAGGGAGGATGGAGATGAGGTTTCTGGAATTGAGACAAGGGGATATGACAGTTCCCCAGTGTAACGCCCTGAAATCCAGTATATCTTCACACCTGGATTCTATACGTCACGAGTACATCATTCATCCAACATACATCATTATATACTGAAATATAATGACATACATTCTCAAATCCCAGGTTCTCGAAACCTTAGAACCTCTTTCATTATAAATAATGATAATTACATTATTCTTTACATCTTGTACAAGTGACTTTTATCCACCACCAAGGATACATAATTGTTCATTAAACTAGTCTATAGTTTAATTTTCTTCTTTCTACATTACAAGTCTTCACTTGATCTTCTCGCTCATTCACATTCTGAATGGCACTTCATCTGGATACCGTCAGCTTGATCTATACGGGATCCTTAAGTTCTTCTAACATCATTCGCTGAAAATGTTTTTCATTTAAAGCAAGTGTGATCATTCAATTTCCCAGCAAGTCATAGCAGTTAAACATACAACTTCAAGAGTTTAACATTTCTTTGGAACTTCAATAAGCGAACAAAGGTTATAAAGTAGCTTGAACAATAGGAATAATCTCGATTCCTATCATTTTAAAATATTAGTTACATTTACTTAGAAATACTTTCATTCTCTACTATCTTTCATACACATCATGTCTGGCTAGAATCAATAGCACAGACTTAACATTAAAGGTTCATGTATAAACCGGCATACTTGTATTGAACAGTTCATTCATAGAATAGTTCATATCATAAAAACACCGAAGTGTTCACATTGTGGCACAAGGCCTCATACGTTCTACCACCTTGCACAAATATCACACATTTGCACATAGACAGAACTTCTCAAGTTCAACATCTGAGAAGTTTAAGAAACTAGCATTCATTTAAAATATGAATGAAGTTAGGAAACTTGCCTTACGCACAGCTACAGCTTATGCTGAACTTCTCATTCCAATCCCTATAACACATAAGGAAATAAAATATACACTAATTAGTCATATACTTGACTTACGCATTGGTTTACTTAAATTTACTTCTTAAGGTTCGCGTTCTTGCAATATAAGTTTACGCGACTAACTTTCATTACCGTTTCACGACTTCATGATATACGGAGATGTCTTACTCAACACATTCATCATCTTTGATGATTTACATTCTTATCTTCTTCTTATACTTCTCTAAGACTCAGCACACATCGCTTCTCTACTAGTAGTTCATATGGTATGATTGGTTTACCAAAAAACAAACCAACAACCAAGTTCCCTGGTTCATTAACAATGCCATCCCATGAGTGTAGATCGTTTTTTTTCGGATTGCCAGTTTCGTATATACATCCTTACAACTTATCGCTCTTGAAGGAATTGTTTAGCAAGTCCCATATGTCAACCATCAAAGGTTATGATGACCACAACCTAACTTCTCTTAACTTATACGAAACTATTAAATCTAATGTTCGTTTAAGTCAATTTCTATCCTTTTGGGTTTTTGCAAGTAATTGCCATATCTCAGGATTCATTCTTCTCAGATCCACCTTCGGATTTCATTAATTTCATTACCGTTCGAAGGCTTTCTTGTACATTCGTATCTGACTTACTACATTCATCAACGTCTAAGTATACAACAGGGTATACTTACAGTTTATCAAACGCGGGAATACGATTCACAAAGATCATTTATGTATTCAAGTTCACGTTGTCGTCTCTTAATTTCATTCACACTTTAATCAAGGTTTTAATTGCTTTTGATCGTTATCCATCCCATGAACCCCATGTTCATTATTCTTTCTTTATGTCAAAGCCATACGGTTCGCTGTATGCTAAGACCGATCGTTTATCGCAATAATGTTGCTTTCACAGCGTCTAAACGCTTTATATTCATCTCTCAATTCAATGTCATAACATCAAAATGTTATACATTAACATCGTCAACCAACGTCTAAGGAATCTCAACCGTAGCAATCCCTCACGTTCGTTTATCGCGACTACGGTCCCCGAACATCAGTTCCGTAACCCATATCTACATTGTTTATCTTTTTTTCTCATTTAATCTATTCGTTCAACCTTTATTAAAGGTTTAAAACACTTGATTAAATGTTACATTAGTTGAACATTATGTTCATATTTCTTTCTTGCACATCCTCCAGTAACTGAGAACTAAAAATCTCATTTCTGGGCATTACTCTGCACCGGCGCTGCGGCGCCGTGCCCTTCCCTTCATCTCGTGTTGTGGCGCGACCTACTTCTCACTCCTCTCTTCCCGGCCTGGCGCTGCGACGCGAGTCCTTACTTAGTGGTCCGCGCTGCGGCGCCACACTCCAGAAGATTTTTATACTGTACATGGCACTGTGACGCCACAAATTGTACTACGGTTCACGTTGCGGTGAACTCTTGCAGTGTACTCGGACACTGTTACGCGCTGCGGTGCCACTTCTCAGCGCTGCAGCGCCGAGCCAAAACCCTAGAAAATTTTCTAAGTGTTAAGTCAAGGTTGAGATGCGTACTTTACGATCTCATAACTTCTTCGTTATAACTCAGAACGAGGTCGTTCCAAAGGCATTCTTCCTTACCTTACGTACTTCAATTACCCACAGACTGAACTTCGTTCTGAATCCGTTAACATGCCATTTAATTGGCTTAATCTTCTCTCTTCGTTCATTTTTACGTTATTAACGTTCTTCATTCGTTCGTCCGTAATTCGGTCATCCAAACTCGAATTTTGTTCGTTCTTGAGTCCACGACTCACATTTTCTACGTTCCCTTACATTCTTATGAAACCCTACACGTTTGGGTTTATTTACTAACTTTCAAATTCTCGCACGTCTTTTACGAACTTTTCGCCATAACTTTGTTATAGCTAAGTTTTAATCCGTTCTTAATGAATGTTTCTAACGTTCCTAACCAAGAAATAAGAATCTAACTTATACGCGATGGTTTTAAACTTGTCCATCAACAACAATTACACTACGATGGTTTTAAATTTGTCCATCAACAACGTTCTTCGTGTTCTTCACGTGTTCTTCGTTCGTTCTTCATTTTTAATCAATATTTTGGATTATGATTTCACTTTTTCTTGGAATTTGATTTTATAGAACACCATTCCTTACTTAATTCACCTACTCGTTCATAATATTCATTCGGATCGCTCAAAATCCTCACAAATCTTATACTTGCTTAAAAAATTTATAAACTAAATTTCTTATTTCTTATTTCTTATTTCTTATTTTCTCATGATTTCAACCATATGAAATCATTACTAATCTCTTTTACTTCTTATTCTCATTAAGTTATGTTTTTGAACAGAAAAACTTATAGAAAATTTTGAAGAATTAGGGTTCGGATTATCGTTCTTCTTTAATCTCCTTCCGTCGGACAAAGCGTGCATTCAAGCTAGCTTTTCCTCATTCTCTTTCTCTTCCTTTCTCATCCGAACTCTCTCCCTTTTTCTGTCAAAGTGTAGGATTTTCAAAATCCCATTCAAATGAGATTAAGCCTCCTATTTATAGATTTTCAAGGCTACGGGTATTTTAGTCATTTCGGCCCCCAACCTCCTTACTATTCATAACTTAGCCACCAAGTTTACTTGGTGGCCAAGTGGCCGCCCCACCTCCTTTGGCTAGATTCCCTTGGAAGCTTCGTGCTTCCGTAATTCAGAATTCGTCCGACAGTTTTAAAACTGCGATTCTCGGAATTCAAATATTTTTGGATATTTCGTCTTTTTTTACCGATTAACTTTACGTATTCTTCGGATCTTTGAAAAACTGAAAAACACTTTTTGGCGTTAAGCGTTTTCCTTCACGTTTTCCCCTAACGTAGCTAAACGAGTGAAAAGTACACAGCGGTACTTTTCGTCATTTTTATTTCGTCCGATTTCTGCACGTTTTTTGAGAAAAACTTTTATCGGCTTACTTAAGTTTTCACGATATATTATCATCAAATCTTTTGACGAAATGTCATTTCGACACCTCGAACTCTCGAAAAGGCTTAGGTTATTCAAACCCTAGCCCTTAGGTTTTGTCGGGTGAATAGTGCCTATTTCGTCTTTTTCCCCAAAAATATTTTGTTCCCGGAAAATTTTTATTTTCGTCTTGAAAATTCTTGCTCGTTCAATCTAGCTCGTAGCCAGAATCCTTCCGATTAATAATCATTCTAGGATATAAAATGATTAATAAACATATAGAAAAAAATAGTATTAATAAAAATTCATTTTATTAATAACTAATTCTTTAAACCTAAATTCTGGATAATCCAAAATTCCGAGTTGTTACACCTAGTATGCTGCCAAGTTTAATGAACTGGCACGATTCGCTCTACATCAAGTGGACCTTGAAGTGAGAAAGGCTAGAAGGTTCGAGCAGGGCTTGAAACCCTGGCTCTATAGCCGAATCTCTGTGTTCCAAAGTACTTCATTTGGAACCATACTAGAAAAGACAATAATTGCCGAAGGTGGGAATGAGGCTTTTAGCCAGTACCACAAAGATAAGAAGACTAAAAGCAGGGTTGATGGAGGAACCAAGACTAAGGGAGCCAGTGGGAGTGGCGACGGTCAGAAAAGGAAGGGCTTTAACTCTGGGAATACCGGAGTAAAACAAGGGGACTCTAAGAGGAGGATGGAGGCCTGTAAAACCTGTGGGAATACTCACTTAGGAGTCTGTCTCAAAGGTAAGGCGGTGTGTTATAATTGTGGATAGGAAGGGCACATTTCGCCTAACTGTCCTAATCCAAAGATGAATCACGGATGCTTTGTATGTGGATCAACTAACCACATAGCAAAAAACTGCCCAAAGAAGGGGATAGAAGGAAATAAGGGACCTAATAGCGGGAAGTTAGCTATTAG
This sequence comes from Panax japonicus, assembly GCA_020205505.1. Lineage (NCBI taxonomy): Eukaryota > Viridiplantae > Streptophyta > Magnoliopsida > Apiales > Araliaceae > Panax > Panax japonicus. Next base: position 67,692,766 of record CM035107.1, read on the forward strand.
TGGTTCAGCTCAGCCGGGGAAATCAATGGCCCGCACTTTTAATATGACGATCCAAGATGCGGTGGCATCAGGGGATGTAGTTACAGGTATTATTCCAATCAACAATATAAATGCATACGTGCTATTTGATTCGGGTGCTACTTGTTCCTTTATAGCATGTGATTTTGCTAGACGACTAGAATTATTTCCCGAAAAATTGCCTATACCTTTGAACATTAAGGTAGTAAACGAAGAGATAATTCCTGTTGAAGATATTCATAGGAGTTGTTGCGTAGATGTACGTGGTTGATTAACCATGGAGAAATTATAGATTGCCAAAGGAAAAGTTTGAGCATCAGGACGTTGAAGCAAACTCCTATAGTATTTTACAGTAGTAAATTTTCGGGACGTCCGTGTTGCCTTACAATGACACAAACTAGAAAACTTTTAAGGAAGGTTTGTGTAGGTTATCTATGCCATGTTGTTGATACCCAAAGAGTGGGAGCAACCATAGAACAAATACCTATAGTAAACGAATTCATGGATGTATTTCCAAGTGAATTACCGAGTTTACCGCCGGATAGGGAGATCGAATTTTTGATAGACACTGTGTCAGGAATGGCATCGGTCGCAAGGGCACAGTACCGTATGACGCCTGTGGAAATGAAAGAACTAATGGTTCAGCTACAGGAACTATTGGACAAGAAGTACATTCAACCAAGTGTTTCACCGTGGGGAGCACCGGTGTTGTTTGTCAAGAAGAAAGACAGATCGTTAAGGCTTTGTATCGACTATCGGGAGTTGAACAAGTTAACGATAAAGAATAAATACCCATTTCCCAAGATCGATGATCTCTTTGATCAATTGAAAGGGGCAAAATATTTTTCTAAAATAGATTTGCGGAAAAGGTATCATCAGTTGAAGGTTAGGAAGGAAGATGTACCAAAGACTTCATTCAGGACTCGTTATGGTTATTACGAGTTTTTGGTGATGTCATTTGGGTTAACGAATGCACCAGCTGCATTTATGGATATGAGAACAGGTGTTAAAACTTATATTTGGACAAGTTCGTTCGTGGTTGTTATCGATGATATTCAGTCTATTCTAAGACGCCAGAAATCATGCGCGAACACTTTAAAGGTTAGTGTGGAGACACAAGGAGGCGAAGTATATGCGAAATTCACCAAACATTGAATTTGGCTGGAAAAGGTGCAGTTTTAGTTATGTATTGAACCAAGAGCGGGGATTTCAGTGGATTCCAGCAAAGGTGGAAGCAGTAATGCATTGGGAACAACCGAAAACACCGATAGAGGTGCGTAGTTTCTAGGGTTTAGTAGGGGTACTATCGAAGATTTATCAATATTTTTTGAAGATAGTAAATGTTAACTAACTAAAACAAGGAAGACGGTGTGAAATTACGTCATGCCATTAATTGAAGAAGTTTTTTCAAGACCTAAAGAAAGAGATAAGTGAAGCTCCTGTTTTGTCCTTGCCAGATGACATGAGAAATTTTGTAGTGTATAGTGATGCTTCGTATAAAGGACTTGGTTGTGTGCTTATGCAGCATGACAAAGTCATTATGTATGCATCTCGGCAGTTGAAAGATTATGAGAAAGTTTACCCTACTCATAATCTGGAACTGGCCGCGGTAGTGTTTGCTCTAAAGATATGGAGACATTATCTTTATGGAGAAAAATGTGAGATATATACGGACCATAAAAGTCTAAAGTATATCTTCACTCAAAAGGAGTTGAATATGAGACAGAGAAGATGGCTGGAGTTGATAAAGGATTATGATTGTGAAATCCTGTATCACCCTGGAAAGGCAATGTAGTTGCCGATGCCTTAAGTAGGAAGGGTCGGGAAAAATTGTCTATGTTAACAACTCGAAATGAGTTAATAACAGAGATGGCTAGGATGGAAATAAAAGTGAAGATGCTGAGTGATTCGGGGCAATTACTCTTTGCGACGGAGATGCAATCTACCATCGTAGATAGAGTCAAGGAGGTACAACTCAAGACGGATGAGTGTAACCAAATGAAGAAGCGGTTATCCGAGAAGGAAGATGTTAAGTATAGTCTTGATAATGAGGGATTATTAAGATTTGAGGGAAGAATTTGGGTTCCGAATGAGACAGAATTAAAGGAGCAAGTATTACAAGAAGCTCATAGTTCGAGGTACTCGATACATCCTGGCAGTACTAAGATGTATCAAGACCTTTGGCAGAGTTTTTGGTGGCCAAACATGAAGAGAGAAATAGCAGAGTATGTGAGTAGGTGCTTAACTTGTCAAAAAGTTAAGGCCGAACATCAACGACCCAGTGGTTTATTACAGTCATTAGAGATTCCAGATTGGAAGTGGGAGCATATCACGATGGACTTCGTGGTGGGACTTCCGACGACGCAAAAAGGGTACGATTCGATTTGGGTAATAGCGGGCCGATTGACGAAGTCGGCTCACTTTTTGCCAATTAGGGTCAAGTATAACTTAGACCAGTTAGCTAACTTTATGTTAAGGAAATCATTTCCAGACATGGAGTACCAGTATCGATTGTGTCAGATCGTGATCCACGATTTACATCGAACTTTTGGAGGAGTTTACAAGAGCAGTTAGGAACACAGCTGAGGTTAAGAACGGCTTATCATCCACAAACTGATGGGCAGAGCGAAAGGACAATTCAGACGTTAGAAGATATGTTGAGGTCTTGCGTCATGGATTTCAAGGGTAGTTGGGATGATCACCTAGCACTAGTAGAGTTTGCATATAACAACAGTTATCATGCAAGCATAGGCATGCCGTCGTATGAAGCTTTATATGGAAGGAAGTACAGAACACCTTTGTGTTGGGATGAGGTGGGAGAACGCCGGATGTTAGGACCAGAATTGGTGTAGCAGACAACGGATGTGGTAAAGTTGATACGGATGCATCTCGTCATAGCTCAGGACAAACAGAAGAAATATGCGGACTCACATAGACTAAGTCGAGAGTTTGAGCTGGACTCGTATGTGTTTCTAAAGGTATCTCCCTGGAAAGGAAAGATACACTTTGGAAAGAAGGGAAAGTTAAGTCCAAGGTTTGTATGACCTTTTGAAGTATTAAAACGGGTGGGAGTGGTAGCGTATATGATAGCATTACCTCCAAACCTAGAATGAATACATAACGTGTTTCACGTATCTGTATTACGTCCATATAAGCCGGACTATAAGCATGTAATCGAGTATGAGCTGATTCATATCAAAAAAGACTTATCATATGAAGAGTCGCCGATGCAGATCATTGATAGAAAGGAACAAGTTCTGAGGAACAAGGTAATACCATCAGTAAAAGTATTATGGAAGAACCACGACGCTGAAGAAGCAACGTGGGAACTAGAAGAAAAGATGAAGAAAAATTTTCCTCATCTATTTGATTAAAGTAAGACGAGATTCGGGGGACAGAATCTTTATAAGGGGGGAAGAATGTAATGACCGAGAAATTCGGATCTTATTGTAAAACGATTTTATTAAATTAAATAATAATAAAATCATATTCCATGTGTTATCAAGATGGTTGTCATTGTATAACCTATTGATGTTAGAATATCGTAGTATTTGGGCTACGTGGATGAATTAAAGTGTTTGGATTTCCAAGACAAAAATAAAAGTTTTTCGAGAAATTTTCCGAAAAACACTATTCATCAGTATTTGCTCGGGATATAATTTTGAGATTTCGAGAAATACGCAATGATGGAATAACAAGGTAAGATGGATTATGTAATAAAAATCTAGTTATGAAAAATGTAATAATTCGCCTGTGGACTTAATTCCTAAACGTTAAGGAAGTTGAAATAGTAATGAATGAGTAATAATGGTATGATACGTTGGTATTGTACAAAGTAATGAAAACGCGTATAGTACGAAGTATTATACGAGTTTGTATGAATGATTAAATACCGTATATAAATTCTATAAGAATTAGAATACGAAAATACATCAACAATATGTATTAAGAAATGTTAATAGAGTTGGATGATTGGTTAACAATTGTATACAAGTCCAAGTGAATTAAAGAGAGAAGCCCAACGACTAATTAATGAACCAACTAGTGTTTGTTAATATAAGGCCCAATGATTTATTTAATCCAAGCCCAAGCTAAAGTCCAATAAATGGGTTGACCCATGGGGCAAACCATATTAATATGGTTGAATGTGTGGTGACCAAGTGATGTGATGATCAAGTAGGAGTATTGACCAAGACTTTGAAGTAATGACCAAGTGTAGGATAAGTGTTGTGTTAGACAAGTAATGAATAGTAAGGAGGTGGCTATGGCTGAATTCAGATCTAGAGAAATGGGCGTAAAAAATTTGATAATATATATTAATATTTTATTAAATTTTCTACTTTGGTGTTCTAAGCAATTTTCTATAAATAGGGTGCTTAGGTTAGAATTGAAAATCACACCAGAAACTGAAGTTTTCTCTCTCTATACTATCGAGCGTATTCTTGTGAGTATTTTGAGTATACTTTGATTATTGCTATACGGTGCAAGTTCAAGTCATAGCCCATATCCGGTGTTTCAACTAGAAGTACTGTCTTTCGAGGTAAGGGATGTTAATTTATTCGAAATTTATATTATTTCTTCAATATCATTATGCCGAATTATTGGTTGGAAATTTTTATCAAATTTAGAACTTTTTCATGTCGGGGTTACTATTTATGAGTTACTATTCACGAGTTACTATTCACGAGTACTATTCATGAAGCATGATGATGTTTTTTATGAAATTTCTATCTTTTGGTGTCTGAGTTACTATTCACGTATACGGCACTATTCACGTATACGGCACTATTCACGTATACGGCATTATTCACGAATACGTCACTATTCACCGAAAAAAGAAATTTCTTCTTTTCGTCCAGAATATCTATTATGGATACTAGCTTTGTTTGTATCCATGTTTTAATCATTCTTGAATTTTACTCCACTGTGATTATTTATGAGGTATTTTTGGACATGGGATAGTTGAAATACGAATCCTTAATATTTATTCTTTTGTTTCACTAGATTCGTTTCCTTTAAAATATTTTTCATCATCCTCAGTCCTAAATGATGATATAACTGAATATCTTTGGCCTGTAGTGCAAAGATGAATGATTTCTTGATGAATATCTTTGGCCTGTAGTGCAAAGATGAACAGGTGTTGAGATGAACATGATCGACTGATTAATATCTTTTGCCCGTAGTGCAAAGATGAACAGGTGTTTAGATGAACATGACCAACTGATGAATATCTTTGGCCTGTAATGCAAAGATGAATATTTGATTCCAGATATATATTGATTGATGTTACATGGATAAAATATCGACGATGAACTTTTAAATTCATATATAGAAGATAGTAGTTTGCATTCTCTACTTAACTCTTCTAATGAATTATTATTTCCGCTGCGAAGATTGATTTAAAACTGGTTGTCTATTGTATTCTATTAGATTTTTTCCTGTTGAGGACTAACGATAATTTGTTCTATATTATCTTAGTCATAATGTTCTTTACTGGGCTAGTTGAGCTCACCCTTTTTCTTTTTGTTCCATTTTTCTTCTCAGGAGGCGAGAATGTAGCGAGTACTAGTCGGGGTATGGAATGAAGGTTCTAGAGAGAGTTGTTTAGTAGTCCTCACCATTTTTTATCAATAATTATGATGGGGATTTATTTGCGTGTGGATATTGTCTAGACGGCAATATCTGTATTTAAACTCACAGTTTATATGTTGTAATAATAAAGTTGTAGTTATTTATGTACCATGTATTTGGCGACTCAGAATGAGTTGGATGGAATGGACCTATTTTGGGGGCGTCACAAAAGGTACCTCAAAAACCTCCCATATACTCCTCCTTTTCCCCCATTTTTGATTTATTTTTCATGACAAATTTTTGATTAATCAATGGTCTAAAATGTCCTTAATCAAATGGGCTAAGTATTGGTCTTGCATTTTAATTTCTTTGGGCTTCTTATTTAATTGTTTGAGCTATGCAAGTAACCTAGTCCAATACTTTTAATTTCTCTCACCCTAATAGTTTATTTAGGATTTCTATCCCATCTCTTTTGGAATTTAATTACCTACACATGATCCTTTAACTTATAACCTAATTAGCTTTGAAATAAATAAGCAATTGAGATGAATAAAATTAACCTCTTAGGTAAGTATACATTTTAAATACTAACATTTTTTTAATATCATATCCCTTAGGTTTTTTAATTACCTCACCTAATGTATACTTTGGTTATGTGGCTTCCATTTTTAATTCAATTCATATAATCAGTAGGTATATATATATATATATATATATATATATATATAGAGCTATACTTCTTCCCACATATGTCATCACATATTTACTCACTATATGACAATAACATACTTACAAAGTGACTTAAAATTCTTGGTTATTACATAAGATATATTTGTAAGTATAGTAACTTTTTTCCTCTTCGCAGCCCCTAATTTCTCATTAATCTATGTTAAAAATTTTGAAAAAAGTTCTTGGGTCAATTGCAGAAATTATTTTAGTGCTTTTGTTCTCTATTTATTATAATTATATTAAAGCATCATTTAGACATTATCATATTAAATTGATAATTATTTTTGGTGTCATCAGATTAATAATTTAAGTTGTATTACTTATATGGTTTTAATTCAGGGTAAGATATTTGAAACCTTTTACAAGGACCTTCATCAAGTTGTAGATCAAGATACTTAGATTTTGGTACTGTTCAAAATATAAAACATATGGATCGAACTTAGGTTTTTTTTATGCGAGTTTGATTCATAATTGTAGTTGGTATTTAAATTTTAATACGTAGTTGCAAATTACATTGTCAATTTTGATTCAAACATTTTTGTGATTTCTTGATTATATGGGTAGTAATTTTTTGTTTGGAAATTTTTTTAATATTATAAAGTTTATATGTCATACAAAAATATATTCTAAACATTCATAATTCTAACAAATTATATAATCAACTTTTCCAACTAGCCCGTGCAATACCAACTAGTATAACTTCATGGATTAAAAACTTTTTAGTGATAATTAGATCAATCATATTGATTTAAAAAAAAGAAAGAATGGAGTAACATTTACGGGATAGAAAGGGTGTGTAACTGTAAGTTAGACAACAACTATATAAAATATTGTGATAATTAAAACAAATATTCTAGTAAATTTGTTTTATTTAAATAAAAATTGGGCAAAGATTCAAAAATACCCTTGATGTTTTTCTCGAAATTCAACTTCCACATTGAACTTTTTTTTTCAAAAGTACGCTTGACGTTACAAATTTTAAGTCAACTGTGCCCCCTCCCATTAACGAACATGTGCTACCTAGACTAACGTCGTTAACATGCAGACATTTTACCGACTAGGAATGAAGTCAATAATTTAGTCAATATCATTTTAGCTGCTTTACAATAATGACTAGCTACCATTTTTTCTTCACCTAAGGATTGAAAATTCAAAACCCTTCTGTAAGTTTGTACACTATTAGAACTTTTTTCTCTCCACTTTTTGTTGTTCTTGATCTATGCTCTGTTAAATGTTTGGTGGATGAATTGAAATTAAGAAAGTGATGATGAATTTTTAAGCCCTCAGAAATAATTTATGCAGATTACGAAAAGGGGTTTTAGATCTAGAATGGTGACTGGTTCTCTTAATTCTGCTCCCTTTATCTCTGCTTGTCTTTTTCTCTCTCTCAACCACCACTCCCTTCAACCCTTTTCCTTATATTTACGACTGGACCCTGTTCAACATCGAGTTACAATGAATTTCATGTTGGAAATGAGATTTGAAAGAGAAAATTGACTCGGGTCGGGGCGTGGTCGTGACGGGCGGATTCGTGACATATATTTTTTATCATCACAATACTACGTCGTTTTGATGACGATTACACACGAATTTTCTCTATAAATGAATGATGTGGGGTGTATTGTGACAACCCGAGAATTTGGGCAATTTATTAAAATCTTAAATGATTGATTTAAGGTCAAATATTAGACCTAGACAGAAAATAAGTGTATGCGTTTAATGTTATTCGGATTGAATTTTGAGGATTTCAAAATTCTGTGAAGGATATAGGTGAATTATTCAGGATTAAGGATTTATGTGATTATGTTCTGTGTTTATGGTTAATGATGTGTTCAGAATGTGGTTAATGGTCATGGGTTGATCAGATAATTTACATATGTGATAAACCCTAAGTATATATTAAGAACGATAGCGTTCAGTTAGAAAACCCTAACGTCTGATAAGAAACCCTAGAAATCGGTTCTGGAAACCCTAGTTTCAGTTCCGGAAGTCTGAAACCCTAATTCGAATATCAAAAACACTAGATTGTGAATGCAATGTATGTACAAGGTTAAACGTCATTAATTAGTATTAATTAGGGAAAACCCTAATGAATTATCTAAAATCTTAATTGATTATTTGAAAACCCTAATACCAGATCTGAAAACCCTAATTTCAGATTCAGATAAAATGAAAGCTCTAATCTGAGAATGGAAAGGATAATTTTAATGCTTAAGTGCTATTAATTAAGTCTAATTAGGGTAAATGTTAATTAATTAACAAACCCTAATTTTCAATTTTTGGAACCCTAATTGTTCCGTCAGAAACCCTAATTGTTCAGTAGTGGATTTAATTGCTAAAAGTAGCAATGTTAATTAGGAAACCCTAATCCTAATTATTTCAATTTATGAGTAATTAGAAAACACTAATCTAATTACGAATATTTAATTTCTAAATTAGAAAATTAAATTTTCTATTAGAAACCCTAATTATTGGGTTATAAACCCTAATCTGTGATATTGACCCTAATTGCTTAATTAGCAATTTTAATTAGGAAATACTAATCCTAATTAGTAAGATTTAAAGTATGATTAAGGAATTTTTAATATAATTAGTAAATCCTAATTATAATTTTGGAATGTTAAATTTCTTATTTTAAAAATCGAAATTCGGAAATGTTAGAAAGTAAATTACAAGTTAAGGGTTAAAAACCTAAACCCTAAAATATCCAAACACTAAAACCCTAAGGGTTTATATAAAATGATCATTCTAGAATTAAAATGATATGTAAAATATCATTAATATTTTTTTTATTTAATGAGGTTACTTGCAATCTTGGCTAAATCTTGGTTGTTCACCAACCCTAATCCTAACCTAGCCCTAGCATTTGACAAAATGTCCAGCAACCTCAGCAAATCAGATCATGCAATGAATCAAGCAAATTATATAAGGATTCGGAGAGAGAAAGTGTCCAAAAACTTAGCCAATCTCATTTTTGCTCTTACCAACTCCTATTCTCTCTCAAACCCACGAAATCATAGTGTGATTTCAGTCTCAATTCAAGCCCCACGTGTACCAGAAACGGATCAAAGAATCAGATTCATGAATTAAAGCATAAAAGGTCTTCGGGTAAAGCGTTATAAATTGCGTTGCGGTAATCAACGGTTCAGGCAAGTTTTCTTATACTTAACTCTAATAAGAGTGTTTTATTCAAGCTGATGGTTAATCGTTGTTGATTGCCATGAAAATTGTACTCTGTACATCTTGCATGTATAAGTCAGGTATGAAAGGCTGATCACCTTTATTACCAGTTGGTTCAGAAATGTTGTTCATGTATAAAATTTGTTCAGTCAAATGTTTGTTCGTAATAATTCTCAACTATATTGATGAATTATAGTCAGCTTATTATTCATACTCTTCAATCATGATATATCGTTAAATTGTTGTATTTAAACTTGCTGGGAAACTTTTATGCTCACCCTTGCTATATCATGATAAACATTGCAGATAAAGCGAATGCGTTCGGATACAGGAAAAGGTTAAAATCAAGTTCTACTTGGGTTAAAAGTGCGGCTAGTTTGTAAATAGCGTATTTGATAAATATTGTTGTATAATAGATATTATATGAATGGTGTTTAAGTTAAGGTTACTCGACCTTGGGGAATAATGTGTAATGTAATGTATAAACAATTTATGTTTATATCTTCCGCAAATAGTGATAGAAATAGTATACCGGATCCGAGGTGATTTGTGACCTGGATTCGGGGTTGCTACATGTATTTCTGAAAAAGATAATTTTCCCGTTCTCTCTGTTCCTTCCTGTTAGTAAATTTTCCCTCCCCGTTTTGCAGAAAATTTCCCGTTCCGTTTAGCAGTAACCTTTCCCGTTCTGCACTTCAATAGAATTCCCGTTCCCTTCTGCAATTCCCATTCTGTTTCTGAAAGAATCCCTTTTCTTCAGATTTCGTTCCTTCCCACCGTTCTGCAAATCTTTTCCCGTTTTCTGGGTAAGTGTATTCATGCACCATTTTTCATGCATCATTATTATTGCTAGTAAAAGTCCGAGTACATAACATACAATTTGCGTTCGATGAATTCTTAATTTTGTAATGCTACTAATTAAGAATTGAAATCCGTTTTATCTTGGGAAGTAATTATTAAATTAACCCTTAGCATCTGTGGAGGGAATAAATTTGTTTTAAGGAGACTTTGTGAATTCAAAGGACTCGGATTTATATATTTTTTTCATTTTACAAATTGTTTCTTTTTTGCATAATTTTTTATTATTATATTTATATGCATTATTAAATAATACTATATATTACAGATAACAATCTTAAAGCAAATTTATATTTTCTGTAATTATAGTATTGTTTTATATAAACAAAAAATTATTTTATGTGAATAGAAAATTGTTTTATAAAACAAGTTTGTGTGTTATAAAAACTGAATTTGTTCATTGGAAAAATTGTGTTGAATTTTTTCATTAATACATGTTATATATTAATACACAGAATTCTGGAAATTAATTTCTGTTATTATATATATTATATTTTTATATATTTTTTATATAAATATAACAGTTTGTTTATTCTATTATAGTTTTCATGTTAATACATGTCTATGTTGCATGTGTATTGTCCAATGCTAACTGTTAAAATGTTTTAGAAATAAAATAATATATATATATATATATATATATATTTAATTTATATATATTGCATGTATGAAATAAAATTGAAAAAGATTAAAATAAATCTTATATATATATTCTGTATGTTGCATGTTGCACTCAAGTCGGAAAAATCGTCACTTTTCTAAAATATATGTTGTCATGCCATGCATGATAAATGTTTGCTTGTCATGCAATATTCCAATATATACTAATGACTAATAAAGAATATGTTGCAATACTCTTGTTGCAATAAAGTAAATGTTGCATCTCAAATATTACAACCGTGCTTGTTAATAAAGTTCATGCAACAACAATTTTACGCAACGGTCAAAACAGTTTCATGCAACGGTCCAATCTTAAATTTAATTTTATGTAAATATAGTACCATTTAATTTATATATTTAATTGAACAGAAAATCGTTGATAAAACAATTTTTTTGTACTAACAGAATTCTAGAAATTATTTGCATATTCTGTTTTCATATTTGTATGTTAATATTGTGTTTACATATTTGCATGTTATTCCATTATTATTAATATAATATGTGATTGTCTAAATAATCATTTGTTAGAAAAGGAAAAGTGTCAATGGTTGAAAAAGTAATTGCTGCTGAAAAAGTAATTGTCTAAATGATCTGCATGTTGTTTTGCCTTGGGCACATGATTGTCAAACTCAATAATATTGCTCCTTATCTCAAAGTGTTGCGTTTATGTTTAAATATCATAAGCAATATGCATGTTTATGTTAAATCAATGTTGTAGAATATTTAATTTTGGTATTATTTAATCTGTTAATATATTCTGTAATTATTGCATATAACAGTTTATTTTGTTCGCATGTTAAAATATAATATTCTGTTATTATATATATTATAGGAATATTATATTTATTACATGTTGACTGATTGTATGTTAATATATTAATATTCAGTAATCTCGAATATTATTGCATGTTATTACTGTTACTATTGTTGAATATGAATACATAGCTTTTTGCATGTTATTTCTGTAAATCGGTATTGCATGTTTTGTTATGGTTTGTTATGCAGTTGGTATAAAGCCACACAAATGATGCATCTCATAACAATATTAATATATTAATATTGCATGTTGTAAACAAAATTTTTTTTATAACAGAAATTTTGTAAACAAAATTTATTGTTTGAATTCTGTTAAATTTTGTACAACAGAAATTTGTTTCTGTTTATTAATATTTGTCTTTTTTGTATAACAGTAAGATGGCATGCTAGATTAGGACATGTTAATTATAATACTATGCGTAGATTAATTAATTTAGAATTCTTGCCTAAATTTGATATTAATCAAAAACATAAATGTGAAATATATGTGGAATCAAAAATGACAAGATTACCCTTTCATTCTGTTGAAAGGAAAACTGAACCTTTAGATCTAATCCACACTGACATATGTGACTTAAAGTTTGTGCAAACTAGAGGTGGAAAAAAATATTTCATAACCTTTATTGATGATTGCACAAGATATTGTTATGTATATTTGCTAAGAAGCAAAGATGAGGCTGTAGAAATGTTCAACTTTATAAAAATGAAGTTGAAAATCAACTTAGCAAAAAGATTAAAGCAATAAGAAGCGATAGAGGTGGTGAATATGAATCACCATTTAAAGAGATTTGCTCTACTCATGGTATTATTTACCAAACTACTGCTCCTTATTCACCTCAATCTAACGGCATTGCTGAACGCAAGAACTGAACATTGAAAGAAATGTTGAATGCTATGTTAAACAGTTCTGGAGCACCCCAGAATTTGTGGGGGAAGCTTTGCTTTCTGCCAATTATATTCTGAATAAAGTGCCTCATAAGAAAACTCATAAAACACCTTATGAATTATGGAAAGGTCATAGAACTTGCTATAAATATTTAAGAGTGTGGGGGTGTCTAACAAAAGTGATGGTTCCTAAACCTAAAAAGGTTAAGATATGACCAAAAATAATTGACTGTGTTTTCATTGGTTATGCAAATAACAGCGGTGCTTATCGCTTTCCTGTTCATAAATCTGAAATTAATGATATTCATGTTAATACATTTATTGAATCAAGAGATGCATCATTTTTTGAGAATATTTTTCCATATAATGGAAATAATGATTCAAATTCAAACAAAAGACCTTTGGATGTTACTAGTGATAATCCTGAAAATATAGACAAAGAGTCTGTAGTGGATGAACCTCGAACCTACAAGGAATCAGTTTCCTCTCCAGATGCTTCTCATTGGAAAGAAGCAATAAATAGCGAAATTGAGTCCATTATGCAAAATCATACATAGGAATTGGTGGACCTTCCACCTGGTTCAAAACCCTTAGAGTATAAAATAGATCTTCAAAAAGAAGTTGAAAGCAGATGGTTCAATTGATAAATACAAAGCAAGGCTTGTTGTTAAAGGCTATAGACAAAAGGAAGGATTGGATTATTTCGACACTTATTCACCTGTTACAAGAATTACATCTATTTGAATGCTAATAACAATAGCATCTTTAATTAAACTTGAAATACATCAAATGGATGTAAAGACCGCATTCTTAAATGGAGAATTAGATAAAGAAATATATATGGAACAACCTGAAGGTTTCATAGCTCCTGGACAAGAGAGAAAAGTATGCAAACTTGTTAAATCCTTGAATGGATTTAAACAAGCACCAAAACAATGGCATGAGAAATTTGATAATGTTATGTTATCAAATGGATTTAAAATCAATGAATGTGACAAATGTGTTTATGTCAAAAGTACTCAAAAGGAATATGTCATTGTTTGTCTTTATGTGGATGATATGTTAATCATGGGTAACAACAATGAAGTTATCAACTCAAAAAAACGTATGTTGTCAAATAGATTTGATATAAAAGACTTGGGGGTTGCTGATATAATTTTAGGAATCAAGATTTCTAGAACCTCTGATGGAATTATATTATCTCAATCTCATTACATTGAGAAAATACTTGAAAATTTTAACAAGTATAATATAATTCTAAATAAGATCCCGGTTGATATAAATCTTCATCTAGCTAAAAATGAAGGTGATGGCATATCTCATTTAGAATATTCTAGTATAATAGGCAGTTTAATGTATGTCATGAACTGTACTAGACCAGCTATAGCTTATTCGGTAAATAAGCTAAGTAGGTATACGAGTAATCCAGGTAAAGATCACTGGAAAACAATTTTGAGAGTTTTAGGATACCTAAAACATACTCAAAAATATGGACTGCACTATACAAGATATCCAGCAGTATTGGAAGGATATAGTTATGCTAATTGGATATCTGACAATAAAGACTCGAAATCCACAAGTGGATATGTCTTTACCTTAGGAGGTGCAACAATATCTTGGAAATCCTTAAAATAAACGTGTATTGCTAGGTCTACAATGGAATCGGAATTCATTACGTTAGACAAAGCTGAAGAAGAAGAAGAGTGGCTTCATAATTTTTTAGAGGATATTCCAAATTGGTCAAGACCTGTGCCAGCTATATGTACACACTGTGATAGCCAATCAACGATTGGAAGAGCACAGAGTCATTTATATAACGGTAAGTCATGCCATATACGACGAAGACATAATACCGTTAGACAATTGCTCTCAAATAAAATTATCTCAATTGATTATATAAAGTCAAAATATAATATTACGGATCCGCTTACAAAAGGTTTAACAAGAGAGCAAGTGGAAAAATTATCAAAGGGAATGAGTTTAAAGCCTACTGTTTAAATAAGAGTCGTCATAGTGGCAACCCAACCTAGCTGACTGGAGATCCCAAGATCTAGGTTCAATGGGCAAACCGAACTATGTAGTACTCAATAAAGCACTAAGGAGATATTTACTCCTAACCATTCCAAAATGAGACAGTGCACATCTGTCGTGAGAATCAGGATAAGATACGCTTTTAATAATTTTTATATCTTGAAATATGTTCAAGTGGGGTATTGCAGGATACTCTTGATAGAAGTCACCTACGTGAGTAAGAAGGGGGCCACTTCTGTGAGAATTTTGAAGGCTGAATTCTCTAATATACTTACGGAACCAAGAGGTGTTTCAAGGCCAAAATGAACACAAACGTGACAACCAACTATGTCTGAAGAGATATTTTGTGAATTCTATTGTCTTGGTTTACACGAAAAGCTGACAGTTCAAAGAAATCAAGTCTACTGATTAGCCAAGTAAATCCGATATATTTTACTAGGGCAAGTTCAAAGCCACTAGACTTCTTAACCTGATGAAATATCTTTTCTTATGTACTCGAACTAGTGTCTGCATATTCATAACATATTTTGCATATTGTAAAGCCAATTTTACATTCATGTGGGGGATTGTTGGAAATGGGATTTGAATGAAAAAATTGACTCGGGTCGAGTCGTGGTCGTGACGGGCGAGTTCGTGATATATATTTTTTATCATCACAATACTACGTCGTTTTGACGACAGTTACACACGAATGTTTCTACAAATGAATGATGTGGGCGTATTTCTGAAAAAGGTAATTTTCCCATTCTCTTTGTTCCGTTCCGTCAGAAAATTTTCCCTCCCCGTTTTGCAGAAAATTTCCCATTCCGTTTAGCAGTAACCTTTCCCGTTCTACACTTCAATAGAATTCCCGTTCCTTTCTGCAATTCCCGTTCTGTTTATGCAAGAATCCCGTTTCTGCAGATTCCGTTCATTCCCACCGTTCTGCAGTGTTTTCCCGTTCTGCAAATCTTTTCCCGTTTTTTTTTGGTAAGTGTATTCATGCACCATTTTTCATGCATCGTTATTATTTCTAGTAAAAGTCCGAGTACATAACATAGAATTTGCGTTCGATGAATTCTTAATTTTGTAATGCTACCAATTAAGAATTGAAATCCGTTTTATCTTGGGAAGTAATTATTCAATTAACCCTTAGCATCTGTGGGGGAATAAATTTACTTTAAGGAGACTTTGTGAATTCAAAGGACTCGGATTTATATATATATTTTTTCATTTTACAAATTGTTTCTGTTTTGCATAATTTATTATTATTATATTTATATGCATTATTAAATAATACTATATATTACAGATAACATTTCATAGAGGAATCGACAGCGAGGAGAATGGAGAAGGTAAAGGTCGAGTTGGACCGTGCGAGAATGAAAGGGTTTACCTCTTGATGATAGATCGGAGTGGAGTACGTTCAAATCGAAAACTCGATCAAGATCTTGATTTGATTAATTTTTTAATGACAGAGTGAGATTGAATAAGTTAGGCACAAGATCTAATTGGGAACAACGGTGGTGAGGCGCTGATTTTGTTGGTGAGGTGTGGATTTTGATGGTTCTATGGTGGTGCAATAGTGAGACGATATGGTTTTGACGCTGTGGTTTTGATGGTGGAGTAGTGCATGATGGTCTGATGGTGGTTTTTTTCTTTTTTTAACGAAGAGGGTATTATTATTATTATTATTATTTAAGGTATTTTAAAAATAAATTTTGATTAACTAATTTATATAGTAATTTATAATAATTATAAATTATATAAAAGGTATCATTAATTACAATATTTTTTGTTAAAAAAATCAAATTGAATTTAAATTAATAATAATAACAATAATAATAATAATAATAATAATAATAATAATAATAATAATAATAATAATAAAATATGAGAATGTTATATTGACAATGGGCACATGTATTGGGGCAAATATATTTGATTTGAATTGTTAGTTGTGCCTCGTCAGCAAAACATGGTTACATGTCAGCCACGTTAGACTATAAGTTGCATCTCCGTTAACGGGAGGGACAAAGTTAGACTGAAATTTGTAACGTCAGGGACATTTTTTTTAAAAAAAGTTCATGGTGAAAGTGAGATTTTGGAGAAAACATCATCAACATTTTTAGGTTTTTGCCCAATAAAAATTACTAGAAAGGGTGTGTAAGTGTAAGTAGGGGTGAGCATGGTGCGGTTTGGTGCGGTTTGAAGTCCAAACCGCACCTGAAACCGCTTAGGTGCGATTTAAAATAACCGCACACGAAACTGTGTGTGATTGGTGCGGTACGGTTTTAATTAGTGCGATTTCGGTTCCAAAACCAATTGAAACAACAAAAAAGTCTAAGCCTTCAATAAAATTTAACATAAAACTTATATCTAGCAATTAACTTAGGGACAGAGTCGGCAATGAAAATTATATCAAGCATGCTTTAAAACTAAAACATACGATATATAAAACAACGGAGACCTTATATTCGATAACAAGCAAGAATGTTTATCTAGTTCCCCAAAAATTAAAAATATATACTGGAGTTAGAATAAAATTATATCTCATATATTGCAGGGAGGACTTATAGAATATAATCCTAACCATACTTAATTTGAAAAATAATATATTAGTCTATTACTATTATAGCATTGACATTAACCAATGCATCAAGTGCTCGAGCCCCTCAGCTATAAGCCTCTCCAATAACGCATCAAACAAATTCGAAAATTCAAAACTCAATTGCTTAATTTTTGATTCTATAACCTCTAACATCTTCATTCAATTGGTGAAAAAATGACAATACAAGACTAGAGTTTTCTCTGAGCGTGTTCAAGTGAAAAGTAACTTTAGAATTTACTAGAGATAATATATACATACACACACATGGTGCGGTTTCGATTTTATGCGTGCGGTTTTGGCTAGTAACCAAACTGGAACCGTAAATTTGGTTATTCAACCCACCTAAAACCGCAACATACGCCGGAACCGTTGATGCGATTTTAATTGGTGCTCGTGCAATTTTTAGTGCGGTTTCGATTCTAATTTAGTTACTTGCTCAGCCCTAAATGTAAGTCAGACAACAACTCTACAAAATATTGTGATAATCGAAAACAAATATTCCAGTTAGATGTGTTTTATTTAAATAAAAATTACTACAAATGTGTGTAACCGAAAGTCAGACAGCAGCTCTATAAAATATTGTGATAATGGAAAACAAATATTCCGGACTTTCCAGTTAAATTTGTTTTATTTAAATAAAAATTACTTGCCACGTGCCAAACTCTGCGCAATTGATTAGAGATCCTAGTAATTTCTATATACTCAATAAGTTCAAATGATTTTCGATCCTAAAATATTCTCTAGATATTAGGACTTCCATATTTTTACCCAAACATCAGCCTCCTTTATTCTTATCTTCCATACTATACTCATTCTTCCGAAAATAGTTAGTACTCCCTATCCAATCCACTTGGTCATTATTCCTCCAATTCCTTGAAACAGTCTCACGCATACATATTGAAGATTAATCCTTTTATGTGTATATATATATATATATATATATATATATATATATATATATATATATATATATATTAACGATTGCGTGGCTTTGGTATATAGCAAAATGTTTATATTGCAACAAACATACATTTATTAATCACTTGTATAGAAAATACTATATATATTACTCCAACAAGAATCACAGTATATAAATAAGACAGCAGATTTGAACTCGTATACGAATATTTGCATAATTATTGCATGACAAACTTGTAAGAGTGAAGATAAAAATGGCATTATACGGCACCACCACCGGCGGAAGTCCAACCATGAAACCCCTACCCCTCCAAGTCCTCACGGGCCGGTGGTTTATGGTCTTCGCCTCTTTCCTCATCATGTCCGCTGCCGGCGCCAGCTACATGTTCGGCCTCTACTCCTCCGACATCAAATCCGTCTTCGGCTACGACCAAAGCACCCTCAATCTCCTCGGCTTCTACAAAGACCTAGGCACCAACATCGGAATTCCCGCCGGCCTACTCAACGAGGTATCGCCGCCGTGGGTAGTCCTCTCAATCGGCGCAGTACTCAACTTCTTTGGCTATTTCATGATATGGCTCGCGGTCACAAAAAGAATCTCCACGCCAAAAGTTTGGCACATGTGTTTATACAGTTTTATTGGCGCGAACTCGCAGGCTTTCGCCAACACCGGAGCCCTAATCACGTGCGTTAAGAACTTTCCGGAGAGCCGTGGTGTGGTGCTAGGGCTTCTCAAGGGTTTTTTGGGGCTTAGCGGCGCTATCATTACTCAAGTCTACCATGCTATTTATGGAAATGATTCAAAGTCTCTCATTTTGCTTATAGGCTGGCTCCCCTCAGCTATTTCGTTTGTTTTTCTACGTACAATTCGGGTAATGAAGGTTGTTAGACAAGGAAATGAGCTCAAAATTTTCTATAAATTTCTCTACATGTCTCTTGGGCTTGCGGGTGTCTTAATGGCGATTATCATAGCACAAAAACAAATCATATTTTCGAAGGTTGAGTATGTTTGTACCGCGGCCGTGGTAGTACTCTTGCTCTTTTTACCCCTTCTTGTTGTTATACAAGAAGAATATTATCTTTGTGAGGGGAAAAAAAAAGCCATACAGAATGATTCTTCCCAAATAAAAATTATAACCGAAAAACCTAGCTCGGAAACCGATATAACACCTCCACCACCAAAAAGTCATGAAGTTGGTTGTTTTGAAAATGTTTTCCGGCCACCGCACAGGGGAGAAGACTACACTATTCTTCAAGCACTCTTTAGCATAGACATGCTAATACTTTTTATATCAACAATGTGTGGTCTTGGAGGTACATTAACCGCTGTTGACAATTTGGGACAAATTGGAGCTTCACTTGGATACCCTGATCATAGCATTAGTACATTTGTGTCACTTGTTAGCATATGGAATTACCTTGGAAGAGTGGCGGCCGGATTTTTGTCTGAATTCTTATTAAAAAAGTACAAATTCCCAAGGCCTCTAATGCTCACTATCACACTAATTTTAGCATGTGTTGGACACTTTCTTGTTGCGTTTAATGTCCCGAATGGCCTCTACGCGGCGTCTATAATTTTAGG
The DNA here is from genome assembly GCA_020205505.1 of Panax japonicus. Classification (NCBI taxonomy): domain Eukaryota; kingdom Viridiplantae; phylum Streptophyta; class Magnoliopsida; order Apiales; family Araliaceae; genus Panax; species Panax japonicus. The sequence goes on from CM035107.1 coordinate 67,712,604, forward strand.
GGTTTGCTTTGGTGCACAATGGCCATTACTTTTCTCCATGATCTCGGAGATTTTTGGCTTAAAGTATTTCTCTACAATGTATAATTTGGGTTCTGTGGCTTGTCCTATTGGAGGATATTTTCTTAATGTGATGGTCACTGGGCATTTGTATGATAAGGAGGGTTTGAGGCAAATGGAAGCTTCCCGAAGGATCCGAAAGCCCGGTGAGGACTTAAATTGCACCGGGGATGAGTGTTTTAAATTAGCTTTCATTATCATTGCTGCTGCGACCATGTTTGGAGCACTTGTTTCCATTGGTTTGGTGCTTAGGACTGGGAAGTTTTATAAGAGTGACATTTACAAGAAGTTCAACGAGGAGGCAAAAGCGGCCGAGTTGACGGAAGTGGGACCGGCTGAAAATAGTGTTGGGACGAGAGAGAATATAGAGGAGTTGTCAGACAAAAATATTGTTGCTCACTTAAAGGATGAAGTGTTATTAGAATAATTATAAAAATACTATTAAATATATATTTTCTCTAACAATATCAGCAGCCAAAAAATAGTTTAATTGAGTGATGGATAGAAATATGTAAGGTTGTGTAATTGCTTAGTTTGCATAGTTTATTGATTGATGGCATGATTCTCAGTTTGTTAAATTGTAAAAAAGTTGTGATAGAGGGTTTTGTTTTGAGCTCCCCACTTTCAATTTATTGAAACTCTAATAAGGAAATAGATGTCTTGGTGCTAGATTTTAAAATCGAATATAGCGAATTAAACAATCTCTTAGAAAATTAAAGTAGAATGGAAAACTTAATTAAGGACAAATGATATACCAAGTTTCACCAAAAAATATTTTTATGTCATGCTTGTTTGATATATTTGTGGGTAAGGAAATCGTTGTGATAATCCGAAAATTTATAAGACATGTAAATAAGTTCTCGAATAATTAAATAAAGGTTTAAGGAATAAAACCTAGATTTGAAAATAGAGGAATGATTAAATTTTTTGAGAAGAACTTATATAATTTAATATCCGAAAGAATGAAAAGAGAATTGAATGTGAATAACAGAAATGTTGAAGATGTTAATATCTGAAATTAGCAGGTAATCATGAGACGAAGTAAGTCAGCTAAGACTTGGGCTAAGAATGGATTTCTGTCCATGAATTGGATAGCAAAGGATAAAGGAAAGATCGAGATAGTAAGATAATACATAAGATGAGGTAAATTAAGGAGATAAGTTGTTAAGAGAAATTATGTAAGAGGTTATTAGTAATTAAACTAAACTAGAACGTTTTTATAGTAGTGAGTATTCCAAGATGGGATCCTTGTAAGTGGGGAAGAATATAATACTTAAGGATGAAAAGATAAGACAATATGATGAATTAAGTTAACACTACAAAAAAGGGTCATTGGCGACGGGGTCATTAGAGACGGCTAATATCCCGTCGAGAATGACACCAATGCCGACGGGGACGTTGTCGCTAATGGGTTCCGTCGATAACGTCATTTTCCCAGGAGAAAAATTGGTGCGGAAAGTTGGCGGTGGAGGGAAAACTCATTGACGACGGACGTAATATCAAAGACGACGGGAACGTCGTCGATATTGACTTAATCTCAACGGGGATATATCGACGGACGTGCCGTCGAGAATGAGTCATGTATTTTAATACCCTGGTTTGCGACAACAACGACTCCTTTTTTTCTCCCTCTTTCTATAACAACCCGGAATTTTGTATTATCCAGAATTTAAGTTTAAAGAATTAGTTATTAATAAAATGAATTTTTATTAATATTATTCTGTGCTATGTGTTTATTAACCGTTCTATAACCTAGGATGATTATAAGTCGGGAGGATTCTGGCTACGAGCTAGATTGAACGAGTAAGAATTTTCAAGACGAAAATGAAAGTTTTCCGGGAATAAAATATTTTTCGGGAAAAAGACAAAATAGGCACTATTCATCCATTTCTGCTCAGAGATTTATTTTGAAATTCCGAGAAGTTAATGATTACGTATAATTTTGAGACGTGATGGAATATTTAATAATATTTCAGTTATGAGAAAAACGAAATTTTTGCCTACGGACTTAAAACCTAAGGGTTAAGAAAAGTGAGTTCCGAGAATGTTATGATCACATATAATAATTAGGGTTATTATGCGTGAGAAATACGAGTATAATACTAGTTATTATATGAGTATAGTAAGAAGATTAGTACGATGTATAATATGAATATCGTACGAACGATATACGAAGAGAATACGAGAATGGAATGCATAAAATACGATTAGTCTTAATTAATGGACTTTGAGTTCATGGACTTTGTAGAATCCAATTGGACTTGGATTATGTCAAGCCCAATGCTTTGTGAAATTATTAAGCCCAAGATAGGCCCAAGAAGAATTAGGGTTAAGGCCCAAACCAAGAAAGTTAATCGCAGATCGAACCGATGGGTAAACGGATGGGTAAGAACCAATGGGGCAACCCATGGGGTGACCCATGGGCATGTGGGCCGACCACTTGGACACCAATTAAGGGTGGAGGCCAAGTTTACTTGATGGTTAAGTGTTGGAGGAGGTGGGAATAGTAAGGAGGTGGGGGAGAAATGACCAAATTGCCCTAAGCTTTAGTTTTCTATAAATAGTAAGCAAGATTTCATTTTTTTAGAAATTTTAAAATCCTATAACTTGAGAGAGAGAGAGAGAGATCTCGGATGAAGAGGGAGAAGGAAGAGTTTGAGCATAAATGCTAGGATCAAAAGTGATCGTGAGATAGAAAAGCTTGCAAATCGTCGACTTTGTATAACGAAAGAGGATTAAAGAAGAACGGTAATCCGAACCCTAGTTTCTTCTAATATTTTCTTTAAGTTTCTATGCTTTAAACATAGCTTAATAAAGATAAGAAGTAGATGAAGTTAAGAATGATTTCATATGGTTGAAATCATGAGAAAATAAATAAATAAGAATTAGAAGTTTAGTTTGTAAATTTCTTAAGGAAGTATAAGATTCGTAAGGATTTTAAGCGATCCGAATGAATCTTATGGACAAGTAGGTGAAATAAGCAAGGAATGATGTTCTATAACATCAAATTCCAATAAAAAGTAGAATCGTAATCCAAAATATCGATTAAAATGAAGAACACGAAGAACACGTGAAGAACACGAATAACGTTATTGATGGACAAATTTAAAACCATCGTAGGATAATTGTTGTTGATGGACAAGTTTAAAACCATCGTGTATAAGTTAGTTTCTTATTGCTTAGACCCTCAAAAATTCTGGAAAAATTTGAAATGATAATTTGATGATATTTCTAGATTGTGTCCAAAAATGACGATTTTTGGATTTATAGATTGAGAGTTATGGATTTTATGGAAAAATACTATTTTAAAAGTAAACCCTTATAACTCCTTGTGGTTAACTCCAAAATTGATGAAATTTTTATTGGGAGTACATGTATATAACAGGAGTATACCCTGTAAATTTTGGAATTTTTAGACAAACGTAGAATTTATGATAAATGTCTAAATATTCGGCAGTTTTAGCCATATGAAAAATAGTAAATGAATTTTACAAATTCTGAAAAAAAAAAATAATGTTCAAGATGGGACTATATTCTGCTAAATCCCAGAAAAGAAATATTTTTGGAACTGATTTGGTAGTTTTCATAAAAATAAACTAGTTATGAGTAAATGAATTAAATATATTATGTGAAGTAATAAAATTAGAAAATAGGATTTTAAGGCTTGAGAATCCTATATAGGGTATATGCAAATTTTTTATGAGGGATTTGATCATTGATTATGAAATCTTATGAGTATGACATTTTTGAATGATTAAATGCATTATTTGATAAAGTGTAAATAATTGAAATAAATTGTTTTTAAGTTTAAGAAATGATTAAAATATTATTATAATATTAATGATATTAGATTATGAGATTATTAAGTGATTGATAACATTTGGTTATTATTGAATGCTGGATAAATTGTATTATAAATGTTTAATATTTATCATTTATCTCATTTGATTGATTCTTATATCATTGTCATCATCATCATGCTTATATTGTGTTGAAAGTCATCTTTGGTCGTAGTGCATAGATGGACTTGGTATGATTATGACCAGGGATTATTTGGTATAATCATGATCGTAATGTTACAAATGATGTGGAAAAAGTTCTCATTGGCTCGCAGTGGATTGATGGACTATTTTTGGTATGATTATGGCTATGGATTCTCTTCGGCCAAGGGTGCAAAGATGAATTATTTTATGGTATGATCATGACCGTTGATGAAAACACGATTATCTTTAGCCGCAGTGCATGGATAATTCGTGGTCGTGATATTAACGAATATCCTTAGCCGTAGTGAATGGATAATTCAGTGATATGGATTGATTATCGAGCTGAGTCTCAGCGATGAAATAAAAATTCATGGATGTGATATTAACGCATATCCTTGGTCATAGTGCTGGGGTGATTGATGATGTGGATTATTTATTAAGCTGAGTCTCAATGATATAATATTTATTATACACTTTTAATTCGTAGAAGATAGTAGATATCATGCTCTACTTGACTCTTCTAAAATATAGTTGTATATCTTTGGCATGTAGTGCAAAGATGAATTGTTAATGAATATCTTTGGCCGTAGTGCAAAGATGAATTTATTAGTATGATTATGAGCAGGAATTCTGATTTGGTATAACCATGATTTTTGATGTTTCAGGTGAAGATAGGTGATGAAAATTATCTTCGTCCTGGTTGCGAAGAGGAATTTAGAACCACAATTATGATTATGAATTATTCATATGATTGTGGACAAGAACTGTTGATTTATTTTACATGGATAAAACATTATTGGTGGACTTTTAACATAGAGAAGATAATAGACCTTATGGTCTATTTGACTCTTCTAATGGATTGTTCATTCCGCTATAACTATGGTTGAAAAGTTTTATCATCTACCATATGTTCTAAATCTCTTATTTATTATAGATGAAATCTATTAATAGTTTAATTATCTTTAGTTATGATATTTTTTACTGGGATAGTTGTGCGCACCCTTTCTGCTTCACAATTCCTTTCAGGTAATAAGAGTGTTGTCGTAAGAGTGTTGCCGGGTCGAGTGGGGATAACAGGGGAATAGAACAGTGGTCTCTACCTGTGGAGGTTCTCCCTAAACAGTATAAAAAAGTGTGTTGTATTCTATACAACATTTAGTAGTTATATTTGGTGAATCAAATAGGGTGAGGTGAACCCAACTTTGGAAGGATGTTTTGCCACTATCATATAAGCTGCCTAATGACATACAACCTCGTTTTATCATAAACAGGGTTGTGCGCATCCACTTGCTGAGTATATCTACGAGCACTACCTATATAATCTTGGAGTTTATTTGAAATATAATACTCACTTGGAGATAGTGGAGATAGTTATATGTCAAGAGAAGACTCACCAATAAAAAGAAGATGATAGTAATCTTCTCGCTTTTTTTTTGGGGTCTATTGTGTCAACCAAGGATAATTATGTGGCCATATGATATCTATTATAACCTAGACGCATGGCCTCCCATGTACGAAGGTTTCCTTGAGCACTTCCCAAAGATTTTAATTTCTAAAACAGTTTTTGATTATACTTTTATGTAAAGTACCATTGTAAGGTTGTGGTCGAGACACCATGAGAGTTACATACATTTGTATTAAAACTCACAGTTAACTATGGTCGTATTCTATACGACAGCTCAACGGTTGTATAAATGAATTTGTATTTGAATTTTGTACCATGTATCTGGCAACTCAAAATGTAAGACCCCGTATTTTATGAAATAAAAGTATTTAATTTTTCTTATAATTACTATTCAGTAAATGGTAAAAATTGATAAAAGTTAAATTAAGGGTGATATATGAAATTTTTTCAAAATACAAAAGTGGTTATAAAATATTCATTGTTATCGGAGAATATTCATTTGGTTGTGGAATATTCTTTCTGTCAGGGAATATTCGTACGACCGGCGCAGCCATTTGTGGGCCTCATAACAGAATAACTGTCGGATAAAGAAAACGACAAAATTAATTTTTTATAAATAATGGCGTAATCGTTACCGTTAACACTGTTGGAATACCCGGTTGGTAAAATAAAGTATTATGCGTTGTTGCACAGTAGCACACGGTATTACACAGTATTTTTGAATTATTGATTCTTACGTAAGAAGGCATTACTCAATAATTGTTACAGTAATTACTGTTCAATATTTTATTTTATTGATTCAATAATTGTTGCGTTGATATTTTATATTATTGTTATTTCAATAATTATCACTACACAATATTTCTCATTATCTGATCAATAATTCGTATTATTTGAATAATATTATTAGATAGCATTATTGGAAATGTCTAGAAAGTTCTGTCAAGGAGAGGTTTGGTCACCTAATTGCGCGCCAATAAGGAGAAATTCTTATTGGAAAGCCCCCTCTTTCTGGGAACGGCCTAGTTGTCATAATTGTGATTCTGTAATATTATTTGTGAATAATTAATTATTGATTTATATGGTAATGAAATATTTATTTGATGTGGATATAGATGATGAATTTATTTATGTGGTTATAAATGAAGGAATTAACGTTGAGGTGTTTTATCAGTATATTTGTCGGATTGGAGGTATTAAAAACTCAAATCGATGTTCTTAAAGCTTTACTGCGTGAGTTATAATTTTAATCTGACCGTTGGATCGTTGTGATTTTTGGATATGTTATATATATATATATATATAAGTTGAGTATATGTCCACAAATTTTGAACTGTTAAAAATTAACGCATGATTTGTTATGAATTTTAAAAGCTGTTGAAACGATGTTTAAAATCATCCGTTTATGGATTTCGGATATTTTAGGTTTGGAATTTGGAAATGCTCAAAGCTACAAAGTTGTAGAGAATTCGATTTCAGGCAGAATGGACATGAAATTCGTATTTTTCTGATAAACGGTCTATTTTCTATGAATTGTTGAAGTTTCGGAAAATAAAATGATTTTTCTTAATTTATGGGTGGGACCCACTTTTGGTAGGTGTTGAACACATGGGCTGCTATTTTCTTCCAATTTGGTTGGCTTGGTTAGTGGAGGCATGCGTAGGAAATTTGAAAATTAATAATATATTTTATTATTTTAGTTTCCTTTGGCGTTCTAGCATTTTCCTATAAATAGAGGGCTAAGTTAGAATTGGAAATCACACCAAAAACAAGTTTTCTTTCTCTCTATATTATCAAGCATATTTTTGAGAGTATTTATATACTTTGAGAGTTGCTATTTAGTAGAAGTTTCCTCCGGTTTTTCATCCGAAGTACTGCTCTCTTGAGGTAAGGGATTTTAAGGGTTATTATGTTTTTCAGTTCGTACTTTATCCGTCCTTAAGAAAATTCTGAAAAAATTTGAAATGATATTTTGATGAGTTTTATTGATTGTGTCCAAAATGACGATTTTTGGATGTATAAATTAAGATTATGAATTTTACGGGAAAAGACTATTTTAAAAGTAACCGCTTATAACTCCTTGTGGTTAACTTCAAAATTGATGAAATTTTTATTAGGAGTACATCTATATAATATCAGTGTACTCTGTGAATTTCAGAATTTTTGGATAAAAATACAATTTATGATAAATGTCTAAATATTCGGCGGTTTTGGCCATATGAAAAATAGTAAATGAATTTTAAAAATTCTAAGAAAAATATATGTTCAATATGGGACTATATTCTGCTAAATCTCAGAAAAGAAATATTTTTGAAACTAATATGCTATTTTCATGAAAATGGACTAGTTATGAATAAATGAGTTAAATATGTTATGTGAAGGAAGAGAATTGGAAAATATAATTGTATGGCTTGAGAAGCCTATATGAGGTATATGCAGATTTTTGATGAGGGTTTTGATTATTGGTCATGAAATTTTATGAGTTTGGCATTTTAATGTTTAAATACATTATTTAGTAAAGTGTAAACAATTAAAATAAATTGTTTATAAGCTTAAGAAATATTATTCTTTCAATATCATTATACCGAAATATTGGTATGAATTTTATTGTAGAATTTTTACCTTTTTGTGTCGGGTTTACTATTCACGAGTTACTATTCACGAGTTACTATTCATGGTTACTATTCACGACTAAATTGGTTTCTTTTTCTAACCAAATTATAGTTGATTTATGAATATTACTCTTGAGATTAAAACTATATGTTGATAATATTATTTTTATTATCATATATAACATTTCTATAACCCTAATGATGATATTTCTCTTTGACTTGAGTGTAAAGATGGGTAGATTTTTGGTATGATCATGACTATGAGTTCTCTTTGGCCAATAGGTCAAAGTTGAATTGTTGACTGGTATGATCATGGCCATTGAATTTATAATTGAATATCTTTAGCTTAAGTGCAAAGGTGAATTGATCAACATGGTTATAATTATTGTTTATATAAATTCTGAAATGATTATATATTTCTTTGAGATAATAATATATTTGGCCTGTAGTGCAAATATGAGCTGTTGATGAATATATTTGGCCTGTAGTGAAAATATGAACTGTTGAGGAATATCTTTGGCCTGTAGTGCAAAGACGAATTGTTGATGAATATCTTTGGCCCGTAGTGCAAAGATGACATGTTGTTGAATATCTTTGGCCAGTAGTGCAAAGATGAACATGTGTTGAGATGAACATGACCAACTGGTGATACAAATGAATATCTTTGGCCGTAGTGCAAAGATGAAATTATTAGTATGATTATGAACAGGAAATGTGATTTGGTGTAACCATGATCTTTGATGTTTAAGGTAAAGATAGGTGATGAAAATTATCTTCGTCCTGGATGAGAAGAGGAATTTAGAACTACAATTATGATTATGAGTTATTCTTATGATTGTGGACCAGAATTGTTGATTGATGTTACAGGGATAAAACATTGTTGGTGGATTTTTAACATGGAGAAGATAATAGAGTTTATAGTCTATTTGACTCTTCTAATGGATTGCTCATTCCGCTGCAACTATGATTGAAATTTTTATCATCTACCATATGTTCTAAATCTCTGATTTATTATTGATGAAGGCTATTGATAATTTAATTATCTTTAGTCATGATATTCTTTACTGAGCTAGTTGTGCTCACCCTTTTGCTTTACAATTCCTTTCAGGAAATAAGAGTGTAGCTGGGTCGAGCAGGGGTAACAGGGGAATAGAACGGTGGTCTCTAGCTGTGGAGTTCTCCCTAAACAGTATAGACAAGTGTGTTGTATACATCTTTTAGTAGTTATATTTGGTGAATCATATAGGGTGAGGTGAACCCAACGTTGGAAGGGTGTTTTGCCACTTTCATACAAGATGTCTAATGACATACAACCTCGTGTCATCATAAGACAGGGTTATGCTCATCCACTTGCTGAGTATATTTACGAGCACTACCTATATAATATTGGTGTTTGTTTGAAGTATAATTCTCAATTTAAGACAGTGGAGATAATGATAAATCAAGAGAAGACTCACCGTTGAGAAGAATATGATAGTAATCTTCTCGTTTTTCTTTGGGGTATATTGGGTCAACCAAGAATAATTTTATGGCCATATGATATCTATCATAACCTAAAAGCATGGCCTCCCATGTACGAAGGTTTCCTTGAGCACTTCCCAAAGATTTTAGTTTCTAAAACAGTTTTTGACTATACCTTTATGTAAGGTGTTGTCCACGGTTGGGACATGTGTCACATTTGGTATATATTTGTATCCAAACTCATAGTATATGTGTTGTTGTATTTTGCACGACAATTGTTGTAATAAAGTTGTAGTTATTTTCTGTACCATGTATTTGGAGACTCAGAATGGGTTGGATTGAATGGACCTATTTTGGGGTCGTCACAGTTGGTATCGGAGCTTAGGGATATGGTCTCTGGCGGAGATCAGGGAATAGGACTAGGAGGGGAGAGATGTGTAAATCCTTCGCTAGTTTGTCCCACCTAAGCTTAAATTTTTGGTTGGTCATAATATATAGATATTATGTGATACGTTAATTTTCTTAATTAACCCTTGTTTTATGGCAGTATTTGAGAATGGCAGCTGAGAATGCTAACAATGGAGTGAATGAGACTGTGGGGATACCTCTAATCACTAACCATGATAATGTAATGTCAGGCGAAGAAGGAATTAGAGATATCCATGTGGTAAGTGAAGAATTGATAGTTGCACCCGAGATAGTCACAGAGGTGACAGTTGAGAGTGAGGAAGAAGAGGTAACTGAGGAGAGTTTATTAGAGGTATTATATGATCAAAATGTAGAATTTCAAAATCGTATTCATGAGTTAGAAGAACAGGCTGAAGAACGACAGGCGGTCGTGGAACAAAAGGATGCAACAATTCCAGCTTGTGTTACCCGATATGTGATGTTTGAACTGAAGCATTCTTTGGCAGAGTATAAGATGATAAAGATGGAATCTGAGCTAAAAGAAGAAAAAACTGAACGAGTAAGAATGAGTGATGCATGGGTAAAAGCCACACGACATGTAGATATTGTGGAAAGAGATGTCCGATCTAAGAAGGCTAAAATAGATGACATGAATTTCTCTTTTTGGAAAGCAATTGGGAGAACCCAACATCACGTTTTGAATTACCCTGTACATAGCGGTCAACCTGAATTCGATATGGATCGAAGATTGATGATTTGGATCATGAAACAAGAGTACGACGAGGCAGTTAAGGGAGAAATATGTCCTATAGAAAAATATATTCCAACGGTAGTGATGACGCCAAATGCTTCCCCAGACAAGTCAAAGCCGGGTAGTTCGAGGGATGACGATTGTCATGACTTCCCAACAAATGAGGAACCCAAATAAATTTATCACGGGAGATGAGCAATGGAGAAATCATGATGACCGGAAAGATAGAATCTGAAATGGAAGCAAGGTATTCTCAACTTTTTGAAATACCAGGTACGTAAATTTCGGGGACGAAATTTCATAAGGAGGGGAGATTGTAAGACCCCGAATTTTATGAAATAAAAGTATTTAATTTTTCTTATAATTACTATTCAGTAAATAGTTAAATTGATAAAAGTTAAGTTAAGGGTGATATATAAAATTGTTTCAAAATACACAAGTGGTTATAAAATATTCATTGTTGTCGGGGAATATTCGTTTGGTCGTGGAATATTCTTTCTGTCAAGGAATATTCGTACGACCGGCGCAGCCATTTGTGGGCCACATAACAGAATAACTGTCGGATGAAGAAAACGACAAAATTAAGCTTTTATAAATAACGGCGTAATCGTTATCGTTAACACTGTTAGAATACCCGGTTGGTAAAATAAAGTAATACGCGTTGTTGCACAGTAGCACACGGTATTACACATTATTTTTGAATTATTGATTCTTACGTAAGAAGGCACTACTCAATAATTGTTACCGTAATTACTATTCAATATTTTATTTTATTGATTCAATAATTGATGCGTTGATATTTTATTTTATTGTTGTTTCAATAATTATCACTGCACAATATTTCTCATTATCAGATCAATAATTCGTATTATTTGAATAATATTATTAGATAGCATTATTGGCAATGTCTAGAAAGTTTTGTCAAGGAGAGGTTTGGTCACCTAATTGCGCACCAGTAAGGAGAAATTCTTATTGGAAAACCCCCTCTTTCCTGGGAACGGCCTGGTTGTCATAATTGTGATTCTGTAATATTATTTGTGAATAATTAATTATTGATTTATATGGTAATGAAATATTTATTTGATGTGGATATAGATGATGGATTTATTTATGTGGTTATAAATGAAGGAATTAACGTTGAGGTGTTTTATCAGTATTTTATCGGATTGGAGGTATTAAAAACTCAAATCGGTGTTCTTAAAGCTTTACTGCGTGAGTTATAATTTTAATCTGACCGTTGAATCGTTGTGATTTTTGGATATGTTATATATATATATATATATATATATATATATATATATATATATAAGTTGAGTATATGTTCACAAATTTTGAACCGTTAAAAATTAACGCATGATTTGTTATGAATTTTAAAAGGTGTTGAAACGATGTTTAAAATCATCCGTTTATGGATTTCGAATATTTTAGGTTTTGAATTTGGAAAAGCTCAAAGCTACAAAGTTGTAGAGAATTCGATTTCAGGCAGAATGGACATAAAATTTGTATTTTTCTGATAAATGTTCTATTTTCTATGAATTGTTGAAGTTTTGAAAAATAAAATGATTTTTCTTAATTTATGGGTGGGACCCACTTTTGGTAGGTGTTGAACACATGGGCTGCTATTTTCTTCCAATTTGGTTGGCTTGGTTAGTGGAGGCATGCGTAGGAAATTTGAAAATTAATAATATATTTTATTATTTTAGTTTCCTTTGGCGTTCTAGCATTTTCCTAAAAATAGAGGGCTAAGTTAGAATTGGAAATCACACCAAAAACAAGTTTTCTTTCTCTCTATATTATCAAGCATATTTTTGAGAGTATTTATATACTTTGAGAGTTGCTATTTAGTAGAAGTTTCCTCCGGTTTTTCATCCGAAGTACTGCTCTCTTGAGGTAAGGGATTTTAAGGGTTATTATGTTTTTCAGTTCGTACTTTTTCCGTCCTTAAGAAAATTCTGAAAAAATTTGAAATGATATTTTGATGAGTTTTATTGATTGTGTCCAAAATGATGATTTTTGGATGTATAGATTAAGAGTTATGAATTTTACGGGAAAAGACTATTTTAAAAGTAACCGCTTATAACTCCTTGTGGTTAACTTCAAAATTGATAAAATTTTTATTGGGAGTACATCTATATAATATCAGTGTACTCTGTGAATTTTAGAATTTTTGGATAAAAGTACAATTTATGATAAATGTCTAAATATTCGGCGGTTTTGGCCATATGAAAAATAGTAAATGAATTTTAAAAATTCTAAGAAAAATATATGTTCAATATGGAACTATATTCTACTAAATCCCAGAAAAGAAATATTTTTGGAACTGATTTGCTATTTTTCATGAAAATGGACTAGTTATGAATAAATGAGTTAAATATGTTATGTGAAAGAAGAAAATTGGAAAATAGGATTTTATGGCTTGAGAAGCCTATATGAGGTATATGCAGACTTTTGATGAGGGTTTTGATTATTGGTGATAAAATTTTATGAGTTTGGCATTTTAATGATTAAATACATTATTTAGTAAAGTGTAAACAATTAAAATAAATTGTTTATAAGCTTAAGAAATATTATTCTTTCAATATCATTATACCGAAATATTGGTATGGATTTTATTGTGGAATTTCTATCTTTTTGTGTCGGGTTTACTATTCACGAGTTACTATTCACAAGTTACTATTCATAAATACTATTCACGACAAAATCGGTTTCTTTTTCTAACTAAATTATAGTTGATTTATGAATATTACTCTTAAGATTAAAACTATATGTTGATCATATTATTTTTATTATCATATATAACATTTCTATAACCCTAATGATGATATTTTTCTTTGACTTGAGTGTAAAGATGGGTAGATTTTTGGTATGATCATGACTATGGGTTCTCTTTGGCCAATAGTGCAAAGTTAAATTGTTGACTGGTATGATCATGGTCATTGAATTTATAATTGAATATCTTTAGCTTAAGTGCAAAGGTGAATTGATCAACATGGTTATAATTATTGTTTATATAAATTCTGAAATAATTATATATTTCTTTGAGATAATAATATATTTGGCCTGTAGTGCAAATATGAACTGTTGATGAATATATTTGGCCTGTAGTGAAAATATGAACTGTTGAGGAATATCTTTGGCCTGTAGTGCAAAGACGAATTGTTGATGAATATCTTTGGCCCGTAGTGCAAAGATGACATGTTGTTGAATATCTTTGGCCAGTAGTGCAAAGATGAACATGTGTTGAGATGAACATGACCAACTGGTGATACAAATGAATATCTTTGGCCGTAGTGCAAAGATGAAATTATTAGTATGATTATGAACAGGAAATGTGATTTGGTGTAACCATGATCTTTGATGTTTAAGGTAAAAATAGGTGATGAAAATTATCTTCGTCCTGGATGAGAAGAGGAATTTAGAACTACAATTATGATTATGAGTTATTCTTATGATTGTGGACCAGAATTGTTGATTGATGTTACAGGGATAAAACATTGTTGGTGGATTTTTAACATGGAAAAAATAATAAAGTTTATAGTCTATTTGACTCTTCTAATGGATTGCTCGTTCCGCTGCAACTATGGTTGAAATTTTTATCATCTACCATATGTTCTAAATCTCTGATTTATTATTGATGAAGGCTATTGATAATTAAATTATCTTTAGTCATGATATTCTTTACTGAGCTAGTTGTGCTCACCCTTTTGCTTTACAATTCTTTTCAGGAAATAAGAGTGTAGCTGGGTCGAGCGGGGGTAACAGGGGAATAGAACGGTGGTCTCTAGCTGTGGAGTTCTCCCTAAACAGTATAGACAAGTGTGTTGTATACATCTTTTAGTAGTTATATTTGGTGAATCATATAGGGAGAGGCGAACCCAACGTTGGAAGGGTGTTTTGCCACTTTCATACAAGATATCTAATGACATACAACCTCGTGTCATCATAAGACAGGGTTGTACTCATCCACTTGCTGAGTATATTTACGAGCACTACCTATATAATCTTGGTGTTTGTTTGAAGTATAATTCTCAATTTGAGACAGTGGAGATAATGATAAATCAAGAGAAGACTCACCATTGGGAAGAATATGATAGTAATCTTCTCGTTTTTCTTTGGGGTATATTGGGTCAACCAAGGATAATTTTGTGGCCATATGATATCTATCATAACCTAAAAGCATGGCCTCCCATGTACGAAGGTTTCCTTTATGTAAGGTGTCACTGTGAGGTGTTGTCCACGGTTAGGACATGTGTCACATTTGGTATATATGTGTATCCAAACTCACAGTATATGTGTTGTTGTATTTTGCACGACAATTGTTGTAATAAAGTTGTAGTTATTTTCTGTACCATGTATTTGGCGACTCAGAATGGGTTGGATTGAATGGACCTATTTTGGGGTCGTCACACAAAATGGGTAATGTATACTTAATTTTGGGGGCGTCACAACCTTCGTGCGTAAGACATACTCTTTCCTATCCAAGATCTTAACAAGTACCTCCTCGTACGTTAAATCTTTGGCTATCTTGTCCGGTTCTAACTCAATAATGTGGTTTAGGTCTTTCACATATTTACGAAGCATAGATATGTGAAAAACATTTTGAACACGAGACATGCTTGGAGGTAATGTGAGTCTATAGTCCACATTTCCTATTCGGTCAAGAATCTCAAATGGACCAATAAATCATGGATTGAGCTTTCCTCTCTTCCCAAATCTTGTAACTCCCTTCCATGGTGCAACACGTAACAGTACATAATCCCCAATATTAAATTCCATGTCTTTTCGATGAAGATCCGCATAACTCTTTTATCGATCCTGTGTTGTTTGTATACGTTGTCGAATCGTTTGGATCTTTTCTGTAGTTATGCGTACCAATTCTGGTCCCAATAATGTTGCTTTTCCCACCTCATCCCAACATACTGGAGAGCGACACTTTCGTCCATACAATGCTTCAAATGGAGCCATGCCTATACTTGCCTGACTACTGTTGTTGTAGGAGAATTCCACCAATGGTAGGTACTTATCCCAACTCCCTTTGAAATCTAGGACACAAAGTCTTAATAGATCTTCAAGAGTTTGAATAGTCCTCTCTGATTGCCCATTCCGTTTGAGGATGGTATGCCGAACTGAATCGTAAATCTGTGCCCATAGCTTTCTGCAAGCTAACCCAAAATCGTGAAGTGAATCTTGGGTCACGATCCGAAACTATGGATACTGGCATGACATGCAATCTCACAATCTCATTTACGTACATACTAGTAAGACGTTCAAGGGAATAAGTATCCCGTATAGGTAAGAAATGGAAAGACTTGGTTAATCTATCAATAATAACCCAAATCTCATCTATACCTTGAGAAACCTTGGGAAGACCCATAACGAAATCCATAGTCATGTGTTCCCACTTCCATTTCGGAATCTTAAGTGGTTTCAATGGACCCTTTGTCACTTGATGCTCTGCCTTTACACGTTGACAAGTTAAACACCTCGAGATAAACTCTAGGATCTCTCTCTTCATATTGTTCCACAAAAATGTATGTCGAAGATTATGATACATTTTGGTACTCCCATGATAGATTACAAATGGTGTGTTATGTGCCTCCATCATGATTCTATGCTTCAAGTCAGAATCGATTGGAACACAAAGTCTGGATTTGACTCGAAGTTTTCCTTCTTCATCAATTCTTGCTTCTGGAATAGTACCTTCTTGCACTTTCTTCTTTATATGCATCAGCACCATATCTGTAGCTTGAGCAGCTTTAACTTTATCGATTAAAGTCAGTTCTACTCGTATATTTGATATCATCACGTGGGTACTTGGAGCCTTTACCTCTATCTTCATCCTTTGCAATTCATACAAAATGGACCTTTGTGTTAACAACATTGCACTCGTACCAGCGTATGATCTTCTACTCAATGCGTCAGCTACCACGTTTGCTTTTCCAAGATGATATTGGATGGTATGGTCGTAATCTTTCAACAACTCGAGCCAACATCTTTGCCTCATATTGAGTTTCTTTTGGGTGAAGAAATATTTGATGCTTTTATGATATGTATAGATCTCCACTTTCTCCCCATACAGGTAGTGTCTCCAGATCTTTAACGCGAAAACGACTGTTGCCAACTCCAAATCATGAGTAGGATAATTCCTCTCATATTCTTTGAGTTGTCGCGAGGCATAGGCTATGGATTTCCCATGTTGCATGAGAACACATCCTAACCCTTTGCCTAAAGAATCACTGTAGATAACAAATCCATCCGAACCAGATGGTATTGTTAGAACAGGTGCCGAAATGAGTCTCCTCTTGAGTTCTTGAAAACTCTTCACACAATCCTCACTCCAACCGAATTTCTTATCTTTACGAGTCAGCTGAGTTAACGGTGTAGCGATTCAAGAAAATCCTTCCACGAATTTCCGATAATAACCAGCTAAGCCCAGAAAGCTACGTACTTCGGTCACCGACTTCGGTTGCTCCCAACTTTGTATGGCTTCAATCTTCGTCGGGTCGATAGATACTTAATGTTTTGACACCACGTGCCCAAGGAATGCTAATTCCTCAAGCCAGAACTCGTATTTCTTTAGCTTGGCATATAGCTTGTTATCACGAAGCTTTTGCAGTACCAGCTTCAAATGGCGCTCATGATCTTCACGACTTTTGAAATAGATGAGGATGTCATCAATAAAGACAACAACGAACTAATCCAAATATTCTTTGAATACTCGGTTCATCATATCCATGAAAGCAGCAGGAGCATTAGTCAATCCAAAAGACATGACTGAGAATTCATAATGCCCGTACCGAGTTCTGAAGGCAGTCTTTAGAATATCCTCAGTTTTAATCTTCAGCTGATGATATCCTGAACAAAGATCGAACTTTGAAAAGAATTGTGCTCCTTGCAACTGGTGGAACAAGCCATCAATGCAAGGTAGCGGATACCTATTCTTTATAGTGACATGGTTTAATTCCCGATAGTCAATACAAAGTCGCATACTTCCATCTTTCTTCTTTACAAATAACACAGGAGCACCCCAAGGAGATGTACTAGGACGAATGAAACTGATGTCCAACAACTCCTGTAGTTGGACCTTTAACTCCTGAAGTTCAATAGGAGCCATTCGATATGGGGTTTTAGAAATGGGCTTTGTACCAGGTTCAAGGTCAATAAAGAATTCAACTTCATGTTCTGGGGGTAGACCGGGAAGTTCTTCAGGAAATACGTCTAGAAATTCATTAACAACAGAAATATTATTCAAATCTGACGTGTTTTTGTTCAAGTCCGTGATATGGGCTAAGAAAGCTTGACATCTATTTTTCAATAAACGGATAGCTTTATGGCTTGATATGACAGTGATTGATTTTAGTGGTTTGGTTGTTTGAATTCGCATAACAGGTTGGTTAGGAATATGAAAACTAACAACCTTACGAAAATAATCAATTTTAGCATGATGAGTGGTTAACCAATCAATCCCTAAAATCACATCAAATGCAAGAATTTTCAACAGAATAAGATCGTCAGGTAATGTGATGGTACCAACTTGAATTAAGCAAGATTTATAAATAGTAGATGTAATGAAAGTTTCTCCTAACGGAGTCTTAACAGATAAGTCAAGGTCTAACTTCTCCGAAGTTAAGTTTAAACGTTAAGCACAAGCAGGAGAGATAAAAGAATGGGTAGAACCGGTTTCTAATAAGGTATAAACTTCGCAGGAGTTTATGATTAGCTTACTCGTGATCACCTCGTTTGGGTTCCTAACATTTTGGGCAGTCACAAAAAATGCCCTTCCAGGAACCACCGACTTTGACTTGTCTGGGATAGCCTTTGGAGTCACCATCCCCGTTGAACTTGGTTTCGCAAGTAGACAATCTCTAGCTATATGACTTTCCTTTCCACAGTTATAACACACCTTGGATTATTGTGGACAGTTTAGGCTGATGTGTCCCTCTTTCCCGCATTTATAATAAACGACCGATGCTCGTTCTCCTCCCTTAGAAACAGTTGATGTTTGTGCTGACGTCTTTACGTTTTCATTGTTGTACCTTCTCTTCTTGAAATCTCCTCCCGACTCGCTTCTTCTATTTTCACTGCCACGATTACCATCAGAGTGGTTACCGCCTTTGTCCGAATGTTTTCATCCATGCTGGTTTTCATTGTTCCGATGACTGCCACCACCGGTATGACCCTGGTTGTGGTCCCTTGGTTGAACATACTCATTATCTCGCTCTAACAATTGAGCCCTGTTTACAACATCTGAATATAAATAAAATTTATGAGAGATAAGATATTGTTGAATCTCGGGTTTTAGACCTCTCAAGAACATCCTTTTCATTCATTCCTCATTCTCTACCTAATAAGGTGCAAACCTGGATAACTCTACAAACTTCGCCTCGTACTGGGACACCGCCGTGTTGTTTTGTTCAAGTCTGATAAACTCCACCTCCTTCATATGAAGAATACTTTCAGGAAAGTACTTGTCATTAAACAGTTTCTGAAAAGTTTCCCATTACATGTTGAGTGCGACAGGCTGGGTACGCTTCATAGATTCCCACCAGTAATCTACCTCACCGTGAAATATAAAGGTGGCGAATGGAACCTTCTGTTCCTCCGTGCATCCCAAGACATCGAATATCTTGGTAATTTGATTAACCCATATTTCTGCCTTAATTGGATCCGGCTTTCCCGCAAATTCTGGAGGTCGCAACTCCTTGAACTGCTTGGCCACAAGTCGTGCATTGCTATCATTTTCACTCGTATTTCGTGCACGAGTCTCCCTCGTCTGATTTTGCATGAACTGCAAAAAGCTTCTAAACATCCCATCATTCATCATTTGTTCGGTAGTTTTGTTTACAGGAGGAATATTGTCTTCATGTTGTACGTTCCCCTAGGTGGTGATTAAAGGTTTCTCCACGGTCTGATTCACTTCATTGTTAATATTTGCAGCTGCCATTCTCAAATACTACCACAAACCAAAGGTTAATTAACATGTCATATATTATCCCTATACTCTGACTGGCCAAATAAATACCAAATAAACTTAGTTAGGTCATACTAGCGAAGGAATTTCCCGTCTCTCCCCTCCTAGTTCTTATCTCACATCTCAGCTAGGGATCATATCCCTAAGCTTTGATACCAACTGTGACGCCCCCAAAATAGGTATACATCACCCATTCTGAGTCATCAAATACATGGTACAGAAACAAATACAACTTCAGTAATACAATTGTCGTACAAAATACAACAACACATATACTGTGAGTTTGAATACAAATATTGTCTAATAGACAGTATACAAACGCAAAAGGAGTCTTCATTACAATTATTGATACACTATTTTACAAAATAGTGAGGACTACTAAAACAACTATCTTGAATCATCACTCCATACCCCGGCTAGTTCCTGCTAAATTCTCTCCTCCTGAGAAGAACAATGGAACAAAAAGGAAAAGGGTGAGCTCAACTAGCCCTGTAAAGAATATTATGACTAAGATAATATATAACAAATTATCATTAGTCTTCAACAGGAAAAAATCTGATAAAATATAATAGACAACAAGTTTTAGATCAACAATTGCAGCGGAAACAGCAATCCACTAGAAGAGTCAAGTAGAGAAAGAATTCTACTATCTTCTAAGATTTAAAAGTCCATCATCAATATTTTATCCCTGTAACATCAATCAATATACATCTTGAATCAAATATTCATCTTTGGACTACAAGCCAAAGATATTCATTTGTATCACTAGTTGGTCATGTTCATCTCAACACCTGTTCATCTTTGCACTACGGGCCAAAGATATTCATCAGTTAATCATTCATCTTTGCACTACAGGCCAAAGATATTCATTTGTATCATCATTTAGGACTGAGGATGATGAAAAATATCTTAAAGAAAATGAATCCAGTGAGATAAAATAACAAATATTAGGGATTCATATTACAGTTTATCCAAGTTCAATAATACTCCATAATAACCAATTTTGAAGCAGAATTCAAAAATAAAGATCAAAACATGGATACAATCAAAGATAATAATCATAATAGACAACTTGGACAAATAAAAGAAAATTTCATTTTTTATGTGAATAGTGTCGTATTCGTGAATAGTGTCGTATACATGAATAGTGTCGTATACGTGAATAGTAACTCTGACACCAAAAAGGTAGAAATTCTATAATAAAATCCATACCAATATTTCGATATAATGATATTGAAAGATTAATATCATTAAGAAGAAAATAACATCTCTTAACCTCAAAATAACAGTAATTCTGATCGGAATATCGGATGTAAAGCTGAAAAAAAACTTGCACTGAATAGAAACTCTTAAAGTATCTAAATACTCACAAAAATACGCTCGATAATATAGATAGAAAGAAAACTTGTTTCTGGTGTGATTTTCAATTCTAACCTAAGCGTCTATTTATAGGAAAATGCTAGAACGCCAAAGGAGACTAAAATAATAAAATAATATTATTTATTCCTTCACTTCTACGCCCACCCATTTTGATCAAACAAGCCAGCCAATTCTGAAATTTTTTGGCAACCCACATGTTTAAAACAAAAGTGGGTCCCACTCAATTTTAATAAAAATCATTTTATTTTCTGAAACTTCAGTAATTCATAGAAAATAGCCCGTTTATCAGGAAAAATACGAATTTTATGTCCATTCCACATGAAATCAAATTCTCTACAACTTTGTAGCTTTAAGTTTTTTCAAATTCTAAACAGAAAATATCTGAAATCCACAAATGGATGATTTTTAATACCTCCATTCCGACAAAATACTGATAAAATACATCAGCAATAATTCTTTCATTTATAACCACAATAAATATATACATCATTTATATCCATATAAAATAAATATTTTCTTATCATATAAATCAATAACTAATTATTCACAAATAATATTATAGAATCACAATTATGACAACTAGGTCGTTCCCAGGAAAGATGGGGCTTTTCGATAAGGATTTCTCCTTATTGGCACGCAATTAGGTGACCAAACCCCTTTTCTAGACAGAACTTCATTAGACATTGCCAATAATGCTATCTAATAATATTATTCGAATAATATGAATTATTGATCTGATAATGGAGATACTATGCAGTGACAATTATTGAAACAACAATAATATAAAATATTAACGCAGCAATTATTGAACCAATAAAATAAAATATTGAACAGCAAGCAGTTCAAAGAGTTGGGACCACCAGAATTAGTGGGAAAGCCGGATCTGATCAAGGCAAAAATGTGGGTTAAGCAAATTACCAAGAAATTTGATGTCTTGGGATGCATGGAGGAACAGAAGGTTCCATTCGCCACCTTTGTGTTCTGTGGTGAGGCAGATTACTAGTGGGAATCTGTGAAGCATACCCAGCCTACCGCACTCAATATGTCTTGGGAAACATTTCAGAAACTGTTCAATGACAAATATTTTCCTGAAAGTATTCGTCATATGAAGGAGGTAGAGTTTATTAGATTGGAACAGAAAAACATGACTATGTCCCAGTACGAGGCTAAGTTTGCAGAGTTATCCAGGTTTGTACCTCATTTGGTAGAGAATGAGGAACGTATGACGCGGATGTTTCTGAGAGGTCTGAAACCTTAAATTTGGCAATATCTTATTTGTCATAAATTTTCTCTATATTTAGATGTTGTGAACAGGGCTCAATTATTAGAGCGAGATAAAGAGTATATTCAACCGATGGACCACAACCAGTGTCATACCGATGGCAGCAGTCATCAGAGCAATGACAATTAGCGGGGAGGAAAATATATGGACAAAAGCGGTAACCATTATGGTGGTAATCGTGGTCATGATAGTAGAAGAAGCGAGTAAGGGGAGATTTCAGAAAGAGAAGGTACAATAATGACAATGTGAAGTCGTCAGCACCATCATCAACTATTTCTAAAGGAGGAGAACGATCACCGATCGTATGTTATAAATGCTGAAAAGAGGGACACATCAACCCAAACTGCCCACAAGAATCCAAGGTGTGTTATAACTGTGGAAAGGAAGGTCATATAGCTAGAGATTATCTTGTAGAGAAACCAAGTCAAGCAGGGATGGTGACTCCAAAGGCTGTCATGGACAAGTCAAAGTAAACAGTTCCTGGAAGAGCGTTTGTCGTGACTGCCCAAAATCCAAGGAACCCAAATGAAGTGATCACGGGTAAGCTAAACATAAACTCTTACGAAGTTTATACCTTGTTAGATACCGGTTCTACCCATTCTTTTATTTCTTCTGCTTGTGCTCAACGTTTGTACTTGACTCTGAAGAAATTAGACTTTGACTTATCTGTTGAAACTCCGTTAGGAGAAACTTTCGTTACATCCACTGTTTATAAATCTTGCTTGATCCAAGTTGGTACCATCACATTACCTGTCAATCTTATTTCTTTAAAAATACTTGCATTTGATGTGATTTTAGAGATTGATTGGTTAACCACTCATCATGCTAAAATTGATTATTTTCGTAAGGTTGTTAGTTTTCATATTCCTAACCAACATGTTATCCGAATTCAAGCAACCAAATCACTAAAGTCAATCACTGTCATATCAAGCCATAAAGTCATTCGTTTATTGAAAATCGGATATCAAGCTTTTTTAGCACATGTCATGGCCTTGAACAAAAATACGTCAGATTTGAATAATATTGTGTTGTTAGTGAATTTCTTGACGTATTTCCTGAAGAACTTCTCGGTCTACCACCAGAACGTGAAGTTGAATTTTTTATTGACCTTGAACCCGGTACAAAACCCACTTCTAAAACCCCATATCAAATGGCTCCTATTGAACTTCAGGAGTTAAAGGTCCAACATTGTATAAAGTAGTCTAAATAGATGACACATTATAAACGTTGTATAAATGAGTCTAAACGTTGTCTGATGTACCAAACCACAACATTTTAAGCCTGAAAACGTTGTGGAACCATATCATCTACAACGTTTTCAAGCATCCAAGAATTTGTGAAAAACAAATATACAATGTTTTTTAAGAAAAAAAACATTGTGTAATGTGTTAAACTACAACGTTTTAAAAACGTTGTATAAAGGCATCAAATAGATGACACCCTTAACGACGACATTTCTGTAAGACCTTCTATAACATTTTTTATGCATTATCTATTTACTGTTTTGTAGTAGTGTTAAATTTATTTGATTGTAATTCACATAGAGATATAGTGAATTAGTTGATTAAGATGTTTAGCTTAATTCTATCTAAAGTTGTGGATTTGAGTTAATATGGTATTAGTACATCGAGAGATGGCTAGTTCTACTTGAGTATTCTTGATTAATAAAATGGGATAGAGAATTGAACTGGAATAGGGTATAGTAATTAGAGTGATACTTAAAGTGAAGTTGTAAGCCTAATTCTCCATTATTTGCTTGAAATTATAGTTTTTGAGTTTGTTGATTGCTTAGTATTTTCATATTTTTAGTTTTTAATAGTTATAATTATTGAATTGGATAGTTTAATAAAATTTGGATTAATATAAAACTGGTAATTATTAGGATTAATTTCATACTAGTCTATGTGGGAACGATAATTGACTTATCATTATATTACTTGATGACCACGTGCACTTGCGTGTGAGCGTATATGTAAGACCCCAGCTTTTATGAATAAAGAAGATTTTTTCTTGAAATATATTTCTGAATATTATGGTGTGGATTTGATATAATGTTATAGTTGTGGGTAATATTTATAAATTTTGCAAATTATGCAAGTTGTTATAAAATATTCGATTGGTCGGGGAATATTCGTTTTAACAGGGAATATTCGTACGACGGCACAATCATTAGTGGACCCCACAACGAAATTATTATCGGAATGAGAAAACGACAGAAATATCTTTTTATAAAAATAACAGCGGAAGTTTCACCGATAAATTGTTGAAATACCCGGTGGTAAAAGTACAGTAATACGCGTGGTTGCATAATAGCACATGGTATTGATTATTGATGCTTATGTGAGAAGTCACTCAGTTTTATTCAATTATTGCTACAGTAATTGCTGCATAGTATCTCACGTTATTTGATTCAATTATTGTCAATATTTTTATATTATTAAATCATTAATTAAGACGACAAAGTTATTCATATTATTATTTGCAATATTGACGATGTCTAGAAAGTTTTGTCGATGAGAGGTTTGGTCACCTAATTTGTGACAACCTGATATTTTCTATATAAATAAATCATAAAGTTTGCGTATAAATTTTTTTTTATTTTAAGGATGAGGATTTGTACAAGATTATGTGTATATGTATTTATGTGGTAAATAAAAATATATTTATTACATGAATATTTATAAGTAAATTTATTCTAGAATTATTGATTATTATAAAGTATATTTTTATAATAATTAATTTTAAAATAGAAATATTTTTATTAATTATTTTCCATGAATATATAATCATATATTATTTAAATAATATATGAAGTGATTTTTAGAATAAATATAATTATTTTATTATATGAATTTTGTACAGATTATTAAGTTAAATATTTTACCTTAATTATTAAGGTTAAATAGAAAGAATAATCAGATATGGAATCCAAACCCTAATTTTGGATTATTGTCAAGGTATGAGAATAATAATATAATATTAATTATATTTTGATTTTTCAGTGCTATGAATATGTATGGTATTACCGTATTGATAATGGTTGGTCAATTACGGTGTATTTTTGACCAAACCCTAGTAATCATGTTAAACCCTAATTTGAGATCCAAATTAGAGTGTGAGATTGTTTTATAAGTATATTATATTAATTATATCGTGTATTAATGTATTAATTAGATAAACCCTAATTAAAATTTTGGAAATCCTAATTGCTATAATTAGTAACCCTAATTTAAAATTAGAGTTTGAGATTGTTGGTTATTGTATTAATGTAATTAATTCACAAGTATTATGATTACAATTATTAAATTTAGAAACCCTAAATTATTAAACCCTAATTTAGTAATTGGAACCCTAATTATAATTTGGTAACCCTAATTAACGAAAGAGTAAACCCTAATTGCTAAATTAGCAAAGTCAACATTAATTATATGATCTAAACCCTAATGTTACGGTATAAAGTAATTAGAATATTAATCTAATTAACAAACCTAAATTGTCTAATTTTAGAAACTAAAATTTAGTTATTTTATATTATTATTTTTGTAATAA
This sequence comes from Panax japonicus, assembly GCA_020205505.1. Lineage (NCBI taxonomy): Eukaryota > Viridiplantae > Streptophyta > Magnoliopsida > Apiales > Araliaceae > Panax > Panax japonicus. The sequence goes on from CM035107.1 coordinate 67,738,463, forward strand.
ACCCTAATTGCTAAATCCTAAATTTGGAAAATTTTGAAATCCTAGTTGCTAAATCTTTAAGGGTTAAATGTTAAACCCTAAACCCTAAAATGTCTAAACCCTAAACCCTAAGGCAATTTTCTAGAAATTTAAGGAAATGACTATTATGCCCTAAGTGTATAATTAAGACTAAATTGTAGGTTTTGAAAATAGGTGAAGTTGTTGGCCAACTCCTAACCACTCCATTGACAGAAAATTGACAGCAACAAGCCTCTAACTCAGCCATTCATGAATCTAGCATGTCTATATAAAGGATTGAGAGAGAGAAAAAGTGATTTTGCTAGTCAATTTTATTCAATACTCAACCAACTCTCATTTTCTCTCAAACCAACGAAATTTGTTGCTAAATCAGTCCCTTTATCAAGCCCCATGTTCACCATAATCCAATCACAAACAACTTGGAAGCTAAGAAATCAAAATCAAGGCATAAAGGTATAAAAACCCTAATTTTAGAAATCCTTTGATTTGATGTTAATTGATGCAATTGATTTGTTAAATATGTGTAATAAGGAGTGTATTAATGTTCTGGGTTGTTAGATTCATGACCCATAACATCAAAGTGCTCAAAATCAAAGTTTTTCCAACTTTTAAAAAATTGAAATCTGTTATTTTTAGGAAAATGTCAGGCCTTATATCTCTATGATTATTTAGTTTTTGTGGGTGTTTGTAAGTTGTTATATGTAGTATGTAATGTGATCTTTAAGTTTCAAAAAGAATCAAGTTCATATCTGTTATATATCGCGAGTTATTCATGGTCAAATCTCGTTGACCGAAACTACTCAAGAACACGAACCCAGAATTTTTTTTAGCAACTTCCGTGTTCATGTTTGACCGAAAATATCTTGCTCATGTTTTGATGTTAATATGTTATGAAGCTTTATAGTTGTAGTCCTACATGATGTCTACACAATGAAATTGATATATCACCTAAACGTTACACGGTCATCAAACTATAGGGGTCCAAAGTAGGCACCTCGAACTGTTCTTCGTGAAGAACAGCTCTGACAGCTACTTTGATGGCCAATATCTCCCAGATCTGTTGTTGTTAAGCCATGATGTTTGTTGGTAATTGTAGTGTTACATGATTACTACAAGATGTATGTGTTAGATCGCCTAGAAACATTTTGTAAAGAAAGTTATTCATGGTCAAACCACCCCCTAGCACACTGGTTTATGTTTCTGGAAATCCTCAAGAACACCTATAGCGACAGAAAGTGTCGCTATAGCCCTTTAGCGACAGTTTTATTAATAATTTCTTGAAATTAATAAAAAAATAGAAAAAAATAGTTTTTAATTATTAAAAATACAAAATAAATTATTAAAAATTATTTAAATTCTGAAAATTAGTTTTTAATTATTTTAAATATATTTCATAAATATTTAATATTTTTGGAATATTAAAATTAATTAATTTATTTAATTATAATATTAAATAAATTATTTAAAAATGATTTTAATTCATGAAAAATCATTTAAAACTATATTATGATATAAGAAAATAATTTAAGTTATTTTTGATAACTTTTAATATTATGTGATAATTTTCATTAATAAATTAATATTAATGATAATTAAGTTATTTATTAAATGAATTAAATAAATGAATTATAAATGATTTTATTATATTAAAAATCATTTTAAATAATAATAAGGTATTTAAAATATTTTAAAGTTATAAAATATAACTTTTAATATTTAAAGGTAAATTTCTTTAATTAATTACGATTAATGATAATAAAGTTATTTAATAATTATATTAAATAATTTAGTTTAAAAATGATTTTAATATTATAATAATCATTTTAAATGAAAATAAAGTGTTTAAAGATATTTTAAGTTATAAAATATAACTTTTAATATTTAAAGGATAATTTCATTAATAATTTAATATTAATGATATTTAATGATTAATGATATTAAATTTATTTAATAATTATATTAAATAAATAGTTTTAAAATGGTTTTATTTATTTAAAAATCATTTAAAAAGGATATTAATGATTTAAAAATATTTTAAGTTATAATTATTGACTTTTAATATTTGGATAAATAGTTCATTAATATTTAAATATTAATGGTAATTATTTAATAATGATTTTAAATGTTTTAAAAATCATTTAAGGGTATTATAAATACTTTAAAAATATTTTGAGTTATTATACATAACTTTAATGTTTTGGCAATGGTTTCATTAATAGTTTAATATTACTTAAATATTAATGATAATAGAATTATTTAACTCATTTAATAATGATTCTGATATTTCAAAAAATATGATAAATGATAATAATTATTTAATAATTATTATAAGGTCATGAAAAATAGTGCTATTGATGTTTAAGTTATCCAAATGGATATTGAACTACGGATTAGAGTCTTAGACTCGATATTTAACCGATAAAGCTGTCGGTAGACCGACATAGATCAGAAATTGATCTGGACTTAGATAATTGGTTAATTAACTGTTTATTTGTGATTCAATGGTTATTAAGGTTGTATAACAATGTGATTAGGAAGGTGTTGATGTTTGATTATGAGTCAACGATTATTGAACATGTGTAATAATGTGAATAGGAAATGTGCTTACTGCAATAGACAGTGTTATGTGTACGGTATGTTGTACTAATCAGTAAAATGATCTGATTAATGATAGGTTGTGATAGAAAAGAGTAGATCTAAGTTGCGTAAGTGTAAGCAGCGCATCAGGCAAGTATCCTAACTTTGCATTTTCTTTATGCAATGGACAGAAGTGAGAAGTTCAGAATTATTGTTATTATTATACAGATTGTTAAAATTATATTATATACGCCTATTGATTATCAACATGTTAGTATATGATAATTCGAATATATATTCTGTTCGTTAATTTCTATAAATGATTATACAAGTGTCCCCACTTGGATAATCATTGTATTCAATCGTATGTTGATATACCTTTGATATACATATATGTTGAATTATATAAGACCTTTGTTATGAAAACCCGACAGGTATGAACATCCTGATAATGGGAAAAATTTTATGCGCCCAAGGCGAACAGAGTGAATGATAACATCGTTCTTATACATGTAGTATTGATCAATACAGGGTACAATGGGGATGATCACCCTCCGTGCCCGTAAGTCATGACGGTTTACAGATGAATTTCTGTTCAAACCTTTTCGAAAATGAAAACAATGTTCATAGTATGTCACAGAAACCCATGTATAGTCAATACGTAGTTTCAAAAATTTGAAAGAGGGTTGTTATCTTATTATTATTGGTACAGATTACTTCACAACTACTGACTAGTTGTAGAAGAATATTATAAAGAAAACATTTAATTTCTTTCAGCCTATATATATATAATACTTGTTGGGCACTCAAATGCTCATCCTTGCTTAATTTAAATGTTTTCAGCTAAGTGTGAAGGACCAGAAGGATCTGTCAAGAACAAAGGAAAAGGAAAAGTTGTTGAATGACTTTATATGCTACTGTTTGTAATAGTTTTAGATTATGAAGACTATGATATATATATTTATATATGTTATGACATGTAATGAATGTTTAAAGGTTACGTACTTGGGAGAAAGACTATGATATATTTATAAATTTAAGTTTAAGTTTTATATTATTGTTATTATTATTAGTAGTATTCCGCTCATAGAAATGGTATCGTGAAGTACCGAGTTCGGGTTTCAAGTATCTGGGTTCGGGGACTTTACAGGATGGTATCAGAGCTATAGGGTTAGAAACCTTAGGTGGGTTAGACCTTAGGCTATAACCTTAGAACAGAGGGAAACGTTGAAAATATAAATAACTCATATAGAGTTTAAATAAAGATGGATTGGATAAACTCATCGTCAAACAAACTAAAAGATAACTTATATGAAACCTTTATGTGTTATGTGTATATATTACATGCTAATCAGAATAATTGCTGTGTGTAGATGTCAGGTGAAAAAGAACTAGGATACCCACGGGTCGTAAAGAATGAGCTAATAACGAAGCCAATAGCAGAAATAGAAGCTCACAATGAAACCAACTTGGACGAGGTGGTTATCGTGGAAAACATAGTACCAGATCCGGAAATAGTGGATCTGACAGATAATGATTCAGACTCTAAAGCAGAAGCTGGTGAAGCATCAATGGAGATGCAGGAATTAAGGAACAAGGTTTCTTCTCTAGAAGGGTTGTGGAAGACAGAAAAATTGCTTAACAGTCAATTGCGTCAAGCGTTAATAGAAACAATGGAAGAGCAGGATAAGCTTCAAATCCAAATCAATCAGATGGGAGCCTCAAGTAACACTTCGTTTGCAGCTCCAAAAGATAAGGGAAAAAGAAAGATGAACGATCGTGATCCTGATAACAACCAAGGGAACTTTAAACACATAGAAAAGTGTACAAATTGTGACAAGAAGCATGAAGGCGTATGCAGAAAAAGGGAATATGTTTGCTATAATTGCGGACAGAAGGGACATTTCTCTCCTCATTGTCCCAATCCAACTCAATGTGTCTGTTTTAATTGTGGAATAGGAGATCATCAGGCGAGAAGCTGTCCAAGAAAGAAGACTTAGTAAATAGGTAGTGTAGGTTATGTTGTGTAAGCGTGTTTAATATTATATGTATGCTTAGTATGTCTGTGTAATGCATTATTATAAAACTTTTGTACAAGTGGTGATGTAAATCCCGACTTTTGTAGTCACAATGGGATAACTGATGTTTAAAGCACTATGTGCTATGATATGTAAAATATTTTAAAAGTAATGAATGAATATGAATCAAAGTTTGAGTTATGAAACAAGTTTAATAAGTTTAAACTTATGTGATAAAGTTTAGAATGTAAGTTAATTTATGGTTTTTACTTAACCAGATAATGCCGTCAAGACGTCAAACTCGAAATCAGAGGGCAGAACAGTCTGTCAACAATGTTGAAGGACAACAACAAGTGGACCCAATGCAGCAGTTCGCAAATATGGTAGCCCAGGCTATGCAATAAGGGAACTAGCCGGATAATCACTTGGCGAATTTTAAAGATTTTAAGGCTGTAGGACCGCCAGAATTCAAAGGTACGACTGACCCTGTAGAAGCCCAAGCTTAGGTTAAGGAAATTGAGAAGGCATTTATAATAGCTAGGGTAGCTGAGGGGCAAAAGACCTCTTTTGCCACCTACATGATGAAGGGTGAGGCAAATTTCAGGTGGGAAGCGAATCAGGTGAGGGCAGGAGCAGATGTGGTAACGTGGGATAGATTTAAGACTTTATTTTTTGAGAACTATTTTTCAGCCAGTATGCAGTCTAGAATGGAGGTAAAATTTCTGGAGTTGAAGCAAGGGGAGTTGAAGCAAGGGGATATGTCAGTGGCAGAATATGCCGCAAAATTCAATTAGTTAGCTAGGTTTGCTACGCATCAAGTCGATACGGGGGCTAGGAAGGCGAGGAGATTTGAGCTGGGATTAAAACTCTGGCTCTATAATAAGGTGGCAGTGTTGCAGATTCTAACATTTGCAGCACTCTTGGAGAAGGCGATAATTGCAGAGGAGGGAAGTGAGGCTATGAGCCTCTACAATAAGGAGAAGAAGAAGAGCAAGGGCAAGGTCGAGGAAGCTGAGAAGGTAAGGACTAATAGTGGAAGCAAGAGTGTCGACGAAAAAAGGAAAGGAAACTATTTTGGAAACGTACAGGTGAAGCAAGAAGGAATTAAGAAGCAAGGGATTCAGTGTAAAACGTGTAAAAAGAACCACTCCGAAGAATGTTTAAAAGGAAAATTTGTGTGTTATAAATGCGGGCAGGAGGGCCATATCTCTCCCAACTGCCCCAATCCTAGAATGAATAGTGGTTGTTTTATTTGTGGATCATTGGAACATAGGGTTAAGGATTGTCCGAATAGGAGGGTGGAGGCAGGAAAGGAGAATTCTGGTAAGGGTAGCGAAACATTAACAATCACAGGACCGACATCATCGAACAAACCAACAAAGTCAACATCAAGGGTCTTCAACATGACGGTTCAAGACACGGTGGCAGCTGGCAATGCAGTTCCAGGTAATATTCGAATAACTTTTAATTGCGTATTTATAATTTTTCTATTTAAAGTAAATTATTTTATAAAGAAATTTTTAGGAGGAATTTGAGTTCTTTTAGAAACCAATTTTTCCGTTTAATCAGAAAGACAAGCTTTATGTAATTAGTTAAAGATCAGTTCGATCGAAGATGATCGAGATCTACTTGCGAAGATTTTTGTATGCTATATACCCGGATATGTGTAGGTTTTAAAGTGGTGATTCCGGGGACGGAATCTTTATAAGGGAGGGTGAATGTGACAACCCGATATTTTCTATATAAATAAATCATAAATTTTGCGTATAAATTTTTTTTATTTTAAGGATGAGGATTTGTACAAGATTATGTGTATATGTATTTATGTGGTAAATAAAAATATATTTATTACATGAATATTTACAAGTAAATTTATTCTAGAATTATTGATTATTATAAAGTATAATTTTATAATAATTAATTTTAAAATAGAAATATTTTTATTAATTATTTTTCATGAATATATAATCATATATTATTTAAATAATATATGAAGTGATTTTTAGAATAAATATAATTATTTAATTATATGAATTTTGTACAGATTATTAAGTTAAAGATTTTACCTTAATTATTAAGGTTAAATAGAAAGAATAATCAGATATGGAATCCAAACCCTAATTTTGGATTATTATCAAGGTATGAGAATAATAATATAATATTAATTATATTTTAATTTTTCAGTGCTATGAATATGTATGGTATTACCGTATTGATAATGGTTGGTCAATTACGGTGTATTTTTGACCAAACTCTAGTAATCATGTTAAACCCTAATTTGAGATCCAAATTAGACTGTGAGATTGTTTTATAAGTATATTATATTAATTATATCGTGTATTAATGTATTAATTAGATAAACCCTAATTAAAATTTTGGAAATCCTAATTGCTATAATTAGTAACCCTAATTTAAAATTAGAGTTTGAGATTGTTGGTTATTGTATTAATGTGATTAATTCACAAGTATTATGATTACAATTATTAAATTTAGAAACCCTAAATTATTAAACCCTAATTTAGTAATTGGAACCCTAATTATAATTTGGTAACCCTAATTACCGAAAGAGTAAACCCTAATTGCTAAATTAGCAAAGTCAACATTAATTATATGATCTAAACCCTAATGTTACGGTATAAAGTAATTAGAATATTAATCTAATTAACAAACTTAAATTGTCTAATTTTAGAAACTAAAATTTAGTTATTTTATATTATTATTTTTGTAATAAACCCTAATTGCTAAATCCTAAATTTGGAATCCTAGTTGCTAAATCTTTAAGGGTTAAATGTTAAACCCTAAACACTAAAATGTATAAACCCTAAACCCTAAGGCAATTTTCTAGAAATTTAAGGAAATGACTATTATGCCCTAAGTGTATAATTAAGACTAAATTGTAGGTTTTGAAAATAGGTGAAGTTGTTGGCCAACTCCTAACCACTCCATTGACAGAAAATTGACAGCAACAAGCCTCTAACTCAGCCATTCATGAATCTAGCATGTCTATATAAAGGATTGAGAGAGAGAAAAAGTGATTTTGCTAGTCAATTTTATTCAATACTCAACCAACTCTCATTTTCTCTCAAACCAACGAAATTTGTTGCTAAATCAGTCCCTTTATCAAGCCCCACGTTCACCATAATCCAATCACAAACAACTTGGAAGCTAAGAAATCAAAATCAAGGCATAAAGGTATAAAAACCCTAATTTTAGAAATCCTTTGATTTGATGTTAATTGATGCAATTGATTTGTTAAATATGTGTAATAAGGAGTGTATTAATGTTCTGGGTTGTTAGATTCATGACCCATAACATCAAAGTGCTCAAAATCAAAGTTTTTCCAACTTTTAAAAAATTGAAATCTGTTATTTTTAGGAAAATGTCAGGCCTTATATCTCTATGATTATTTAGTTTTTGTGGGTGTTTGTAAGTTGTTATATGTAGTATGTAATGTGATCTTTAAGTTTCAAAAAGAATCAAGTTCATATCTGTTATATATCGCGAGTTATTCATGGTCAAATCTCGTTGACCGAAACTACTCAAGAACACGAACCCAGAATTTTTTTTAGCAACTTCCGTGTTCATGTTTGACCGGAAATATCTTGCTCATGTTTTTATGTTAATATGTTATGAAGCTTTATAGTTGTAGTCCTACATGATGTCTACACAATGAAATTGATATATCACCTAAACGTTACACGGTCATCAAGCTATAGGGGTCCAAAGTAGGCACCTCGAACTGTTCTTCGTGAAGAACAGCTCTGACAGCTACTTTGATGGTCAATATCTCCCAGATCTGTTGTTGTTAAGCCATGATGTTTGTTGGTAATTGTAGTGTTACATGAGTAATACAAGTTGTATGTGTTAGATCGCCTAGAAACAATTTGTACAGAAAGTTATTCATGGTCAAACCACCCCCTAGCACACTGGTTTATGTTTCTGGAAATCCTCAAGAACACCTATAGCGACAGAAAGTGTCGCTATAGCCCTTTAGAGACAGTTTTATTAATAATTTCTTGAAATTAATAAAAAAATAGAAAAAAATAGTTTTTAATTATTAAAAATACAAAATAAATTATTAAAAATTATTTTAAATTCTGAAAATTAGTTTTTAATTATTTTAAATATATTTCATAAATATTTAATATTTTTGGAATATTAAAAGTAATTAATTTATTTAATTATAATATTAAATAAATTATTTAAAAATGATTTTAATTCATGAAAAATCATTTAAAATTATATTATGATATAAGAAAATAATTTAAGTTATTTTTGATAACTTTTAATATTATGTAATAATTTTCATTAATAAATTAATATTAATGATAATTAAGTTATTTATTAAATGATTTAAATAAATGAATTAAAAATGATTTTATTATATTAAAAATCATTTTAAATAATAATAAGGTATTTAAAATATTTTAAAGTTATAAAATATAAATTTTAATATTTAAAGGTAAATTTTATTAATTAATTATGATTAATGATAATAAAGTTATTTAATAATTATATTAAATAATTTAGTTTAAAAATGATTTTAATATTATAATAATCATTTTAAATGAAAATAAAGTGTTTAAAGATATTTTAAGTTATAAAATATAACTTTTAATATTTAAAGGATAATTTCATTAATAATTTAATATTAATGATATTTAATGATGAATGATATTAAATTTATTTAATAATTATATTAAATAAATAGTTTAAAAATGGTTTTATTTATTTAAAAATCATTTAAAAAGGATATTAATGATTTAAAAATATTTTAAGTTATAATTATTGACTTTTAATATTTGGATAAATAGTTCATTAATATTTAAATATTAATGGTAATTATTTAATATTGATTTTAAATGTTTTAAAAATCATTTAAGGGTATTATAAATACTTTAAAAATATTTTGAGTTATTATACATAACTTTAATGTTTTGGCAATGGTTTCATTAATAGTTTAATATTACTTAAATATTAATGATAATAGAATTATTTAAATCATTTAATAATGATTCTGATATTTCAAAAAGTATGATAAATGATAATAATTATTTAATAATTATTATAAGGTCATGAAAAATAGTGCGATTGATGTTTAAGTTATCCAAATGGATATTGAACTACGGATTAGAGTCTTAGACTCGATATTTAACCGATAAAGCTGTCGGTAGACCGACATAGATCAGAAATTGATCTGGACTTAGATAATTGGTTAATTAACTGTTTATTTGTGATTCAATTGTTATTAAGGTTGTATAACAATGTGATTAGGAAGGTGTTGATGTTTGATTATGAGTCAACGATTATTGAACATGTGTAATAATGTGAATAGGAAATGTGCTTACTGCAATAGGCAGTGTTATGTGTACGGTATGTTGTACTAATCAGTAAAATGATCTGATTAATGATAGGTTGTGATAGAAAAGAGTAGATCTAAGTTGTGTAAGTGTAAGCAGCGCATCAGGCAAGTATCCTAACTTTGCATTTTTTTTATGCAATGGACAGAAGTGAAAAGTTCAGAATTATTGTTATTATTATACAGATTGTTAAAATTATATTATATACGCCTATTGATTATCAACATGTTAGTATATGATAATTCGAATATATATTCTGTTCGTTAATTTCTATAAATGATTATACAAGTGTCCCCACTTGGATAATTATTATATTCAATCGCATGTTGATATACCTTTGATATACATATATGTTGAATTATATAAGACCTTTGTTATGAAAACCCGACAGGTATGAACATTCCGATAATGGGAAAATTTTTATGCGCCCAAGGCGGACAGAGTGAACGATAACATCGTTCTTATACATGTAGTATTGATCAATACAGGGTACAATGGGGCTGATCACCCTCCGTGCCCGTAAGTCATGACGGTTTACAGATGAATTTCTGTTCAAACCTTTTCGAAAATGAAAACAATGTTCATAGTTTGTCACAGAAACCCATGTATAGTCAATACGTAGTTTCAAAAATTTGAAAGAGGGTTGTTATGTTATTATTATTGGTACAGATTACTTCACAACTACTGACTAGTTGTAGAAGAATATTATAAAGAAAACATTTAAATTCTTTCAGCCTATATATATATAATACTTGCTGGGCACTCAAATGCTCATCCTTGCTTAATTTAAATGTTTTCAGCTAAGTGTGAAGGACCAGAGGGATCTGTCAAGAACAAAGGAAAAGAAAAAGTTGCTGAATGACTTTATATGCTATTGTTTGTAATAGTTTTAGATTATGAAGACTATGATATATATATATATATATATATATATATATATATTTATATATGTTATGACATGTAATGAATGTTTAAAGGTTACGTACTTGGGAGAAAGACTCTGATATATTTATAAATTTAAGTTTAAGTTTTATATTATTGTTATTATTAGTAGTAGTATTCCGCTCATAGAAATGGTATCGTGAAGTACCGAGTTCGGGTTTCAAGTATCCAGGTTCGGGGACTTTACATAATTGCCCGCCAATAGGGAGAAATCCTTATCGAAAAACCCCCTTTTTCCTGGGAACGATCTGGTTGTTAAATATTGCGAATTATAATAATGATGATAAATGTTGTTAAAAATATTGAGGAGATTTTTATGAAGTATTTGTTATAAGTTTGGCTTATTATTTGGACCCCCACTTACCCACTTTTCAAAATAAACAGTAGAAAGTTATTCGGTATATTTTTATATAATAAAGGTGGGGCCACATTTGGGGCCCACGTGTGGAAGAAATGATTTTGAAAATGGGTGGGGGGAGGAGTATACGTAAAGGGGAGGGAATATATATATATATATATATATATATATATATATATATATATATATATATATAAGTATGATGTGTGTGTGTGTGTATATATACTTATATATATATATATATATAAATAAAATATTATGTGAGTGGAAATTAGTGGAAAAGTGGAAATGGTGGAATGGAGTTTTAGTATTATATATTAAATTGTGTGTGTCGGTGATAATGTGTGCCCGTGAGGTGCACTGCAAAAAAATAGGGCTTTAGCAACAACCAAATTTCGTTGCTAAAGGTGCCAAATTTCGTTGCAAAAGGGTTTTGGCAACAACTTTACTGTCGTTGTGTCTTTCGTTGCGCAATGAGCGTTGCTAATTGTTCCACAACGAACATATTTTTTTCGTTGCCAAAAGTAATACATTTTGCAATGAAATTTGGCTTTCGTACAGAGACATCGATCCTTTAGAAACAAAATGTATTGTTGCAGAATAATTAAAATTTTGTTACTAAAACCCCCCATTTCGTTGCAAAAGCTTGCTAATTGGCAACGAAATGAACTCTCTTTTTTTTGCAACGACCATGCACATTCGTTGCAATTGACACTATTTGGCAATGACATTTTTTCGTTGCAGTAAATTATTAAAATTGGTGCCTTGCTTTCGTTACAGAATATAAACTTTTTAGCAACAATTTTTGTTGCTGATTATATTATTTGGCAACGACATTATGCTGAATCAGCAACAAAAATTTTTGTTGCTGGTTATTTTTCAATAGCAACAAAAGTCGTCGATTAGCAACGACATTATATGTTGTCGTTTCTTTATATGTGCAATGAAAGTTGATATGATTTGCAACGATAAAAAATATTAGCTTTTATTTTAGTATTAGCAACAATATCCTCTCCATTGTTATTAGGTTAATTTTTCGTTACCAAATATTATATTTTTAATGTCATTAGCAACGGAAATTTGTTGCTAAATGTATAAAAAATTGTTGCTATATTAAAACTTGTTCGATGCTTTGGTAACGAATTATATTGTTGCCAAATCAAAATTTGACATTCTTTTTGTGTACCTGGCTGGCTCAATGTCCCATAGCAAATAATGACAAAAATACAAAAAACTAAAATATTATTAACTTAATAAAATAATCCACTACATAATCATTCATTATCTTTATAATTAACCATCTAAAGCTACCATAGTTCTTCAATCAAAGTATATATCTACATATATAGAGAGTACACTTCATAATTTCACCCCTTATCTTCCGTAAACGTAGCACGGAAATTCATCATTTAAAAGATGCAATGCAGTATTGAAGGAGGTAGTTATTTCATGATCATCATCAACATCAACATCAACATATAAGTATCAAACCTGCAATTATGCTTCAAAAAGTTGTTTAACTATAATAAAATTTTACTCTAGATATTTGAGTGCTAAACTTTGAAATCTATTACTTTGACTCAACTCCAACTTACAGGGAAAAGGGGTGGGGGAGTGAAAGCATTAAAATAGAAGTTATAAGGTTTTAGAATTTCTTGGGCTAGAATGAGTCTTTAGTTGTGTCTCCTAATTGTTCATATGGGACATAAATGTTGAATATAGCAAAATCTCAAATATACATTTTTTTTAATTTGATATTCAATAAAGCTATGCTATTTTGTTTAACAAAAAGATTTACATTTTATCCCCATAGAATACCACAATGTGAACCGTGTAATATGATCTGTATGGATTGGCATACGAGATAAACAGAAGACGACAATGAAGTGAAGAAACAAGGGGTAAAAGTACATTCTGTTATGGAGAACATGGGGGAGCTGGTTGTGTCCTCTTTTGAATTGGAGTTAACCACATCATATGAGCTTGGTTCTAAATTTGCAGGTCTTGTTGTAGGTTCAAGTTCACGTTGACAGTATAAATTTAGCTTGTTCTTAAATATAAATTCAACTATTGCTGATTTGATGAACTGACCACCTATAAAATTAAGTTAGTTAAAGTCAGTGAAATGTAAATTGAAGTGCCCAAAATATGGTGCTAAGAAAACTAACCAAAGTGGTTAATTTTTTCAGACTCCTCCTTTATCATGACCAGAGCTGGACGTTTCCCTTGGGTATCCATGTGGAAGAGATTAGCCACATTAGGACTGGTAGTTTGGTAAAATTTGACATCATCTTCCATCTTTGAAGCATCAGCAAGCTCTTCACTCTCTGGACCCTAAAAATGTTACAAGACATCAGATTAAAATACAGGACACGTGTACTGGAATTTATGTAGAATCTTATGAATTCTGAACTAACCGCTCATAATTTCCTCAAACCATTTACTATTGGGTTAAGGAACAAAAACAAAGCTAATATGGCATATGTCAATGAATTTCTTAAGAGATTAAATCATTTTAATGAACAATAAATTAGTAGATGTATTTTGAGAATGAATGTTTAACTATTGACTTGGCCATGGTGAATGTTAATTTGCTAAGAGGGAAATTTTCATTTGTGTACCTGAAAAGTGTGGTTCAAATGCATGGTAAGCTGAAATGTAAATTTGATGGAAGGCGAATTATTGTCTTATGACGTGCAAAATTTTGGAGTGAAATGACAAATTTATTTTTCTTTTAAAATTGAATATTGGTAAGTGCTATTAGTCGGCAATGTCACTGTCAACTGAATGCAATATATGATAGTCTTATCAAGTGAAATTATCTCTCACGTTGTATTACATAGTGCAGAATAGAATATCGAAAAGAGTATGTACAATCCTTGAGAGTAAGCTAAGAGTTTCAACTTTGAATTTGTGTGTGAAAATCAGTTTCTAGACTTAACAAATTGCAGGAGCCTATTTGCTATTTTCGCAACAATTAGGATATTTCTACAAATTTAATAGTTGGGTTTGTTTTTTTTTTTATTAATTTCTTTTGTCTCAATAGATTCTCATATTGGATGCTATGAGGTTATTCTTCATGCTTAGATGATTTCTTATCGAGTCCAAAGGTAGAAGAAAGAAACTTCATGAGGTATGTGATTTTATTAATTTTGTTAGTCCTTATACCTTATTTTTTTTAAGTTATCCATCATTTTTTGCATTGTTTATGTATATGAAAATCTATTATACCAAATATAAATATGTTACTGGATTTGCTAATGTTTTACATTCTTTTCATCGGAAGCAGACCTTATGGAAATTTGTTAGATATTATTGTGAGGATTTGAAAATGATATCTTGATCAGTGAAACATGAACAAATTTGGAAGAATTCATTCTTATAAAGGGATGAGACACTCTGTAAGCTTAAAGTAAAATCAGTTATGAGATTAGGTTCAATGAAAACTGAATGATTGTAAAATTTATTATCAGTGGGACCTGGTAGCATTTCAGGTTATGCTAGATACAATGAGACCTGAATTGCAGGTTGTTAATTAAATTGAGAGGTCTATTTTGCTTCAGGAAAATTTTGATTACATTCACAATTTGATTGCTTTTATTGTACAAGTTATATGGATTTATTGATATTAACGCTAATCTGACCAACGACAATTGTTACATGATCAAAACAATGAAAAAATCAGAAGCAAAAGTCAGTTCATCTCCTTATCTTTTTGATTATATATTGAATGTTTTGATGAATTCATTTAATACTATCATTTAACAATTAAAATTTGTTTGGATATCTGTATGATAATTATAGTTTTAGTATCCAACTTTGTACTTTTGCAAGTCACAATTCATTTTTGTCATAGATTTATCGACATATAAATCATATTCCTTATTTTATTCAGGACATGGTGTAAGTGATGGGATGCATGAATATGTTCACTCTCTTGATGATGATGTTATGGATGTGGTATGCTTTAGGTTCATTCACAAAATGCAAAGATACTTGCTACATTAATGTAATCTGCTAAAATGTTAATTCCCTTATTTGTCTGTAATTTTATGTAGAATTCATTTATTGGGAAGGTTTTAGCTGAGAATCCAGGGCTTCTATGTTTTTGCTTTAGACACTCGACAGGTGCAGTTATAATCCTTAAGGTGAGGTTGTTAACAATGTTATGTGTTTCAGAGTACTTGATAATGAATTTTTGAACTTTCAACTTAATAAACTCCATTTACTTACTAATATCTAAAGCTTGGGATTTTGCATTTATCAATGTAGGCAGCACTTGACCCTGCACTTGAGAACCAAATAGCAGGTATTGTACTTACATCACTTACAGTAGGAGTTCAACCGACACATCCAATATATATTTTTGGTGAGATTTCTTTGCCATGTATTAGCATATCTGCAGAATTGTTTTATCAAGGAGAGACTGAAGTGCAAAAGCTATTTGAGTCGGTGTTATAAAAATCAGTATGCGTACCTATGCAATGGATGGGGCAACTAGCACTTAGGGTGATCTTATTTATTTATTGTATATTTTTATACACCGAAAGAAATAACTAAGTGAGGATTCTTCTAGGTCCACGAATCCCAACAAATCCACGAATCCAAATTCTTGGATTCTTCCAAATTATTCTAGGGGAATTTATTTTAGGTTTTTTAAATGATAAGAATTGACAGTATTACCATACTATATACTATATTAATAATATAGTGTTTTATAAACCCAAACAACTGCAGTTTGTTGGGTTCATGGTTTCCTTTTATGTTTCTAAAAGTTAGTCTTTACATGTTTATGATAGAAGTCATACAATGGTTTATATCTTTTATGAAAATAATATCATAAGATTTAGTAGTTTATTATTTAAAAGAGTAAAAGGGAAAATTAGGATATGGGTGCCAGGGTATTAGCCTTTTTACCAAACAAATCAGTACCCATAAGAAATTATAATATGCTTGATTTAGTGATATTATTACTCACTTTCTTGGACTCCGTATAGGATATCAAAAGGAAAGGTGAATGAATATTCAGAGAAGATTGAAGTAATTGCTTCCAAATTAGCTACATTTGTGGTGCGTGTATATTTACGCTCCCCCAAAATGTATCCAGGTTCCATGACATAATATTTAAACGAACATAAAGGTTGGTGCAAATTTTCTGTTGCACACACCTTTACATCATTGAAAGTACCGTGTAGTGTTTTTTTTAACAAATATATAAATTTACGTTATGCATGATATCTTCTTATGTGATCATTTATGGAGCCAAAGGCCATGAGAGAACTTAGGGAAGTGACTGCTAAGCATCCATGGTTAGTTTGTTTTTTTATACAGAACCATTAATTTTTTGGAAAAAATAAATTCTCTTATTAATTTTTAATTTTTGTAAAAATGATTTTCTGTTGAAATGAGAATTTGATTTAGGATTTTAATGGATTGAATTGTTGGAAAATCAAGAATCTGATGACAACAACTGTTAATGAAGGGCAGTTCTTGAACATGCTTTTGAAGCTGATCAATGCCAAGAACACCATGGAGATTGGTGTTTACACTGGTGTCACTAAAGCAGCTGAAGTTGCATACTGCACTTCATATGAGTATACTTTTAAGAGTGGAGGTTATGGAAACAAAAATTTATTACTTGCTAATGAAAGGCAAATGGAACTGGAATACTATATTTTGTTACTTAGTATATCCTTCAATTAGACAAATTAATATTCAAAAATGAAGTGTTACACCTATCACTTTGTTTTGCATTTTATTCAAGTTAATAATTTTCTTTACGTATGTGTAACCAATATCTTACATGAATAAATTGTTTGGAGATGTGCAGTATGAAGAGGCATTATTGAAGTATGACATTGCTCTACAACTTTCCTCAGTGATTCCCTCTATTAATGATTTACGTTCAATTTGTCATTCAAATCGTGCCACATGATTCTTCAAAATGGTATGATCTTTTCATGTCCACATCTAGGAGGTTATCTTACACAAATATTTAAAAGAGGTTAGACTGTTAAATGAAGTTACAGTTTAGCGTGTAGGACGTCTCCTACGCATGTGAAATATAATGTCAGTGGCCATTTTGAAATCAATACCTATTCCAAGATCTACTATACATGATTATCAATAAAAATATAAAATGAAAATAGTAGTTTCTATCTTATTGTAATTTTGCCAAATTTATGAATTCAGGTATGAATATATGATGGAGAGCATTTGTTAGATTAAATTGAAATTATCAAATTAAATTGATTTCGGTAATCTGGAAGAAATACTAGCATGTGAGAAAATAAAATTCTAAGATGGTAGTGATGTTCAGTTCTTTTAGTTATTATCATGTAAATAATATGTGCAGTTGCAAAATTGTTAATGGGTCTATAGCATCAAAACTCGCATTTGATATATTTAATATTTGTATGTGTTAAAGCAAAACATGGTTTTTTTAGTCTTTATTTAGTTTTTCTATACTATATTTTCTCACTCTAAAGCTTTTTTTTGGTTTTGTTTTCTCTTTTATAGTTTCATATTTGTGCTATTTTTCTTTTCTTTTCTTTTCTTTTTTGATGGGATAGCTATTTTATTGGAATAGAATGAGGTGTGAGGCCGACTTATAGAATCACTTTTACGTGCATGTGTTTTCTTTCATTTTTTTATTTATTTCATCCATTACAGGATCGGAACAGTAAAGTTGTTGATTCAGTTGAAGAAGAAAACTATCAAGACAATTCACCCAAAAAAGATACAGACATATTCATGAAAAAAGAGTTGCAATTTGAGGCCTAGAAAGTCTTTGTGCAAGAAGAATTATGCGAATAATTGAAGAACAAAGCTCAGATTCAATTGTATTTTTATGTTGTGTTTAAATTTCAGTTGTATTTCTCACATCTTATTATATATTATGAAAACTAAAAATTTCAATTGTCAATATATATTTTTTTAAATATATGTTTTTGAGTGGTGTTCTAACCTTTTACTTAGCAGTGAGTCGTTGAAAGGAGCTTATAGTTTGGGTTACATAGAATGTAATTCTATTCAGTTTTAGTCGACTAAAATTATAATGACATTAATAATTTTTTATTAGTTTCTGACCATATTTTTGCAATGGCTATAATGGTGTATATAACTATTGTGTTTTGGTTTGAAGTGAGTTATATAGAAGGAGGAGTTACAATGCAGGTATAAATATAACACATGATAAAGTGCGAGTGAGTAGGTAAGTGTTATTAAAATTCTTTTATTTAATGAAGACTTTTTCAATAATATCAAATTCTTGGGGTCTTGCTATTTATATATGGTATTCCTATATCTTCTGATATATTTGTTTCGCTCTCTTTGGTGCATTGCTTTATTTCATACGAATAAATAACTCAATTCCAAGGAAGCAAAACCAAAAGAAGACCATCAGATCAAAGACAACTTAAATCTTTGAAAGATATGATACTATTTTTTTATGTTGTGTTTAAATTTCAGTATGTAAAATGGATTGCATTGAATTTGAAAGCGTTTGTAATCAATTCTGAGAATGATTATGTTAATAAATTATACAATTCATTATTCAAACTAGCCCGTGTGTTGTACGGGTTACCGACTAATTTTATTCAAAGATGTATATATGAGCATTTTATTCTCATCTTAAAATGGCAAAACAAACTAAATAAAGGATTTATGTTATAAAATTATGGATTTCTATATTCATATAATGAATGTCTAGATACATTCTCCTTATCTTTGATTGTAACTCCCATGTCTATTTAGTTTTGAAACTCATGTCCTTTGAGTTTTGTAACCTCTTCGTATTTATGTTCTTATATATATAAATAAGAGCATTGTAATGTGATTGATGATAGAAAAGATTATGAGAATACTCTCTTTTCTCTAATCATTTGTTCTTAATTTTAGTAATCTTTTATAACACGTTATCAGCATGAGTTGCTCCTCACCTTCATCTTGAAGATAATTATTTTTGGTTTGAAATAGAAGAAGGTATAACTCTCTCTCTATATATATATGTGTGTGTTTGAGTATTTCATGGTCATCATGCATGCCTGTACTATTTTTTTCTTTTTGATAATTATTCTATGTATGTGATCACAAATAATCAATTATTCTGAAAAAATCAATAGCTTGTTTGATAATTATTGTCTGGAATTTGCTAAAAGAAATATCTAATAGTTGTCATTAGTACTGCATGCCAAACAAAGTTTTAAATATTCATTCCCTTTTATATTATTACTGTATACTATTATCTAGATCTACATAACTTTATGGAAGAATGGTAAGCATTGAGATAAAGCGAGGGAAATATATCAGTCTGCTAAAAGAGTAAATAGCAATAAAATATTTGACTGGTGCCACCATAAAAGAACACCTCAACAAACACATTCTCTATATCTATTACTATATTTGGTGGTATTATATGCCTATACATATGTACAAGTATATTTGAGAAATGGTATCTCAAGAATATATAGGGAAGCATATTGGGCTATGAATATTTGTTGGAGCACAAGTATATACTCATGTAATATTACCATCCTCTATGGTACTGCTTAGTACTATAAAAAATAGTTTTCTAGAATTAATCGACATGTTTTCATGAATTTTTCTAACTGAATAATATTCTATTACAAGGCTTTACAATGTACAATCTGAAATAAAGGAAAACTTTTATAACTTCAAATGATTATAGATACCACAAATTCTATGTAAACGAGTGCATCATTTAAAAAGTATTCATTATGATAAGAGGAATGAACTATTATCATTTATTCTTTACATTTTTATATACATCATGCAAATTTTTTAGTCTTTGAATAGTGATAGTTATGTAGCGTTGTTATATTATAATAAACTAAATTTCTAATGATTTTTTGATATATTTTTGTATGAAGTTACAATGACAAATATACTTAGTAGTGTTGGTTTGTTATTTAGTTTTAGTGGAAAATTTTAGTTTCGTGTTTTACTGCATTTCTATAAATTATTTCATTATAATTAAATCTGAACATATATAATTATTTAATTTGATGGGGAATATGTTTAGTTGTTTAATATTCAAATTTTATAAATTTGAATTTGTTGCCCTTGATTTATATCGAGTAAGAATATTTGTAATAGAATCTTGATGATGAGATTCATATAAAGGCAAAAAACCTTGGAGATACAATTAAAGTCGGCAATCATGCATCCCTGTAGGATCATGCAAAATTAATTATTTTTATTCGTTATCATATCCATGAAAAAGAAAATATTGATAAAGACATGTTAGAAAAAATATTTATTATATTTCATGCCTCGAATATGCTCCTGTAGTAGCAATATTGTGAGTGTAAGTTCATAATATATTCCCTGAATCGATAAAAGAAATTATATTCCTAGAAGTGATCATTTCTTCTAGTGGCTATACAAAATAATGAGTTTTTGCTGAAAAATCAATAATCTCGCTCGACTGATTCTATTACATTCCCTGAAGTGAATGGAACCTCATTTGATAATCATAGAGGAAATTATGGTTGTAGTTGTGGTAATGGATTTGAAAAGAACAATCAATATATAAAAGGGAATGTACCTGTCGTACTCTTAAACATTTGATAGATTTGTACCAAGACTCCATAAAAGAAAAGGAAATAGAATGATCAAGATCCCATGAATTATTTTGACTTTTCAAATGGAGTGGATATAACTAATTTTGATATCTATGGTTTCCTTGATGATATGTTGATAGAAATGTTCATACCAATTAATTATTTTTATTTCATTATATTATGACATTATAATAAGTATTTTTATAATATGTTTTATTTATGTTTCAAGTAATAAAGTTAAATTTATGTTTTGTATATATGAAGTTGTATGGGTCAGAAGCTCATCAAACTTAATTAAAGGCTCTAGAAGAGCGATTATTCATCAAACATAATTGAAGACTCTTGAAGAGTGATTATTTATCAAATTTAATTAAAGTCTCTAGAAGAGCGATTATAATGTTTTCAAAGGACATAAAACTTTGTATTGATGATTCTTTATATTCTTCTGAATCAAGCAGAAATTTGATCATCTTTAAGGATATACGTTATAATAGTTATTATATTGAAATTAATAACGACGACAGTGAAGAATTTCTTTATATTACTTCAATAGTATCGGGGCCAGAAGCTCATATTAGAAAATTTGTATATTTTCTCTTCTAGGATATATTATACTAAAATGAGAATAGTTGAAATAAATGTTGTAATACACCAGAAATGTTCAATACACCAGAAGTGTTTGGATCCAAATATTTTTATGATTTGGCATGATCATCTAGGATCAATAATGATGCATTGAATTATTGAAAACTCCTATTAACATCCTTTAAAGAACCAGAAGATTCCTTTACCGGTTGATTATATCAAAGTAAATTAATTACCAAATTATCACATTTAATTATTGTTATTTGGTGTTCATCTTCTAAGAAAGAATTCATAGTGATATTTTTAGATATATTTTGAGGAATGTTATTTTAATAGTCTTCCCACCATTAGGGGTAGAAAGGTCGTTGCCTGAAGCGACGTTAGATCATTGCCTGAAGCACGATGGGAGATTAATTGGAATGTTTCAACGTTATTTAATCTTGATCCTTATACAAATCAATATGAACTATGAGTTCAAAGGATAATTCATTTGCAATGAATTGTAAATTAATTACCAGAATTTTTCACTGATAATAAGAAAATTGTGATATCTCACATTCTAGATGCTAATACTCTAGCAGAGATTGATGTCCCTGTAGGACAATCAATTAATATAGCAGCAAATTGAATCAAAGTCACACCTGAAACATGAAAGAATGATCGGTGTTAAAGATAGAATTTTTCAGAAGAAGAAAGTACAAGAAAAACAAGTTGCAGCCTGTAAAGAGGCCATATCCATGAAACAGGCTACAAAATTTATAAATATATCCAAAATTTATGAACAAAAATCTCCTGTAAATAAAACTCTTGAAGAGTTATTCCTTGAAGAGGATGAGTTATCCCCTAAAGAGGATCAGGTACCTGAAAATAACGAGATCTCGATACATTATGTATATACATGAGACTTATATATTGGATAGAAATAAAATTGTTGTCGATAACATATTTTCATATAAATTTGCTATGGATATTACCAGAAGTAATGATCATATATATGAACCACAAATCGTTGATGAATGTAGAAATATTTGGCCAATGTAGAAAGAGGTGATTTAAGCAGAATTAAATTCACTAAGTAAATGTGAAGTTTTTGGACCTGTAGTCCTAACACCTAAAGGTGCAATGCCTGTTGAATACAAATGGATATGTTTAAGAAATAAGGAAAATAAAATTATATGGTACAAAGCGCAACTTGTAGAACAAGGTTTCTTCGCAGAGACATGGTATTAATTATGAAGAAACATATGCTCCTGTAATGGACACAATTACATTCAGATTTTTAATTAGCTTGGTAGAAAGAAAAATTAATGGTTGTTGTTACATCATATCTATATGGATCATTATATAATTATATATACATGAAAATCCCTAAAGGATATAAAATGCCAGAAACATATAATTCTACATCTCGAATATGTATTCTAGATTTGTATATAGGTTAAAGCAATCCAGATGCATATTGTGGTATAATCGCCTAAGTGGATATCTTTTGAAAGAAGGATTTGAGAATAATCCAAATTGTGCATGCATTTTTATCAAAAGATCATAATATGGATTTGTTATTATTATTGTATTTATTGATGAAAGATCTTGCTCCAGAAGAGTCGACGAAAACAACTAATTTAAGATGAAAGATATTGGTAAGCCAAATTTTTGTCTTGGCCTACAAATTGAACTATGAAATTCTTGTTCATCAATTAACATACACAGAAAAAGTCCTAAAGTAAATTTATATGGATAATGTTAATCCTTTGAGTACTCCAATGATGGGTTGGTCACTTGATATCAAGAAATATCCGTTTTGACCACAAGAAAATGATTAATAAATTTTTGGTCTTGAAGTACCATATCTTTGTGAAATTGGTGTTTTGATCCTGAATTACTATATCTTAATGTAATTGGTACTTTGATATATCTTAACATTTGCAGTTAACTTATTAGCAATGTATAGTTATGCACCAACTCGAAGATATTGTAATGAAATTAAACATATTTTACGTTATCTTCGTCAGACTATTGATTTGGGATTATTTAATCCAAATGGTGATAAAACCAAACATATTGCACCAAAATTATTTTATACACATGAGCCCCGGAAGAATGACAATATTGATCATGTGATAATTTGGTTGATATATTTATTAAGTCATTACCAACTATGATTTTGAAGAAGATGGTGCTCAATATTGGCATACTTCGACTTAATGATATTTTTACCATGAATAATGGAAATTCTATGTATTTATGAAGGATAGTAAAAAGAATATGT
Organism: Panax japonicus; assembly: GCA_020205505.1. Classification (NCBI taxonomy): domain Eukaryota; kingdom Viridiplantae; phylum Streptophyta; class Magnoliopsida; order Apiales; family Araliaceae; genus Panax; species Panax japonicus. Next base: position 67,762,174 of record CM035107.1, read on the forward strand.
GTTGATTGTACTCTTTTTCCTTCACTAAGGGTTTTTCCCACCAGGTTTTCCTTTTCAAGGTTTTAATGAGGCAATCCCAAGGCACTAGATATACAAGAATATTGTAATCTTTTCCTTTGCCAAATTTTTTTTCCCATTGGATTTTTATTTGTTAAGGTTTTTAATGAGGCATATTCTTAGAAAATTGCTACAAAAGAACTCCATCCATTCTGTATGAAGACAATGCTACATGTAGGGGTGTTCATCGCTAATGAACTGGTCCAAACCAAACCAGACCGAATCTCGAAAGTCCCCAAAATAGGATTCCGATACCGGAACCGATATACCGAACCGATTAATCGGTTCGGTTCTAATTTTTACCTTGCTAGAACCGGCCCCATATTTAAATCAAAACTCAGCCCAATTTTAAACAAAAATCGGCCCAGGAAAGAGTAGCCCAAGACTTGTTTTGGAGCCAAAATTCGACTAAAGGTCAAGTAGCCCATGACTTGTACCAAACTCAACCTTTTTCAAGCTAAAATTCGTCCCAATAAAAGAATATAAGACTTGGAAGTCTTTTTATAAGAAAAACTTCCTTAAACTTTTTTACAAAATAACCAATGTGGGACTTGGCTATTAAAGTCTAAGGAAAATTTCACTTGATAATCTTTTAAAAGAAAAACTTCCTTAGACTTTTATAAAATAACCCATGTGAAACTTAACTATTAAAATCTCACTTTGTAGTATTTTTATAAGAAAAACTTCCTTAAACTTTGATAAGTGAACCAATGTGGGACTTGGGCACTTGGCTATTAAGGTTTTACTTGGAAGTCTTATTATAAGGAAAACTTTCTTAGACTTTTATAAGTAAACCAATGTGGGACTTGACTATTAAGATTTCATTTGGTAGTTTAGAAACAAGTTAGGTAAGATAGTGTCATAAGTTCCCTTATGTTATGTGATTTTCTTGGCATTCATTAGTGTCGGATTTGATGAGAGTCTAAGTTGGTATTTACATTCCAATATTAAATTTACATCCCTGTATTAAATAATAATAATTTGATTGGAAAATTTAGAAACAAGTTATGTAAGATGGTGTCATAAGCTCCCTTATGTGATTTCTAAGTTGGTATTTACATCCCTATATTAAGTAATAATATTTTAATTACTTGTTATCTTGAATTCATTATTAAATGGTAATCAATTCTCAACTAAATAGTAAAGGCTTCACTTTGTAGTGTTTTTATAAAGAAAACTTTCTTCAATGTGGGACTTAGAAACAAGTTATGGGAGATGGTGTCATAAGTTCCCTTGACAATGGTCAAGTTGGTATTTACATCCCAATATTAATTTAATATTAATAAGTAATAATAATTTGATTAGTTGTTATCTTGAATTCATTATTACATGGTAATCAAATTATAAGAAAAATTTCTTTAAAATTTTACTAATTAATAAGTAATAATAATTTGATTAGTTGTTATCCTGAATTCATTATTACGTGGTAATCAAATTATAAGGAAAATTTCTTTAAAATTTTACTAATTTAGCCAATATGGGACTTTGAGACTTGAAGAAAACAAAATATTAAGGATTTCAAATACATCCCACATTGTCTAGTATGACATCTCTTATCTTACCTCTATTCTATAAATAGATGAGACTTTCAAGTTAATTTTACATGGTTAGACATCCCATATTGTCTAGTATGTTATCTCTTGTATTACCTCTATTCTATAAATAGAAAAGACTTTTAAGTTAATTTTACATGGTTAGACATCCCACATTGTCTAGTATGTTTTCTCTTGTCTTACCTTTATTCTATAAATAGAGGAGACTTTCAAGTTAATTTTTTATGGTTAGACAAAAAAGTCTTAAAGAATTGATTTTTCAAGTTATATTTTATTTTTTTAATATATTATTTAAAAAATCGGTACAACCGGTTCAGTTCGGTATTTACCGACCAAACTAAACACTACCGAAATCGGAATCGAAAATTCGGTATGTACCAGTTTTTTGTACCGGTACCGAACTGATTTAGCTTTGCACCGAACCGATTCAGTTTCCCTAAAAATCGAATAAACCGACTGGTTTGAACACCCCTAGTTGCATGTATAGCTCAATTAAAAGGAGGATACATCAAAGGAGATAGAACAAAGCATATCTCACCGAAATTCTTTTTCACACATGACCTTGATAAGTGTGGTGACATTGATGTTCAACAAATTCGATCAAAAGATAATCTAGCAGATTTATTCACCAAAGCATTACTAACTGCAACGTTTGAAGGATTGCGTCACAATATTGGAATGCGACAGCTGAAGGACTTAAGGATATATTCATGAGGGGAAGCTAATACGCGCTGCACTCTTTTTCCCTTAATCAAGGTTTTTTTCCCATTGGGTTTTTTCTGGTAAGATTTTTAATGAGGCAACTTTCAATGCGTATAACTATACAATAGACATCCAAGGGGAGTGTTATAAAATTATGGATGTCTAGATTCATATAATGAATGTCTAGATACATTCTCCTTATCTTTGATTGTAATTCCCGTGTCCATTTAGTTTTGAAACTCATGTCCTTTGAGTTTTGTAACCTCCTAGTATTTATGGTCTTATATCTATAAATAAGAGCATTGTAATGTGATTGATGATAGAAAAAATTATGAAAATATTCTCTTTTCTCTAATTATTTGTTCTTAATTTTAGTAATCTTTTATAACAATTTATACATTTTATGGTCTGAGACTCAGAAAACTAAACATGATAGTTTCCCTTGTACCTCTACGCATCATTTGTGCCTTTGCTTGGGAAATTTAATAAACATATTACTCTTCCCAACATAAGAGTGATTAATTTTTCATCTTCTCCCCCCTCCCCCCTCCCCCCTCCCCCGCTCCCCCCCTCCCCCCCTCCCCCCCTCCCTCAAAAATGAAAGTTCCCAATTAGTAACTAACATTATTTTCGAACTAATTTTCTCTTAATAAAATAAGCTAGCTTTCAACCCGTGTCAGATGCGAGTTAGTTTCTTATATGTTTTTTATATGTGGTGTGAGATATTTTTTTTTTCTTTTTAAGTAATTGGCATTCATTTTAATTTAAGCTCGTTATTTTTTGTAATTACCTACTAATTTTATGATATATTAATAAAATTATTTCAATTGAAAGATGCTCTTTTAAATTATTATTATTATTATTATTATTATTATTATTATTATTATTATTATTATTATTATTATTATTATTATTATTATTATATATATAGGTTAGGTTTTGATTGATTTTTGTATATAATAAATATTTATTATTATATATATAAATTTTGATTGATATAGTAGTAGTATACACAATTTAGTAGTAAAGTAAATTTTGGGTCAGTCTAACTCCAACGTTAATGCCGAAAATTTGAACCCACAAAGTAGATATTGATAATCAATCAAATTAATTTAATTTAGGATCCTCTCTTAGAATATTGTTAATTTTATATATAGTTATTGATGTTATTCCATGTATACAATTCATTCAATATTAAGTCTTGCTATATGACAAAAAAAATTTACGTGGATAGTAAATAACAATATATCATATCCACAGGAGATAGGAGATAGGATTGACCATGAAATTTGTTGATATATTAAATGGAACATTATTTGTGCCAAAAAAATTTGGCAGATTTTGGTTAACCGGAGGGAAATGGGCAGTGCATTACTAGGGTCAAGGGTACGTATATGAAATATTCGTATGCCTTTCTTAATTAAAATGGAACTCTCAAACCCACCATCTCCTGCTCCTGCTCCTGAGGCGAGCACCTTATATATCCATTAATTAGGCCACGCGAACTAAACATTGTCCACGCTGATAGCTACAATTAATTTTGACAAATTGTTTAATATGGGTACTTGTAATTAAGAATTACAGTCAAATTTGATTGTGGCGTGTCCGTACATCTCCCTTGAAAAAAAAACAAGTTTTCAATCAAACTTTATTGAAAATAAAGTGAAATTTTGTGTTATTATTAGACTTTTTTTTGTTAAATACATGAGACTAGATAGAATTATAAAATTGACCAAATGTATTAAATGCATGGTTAAAACTAAAAAGTTATGTAATATATATCGGTTTTCACATGTATTACAAAAGGTTTACATGCACGGCAGAATGCTAATTATACTTTTATTCAAAGATGAAGACTCTCCAAGTCTCACTTACATATATAACTGCCACATATATATATATATATATATATATATATATATGGCAAAACTAAATTAATTAAACTTGTCGGATGATGACATCCTTAAGCATGTCAACGATGTTTCCACCGTCGGAAGAACGACGACGTTGTGAGCTAAATAGAATGGTCTCCTGTCTATTATATTTCAGCTTTTGTGCCTCTTCTCGGGAGATTCGGTACGCATTGGCCAAAACATCAGCAGGCAAACTCCTGAACGCCGAAGTCCGGCCAGCTAAAGTACTTACCATGGCATTGTCATTAGTCTTAAAGGCCACCCAATTGAACCCTTGATTTCCAGCTTGTATCACCACTGCAAAATTTTGTGGCACCACCACAATTTGTCCCTCCTCAAGCTTTTCATTAAACACGGATTGCCCTCTGTTGTCAACAATTTGGATTCTAGCGTCGCCTCTAGTCGCGTAGACCACGCTGTGGGCGTTCAAATTCCAGTGTGGTGCCACGATAGCATTCTGCATGCATGCATGAGAAATGATAAATATTAACTAAGATTAATTTATAGTAATTAATTAAGCAACAAGATTTGATTTTTTATTACCTTGTGGAGCACACCTCTTTCAGCGCTAAGTCTGAGTACACTGAGAATGGGAAGATTGTAGCTGTTGAGGGTGCTAAGGCGTCCGGCATTGGTGTTGTAAATATCAGCGCGTTCGGGGTCATTAAGGTTCTCCCCGAGCCTGGCGGAGCAGATAGTCTCCTCCAAGCCGTTGTTGTCGCTTCCACCTTGGCCTTGCCCTTGTCCTTGACGTTGTCTTTCTTCCTCTCGGGTGAGTGGTGGGCTAGTTACCTGAAGACCGCGTTCAACTTTGATAATGTGACCTCTGTTGTCATTCTCACCCTGAAGCTTCCTTGCTGTTTCTTCATCCACATTGAACGATTCTTTCAAAGTCTGAACATCAAAACCTCTGAAAACATTGCCCGATTCCTGTTGTTGATGTTGTCCCTGTTGTGCTTGTGGATTTCCAGCAATATAAAATCTCTGTAACATATATACCACCATAAATTTATGTCATGACTTTTATTTTTATCTACCATTTGCAAATTTTTAGGAAGAATTAGTGACCAACTAATTAGTTCTTTTGTTTCTGTTTCATCTTAATTTTCAATCAATAAATTTTAGAAGGTTAATTTAAATTAATATTTCATGACTTAATTAACTCACCCTGGGATTGGTGTCAAGCTGGTTAGCATAGTTGGTAGTATGATGCATAACAACAGCAACGAGGTCCTCCTCACCATTGTTGTACACCCAATGTGCCACTCCAGCGGGAAATACAACAACATCACCTTCTCTGAGGTGTCTGATCTTCTGATGTCGGTCTTTACTTCTCTGCCCTTTTTCTTGCCCACTAAGTTCTTGTTGCGATGATTGGAAAGTTTCAGGGCAAGCTGGGAACAAAACTCCTTGAATTCCCCTACCTGCAATACATAAATAATATATGAATTGAATTTATATGATGGATCAATATATATATATATATATATATATATATATATATATATATATATATATATTTAACTGCAGCACAAGTTTCTTGTAATGTCTAATTTTGAAACAGACAGTATTTTAATATAATAAGCTTACCTTTTTCTATGAAGATCATCAGAGGAGAACTGGTGTAGGAGGGCAAGAGCATGCCTCTACGTTGGATAGTGTGCCTGATGGTGGCCACACCGGCACACTGGAATTGCTGTTCGTCGGAGTTCCAGTACTCCGTCACACCGCCTTCTGATCTGAGACTCCTGGTGGGCTGTTGAGCCTTAAGTTTTTGGATTTGGCACTCACCTTGCTGCTGCGATTGATCTCTAGCAATGCAGCAATGGAGAAAGAAAAGAAAGCTCAGGGAGAATATGGAAATGACCAACTTATTAGCCATGGTGATTATATATTATCAGAATGAAGAAGATACTTGCTGTGGGATGTGAAGCGGCGAGTGGGAAGAGTTGGTATTTATAGAAGAGAAAGGGGAGTTTACGGGTTGACACGTAAGATTGACATAATGAGTCAGCTTGGAATTTTTGCATGGCTGCTAAACCCTAAAATGCTAATTACACCTAATAAGTTTTGATGGAGCAGGTGGGCAGAAGGATACAAGTCATCATGCATGCATATTTGTTTTTATTTGATATCTTAAGTGTATATATCCATTGAGCTTGTCGAGCTTGCATCATCAATGAACCTGGACCGAAATATTGAAAAGTACCCATAAAAAAGAATAATATTACTCCATCCCTCCTCAAATTAAATAGCTAGCTTCCACTTTTTTAAGTTAAATTGACTATTTTTAAAATTAATAATCAAACATATATAAATATATTTTTAAAATTAAAAAAATTGAGGTTACTAGTGTGATTAATATCGAGTATTATAGAATATAACCCTAATTAGGAAAAACCCTAATTATTAGAAATCCTAATTTCTAAATTAGGAACCCTAATTGTCAAATTAGAATCCTTAATCCCTACATTAGCAAGCTTATGCTAATTAGTAAATCTTTAATCTATTTTTCATGCTCTATGTAATTAGAAAACTAATTGTAAATAGGAAACTCTAATTTATATTTTTAGAAAACTAAATTTTTATTTTTAAACCTTAAATAAAAATCCCAGAAAATCAAATTTTATGAAACCCTTAGGGATAAACCATAAGAGTCAACCCCTAAGGGTTTGCCAAGTTACCAAATGGCCATTTAAATCTTAAGCCAAAAGACCAAACTACCCCTCTTGCATTATTGTGGCTAACTTGTCAAACTTACCAAAGCTTTAGTTGGTGGCCAACCCTAGTATATTACACAAAAAATGGCCTGTAGTGAAGGACAAATCCTTCACTAGAGGCCCTATATCACTCACAAATAATTTTTTGCGAAGAAATATTTTCTTCACACAAGTGCTCGCATTAGACCTCCTCGCAATTGGGTATCATTTGCTAAGTAGTAACTAAATATTTTTTGTGAATGATATATATTGTGAATAACTTTTTTATTCACAAATTGTATTTAGTAATGGAATATTGTTATTTAGTGAAAGATTGGTTTCCTTCACAAATAATATTTTAAGAACTATATATTTAAAATTAGTGAATAACTTTATTTCCTCACAAATAATATATTGTGAAGAACAAATTTATTTAACGAGGGAATATTTTCCTTCACTAATTATAAATTGAGAATGTATCTTCAAATTAATGAGGAAAATAATCCTTCACAAATTATAAATTTATAAATAAAAAATTAATTGCTAAATAATAAAAATTCATTCGAAATTATAATTGATTTTCAAATTAATTGCTGAATAATAAAAATTCATTTGAAATTATAATTGATTTTCACGTCTGTCTACACTTGAAACAACCCAATAAAAACTGGGATTTACAAGCTAAACAACGGTTGCTAAATGCCAACGCTACAATACAAGAAGTACAAGAGAAAAGGCATATGAGATCACTAGTTCAATATAATTCTAGCTGGAAGAAAAAGTCCTGGTGTTTGTTCTTGATCTTCGCAGGTTACAAGTTTTAAAACAGAGCGGGAACTTAGATTGTACGCGCTTCTTCAAATGCATTGCCAAGAACCTGGTTAACCCAATCGTCCACTTTGCTACTTTCGTCTGATAATGTAATGAGCCTCGGAAATGGTAATGTCTTGATAACGTTGCGCATATGACAAGTCCAATTCACTCTAAATAGTTGACATCTCAAGCCCAGGCTGCTTGACCCGCGTAAGAGAAATTAACCACATTGAGACATAACAAAGTCATATGATACTATCAACAATGACTTTTGATAGCTAGTACTATCTTCACATGTTTTAACTTACCAAGATAGTAATAATAAAATACAGGATAAAGGTAGAGAGATGAGTGTACAAAGAACTTGAAGCAAGCATCATCTATTTATATACTGATTATGAAATAATAAAATACAAGATAAGGGTACAGAGATGCATTGTGAAATGTGAAACAATTTTTTTGGATGGTAACACCAATAGTAGCTCCGTGAGGGAGGGCATTATACGTCACTAAGATGAATACGATCAGAGTACTTGCTCTTGTAAAATCATTACAACATTCAACAAAGATCAGTCACTTACAGTAAGCTTCATATATATGGCCTCTAAAGGTCTGGCACTAATATTTGCAGCCATATTTCCAATTTTCAATTCTTTCTGATGGACTGACACTAATATTTGCAGCCATATTTCCTTGAGAAATGCGGGGAGTGACATTACCGAAATTATCGTGGTAGTTTGGAAGTGAATGAGGATAAAAATTTGGTGTGTTCAGGAGTTCAAATTTCAGTTGGCCAGATGACTGGCCAGAGTCAACAACACTGGATTGATTTCCAACTGCTTCCACACTAACGAGAAAGGATAAACTGCTTGGAACACTAGACGAGATCCCATGGTGGAAGGGGTTGTCCAAATATCAACTAATTGATGCTCCAGTTGAAGACTGTACACCCACAATAGTTCCATCGTCTATACTACAAGATGTTATTTTCCAATGTGAAGTTGTTCCTGCAAAAATATCTTGAAAGGCGTGAGACTTGATTTATTTATTTTTGAACTCATTGATAACGAGCAGTATATGTCATTGAAATACTTATACCAGTTAATTATTAGAACTACTCTGTTGCAGATATGGACTCAATTCATCTTGCTCCAGCTCAAAAAATGATTGCATCAAACTGACAAAACTGATCAAAGGCGCCTTTATGATTTCTCTCAAAACAGACTTAATAGTTACAAATATTATATCCAGACAAAACTGGAAAGTTTAATGTTTTTTGATACGTCCAGCAACTAATTAATTGGTAAACCGTATTAAACAGTACAAGCAAACGAAATAAGTATAATCTATCCTTACCCACATACTCTTCCATATTGACCTAGTCCTCCACTTTGCTTCTTATGTAAATAATCAAATCCATTATCGATAGAATATATTATAAATAGAATATATTAAAAGATTTTGCTTTAAATAGAATATATTATATTAGATTATAAATAGAATATATTATTAGATTATAAATAGAATATAATATTAGATTATATTAGATTATAAATATAAATAGAATATATTCGTTTTATTAGATTATAAATAGAATATATTATATTTTATTTAAAAGATTTTGCTTTAAATATGGACCGTCCGATTAAAAGTAAATCAATCTGGACCGTTCTTGAATTAGTTACAATGCAGTCCATTCTTCTATAAATAGAATCTCATTCTTTCATTATTTTTTACGAATTCACTGAAACTCTAGAGAGAGAAACTATAGAGAGAGTTCTTCTTCTATAATCTTGAGCATATTTCTTTAGAGTTTAAGAAAACTTTGAGCGTAGTACAAGTTTTCTTCAAGTATATCCTCGCCCTACCAGTCGGAATACTCTTCTTTCAAAGGTAACGGATATTAATTGTTGTACTCGTAAGGGGTATTCTTTCTTTCTTATTCGTGAAGAGAATTTCTGTTATTCCATTCTTTATTATTCTGTTGGAATAACCTGTCGGTGCGGATTACGCCTGACCTGGTTCCATTATTTATTATTCTGTTAGAATATCTTGTCTGTGCTTTACGCATGTCCTGGTTCCATTATTTATTATTATGTTGGAATATCATGTCTGTGCGTTTACGCATGACCTGGTTCCGTTATTTATTATTCTGTTGGAATAACCTGTCTGTGCGGTCTATCACATGCATGGTGATTTCTTTTGTTATTTCATTCTTTATTATACTCAGTTGGTTAAAGTTTTGACTTCGATACTCCATGAAATTAGTGGAATATCCTTGATATTTGCGCTTCATCCAGTATCTTTTCATGAAAATATTCTTTTGAGCATTCTTGAATTTTACTCCACAAAGAAGTATCATGTTGACAATTTGGATGTTATTGGTTCTTGGATAAATTAATTCTTGAACTTGTTTTATTGAATTCTTATATTATTGTCATAATCCTCATATTTATATTATGTTGAAAGTCATCTGTGGCCTGTAGTGCATAGATGGAGTTGGTATGATTATGACCAGGGATTATTCGGTGTAATCATGACCGTAATGATATAAATGATATGGAAAAAGTCCTCATTGGCCCGTAGAGCATTGATGGACAGTTCTTGGCATGATCATGACCATGATGAATACATGAATATCCTTGGCCGTAGTGCAGGGATGATGTGGATTATTTAGTAAGCTGAGTCTCAGCGATAAAAGAAATAAAAAAACCTTTTAAATCATAGAAGATAGTAGATTTTATTCTCTACTTGACTCTTCTAATGGATTGCTTGTTCCTCTGCAGTTAAACTTGATATTTTTTATATTTTATCAGTTTAACACTATTAAAGGCTAATGATAATTTATCCTGCATTATCTTAGTCATAATATTTTTTACTGGGCTAGTTGAGCTCACCCTTTTGCTTTCATTGTTCTCTTCAGGAAATAAGAACGTAGCAGGGACTAGTCGGGGAACAGAGTGATGGTCCAGATGATAGCATTAGTAGTCCTCACTATTTTATGAAATGGTGTGATAATAAATATAATGAGGACCCCATTGAGTTTTTATATTGTATAGATGATAATATTTGTATTAAAACTCACATCATATGTTTAGTCGTATTTTACACGACTGTTGTATAATTAAGTTGTATTTGAATTTTGTACCATGTATTTGGCGACTCAGAATAGGTGATGTATACCTATTTTGGGGGCGTCACAGAATGTGTCAGGCTTTTACTTTTTGCAACGAAATTCATAAGTCGTTGCAAAATTTCGTTGCTAATTCATTGGCGGGAAAAAATTTCGTTAGAAATTCGTTGCAAATTTTCGGCCGCTTGATTTCCCATCATCGTGGGCAACGAAAGTTTTTTTGTTGCTTAAAATGGGGCTTTAGTAACGATTTTTCAGGCGTCGTTGATAAAAGTGTATGTTTAGTAACGAAACTTGTCCTTCGTTGCAAATTGTGTCAGGCTTTCACTTTTTGTAATGAAATTCATAAGTCGTTGCAAAATTTGGAAACAAAATTAGATAGAAATTCGTTGCAAAATTTCTAATCACTTGATTTCTCCTCATCGTGGGCAATGGAAGTTTTTTGTTGCTATATTTCGTTGCCTAATCTGGACCACATTCATTGGCAATAATTTTTATTTTCGTTGCATATTTTATACAACTTTTTGCAACGATTATTAAAATATTACCTTAAATTAAGATAATAATAATAATAATAATAATAATAATAATAGTACTAATAATAATAACAATAATAATAATAATAATAATAACAGTCATAATAATAATAATAGTACTAATAATAATAATAATAAAATAACAGTAATAATAATAATAATAATAATAACAACAATAATAATAATAGTCATAATAATAATAGTACTAATAATAATAATAACAATAACAATAATAATAGTAGTAGTAGTAGTAGTAGTAGTAGTAGTAGTAGTAGTACTACTACTACTACTACTGTGACAACCCCAAAACAGGTTCATTCCATCCAACTCATTCTGAGTCGCCAAATACATGGTATAGAAAATAACTACAACTTTATTACAACAATTGTCGTGCAAAATACAAAAACATAAATATTGTGAGTTTTGATACAAATATATACCAACTGTGACTCATGTCCCAACCTTGGATAGCACGTCACAATGACACCTTACATAAAGGTACAGTCAAAAATTGTTTTAGAAATTAGAATCTTTGGAAAGTGCTCAAGGAAACCTTCATACATGGGAGGCCATGCGTCTAGGTCATGATAGATATCATATGCCCACAGAATTATCCTTGGTTGACCCAATAGACCCCAAAAAAAATGAGAAGATTACTATCATCATCTTTCCAATGGTAAGTCTTCTCTTGACATATAATTATCTCCACTGTCTCTAATTGAGAATTATACTCCAAACAAACACCAAGATTATATAGGTAGTGCTCGTAGATATAGTCCGCAAGTGGATGAGCACAACCCTGTCTTATGATGACACGAGGTTGTATGTCATTAGACATCGTGTATGATAGTGGCAAAACACCCTTCCAACGTTGAGTTTGCCTCACCCTATTCGGTTCACCAAAATTAAATATCAAATGACGTATATAATACGACACACTTATCTAAAGTCTCAATAAAATTATTTTCATACTATTTAGGGAGAACCTCAACTGCTATAGACCACCGTTCTATTCCCCTGTTATCCCCCGCTGGATCCAGCTACACTTTTATTACCTGGAAGGAATTGTGAAGCAAAAGGGTGAGCACAACTAGCTCAGTAAAGAATATCATGATTAAAGATAATTAAATTATCAATAGCCTTCATCGGTAATAAATCAGAGATTTAGAACATATGGTAGATGATAAAAATTTCAACCTTAGTTGCAGCGGAACGAGCAATCCATTAGAAGAGTCAAATAGACAATACAATCTATTATCTTCTCCATGTTAAAAGTCCACCAACAATGTTTTATCCCTGTAACATCAATCAACAGTTCCTTTCCATAATTATATGAATATCTCATAATCATAATTGTAATTCTAAATTCCTCTTCGTACCCAGGACGAATATAATTTTCATCACATGTCTTTACCTGAAACATCAAAGATCATGGTTATACCAAACCACAGTTCCTGTTCATAATCATACTAATAAATTCATCTTTGCACTACGGCCAAAGATATTCATCCACAGTTCATCTTCGCACCACTGGCCAAATATATTCAACAACAGGTCATCTTTGCACTACGGGCCAAAGATATTCATTAACAGTTCATCTGTGCACTACAGGCCAAAGATATTCCTTAACGGTTCATATTTGCACTACAGGCCAAATATATTAATATCTCAAAGAAATATAATATCATTTCAGAATTTATATAAACAATAATTATAACCATGTTGATCAATTCACCTTTGCACTTAAGCTAAAGATATTCAATTATAAATTCAATGGTCATGATCATACCAGTCACAATTCAACTTTTTACTACTGGCCAAAGAGAACCCTAGTCATGATCATACCAATAATCTACCCATCTTTATACTCAAGTGAAAGAGAATTTCAACATCAGGGTTATAAAAATATTATATATGATAATAAAATCAATATAATCAATATATTGTTTTAATCTCCAGAGTAATATTCATAAATCAACTATAATTTGGTTAGAAAAAAACACCAATTTTGTAGTGAATAGTACCCGTGATTAGTAACTCATGAATAGTAACCCTGACATAAAAAGGTAGAAATTCTACAATAAAATCCATACCAATATTTCGGTATAATGATATTAAAAGAATAACATTTCTTAAACTTATAAATAATTTATTTTAATTGTTTACACTTTACTAAATAATGCATTTAATCATCATAAAATGCCAAACTTATAAGATTTTATCACCAATAACCAAAACTCTCATCAAAAATCTGCATATACCACCTATATGATTCTCAAGCCATAAAATCATATTTTCCAATTTTCTTCCTTCACATAACATATTTAACTCATTTATTCATAACTAGTCTATTTTCATGAAAAATACCAAATCAGTTCTAAAAATATTTCTTTTCTGGGATTTAGCAGAATATAGTCCCATATTGAACATATATTTTTCTTAGAATTTTTAAAATTCATTTACTATTTTTCATATGGCAAAAACCGCCGAATATTTAGACATTTATCATAAATTGTACTTTTATCCAAAAATTCCAAAATTCACAGAGTACACTGATATTATATAGATGTACTCCCAATAAAAATTTCATCAATTTTGGAGTTAACCACAAGGAATTATAAGCGGTTACTTTTAAAATAGTCATTTCTCATAAAATTCATAACTCTTAATCTATACATCCAAAAATCACCATTTTTGGACATAATCAATAAAACTCAACAACATATCATTTCAAATTTTTCCAAAATTTTCTGAATGTCAGAAGAAGTACGAACTGAAAAACATAATAATCCTTAAAATCCCTTACTATCCCTTACCTCAAAGAGCAGCACTTCTGACTGGATATCGGATATGACGCTGAAAGAAACTTGCACTGATGAATAGCAACTCACTAAGTATCTAAATACTCACAAAATAAACTCGATAATCTAGAGAGAAAAAGAGAGAAAACTTATGAATTCTGGTGTGATTTTCAATTCTAACTTAGCCCTCTATTTATAGGAAAATATTAGCACGCCGAAGCAGACTTGACCTGCTACCTGATGGCTTTACCTGCTACTATTGCCACCCACCACATTTGAAATAAAATTCAGCACATTTCTTCACCAACCACAAGTAGGGCCCACCAATTCTAGAATTTTCCACCAAAATCATTTATAAACCTAATTTCCGAATTAGTCACCTCTTAAAATTCATAACAAATCGTTCGTTCATTTTTAACGGTTCAAAATTTGTGAACATATACTCAACTTATATATGTATAACATATCCAAAAATCAAAACGATCCAACGGTCGGATTAAAAATTATAACTCACACAATAGAGCTGTAAGAACACCGACTTGATCTTTTAATACCTCTAATCCGACAAAATACTGATAAAATACCTCAACATTAATTCTTTCATTTATAACCACATAAATAAATCCATCATTTATATCCACATCAAATAAATATTTCCTTATCATATAAATCAATAATTAATTATTCACAAATAATATTACAGAATCACAATTATGGCAACCAGGCCGTTCTCAGGAAAGACGGGGCTTTTCGATAAGGATTTCTCCTTACTGGCGCGCAATTAGGTGACCAAACCTCTCCTTGACAGAACTTTCTAGACATTGCCAATAATGTTATCTAATAATATTATTCCAAATAATATGAATTATTGATATGATAATGGAAAATACTGTGCAGTGACAATTATTGAGCAACAATAATATAAAATATCAACGCAGCAATTATTGAATCAATAAAATAAAATATTGAACAGTAACTACTGTAACAATTATTGAGTAGTGCCTTCTTACTTAAGGATCAATAATTCAACAATACTGTGCAATACCGTGTGCTACTGTGCAACCACGCGTATTACTGTATTTTAACCACCGGATATTCCAACAGTGTTAACTATAACAACTACGTTGTTATTTATAAAAACTCAAATTTGTCATTTTTTTCATCCGACAGTTATTCTGTTATGGGTCACACAAATGGTTGCGCCATCGTACGAATATTCCCCGACAGAAAGAATATTCCACGACTAAACGAATATTCCCCGACAACCATGAATATTTTATAACCACTTGCGTATTTTGAAAAAAATTCATATATCATCCTTAACTTTAACTTTTATCAATTTAACCATTTACTGAATAAAAAAATTGAATACTTTTATTTCATAAAATTCGAGGTCTTACAACAACAACAACAACTACTACTACTACTACTACTACTAATAATAATAATAATAGTACTAATAATAATAAAAAAAATAACAGTACTAATAATAGTAGTACTAATAATAATAATAACACTCATAATAATAATAGTACTAATAATAATAATAACAATAACAGTAATAAGAATAATAATAATAATAGTACTAAATTTTATACGGTTAAATGTTCATATAAATATTTATAAATTTATCTCTAAATATTCATATCTAAATTTTAGACAAAATATTTATAAATTTATAAATAAATATTTGTTTATAAATTTTAAAGATAAATTTATATGAATATCTATTTATAAATATTTATTTGAATATTTAGAGATAAATTTATATATATATATATATTAAAATATTCATAGTTACATTATACAAATATTCATAGTTACTTTATATATATTTAGTTTAATGTGGAGATTTAAGATGTGTATATATATAGATGGTAATAGAATTTATCTAATACACAAAGAATATAACATAAGAAGCAAAAATATCATAGCTAGGTTTTGAACCTAAGACCTACGGGTTATTGGGTCATTATGCTACCATTGAGTCATTCTAATTTATTAGTTAACTAAACTAACGTCATAACTTGTAGTCTCCAATATTTTTAAATTTATTCTACTGATATGTGTATATGTATGTATGTGTGTATGTGTGTGTGTGTGTGTGTGTGTGTGTGTGTATATATATACATACATATTCTTTTCAAATTTTTTTGTCAAACTAAATAAAATACTATACAAATCTCAACATTAAACTAAATATATATGAATATTTAGAGATAAATTTATAAATATTTATATGAATATTTGTTTACATATATATATATATATATATATATATATATATATATTCATAGTTACGTTATATAAATATTCATAGTTATTTTATATATATTTAGTTTAATATCGAGATTTAAGATGGGTATCTATATATATAGATGGTAATAGAATTTATCTAATACACAAAAAAAAATAACATAAGAAGTAAAAATATCACAACTAGGTTTTAAACCTAAGACCTATAGATTATTGGGCCATTAAGCTACCACTAAGCCATTCTAATTTATTAGTTAACTAAACTAACGCCATAACTTCTAGTCTCCAATATTTTTAAATTTATTCTACTGATATATATATATATATATATATATATATATATATATATATATATATATATATACACACACACACACACACACACACACACACACATATATTCTTCTCAAAATTTCTTGTCAAACTAAATAAAATACTAAACAAATCTCAACATTATACTAAATATATATAAAGTAACTATGAATATTTATATATATATATATATGTGTGTGTGCGTGTGTGTGTGTGTTTGTGTGTAAACAAATATTCATATAAATTGTAAGACCCCAACTTATTATAAATAAATTAAATTTTCCTCTATTCATTATTCTAAAATAATAAGGTGTTAATTTGATATAATACTTTGGTTATGAGTGAAATGTGAAAATTTTTACAAAATAAACAAATGGTTATAAAATAATCTTTGTTGTCGGAGAATATTCGTTTGGTCGTGGAATATTCTTTTTGTCAGAAATATTCGTACGACGGCGCAGTCAATTGTGGGCCCCATAACAGAATAACGATCAGATGAAGAAAATGACAAATTTGGATTTTTATAAATAACGACATAATTTTTACCGTTAACACTGTTGAATAATTGGTGGTTAAAATACAGTAATACGCGTGGTTGTATATTAGCACGCAGTATTGCACAGTATGGTTGAATTATTGATTCGTACGTAAGAAGGCACTACTCAATAATTGTTACAGTAGTTATTGTTCATTATTTTATTATATTGATTCAATAATTGTTGCATTGTTAGTTTATATTATTATTGTTTCAATAATTGTCACTGCACAGTATTTCTCATTATCAGATCAATAATTCATATTATTTGAATAATATTATTAGATAGCATTATTGGAAATGTCTAGAAAGTTCTGTCAAGGAGAGGTTTGGTCATATAATTGCGCGCCAGTAAGGAGAAATCCTTATTGGAAAGCCCCCTCTTTCCTGGAAACGGCCTGGTTGTCATAAATGTGATTCTGTAATATTATTTGTGAATAATTAATTATTGATTTATATGATAATGAAATATTTATTTGATATAAATGATGGATTTATTTATTTTATGTGGTTATGATTGAAGGAATTAAATGCTGAGGTGTTTTATCAATATTTTGTCGGTGTAGAGGTATTAAAAATCATCCGTTTGTGGATTTCGGATATTTTATGTTTGGAATTTGGAAAAACTCAAAGCTACAAAGTTGTAGAGAATTCGATTTCAGGCAGAATGGACATAAAATTCGTATTTTTCTGATAACTAGGCTATTTTCTATGAATTGTTGAAGTTTTGGAGAATAAAATGATTTTTATTAAATTTATAGGTGGGACCCACTTTGGTTGGTGTTGATTATGCATAAGGGCTGCTGGAGTTTTTGTTCAAGGTTGGCTTGCCTGGTTGGTGGAGACGTAAGAATTGAAAAAGAATAAGAAAATAATATATTATATTATTTTAGTCTCCTTTGGCGTTCTAACATTTTCCTATAAATAGAGGGCTAAGTTAGAATAGAAAATCACACCAGAAACAAGTTTTCTCTCTTTCTCTCTCTATATTATTGAGCGTATTCTTGTGAGCATAGTTTGAGTGTTTGCTATACGATGCGAGTTTCTGTCAGCACTATACCCGAAATTCAGTCAGAAATACTGTTATTTTGAAGTAAGGGATGTTATTTCTTTCGCAAATGGTATTATTTTTCTTCAATATCATTATGCCAAAATATTGGTTGAACTTTTTATCAAATTTGGAACTTGTTGTGTTGGGGTTACTATTCACGTATACGGCACTATTCACGAATACGGCATTATTCACCGAAAAATAAAAATTTTCTTTTTTGTCCAAAATATCTATTATGGATATTATCTTTGATTGTATCCATGTTTTGGTCTATATTTTTAAAATTCTGCTTCATATTTGGTTATTATGGAGTATTATTGAATTTGGATATACTGAAATACGAATCCCTAAAATTTGTCCTTTTGTTTCACTGGATTCGTTCTTAAAAATATTTTTCATCATCCTCAGTCCTTAATGATGATATTATTGAATATCTTTGGCCTGTAGTGCAAAGATAAATGATTACTGATGAATATCTTTGGCCCGTAGTGCAAAGATGATTAAAGATGTATATTGATTGTTGTTACAAGGATAAAATATTGATGATGGACTCTTAAATATTAGAAGATAATAGAATTCATCCTCTACGTGACTCTTCTAATGGATTGTTGTTTCCGCTGTATTTGTTGATCTAAAACTTGTTGTCGATTATATTTTATCAGATTTTTTTTTCCTGTTGAAGACTAACAATAATTTGTTATATATTATCTTAGTCATGATATTCTTTACTGGGCTAGTTGAGCTCACCCTTTTTCTTTTTGTTCCATTTTTCTTCTCAGGAGGTGAGAACATAGCAGGATCGAGTCGGGGTATGGAGTGAGGTTTCTAGAAAGATGTTTTAGCAGTCCTCACTATTTCTGTAAAATAGTGTTTGAATAATTGTAATGAGGACTTATTTGCGTGTGAATATTGTCTAGAAGATAATATTTGTATTTAAACTCACAGTATGTATTGTCGTATTTCACACGACATTTGTATTATTAAAGTTGTAGTTTGCTTTATGTATCATGTATTTGGCGACTCAGAATGGGTGTTGTATTCCTGTTTTGGGGGCGTCACAGTTGGTATCAAAGCTTAGGGATATGATCTCTGGCGGAGATCGGGGAATAGAACTAGGAGGGGAGAGATGAGTAAATCCTTCGCTAGTGTGTCCTATCTAAGCTTATGTGTTGGTCGGTCATAATATAGGGATATTATGTGATATGTTAAATTATTTAATTAACCCTTGTTTTATGGTAGTATTTAAGAATGGCCGCTGAGAACGTTAACAATGGAGTGTATGAGACTGTGGAACAACCTTTAGTCACAAACCAAGAGAACGTACAACAGGAAGACAATATTCCTCCTATAAACAACACTACCGAGCAAACGATGAACGATGGAATGTTTAGGAGCTTTTTGCAGTTCATGCAAAATCAGACAAGGGAGACTCGTGTACAAAATACGGGTGGAAGTGATGGCAACGCGCGGTCTGTCACAGCCAAGAAGTTTAAGGAGTTGGGACCACCAGAATTTAAGGGAAAACCGGATCCGATCATGGTAGAAACAAGGGTCAAGCAAATTACCAAGATATTCGATGTCTTGGAATGCACGGAGGAACAGAAGGTTCCATTCACTACCTTTATGTTTCGTGGTGAAGCAGATTACTGGTGGGAATCTGTGAAGCGTACCCAACCAGATGCACTCAACATGTCTTGAGAAAGATTTCAGAAACTTTTCAATGACAAGTACTTTCCTGAAAGTATTCGTCATATGAAAGAGGTAGAGTTTATTAGACTCGAATAGAATAACATGACGGTGTCTCAATACGAGGCAAAGTTCGCAGAGTTGTCCAGGTTTGCACCTCATTTGGTGGAAATGAGGAACGCATGACGCGGATGTTTCTGAGAGGTTTAAAACCCGAGATTCGTCAATACCTTATATCTCATAAATTTTCTTTATATTCAGATGTTGTAAACAGGGCTCAGTTGTTAGAACGAGATAGTGAGTATACTCAACCGAGGGACCAAAACCAGGGTCATATCGGTGACAGCAGTCATCAGAACGATGATAACCAGCGAGGAAGGTAGAATACGGACAAAGGCGGTAACCACTCAGGTGGTAATCGTGGCCATGATAATAGAAGAGGTGACTCAAGTGGAAATTTTAGAAAGAGAAGATTCAGCAACGACGGGAAGACATCAGCAGCAGCACCAGCACCAACAACAAATCCTAGGGGAGGAGAACGACCGCCAGTTAGATGTTACAAATGCGGGAAGGAGGGACATATCAGTCCAAACTGTCCACAACAATCCAAGGAATGTTACAACTATGGAAAAGAAGGCCACATCGCTCAAGATTGTACTATAGCGAAACCAAGTTCAGCGGGAGTGGTGATTCCAAGGGCTGTCCCGGATAAGTCAAAATCATCGGTTCCTGGAAGAGCGTTTGTCGTAACTGGCCAAAACGTGAGGAACCCAAACGAAGTGATCACGGGTAAGCTAATCTTGAATTCTTGCGAAGTTTATACCTTACTAGATACCGGTTCTACCCATTCTTTTATCTCTCCTGCTTGTGCTCAACGTTTAAACTTGACTCCGGAGAAATTAGATTTTGATTTATCTGTTGAAACTCCATTGGGTGAAACATTCGTTACGTCTACAGTTTATAAATCTTGCATGATCCAAGTTGGCACTATCACATTACCTGTGGATCTTATCTCTTTAAAGATACTTGCTTTTGATGTGATTTTAGGAATTGATTGGTTAACCACTCATCATGCCAAAATTGATTGTTTTCGTAAGGTTGTTAGTTTTCATATTACTAAACAACCTATCATACGAATTCAAACCACTAAACCACTAAAATCAGTCACTGTCATATCAAGCCACAAAGCTATTCGTTTATTGGAAAATGGATGCCAAGCTTTCTTAGCCCATGTTATGGATTTGAACAGAGACAAGTCAAATTTGGATAATATTTCTGTTGTTAAAGAATTTTCTGATGTATTTCCTGAAGAACTTCCCGTTCTACCCCCAGAACGTGAAGTTGAATTCTTTATTGATCTTGAACTGGGTACAAAACCCATTTCTAAAACCCCATATCGAATGGCTCCTATTGAACTTCAGGAGTTAAAAGTCCAACTACAGGAATTGTTAGACATCGGTTTCATTCGTCCTAGTACATCTCCTTGGGGTGCTTCTGTTTTATTCGTAAAGAAGAAAGACGGGAGTATGCGACTTTGTATTGACTACCGAGAATTAAACCATGTCACCATCAAGAATATGTATCCACTACCTCGCATTGATGAACTATTTGACCAGTTGTAAGGAGCAAAATTCTTTTCAAAGATCGATCTTCGTTCTAGATATCATCAACTGAAGATTAAAACTGAGGATATTCCTAAGACTGCCTTCAGAACTCGGTACGGGCATTATGAATTCTTAGTCATGTCTTTTGGATTGACTAATACTCCAACTGCTTTCATGGATATGATGAACCGTGTATTCAAGGAATATTTGGATCAATTCGTTGTTATCTTTATTGATGACATCCTCATCTATTCCAAAAGCCGTGAAGATCATGAGCACCATTTGAAGCCAGTACTTCAAAGACTTCGTGAACACAAGCTTTATGCCAAGCTGAAGAAATGCGAGTTCTGGCTTGAGGAAGTAGCATTCCTTGGGCACGTGGTGTCAAAACATGGAGTATCTGTGGACCCGACGAAGATTGAAGCAATACAAAGTTGGGAGCAACCAAAGTCGGTGACCGAAGTGCGTAGCTTTCTGGGCTTAGCTGGTTATTATCGGAGATTCGTGGAAGAATTTTCTCGAATCGCTACTCCGTTAACTCAGCTGACTCGGAAGGATGCAAAATTCGTATGGAGCGAGGAATGCGAGAAGAGCTTCCAAGAGCTCAAGAAGAGACTCATTTCGGCACCTGTTCTGACAATACCATTTGGTTCGGATGGATTTGTTATCTACAGCGATGCTTCTGGCAAGGGGTTAGGATGTGTTCTCATGCAACATGGGAAAGTCATAGCCTATGCCTCACGACAACTCAAAGAATATGAGAGGAATTATCCTACTCATGATATGGAGTTGGCAACAGTCATATTCGCGTTGAAGATATGGAGACACTACTTGTACGGGGAGAAAGTGGAGATTTATACGGACCATAAAAGCCTCAAATATTTTTTCACCCAAAAAGAACTCAACATGCGGCAACGACGTTGGCTTGAGCTGTTGAAAGATTACGATCACACTATTCAATATCATCCTGGAAAAGTGAACGTAATAGCTGACGCATTGAGTAGAAGATCATATGCGAGTACGAGTGCAATATTGTCTACGCAAAGGCCCATTTTGTATGACTTGCAAAGGATGGAGGTAGAATTAAAGACTCCAGGGACCCACATGATGATGGCGAATATACGAGTAGAACCGACTTTATTTGATAAAGTTAAAGCTACTCAAGCTACGGACCTGGGGCTGATATAAATGATGAAGAAAGTGCAAGAAGGTGCTATTCCAGAAGCAAGAATCGATGAAGAAGGAATACTTCGATTCAACTCTCGACTTTGCATTCCGAACGATTCTGACTTGAAGCATAGAATCATGATGGAGGCACACAACACCCCGTTTCCAATCCATCCTGGGAGTACCAAAATGTATCATGATATTCGACATACATTTTGGATGAACAATATGAAGAGAGAGATCGCGGAGTTTATCTCGAGGTGTTTAACTTGTCAACATGTAAAGGCGGAGCATCAAATGCCAAAAGGTCCATTACAACCACTTGAGATTCCGGAATGGAAGTGGGAACACATTACAATGGATTTCGTTACAGGTCTTCCCACGGTTTCTCAAGGCATAAATGCTATTTGGGTTATTGTTGATAGATTAACCAAGTCTGCCCATTTCTTGCCGATACGTGAGACTTATTCCCTTGAACGTCTTGCTCGTATATACGTGAATGGGATTGTGAGATTGCATGTTATGCCAGTATCCATAGTTTCAGATCGTGACCCAAGATTCACTTCACGATTTTGGGTTAGCTTGCAGAAAGCTATGGACACGGATTTACGATTCAGTTCGGCATACCATCCTCAAACGGGCGGACAATCAGAGAGGACTATTCAAACCCTCAAAGATCTATTAAGACTTTGTGTCCTAGATTTTAAAGTAAGTTGGAATAAGTACTTGCCACTGGTGGAATTCTCCTACAACAACAGTTATCAAACAAGTATAGGCATAGCTCCATTTGAGGCATTGTATGGACGAAAGTGTCGATCTCCAGTATGCTGGGACAAGGTAGGAGAAGCAACGTTGTTGGGACTAGAATTAGTACGCATTACTACAGAAAAGATCCAAATGATTCGACAACGTATTCAAACTTCACAAGATCGACAAAAGAGTTATGCTGATCTTCATAGAAAGGACGTGGAGTTTAATATTGGGGATCATGTACTGTTACGTGTTGCTCCATGGAAGGGAGTTACAAGATTTGAAAAGAGAGGAAAGCTCAATCCAAGATTTGTTGGTCCATTTGAGATTCTTGACCGAATAGGAAACGTAGCCTATAGACTCGCGTTCCCTCCAAGTATGTCTCGAGTTCACAATGTATTCCACATATCTATGCTTCGTAAATATTTGAAAGACCCGAACCACATTATTGCGTTAAAACCAGGCGAGATAGATGAAGATTTAACATACGAGGAGATACCTGTTGAGATTTTGGATAGGAAAGAGCATGTCTTACGCGCGAAGGTTATACCACGAGTTAAGGTTTTGTGGAGAAACCATGCAATTGAAGAAATGACATGGGAGTTGGAATCGGAAATGAAAGTGAGGTACCCTCACCTGTTCGAAACACCAGGTACGTACGTCAATTTCGAGGACGAAATTTTATAAGGAGGGGAGGTTGTAAGACCCAAACTTATTATAAATAAATTAAATTTTCCTCTATTCTTTATTCTAAAATAATAAGGTGTTAATTTGATATAATACTTTGGTTATGGGTGAAATGTGAAAATTTTTACAAAATAAACAAGTGGTTATAAAATAATCATTGTTGTCGGAGAATATTCATTTGGTCGTAGAATATTCTTTTTGTCGGGAATATTCGTACGACGGCGCAGTCAATTGTGGGCCCCATAACAGAATAACGGTCGGATTAAGAAAATGACAAATTTGGGTTTTTATAAATAACAACATAATTTTTTCCGTTAACACTGTTGGATAATTGGTGGTTAAAATACAGTAATGCGCGTGGTTGTACAGTAGCACGCGGTATTGCACAGTATGGTTGAATTATTGATTCGTATGTAAAAAGGCACTACTCAATAATTGTTACAGTAGTTACTGTTCATTATTTTATTATATTGATTCAATAATTGATGCATTGTTAGTTTATATTATTATTGTTTCAATAATTGTCACTGCACAGTATTTCTCATTATCAGATCAATAATTCATATTATTTGAATAATATTATTATATAGCATTATTGACAATGTCTAGAAAGTTCTGTCAAGGAGAGGTTTGGTCATCTAATTCGCGCCAGTAAGGAGAAATCCTTATTGGAACGCCCCCTCTTTCCTGTGAACGGCCTAGTTGTCATAAATGTGATTCTGTAATATTATTTGTGAATTATTAATTATTAATTTATATGATAATGAAATATTTATTTGATATAAATGATGGATTTATTTATTTTATGTGGTTATGATTGAAGAAATTAAATGCTGAGGTGTTTTATCAGTATTTTATCAGTGTAGAGGTATTAAAAATCACCCGTTTATGGATTTTGGATATTTTATGTTTTAAATTTGGAAAAACTCAAAGCTACAAAGTTGTAGAGAATTCGATTTCAGGCAGAATGGACATAAAATTCGTATTTTTCTGATAACCGGGCTATTTTATATGAATTGTTGAAGTTTCGGAGAATAAAATAATTTTTATTAAATTTATGGATGGGACCCACTTTGGTTGGTGTTGATTATGCATGAGGGCTGTTGAATTTTTTGTTCAAGGTTGGCTTGCTTGGTTGGTGGAGACGTAAGAATTGAAAAAGAATAAGAAAACAATATATTTTATTATTTTAGTCTCATTTGGCGTTCTAACATTTTCCTATAAATAGAGGGCTAAGTTAGAATTGAAAATTACACCAGAAACAAGTTTTCTCTCTTTCTCTCTCTATATTATTGAGCGTATTCTTGTGAGTATACTTTGAGTGTTGCTATACAGTACGAGTTTCTGTCAGCACTATACCCGAAATTCAGTCAGAAATACGGTTATTTTGAGGTAAAGGATGTTATTTCTTTTGCAAATGGTATTATTTTTCTTCAATATTATTATGCCAAAATATTGGTTGAACTATTTATCAAATTTGGAACTTGTTGTGTCGGGGTTACTATTCACGTATACGGCACTATTCACGTATACGGCACTATTCACGAATACGACACTATTCACCGAAAAATAAAAATTTTCCTTTTTGTCCAAAATATCTATTATGGGTATTATCTTTGATTGTATCCATGTTTTGGTCTTTATTTTTAAAATTCTGCTTCATATTTGGTTATTATGGAGTATTATTGAATTTGGATATACTGAAATACGAATCCCTAAAATTTGTCCTTTTGTTTCACTAGATTCGTTCTTAAAAATATTTTTCATCATCCTCAGTCCTTAATGATGATATTATTGAATATCTTTGGCCTGTAGTGCAAAGATAAATGATTACTGATGAATATCTTTGGCCCATAGTGCAAAGATGAATAGGTGTTGAGATGAACATGACCAACCGGTGATATAAATGAATATCTTTGGCCTGTAGTGGAAAGATGATTAAAGATGTATATTGATTGTTGTTACAGGGATAAAATATTGATGATGGACTCTTAAATATTAGAAGATAGTAGAATTCATCCTCTACGTGACTCTTCTAATGGATTGTTGTTTTTGCTGTATTTGTTGATCTAAAACTTGTTGTCGATTATATTTTATCAGATTTTTTTCCCTGTTGAAGACTAACGATAATTTGTTGTATATTATCTTAGTCATGATATTCTTTACTGGGCTAGTTGAGCTCACCCTTTTCCTTTTTGTTCCATTTTTCTTCTCAGGAGGTGAGAACATAGCAGGATCGAGTCGGGGTATGAAGTGAGATTTCTAGAAAGATGTTTTAGCAGTTCTCACTATTTCTGTAAAATAGTGTTTGAATAATTGTAATGAGGACTTATTTGCGTGTGGATATTGTCTAGAAGATAATATTTGTATTTAAACTCACAGTATGTATTGTCGTATTTCACACGACATTTGTATTATTGAAGTTGTAGTTTGCTTTATGTACCATATATTTGACGACTCAGAATGGGTGTTGTATTCCTGTTTTGGGGGTGTCACATAAATATTTATAAATTTATCTCTAAATATTCATATAAATATTTGTAAAAAATATTCATACCTAAAGTTTAGATGGAATATTTATAAATTTATAAATAAATATTTGTTTATAAATTTTAAAGATAAATTTATATGAATATTTGTTTATAAATATTTAGAGATAAATTTATAAATATATATATATATATTAAAATATTCATAGTTATGTTATATAAATATTCACAGTTACTTTATATATATTTAATTTAATGTGGAGATTTAAGATGGGTATCTATATATATATATAGATGGTAATAGAATTTATCTAATACATAAAAAATATAACATAAGAAGTAAAAATATCACAGTTATGTTTTGAACCTAAGGCCTATGGATTATTGGGCCATTAAGCTACTACTGAGTCATTCTAATTTATTAGTTAACTAAACTAACGTCATAACTTGTAGTATTCAATATTTTTAAATTTATTCTACTGATATGTATATATATATATATATATATATATATATATATACACACACACACACACATACATATTCTTTTCAAAATTTCTTGTCAAACTAAATAAAATACTAAACAAATCTCAACATTAAACTAAATATATATAAAATAACTATGAATATTTATATATATATGTAAATAAATATTCATATAAATATTTATAAAAAATATTCATATCTAAATTTTATAAATTTTAGATGAAATATTTATAAATAAATATTTGTTTATAAATTGTAAAGATAAATTTAGATATGAATATTTGTTTATAAATATTTATATGAATATTTAGAGATAAATTTATATATATATTAACACTAAAAATAACCGTCTAAAATGTGGTCGACTTTATAATATAGATACATGCATACCTTCTACGAATGATGAATAATAAATGATTTTGACCCTGCACTTTAAATGACTTTATTACCTTGATTATCCTTATCTATTTCTGAACAATGCAGAATTTTTTTTTAAAAATAAATAAATTACTGAACAAATAATATAAATCTAATACTAAGATATTTAAACACATTAAAATTATACAATATTATATACTTAATTATGGAATATAGATATAATCTAGAGCATTTTATCATGTTGTGGCTGTTCATTCAAATGTTGGATTAGTCAAAAGTCAATATCACCTTCAAGGTGTCTCTCATTCTTTCACAGTACACCGCGTCGACTGCCGGAGCTCTTTACATCCGGCTGACTTTGCCTCTCTACCCTGTCTCATCCGACCTTTGTTTGTTACAAGACCTAATATGGTACTTTACTTCTCTCAATCTCTTAATTAAATATGTGAATCTGTATGTTTTGTGTACACCTGATTTGGGTTTTTTTTGATTCTCCCCGATTTCGGGTTTCTCTTCTGCAGGATCTTAATTTTAGTTCCGCTGATTGATTTCTTGTTCAATCTGCTAGATTACTCCTCTTATTTGGTTTCTTTGAGCAGGAAATTTCAGCCTTTAGGTTTTTAATCTATATTTACATTAATCCATGTAAAGAAAATCGACAATATACTATTTTGTAAGTAATTGGATTCTTTTTGGATTGGTGTTTTTTTTGAATTATCCTTGGTTGACCGAATAGACCCCAAAGAAAAATGAGAAAATTACTGTCATATTCTTTCCAATGGTGAGTCTTCTCTTGATATATAATTATCTTCATTGTCTCTAATTGAGAATTATAATTCAACCAAACTCCAAGATTATATAGGTAGTGCTCATAGATATATATAATCAGCAAGTGCATGTGCACAACCCTGTCTTATGGTAACACGAAGTCGTCTGTCATTAGACATCTTGTATGATAGTGGCAAAACACCCTTTCAAAGTTAGGTTTACCTCTCCCTATTCGGTTCACCAAAATCAACGGTTAAAATGACGTATAAAATACAACACACATATCAAAAATTCTCAATAAAATTATTTTCATACTGTTTTAGGGGAAACCTCAAAAGCTATAGACCATCGTTCTAATCCCCTGTTACCCCGCTCGACCCAGTTACACTCTTATTACCTGAAAGGAATTGTGAAGCAAAAAGGGTGAGCACAACTAGCCCAGTAAAGAATATCTTGACTAAAGATAATTAAATTATCAATAGCCTTCATTAGTAATAAATCAGAGATTTAGAACATATGGTAGATGATAAAATTTTTCAACCATAGTTGCAGCGGAACAAACAATCCATTAGAAGAGTCAAATAGACCATAAAGTCTATTATATTCTCCACGTTAAAAGTCCACCAACAATGTTTTATCCCTGTAACATCAATCAATAGTTTCTTTCCACAATCATGTGAATAAGTCATAATCATAATTGTGATTCTAAATTCCTCTTCGCACCCAGGACGAAGATAATTTTCATCACCTGTCTTTACCTGAAACATCAAAAATCATGGTTATACCAAATTACAATTCTTGTTCATAATCATACTAATAAATTCATCTTTGCACTACGGGCCAAAGATATTCATTAACATTTCATCTTTTTTTTTAGTGTCTTACCTGAATTACTTGGTTTTTAGCTTTCAGTTATGTTTTTACCCTTCTATACTTCCATAACCAATTACTTTAACTAATTGTTCTGTTTTTTTTTGGACTGATTGAGTTCGCTGATCATCCAGGCAGATGGTAGGTCAGCTGATGTCCCAAGGCAACAAATTATTGTGGAAAAAGATAGAAATATGGTTAGGACTGTGGGTGGGAATGCTATTCATATCGAAGAGAAAATCTCAAGATTGCCTGCTGGAGGTGTTGGATAGGACAAAAAAATGAAAAGGAAGTGATCTTTTCGAGCAACAGGTAATAGAGCCATCAGTGGAGAATCTGGAGATAGAGATATCAAACAGGCTATCCATGCGAAACCGAGTGCTGAGGCTAAGTTGCAACCTATTGAGGCTCAAAGTTGCAGGTAATTTTCTACTACCATTTTAACCTCTCAATCTTTGTACTACTTTCAAGCATGATATTTTGGCCTAGAGCTTTGGGTGTCCCTACTACAATTTACAACTGAAAATGTTCCTTACTGCAAGTAGATTATTTTTTTTGGGTACAAGAGTGGCTCTTGTTCCTGAATTCAGTATGCTTCCACCTTGCTTTTCAGTTATTGTGGAGTTGCATTCCGTAGCTTACAAGCTATTTTCTCTTTTCCTCACAATCTTCATAATGGAATCTCGTATTTTTACTTCAATTTTCTCTTATTCAATATCATCTTTGTTTTTTAAAAATCGACTGCACAATCAGATGAATACATATATAATTGATCATCTAACTGATGAAAAAATGAGCACCCCCCCCTCCCCCACCCAAAAAATAGCTTTATTAACTTTACCTGATACCGGGAAGTCTAATTTTGTAATTACTTCTGGTAAGCATGACCGACAACTTTATTAACATGTCGAAAGTATCCTTTCCTTCTAAGTAACTGCTTCCAAAAGCTGTCCTGGAAATTAAATTAATACAATCAATACCCTATGTTAATTCCTAGTAATAATGTAGATATCCGCAATCATAAGACATCATATAATTAACTTACAAAGCCCTATGTTAATTCCTAGTTTCATAGTCATAAGAAAACATTATTTTCATAATTTTCATAGATGCATTTGTGCGAGAAGTTTGGTTCGGAATTATTTGATAAGCTTTCTAAGCTGTGGGATTGCCTTACTGAAATCCTTAAGCCCAATAGTCTCGAGGGGCTGACTGCTGCAGATGATGAGCATATTGCTCAAGCTATTGATTATATTAAGGATCTTCAGGTTTTGATAAATAATATCCAGGTATATGTCTTCAAGTTTTACTTTTGTGTACTGTCTTGTTACTTTACAATTTTTCTGTACATATAAATTTATGATGTGAAAGTTGTGTCATTTTCCACATTATATTTATGTGTGTGTGTGTGCACGCTTGAAATCTTTTGTGTGGTTATTTGTTGAACCTTTAAGTTCACTTTCTTTCATTGTGAAGGTCTTGTATTCATTTGAACCTCTTTTTTGACAATTACTGCCTCCATCCACCAAAGGATGTCTAAACATTCAATGGCAGAAAAATTATTGTTTGGAAATTAGAGGAAAGAGTATAAAATGTGTTCTAATCATACTCTTTATTTGGTCCCGTGCAATTATCATAATTAGCTTGAGTAGAGTTGTTGTACAGGACTATGTGCACTTTTGGGTAAATTAGCAATAATACCATATTTTCATTTAGTTTGTATACTTAAAGTCATCATTTTATGGACAAAATTCTAGTTTACTTTTAGACATTCTTTGAGGACGGAGGGAGTATGTCTTGTTGTCTTCTTACAATATCGTGGTTTGTTACAAATACTGATGTGTACAACTTTAAGTTGAGATGTATTGAGGAGCTATCTTGAATATACCGTACACCATATATTACTATTAGCTGCATTTTAATATTATTAGTAAGCAATATGTTTTTAAACTATTAGCTGTATTGGAATATTAGTTGCTTTCGTTGTATTGCATGCATACCAAGTAATATGTTATAAAGGATAAGTATAATTTCTTTTTTGGATTAAAATATAATTGCTTGTGTATCTTTTGCATTGTTCCTTATCCTTGACAATTACTGCAAGCAAATATTTAATATATTTTCTATAAGGATGAAATCATATGTTGTAGTTGCTTAGTGTAAAACTGTGACTTGTCAAAAAAATAAAAGTGCAAAAGTTGGTTGTTTTGTAAACAATTATTACAATAAGTTATGAAAGTGTGGAGCACTAACTTCAAATAGTCGAGATCCTCAATCTCCATAAGTTGTTTTTGACGCTTGCTATTGTTGTTTGGGTAGTGTCTCCATCTCATCCAGAGATCAAGCATTTTGGCAGACTATTTCTTCTTTTATTCCTTATGCTCCTGTCTTTGCAGACTATAATTTCATGAATTTATATTTTGAGGCTTAAACAAATTATATATAGCAGGAGAATCTTGTATTTCTTATAGTCGCACGGAAGGTTCTTTTTTTATTTGGATTTATAGCAAATGATATTGTGATTGTCTATTTGTCTTTTTCTGCTTATGAGCAATACGGTGTACATTAGTACTACGTAGCAACTCTATTGTCTTTGTGTATTGATTTTGGCACTAAGTGCCTCTGGTGACCTATTTGCTTCATTTTTCTGACTTGCTATTATTTTTAAATATGTGTAGGAAGACTGCTTCTACGACCTGCCTTACAATACTAGGTATTAAATTTTTGTGCTACGTTTACGAAAGACAAGGGACGAAATTATGAAGTGTACTCTCTCTATATATATGTAGATATATACTTTGATTGAAGAACTGTGGTAGCTTTAGATGGTTAATTGTAAAGATAATGAATGATTATGTAGTGGATGATTTTATTAAGTTAATAATATTTTAGTTTTTTTGTATTTTTTTCATTATTTGTTATGGTGACATTGAGCCAGTCAGGTACATAAAAAGAATGTCAAATTTTGATTTGGCAACAATATAATTCGTTACCAAAGCATTGGATAAGTTTTAATATAGCAACAATTTTTTATACATTTAGCAACAAATTTTCGTTACTAATGGCATTAAAAACTTTATATTTGGCAACGAAAAATTAATCTAATAACAACGGAGATGATATTGTTGCTAATACTAAAATAAAAGGCAACATTTTTTATCGTTGCAAATCATATTAACTTTCGTTACACATAAAGAAACAACAACATATAAAAGTTGCTAATCGACGACTTTCGTTGCTATTGAAAAATAACCAGCAACAAATTTTCGTTGCTGATTTAGCATAATGTCGTTGCCAAATAATATAATCAGCAACGAAAATCGTTGCTAAAAAGTTTACATTCCGCAACGAAAGCAAGCTTGGGCAACAATTTTCATAATTTACTACAACGAAAAATGTCGCTGCAAAATGGTGTCAATTGCAACGAAAATGCATGGTCGTTGCAAAAAAAAAGAGTTCATTTTGTTGCCAATTAGCAGGCTTTTGCAATGAAATGGGTTTTTTAACAACAAAATTTTAATTATTCTACAACAATACATTTTGTTGCTAAAGAATCGATGTCTCTGTACGAAAGCCAAATTTCGTTGCAAAATGTATTACTTTTGGCAACGAAAAAAATACGTTCGTTGCGGAACAATTAGCAACGCTCATTGCGCAACGAAAGACGCAACGACAGTAAAGTCGTTGCCAAAACCCTTTTGCAACGAAATTTGACACCTTTAGCAACGAAAATCGGTTGTTGCTGAAGCCCCATTATTTTGTAGTGTTATAACACCAAATTCATTGCATACAAGTTTTATATATAGATCATGAGAGAGAAAGTTCATTATTTAGCCCATTTGTACACCAACTCTCTACCAAGTCACTCTCTCTCTAACACAAGAGATTGTTTAGTAGACCAATCCCAAATCAATTCCATACCACAACCATAACATACTAGGAGCCCAGAATTTAGATTTTTTCATAGAAAGGTAATCCCTAAGCCAAAATTTTAATCATGTATAATGTGTTAGATCTGGTGTTTAAGTGTTAAAACATGTTGTATATAGTGTTAATCAATGATCTGGGTTGGTAGAAAGTGGATCTATAACATCTTGATGCTCGAAATGAAAGGTTTTCAAAATCTGGAAAATGATGAATTTGTGGTCTAACAACGAATGTCAGGTCTCCTAGATCTCTTGTTGTTTATTGTTTTTGTGTTTTAAATGTTTAAAGTTGTAGTATAAAATGTAGGCTTGGATTTTGAACTTGAATCAAGGTCAGATAATGTACAGATTTCAAGTTATGGTCAGAATGCGTTGACCGACAATGACTATCTGTTTCTGGGTAACCCGGAACTTACCCAGAAACGTCTGACAATTTGTTCTTGGGCTCTAATCTTGCAGGTGTTATGTGTTTTGTATATGTTGTTGTATCAGAGTTATTGTATGTTATATGGACCGCAAAGTCATGCCTCTAGATCACTTAATCAACAAACAGAATGGATGAAGTAGATGGTCAAACCAAGTAGAATGATCACGATTTGTGTTTCTGGGTAACCTAGAAAACGCAAGAGTGTGATTTCTGACAGGGTTTGACTGACTAAGATCCGTTGTTTGTGTTGTTATATGGATTGTTTGTAATGTATCTCTTCATTTACATGTTGGCTACACACTAGAACCTTTAGATCACAAAAATGATTCAATAATAGCACGTTATGGAAGCCCAAATATAGCTAGTCAAATTGTTCTTCATTTCGGGGTAACCCAGAAAATGAAGAACAGTTCTGACAGTTTGTTTAAGGTCTTAAATCTTTCTAATTGATGATGTTTAGACTTGTCTATTGTTCACAACATGTTCTCTGTTAGTTTCTCTACACAGCCCGACGTCTAGACCGCCTTTACCATAAACAGATTTCACGATATAAGCCCATCAATAACGTTGACTGGCCATGACTTTATTTTTTGGGCAGCCCAGAAACGTGAAGAACAGCTCTGACAGCTTGTTCAAGGCTTTATATCTTCTTGATGTATTATGATCTGACCTAGAACTTGTTACACCCTTGTACTATTACATTGATACTACAAGAATTGATCATTAGCATGCCTAGAAACACATTACACAACGATTTAAGCTTGGTCAAACATAACCTATCATTAACTGACTTTGAGTGTTCTTGAGGCTCAAGAACACCAAAGGCTACATTGTCTGTCGCTAAAGGCTATAACGACAATTTAGTTAATTTTAATTAAATTATTTTCTAAAAATCATTTAAAAATAGAAATTAATTTTTAAAAATTCCTAAAATAGTTTTAAAAAGTATTTTAAGTTATAAAAATTAACTTTTAATAATTTGACATATTTTTCATAAATATTACTATTTATTTGGATATTATTAATGTTTAATTTATTTAATAAATGTATTAAATAAATTGATTAAAAATGATTTTATTATATGAAAAATCATTTTAAACAATAAAAAGGTATTTAGTAATATTTTAAGTTATAAAATATAACTTTTAATATTTAAAGGTAAATTTCATTAATAATTTAATATTAAATGATATTAGAGTTATTTAATGATAATATTAAATAAATAATTTAAAAATGGTTTTATTGATTTAAAAATCATTTTAAATGAATTAAAAATATTTTAAGTTATAATTAATGACTTTTAATATTTTGATAAATAAGACATTAATAATTAAATATTAATGGTAATTATTTAAAAATAATTTTAATTGTTTTAAAAATCATTTAAGGGTAATAAAATGTTTTAAAAATGTTTTGAGTTATTATAAATAACTTTAATATTTTGGCAATGGTTTCATTAATACTTTAATATTAATTAAATATTAATGATAATATAATTATTTAATATTTAAATCATTTAAAAAGGATTTCAGTGTTTGAAAAATCATGATAAATTATAATAATTATTTAAAAATTATTATAACTCTATGAAAAATAATTTGACTGATATTTAAATTATCTAAACAAATATTGAACTACACGATAGAGTTTTATACTCGATAATTACCCGATAAAGTTGTCGGTACACTGACATGTTTAATAAATTGATCTGGACTTAGATAATTTGACTGGATACGTATTTGTTTATGATTAAATGACTGCTAAACCTATTTGATAATGTGATTAAGTTATGTGTTGACTGTAAATAGCAGTGCTATGTGTTATGATATGTATTTCTAATCGATAGAATGATCTTATTAATGATAGGTAGCGGTATAAAAGATAAAACTAAGTTGTATAAGCAGTAGATCAGGCAAGTATCATATCTTTACATTTACTTTATGCAATGGACACGCGTAAGCGAATATCAGAACTATTCTTTTTTCATTGTTCAAATATCTTAACCTTTGTATATACTTATGCATTGATTCTGTATAAGTAAGTTATTAAATTATAATCTGTTGTACAAGTTCTCTAATTTTGTTATTATAGATCAAGATATATATTTTGTTCGTTAATTTCTAAGCTTGGTTATACAAGTGACCTCAATTGGATAATTATTGTATTTAATCACATGTTGATACATACCTATTGATTTTCGGTATGTATATTTTAATTAAAAGTCGTCTAAGCTATTTGACCCAGCTAGACACAGATTTAGAAATATCTTTGAACATGATAGAATTTTATTGTATCCAATTAAATTATTTTGATTCGGATTCCCGACTAAGTATGAACATCCTAAACATGGGAAAACTTTTGTGCACCTAAGGTGGATAAGATGAACGATACTATTGTTCTTGCATGTATTATTGATCAATACAGGGCACATTGGGATGATCAACCTCGCGTCCGTAAGTTATGACAGTTTGCGGATGAAGTTCTGCTAAACCTTAGTAAAAATTAAAAACAAAGTTCATAGTCTGTCGACTGCTCTCCAATTATAGTCAATACGTAGTTTCAAAATTTTGATATAGAATTGATATGTTGTTACTATTTGTTCAGCTTACTTCACAACTGTTGATTCGTTGTAGAAGTACGTTATTCAAAGAAAATATTTAATTCTTTCAGCTAATATTTAATTGTTGCTATTACTTGCTGGGCAATCAAATGCTCATCCTTGCTTTAAATTTAAATGTTTTCAGTTAAGCGTGATCAATCGAAGGTTCATGCCAGAACAAGGGAAAAGGAAAGCAAGCAGAATAAACTTATGTTATCTTATGTAATAGTTTTGACTTTATTATGACAATGATATCTATTAATTATCATGTAATGAATGTTTAAAGGTCGCGTACCTGGGATTAGATTCTGATATATGTAAATTAAGTTGGGTTATTATATTATTGTTATTATTATTAGTATTATTCTGCTTATAGAAATGGTATTGTGAAGCACCGAGTTCGGGTTTCAAGTACTTGAATTTGGGGGCGTCACAAGTCGGTATCAGAGCTTAGGGTTAGAAACCTTAGGTGGGATAGACCTTAGGCTATAACCTTAGAACAGAGGGAAACGTTGAAAATACAAATAACTCATATAGAGTTTAAATGGAGATGAATTGAATGAATTCATCATCAAACAAAGTAAAAGATAACTTATATAAAATTATTATTTGTTGTGTGTATATACTATGTGCTAATCAAGATAGTTTTTTCGTAGATATCAGGTGGAAAAAAAAAGAATTAGGATACCC
Source organism: Panax japonicus (assembly GCA_020205505.1). NCBI lineage: Eukaryota > Viridiplantae > Streptophyta > Magnoliopsida > Apiales > Araliaceae > Panax > Panax japonicus. The sequence goes on from CM035107.1 coordinate 67,799,062, forward strand.
TTAGATCATAAAGAAGGAATCAATCTCCATAACCGAGCCAATATCAAAGTAAATAACTGAAATAGAGACTCACTTTGTAAGCAACCCTAATGAGGTGATTATGCTGGAAAAGGTAGTACCGGACCCAGAAATGATAGTATAACTGATATGTAGAATATAGTTGAAGAATATAAGGTTAAGCTCGAGTCCTTAAAACTCATACTTATGGTAAGTTCATGACTCATAATTATATGAAATTTTTGAACCCCTCAGCGAATGGACGCCAAAGGTCTGATTAGGATAAGTTCTTAAACTCATATGATTGTGGTAAGTTCCTGAGTGGTAAGTTTGACGAACTTGGTATGGTTATGTGTGAATGGATTATTGAGGATAATAGAAATATATAGATTACTAAGCATTTGATCCTTAGTGAAGGCGTATGAAATAAGTAGTATTAGTATTATTTCAACATGTGTGTTCTATGAGGTGTATATGATAGGTATGTCTGTGTAATGTAATATTATCAATTTTGTATAAGTTGTGGCAACGATTCCCGACTTTTATGTCATAAAGGGATATCAGATGTTTAAAGCAGTATGTGTTATGCTATGTGGTGAAACGTACTCTGAATTAGTTAGATGATCATAATTTTATTTAATCAGATAACACTGCCAAGACGAAAATGAAACCAAAGGGCAGAAGAACTTGTCAACAAAGCTGGAGGACAACAAGACCCAATACAGAATTTGGCGAATATGAATGATCAAGCTATCCATAATGGATTACCAGCTGTGGGAAATCAGCCAGATAATCGATCGACAAACTTCAAAGACTTCAAGGCAATTGAACCGCCAAGATTTAGATGATCAATTGACCCTGTAGAGGTGTTTGTGATAGCTAGGGAAACGGAGGGGCAAAAGACAGCTTTTGTCACCTATACGATGAAAGGGGAGGCAAATTTTTGGTGGGAAGCAAATCAAGCTAGAGCCGGAGAAGGAAGTAGTGGTAGTAGGACTGGAAAAAGGAAAGGAAATTTTTTTGGGAATACCAAAAATAGGCCAGGAGGTGGAAAGAAACAGGTTGCGCAGTGTGGGAATTGCAGAAAGAATCACTCGGGAAAGTGTCTTAATGATAAGTTTGTGTGTTACAAGTGTGGGCAGGAGGGACATATCTCTCCCAACTGCCCCAATCCTTGGATGAATAGAGAGTGTTTCAGGTGTGGATCAACGAAGCATAAGGTAAAGGACTGTCCGAATAAGAGAATGGATGAAGGGGGTATGACCACAGGGAAAAGCAACGGGACATTGGTGACAACGGGACCAACTTTAACAAACAAACCAACAGAAGCAACCACAAGAGTCTTCAATATGACGGTCCAGTATACCATAACAGCTGGGAATGGAACTCAAGGTATTATTCGAATAACTTTTATTTTCGTATATATGATTTTCCTATATATAGCAAATTAGTTTATAAAGAAATTTTGAAGGAGGAATTTGAGTTCTTTTAGAAATCAAAATTCCGTATTAATAGATAGACAAGCTTTATGATGAATAGTTAAATATCGGTTCCATCAAATCTGATCAAGATCTACTTGAAATGACTATATATGCTATGTACCCTAATGTGTAGGTTTTTAAAACGGTGATTCCGAAGACGGAATCTTTATAAGAGAGAGTGAATGTAATAACCCGATAATTTTAATATAAATAAATAAGAAATTTTGCATATAAATTTTTATTTATTTATTTATTATTTTAAAGGTGAGAATTTGTTCAAGGTAATATATATATATATATATATATATATATATATATATATATATATATGATCAATAAAATTTATTTAGTACATGAATATTTATAAATAATTTTTTTGAATTATTGATTGTTATAAATTATATTCTTATTATAAATTAATTTAGTAGTAAATTTTTTTTACTATTTATTTACCATGAAAATATAATTATTGTATTATCTCAATAATATATGAAATGATTATAGAATTATTATAATAATTATTTTATTATATGAATTTATTTTAGATTGGTTAAGTTAATTATTTTAATTTAATTAATAATGGTATATATGAAAGATATATCAGATATGGAATCCAAACCCTAATTCTGGGTTTTGACTAAGGAATGAGAATAATAATATTAAATTAATTATATTTCAGTGCTATAATTGTGACACCCCCAAAATAGGTCTATTCCATCCAACCTATTCTGAGTCGCTAAATACATGGTACAAAAAATAACTACAACTTTATTACAACAATTATCGTGCAAAATACAACAACACATATGCTGTGAGTTTGGATACAAATATATACCAACTGTGACTCTTATCCCAACCTTGGATAGCACGTCACAATGACACCTTACATAAATGTATAGTCAAAAACTGTTTTAGAAATTAGAATCGTTGGGAAGTGCTCAAGGAAACCTTCGTACATGGGAGGCCATGCGTTTAGGTTATGATAGATATCATATGGCCACAGAATTATCCTTGGTTGACCCAATAAACCCCAAAGAAAAATGAGAAGATTACTATCATATTCTTCCCAATGGTAAGTCTTCTCTTGGCATATCATTAACTCCACTGTCTCTAATTGAGAATTATACTTCAAACAAACACCAAGATTATATAGGTAGTGGTCGTAGATATACTCAGCAAGTGGATGAGCACAACCCTGTCTTATGATGACACGAAGTTGTATGTCATTAGACATCTTGTACGATAGTGGCAAAACACCCTTCCAAAGTTGAGTTCACCTCACCCTCAACAACTATAGACCACCGTTCTATTCCCCTGTTATCCCCCACTCGACCCAGCTACACTCTTATTACCTGAAAAGGAATTGTGAAGCAAAAGGGTGAGCACAACTAGTTCAGTAAAGAATATCATGACTAAAGATAATTAAATTATCAATAGCATTCATCAGTAATAAATCAGAGATTTAGAACATATGGTAGATGATAATAAATTTCAACCATAGTTGCAGCGGAACGAGCAATCCATTAGAAGAGTCAAATAGACCATAAAGTCTATTATCTTCTCTACATTAAAAGTCCACCAATAATGTTTTATCCCTGTAACATTAATCAACAGTTCATTTCCACAATTATATGAATAACTCATAATCATAATTGTAATTCTAAATTCCTCTTCGCATCCAGGACGAAGATAATTTTCATCACATGTCTTTACCTGAAACATCAAAGATCATGGTTATACCAAATCACAGTTCCTGTTCATAATCATGCTAATAAATTCATCTTTTCACTACGGGCCAAAGATATTCGTCAACAGTTCATCTTTGCACTACAGGCCAAAGATATTCAACAACAGGTCATCTTTGCACTACGGGCCATAGATATTCAACAACAGATCATCTTTGCACTACAGGCCAAAGATATTCATATCTCAAAGAAATATATAATCATTTCAAAATCTATATAAACCATAATTATAACCATGTTGATCAATTCACCTTTGCACTTAAGCTAAAAATATTCAATTGTAAATTCAATGGTCATGATCATACTAGTCACAATTCATCTTTGCACTACTGGCCAAAGAGAACCCATAGTCATGATCATATCAATAATCTACCCATATTTACACTCAAGTCAAAGAGAAATTCAACATCAGGGTTATAAAAATGTTATATATGATAATAAAAATAATATGATCAACAACTGTATTTATTTTCAAGAGCAACAATCATAAATCAACGATAATTTGGTCAGAAAAAGAAACCAATTTTTGTCGTGAATAGTACCCGTGAATAGTAACTCATGAATAGTAACTCATGAATAGTAACTCGTGAATAGTAACTCATGAATAGTAACTCGTGAATAGTACTACGTATTCGTACATAGTACCGTATACGTAAATAATGTCATATACGTAAATAGTGTCATATACATGAATAGTGTCGTATACGTGAATAGTGTCGTATACGTGAATAGTAACCCCGACTCAAAAAGGTAGAAATTCCACAATAAGATACATACCAATATGTCAGTATAATGATTTTGAAAGAATAACATCATTATGAAGAATATAACATCCCTTAATATCCCTTACAATCCCTTACCTCAAAAGAGCAGTATTTCTAACTGGATATCGGATATGACACTGAAGAAAACTTGCATTGATAAATAGCAACTCACCAAGTATCTAAATACTCACAAAATATGCTCAATAATATAGAGAGAGAAAGAGAGAAAACTTATGTTTCTGGTGTGATTTTTAATTCTAACTTAGCCCTCTATTTATAGGAAAATGTTAGCACGCCGAAGCAGACTTAACCTGCAACTTGATGGCTTTACCTGCTACTATTCCCACCCACCACATTTGAAAATTCAATTGAGCACATTTCTCACCAACCAAAAGTGGAGCCCACCAATTGGCTGCACCGTCGTACGAATATTTCCCGACAGAAAGAATATTCCACGACTAAACGAATATTCCCCGACCACAATGAATATTTTATAACCACTTGCGTATTTTGAAAAAAATTTCATATATCACCCTTAACTTTAACTTTTATCAATTTAACCATTTACAGAATCGTAATTATAAGAAAAATTGAATACTTTTATTTCATAAAATTCGGGGTCTTACGATAATTGTGTACTGTATGTGTGTAGACTGATAATTGGTCAATTATGGTATATCATGTTAAAACCATAATATTAATTTGTTAAAACCCTAATTTGAAACTCAAGTCAGAGATTAAGATCCATTAGAGATTGTGTTGCTATGATTAAGGACATGTATAATAGATTATTAATCTTAATTAGAAAAACCTATTTATTGGAAACCCTAATTACTAATTAAAAATTCTAATTTCTAAATTATAAACCCTAATTACTAAACTAGAAACCCTAAGGGTTAATTATAAACCCTAATTAGAACTTACATGAGTGTTCAAGAATGTTATGTAATCGTATTAATGTGATTAATGTCTGATATTATAGAATATAACCCTAATTAGGGAAAACGCTAATTATTAAAAACCCTAATTTCTAAATTAAGACCCTAATTGTCAAATTAGAATCCTTAATCGCTAAATTAGCAAGCTTATACTAATTAGTAAATCTTTAATATACTTATCATGCTCTCTGTAATTAGAAAACTAATTGTAATTAGGAAACTCTAATTTACATTTTTAGGAAACTAAAATTTTATTTTTAAACACTAAATAAAAATCCTAGAAAATCAATTTTTTTGAAAACCTTAGGGTTAAACCCTAAGGGTTTGCCAAGTTACCAAATGGCCATTAAAATCTTAAGCCAAAAGACCAAACTACCCCTCTTACAATATTGTGGCTAACTTATCAAAATTACCAAAGCTTTAGTTGGTGGCCAACCCTAGTCTAGCTATATGACTAAAGCTCCAGCAATAAGCCATCTTATATCACCAAATTCATTGCATACAAGTTTTATATATAGATCATGAGAGACAAAGTTCATTATTTAGCCCATTTGTACACCAACTCTCTACCAAGTCACCCTCTCTCTCTAACCCACGAGATTGTTTAGTAGACCAGTCCCAAATCAATTCCATACCACAACCATAACATATCAGGAGCCTAGAATTTAGATTAATTTGTTCATAGAAAGGTAAACCCTAAGCCAAAATTTTAATCATGTATGATGTGTTAGATCTGGTGTTTTAAGTGTTAAAACATGTTGTATATAGTGTTAATCAATGATCTAGTTTGGTAGAAAGTGAATCTATAACATCTTGATGCTCGAAACGAAAGATTTTCAAAATCTGGAAAATGATGAATTTGTGGTCTGACAACGAATGTCAGGTCTCATAGATCTCTTATTGTTTATTATTTTTGTGTTTTAAATGTTTAAAGTTGTAGTATGAAATGTAGGCTTGGATTTAGAACTTGAATCAAGGTTAGATAATGTACAGATTTCAAGTTATGGAAGGTCAAAATGCGTTGACCGACCATGACTGTCTGTTTCTGGGTAACCCAGAACTTACCCAGAAACGTCTGACAATTTGTTCTTGGGCTCTAATCTTGCAGCTGTTATTTGTTTTGTATATGTTGTTGTATCAGAGTTATTGTAGGTTATATGGACTGCAAAGTCATGACTCTAGAGCACTTAATCAACAAACAGAATGGATGAAGTAGATGGTCAAACCAAGTAGAATGATCACGATTTGCGTTTTTGGGTAACCTAGAAAACACAAGAGTGTGATTTCTGACAGGGTTTGACTGACTAAGATCCGTTGTTTGTGTTGTTATTATATGGATTGTTTATAATGTATCTTTTCATTTACATGTTGGCTACAAACTAGATCCTTTAGATCACAAAAATGATTCAATAACAGCACGTTATGGAAGCCCAAATATAGCTAGTCAAATTGTTCTTCATTTTTGGGTAACCCAGAAAATGAAGAACAGTTCTGACAGTTTGTTTAAGGTCTTAAATATTTCTAATTGATGATGTTTAGACTTGTCTATTGTTCACAACATGTTCTCTGTTCGTTTCTCTACACAACCCGACGTCTAGACCACCTTTACCATGAACATATTTCACGATATAAGGCCATCAATAACGTTGACTGGCCATGACTTTATTTTCTGGGCAGCCCAGAAACGTGAAGAACATCTCTGACAACTAGTTCAAGGATTTATATCTTCTTGATGTGTTATGATCTGACCTAGAACTTGTTACACCCTTGTACTATTACATTGATACTATAAGAATTGATCATTAGCATGCCTAAAAACACATTACACAACGATTTAAGCATGGTCAAACATAGCCTCTCATTAACTGACTTTGAGTGTTCTTGAGGCTCAAGAACACCAAAGGCTACACTGTCTGTCGCTAAAGGCTATAACGACAGTTTATTTAATTTTAATTAAATTATTTTCTAAAAAGCATTTAAAAATAGAAATTAATTATTAAATATTCTAAAAATAGTTTTAAAAATTATTTTAAGTTATAAAAATTAACTTTTAATAATTTGACATATTTTTCATAAATATTACTATTTATTTGGATATTATTAATGTTTAATTTATTTAATAAATATATTAAATAAATTGATTAAAAATTATTTTATTATATTAAAAATAATTTTAAATGATAAAAAGTATTTAATAATATTTTAAATTATAAAATATAACTTTTAATATTTGAAGTCAAATTTCATTAATTATTTAATATTAATGATATTAGATTTATTTAACAATTATATTAAATTAATTAATTAAAAATTATTTTAATATTTTAAAAATTATTTTAAATGAAAATAAATAGTTTTAAAATATTTTAAGTTATAAAATATAACTTTTAATATTTAAAGGTAAATTTCATTAATAATTTAATATTAAATGATATTAGAGTTATTTAATGATAATATTAAATAAACAATTTAAAAATAGTTTTATTGATTTAAAAATCATTTTAAATGAATTAAAAATATTTAAATTATAATTAATGACTTTTAATATTTTGATAAATAAGACATTAATAATTAAATATTAATGATAATTATTTAAAAATAATTTTAATTGTTTTAAAAATCATTTAAGGGTAATAAAAATGTTTTAAAAATATTTTGAGTTATTATAAATAACTTTAATATTTTGGCAATGGTTTCATTAATACTTTATTATTAGTTAAATATTAATGATAATAGAATTATTTACTATTTAAATCATTTAAAAAGGATTTCAGTGTTTGAAAAATCATGATAAATTATACTCCCTCCGTCCCAAATTAACTGCTCAGTTTTGACTTTTTTTAAGTCAAATTGACTATTTTTAGAATTAATAATTAAGCATATATAAATATACTTTTAAAATTATAAAAATTAGGATTAGTAATAAATTGTATATACTTTCTTTTGGTTATAATCTCTTCACCTATATTTTAGCAAAAATCGTAAAAAGATTAGTTTTAAAAATGGTCAATTTGACTTTAAAAAGTCAAAACTGAGCAATTAATTTGGGACGGAGGGAGTAATAATTATTTAAAAATTATTATGATGCTATGAAAAATAATATGACTGATATTTAAATTATCTAAACGAATATTGAACTACACGATAGAGTTTTAGACTCGATAATTACCCGATAAAGTCGTCGGTACACCGACATGTTTTAGAAATTGATCTGGACTTAGATAATTTAACTGGATACGTATTTGTTTATGATTAAATGACTGCTAAACCTATGTGATAATGCGATTAGGTTACGTGTTAACTGTAAATAGCAGTGCTATATGTTATGATATGTATTTTTAATCGATAGAATGATCTTATTAATGATAGGTAGCGGTATAAAAGATAAAACTAAGTTGTGTAAGCAGCAGATCAGGCAAGTATCCTATTTTTGTATTTACTTTATGCAATGGACATGCGTAAGCAAATATCAGAACTATTCTTTTTCATTTTTCAAATATCATAACCTTTGTATAAACTTATGCATTGATTCTATATAAGTAAGTTATTAAATTATAATATGTTGTACAAGTTCTCTAATTCTGTTATTATAGATCAAGATAAATATTTTTTTCGTTAATTTCTAAGCATGGTTATACAAGTGACCTTACTTGGATAATTATTGTATTTAATCACATGTTGATACATACCTATTGATTTTTGGTATGTATACTTTAATTAAAAGTCGTCTAAGCTATTTGACCTAGCTAGACACAGATTTAGAAATATCTTTAAACATGATAGAAATTTATGGTATCCAATCAAATTGTTTTGATTCGGATTCCCGACTAAGTATGAACATCCCGAACATGGGAAAACTTTTGTGCACCTAAGGTGGATAAGATGAAGGATAATATCATTCTTGCATGTAGTATTGATCAATACAGGGCACATTGGGATAATCACCCTCGCGCCCGTAAGTTATGACGGTTTGCGGATGAAGTTCTGCTAAACCTTATCGAAAATTAAAAATAAAGTTCATAGTCTGTCGACTGCTCTCCAATTATAGTCAATACGTAGTTTCAAAAATTTGATATAGAATTGATATGTTGTTATTGTAACGTCCACGAATTTGAAACTCCTTATTAATTAAATATGTGATTTAATTTTAATGAGTTAGTTTTGTGAGTTTATTTAAAGCTTATGTGGTTATGTGAATTTATAAAATGATTAAAGGGAGTCGCTAATAGTTTATTTAAACTAGTGGACTAACCCTAAGAGTTTAATATCAAGGAATTGATAGGATTATTAATAATTAAATATTCAATGTATTTGAATATAGTGGCAAGATTTGAACATATTAATTAATTTTAATTATGAGTAATTAATTGATCATGTGTTAATTAATAATTATTATGAATAAAAATAATTAATGTGTAAGAGATTAATAATTTGTAAAATGATTATATGTTACTTGATTAATTTGTGCAATATAGTAAACTTTTATTATATGATTGTAAGACCCCGACTTTTTAAATAAAGATTAAATTTTCTTGAAATATATTTTTGAATATTATGGTGTGGATTTGATATAATGTTATAGTTGTGGGTATTATTTACAAGTTTTGCAAAGTACGCAAATTGTTATATAATATTCGATTGGTCGGGGAATATTCATTTTAGCAGGGAATATTCGTACAACGGCACAATCATTGGTGGATCCCACAACGGAATTATTGTAGGATTGAGAAAATGACAAAAATACTTTATGAAAATAATGGCGGAAATTTTACCGTTAACTGTTGAAACACCTGGTGTTAAAAGTACAGTTATACGCGTGGTTGCATAGTAGCACACGGTATTGATTATTGATGCTTATGTGAGAAGTCACTCAGTTATACTCAATTATTGCTACATTAATTGCTGCATCATATCTCTCATATTATTGATTCAATTATTGTTAGAGTATCATTTGCATAATATTTTATATTATTAAATCAATAATTGAGATAACAAAGTTATTTATATTATTATTTACAATATTGACAATGTCTAGAAGTTCTGTCAAGGAGATGTTTGGTCACCTAATTGCGTACCAATAAGGAAAAATCCTTATCGAAAAGCTCCCTCTTTCCTAGGAACGATCTGGTTGTTAAATATTGTGAGTTGTAATATTAATGATGAATAAGTTCGTGTTGATTAAAGATGATATTGATAGTTCCATTGTGTTGGAATTATTAATGTTAGTAGAAATCGACATCTATTCCGATGATAATTGATGTCTGGGGCTTATATTGATAAATCGGGTAATTTATCGGATAAATGAGCAATTAATTGCTACTAATTCACATGCTTATATAACAATTTTTCACATGTGTGTACTATTGAATCACATTCATGTACTATTAGGGGAGTTGGTGCAAAATTGATAATACTTGCATGACTAAGTTAAAAATGGAGTTATAGATGGAGGTACTATACTGTAATTCGTATTTTTCACATGATTATACTATTGATTCACATGATTGAACTATTGATTCACATTATTTACTATTAGGGGAGGTGGTGCAAGTTTGATAATACTTACAGAACTAAATTATAAATGAAAGAAAAGTTGGAGGTATTGTATTATAATTTTTTGAGCCCCAAAACGTGCAATTATCGAAACTATATTTTCCTATAAATAGAAGCTCATTCTTCCTTCATTTCTCACCAATTCACAAAAGCTTTAGAGCGATTATTATAGAGAGAAATTATAGAAAGAAGAAGAGAAGTCTGCTACCTCACTATTCCATTATCCAGTTTTTCTAAGGTAGAGAGTATTATTTCTTTCTTATCCATGAAGAGAACTTTTGTTATTCCATTCTTTATTATTCTGTTAGAATAACCTGTATACGCGGGCTACCCTATACTTGGTGAAATTCTTCTGTTATTCCATTCTTTATTATTATGTTGGAATAACCTGTATACATGGGCTACCTTATACTTAGTGAAATTCTTCTGTTATTCTATTCTTTGTCATTCTGTTGGAACATCCTGTCTGTGCGTTCTATGCCGGACCTGGTTCCGTCTTTATTATTCTGTTGGAATATCCTGTTTGTACGTTTTACGCTGGACCTGATTCTGTCTTTATTATTTTATTGGAATATCCTATTTGTGCGTTTTACGCCAGACCTGATTCTATTATTTATTATTCTGTTGGAATAACCTGCCTGTGTGGTCTATCGTATGCCTGGTAATTTCTTTTGTTATTCCATTCTTTATTATACTCAGTTGGTTAAAGTTTTGACTTCTATACTCCATGAAATTAGTGGAATATCCTTGATATTTGCGCTTCATCCAGTATCTTTTCATGAAAATATTCTTCTGAGCATTCTTAAATTTTACTCTACAAAGCAGTATCATGTTGACAATTTGGGCGTTATTAGTTCCTGGATAAATTAATTCTTGAACTTGTTTTATTGAATTCTTATATCATTGTCATCATCCTCATGTTTATATTTTATTGAAAGTCATCTGTGGCCTATAGTGCATAGATGGACATGGTATGATTATGACCAGGGATTATTCGGTGTAATCATGACCGTAATATTACAAATGATATGGAAAAAGTCTTCATTGGCCCGTAGTGAATTGATGGACAGTTGTTGGCATGATCATGACCATTAATGAATAAACAAATATTCTTGGCCCGTAGTGCATAGATAATTGTGGTCGTGATACTAAAGAATATCCTTGGCCGTAGTGCAGAGGTGATTCGATGATGTGTATTATTTATTAAGCTGAGTCCCAACGATAAAAGTGATGAAAAACCTTCTAAATCATAAAAGATAGTAGATTTTATTCTCTACTTGACTCTTTTAATGGATTGCTTGTTCCGCTGCAGTTAAACTTGATGGTTGTTATATTGTATCAGTTTAACACTGTTGAAGGCTAACGATAATATATTCTGCATTATCTTAGTCATAATATTTCCTACTGGGCTAGTTGAGCTCACCCTTTTACTTTTATTGTTCTCTTCAGGAAATGAGAACGTAGCAGGGACTAGTCGGGGAACGGAGTGACGGACCAGATGATAGCATTAGTAGTCCTCACTATTCAGTGAAATAATGGAAAATAAATGCAATAATATTAAATTTGAGTTTGTATATTGTCTAGACGACAATATTTGTATTAAAACTCACAGCTTATGTTTTGTCGTACTTTACACGATAGTTGTATAATTAAGTTGTATTTGTATTCCATACCATATATTTGACGACTCAGAATAGGTGATGTATACGTATTTTGGGGGCGTCACAGTTGGTATCAAAGCTTAGGGATATGATCCCTGGCTAAGATGTGAGACTAGAACTAGAAGGGGAGAGACGGGAAATTCCTTCGCTAGTATGACCTACCTAAGTTTATTTGGTATTTAATTGGTTGGTCAAAGTATATGGGTAATATGTTTCATGTCAATTAACCCTTGTTTTGTGGCAGTATTTGAAAATGGCATCCGAGAATATTGAGAATAGCAATGGAGCACAAGAGACCGTTGAGTCTCCACAGATCAACAATCAGAATAATGTGCATCAGGAAGGCGACAATCCTCATACAAACAACAACACTGACCAAATGATGAACGATGGAATATTCAGAGGCTTTATGCAATTCAATGCAACATCAGGCAAGAGCGGCTCCTGTCCAAAATATAGGTGGAAACACTGGAAACTCTCGGACAGTTACCGCTAAACAGTTCAAGGAGCTGGGACCACCAGAGTTTATTGGAGAGCTAAAAACACTTAAGGCTGAAGCATGGATAAAGCAGATCACCAAGATATTTGATGTCTTGGGATGCTCCGAGGAGTAAAAGGTTCCCTTCGCCACCTTCATGTTGCGTGAATAGGTAGATTACTGGTGGGAATCTGTAAAACGTACCCAGCCTGACGCACTTAAGATGTCTTGGGAGAAGTTCCAAGAGCTATTCAACGACAAGTACTTTCCCGAAAGTATTCGTCACATGAGAGAGGTGGAGTTTATTAAGTTGGAGCAAAACAATATGACCGTGTCACAATACGAGGCTAAATTTGCGGAGTTATCCCGGTTTGCATCCCATTTGGTCGATAATGAGGAACGAGTGATGCGAATATTTTTAAGAGGTTTGAAACTGGAGATACGTCAATATCTTATTTCTCATAAACTGTGTTTGTATTCAGAAGTTGTAAATAGGGCTCAATTATGGGAGCGTGATAATGAGTCAACGCAACCAAGAGAAAGCAGTCATCATAATGAAAATACAAGTGGGAACAGTCATCGAAATGGTGATAACAAGTGTGGAGTGAATCAACATGCCAGAAATGGCAACCACTTCGGTAGTAATCATAGCCAAGACAATAAAAATGGACATTTCAAGAAAAGGAGATTCAACAATGATGGAAAGACGTCAGCACCAGCACCCGTTGTTAAGGAAGGAGAACGACCACTTATCATATGCTTCAAATGCGGAGGGGAGGGACACATCAGTCCAAACTGCGCGATGTCGTCCAAAGAATGTTATAATTGTGAAAGGGAAGGTCACTTAGCTCGATTTTGTCGTTCACCGAAGACAAGTTCAGCTAGGATGGAGGCACCAAAGGGCGTACCAGAAAAGTCAAAGCCGGTAGTGCAAGAGAGAGCGTTTGTTGTGACCTCCCAGAAAGAAAGGAACCCGAACGAGGTTATCATGGGTAAGATTATCATAAACTCTAGTGAAGTGTATACCTTATTTGATACCAGTTCTACCCATTCTTTTATTTCTCCTACTTGCGTTCAAAGTTTAAATTTGACTCCAGAGAAATTAGACTTTGAATTATCTATTGAAACTCCATTAGGAGAAACCTTCATTACATCCACTGTTTATAATTTTTGTTTGATTCAAATCGGTAACCACACGTTACCTGTCGATCTTATTTCCTTAAAAATACTTGCATTTGACGTGATTCTAGGGATTGATTGGTTAAATACTCATCATGCTAAAATTGATTATTTTCGTAAGGTTGTTAGCTTTCATATTCCTAATAAACCTATTATGCAAATTCAAGCGACCAACCCATTAAAATCAATCACGGTCATCTCAAGCCATAAAGCTATTCGTTTATTAAAAAATAGATGTCAAGCTTTCTTAGCTCATGTCACAGATTTAAACAAAAATACGTTAGATTTGAAGGATATTTCTATTGTTAATAAATTTCCTGACGTATTCCCTGAAGAACTTCCTGGCCTACCCTCAGAGCGTGAAGTTGAATTTTGTATCGACCTTGAACCCGATACAAAACCCATTTCCAAAGCCCCATATCGAATGGTTCCTATTGAACTTCAGGAGTTAAAGACCCAATTGCAGGAATTTTTAGACATTGGTTTCATTCATCTTAGTACGTCTCCTTGGGGTGTTCCTGTTCTGTTCATGAAAAAGAAAGATGGGAGTATGCGACTTTGTATTGATTATCGGGAGTTGAATCATGTCACCATCAAAAATAGATACCCATTGCCATGTATTGATGACCTGTTTGATCAGTTACAAGGAGCACAATTTTTTTCAAAGATCGATCTTCGTTCTGGATATCATCAGCTGAAGGTTAAAACTAAGGATATTCCAAAGACTGCCTTCAGAACTCGGTACGGGCATTATAAATTTTTAGTCATGTCTTTTGGATTGACTAATGCTCCTGCTGCCTTCATGGATATGATGAACTGAGTATTCAAGGAATATTTGCATCATTTTGTGGTCGTCTTTATTGATGACATCCTCATATATTCCAAAAGCCGTGAAGATCATGAACAACACTTGAGGCTGATACTCCAAAAGCTTAGTGAAAACAAGTTATATGCTAAGTTGAAGAAATGCGAGTTCTGGCTTGAGGAAGTTGCATTCCTTGGGCACGTGATATCAAGTTATGGAATATCTGTGGACCTAGCAAAGATTGAAGCTATTCAAAGCTGGGAGCAACCTAAATCAGTGACCGATGTACGTAGCTTTCTCGGATTAGCTGGTTATTATCGGAGATTCGTGGAAGGATTTTCTTGAATCGCTACTCCATTAACTCAGCTGACTCGAAAAGATACAAAGTTCGGTTGGAGCGAGGAATATGAGAAGAGTTTTCAAGAACTCAAGAGGAGACTCATTTCAGGACTTGTTCTGACAATACCATCTGGCTCGGAGGGATTTGTCATCTACAGTGATTCTTCAGGCAAAGGGTTAGGATGTGTTCCCATGCAATATAGGAAAGTCATATCCTATGCCTCATGACAACTCAAAGAATATGAGAGGAATTACCCTACTCATGATCTAGAGTTGGCAGCTATCGTTTTTGCGCTTAAGATTTGGAGGCATTACCTGTATGGAGAGAAGGTGGAGATCTACACGGATCATAAAAGCCTCAAATATTTCTTCACCCAAAAGGAACTCAACATGCGACAACGACTTTGGATTGAACTATTGAAAGATTATGATCATACCATCCAATACCATCCTGGAAAAGCGAACGTGGTAGCTGACGCACTGAGTAGAAGATCATATGCGGGTACGAGTGCAATATTGTCAATGCAAAGGACCATTTTGTATGACTTGCAAAGGATGGAGTTAGAGATAAAGACTCCAGCGACCCACATGATGATGGCAAACATACGAGTAGAACCAACTTTAATCGATAAAGTTAAAGCTGCTCAAGCTACAGACCTAGAGCTAATGCGTATGAAGAAGAAAGTGCAAGAAGGTGCTATGCCGGAAGCAAGAATCGATGAGGAAGGAATACTTCGAGTTAACTCCAGACTTTATGTTACTAATAACCCTGATTTAAAGTATAAAATCATGATGGAGGCGCACAGCACACCGTTTGCAATCCATCCCGGGAGTACCAAAATATATCGTGATCATCGACATACATTTTAGTGGAGCAATATGAAGAGAGAGATAGCAGAGTTTATCTCAAGGTGTTTAACTTGTCAACGAGTCAAGGTGGAGCATCAAGTACCAAAAGGTCCATTGCAACCACTTGAAATTCTAGAATCAAAGTGGGAACATATTATTATGGATTTCGTTACTGGTCTTCCCAAGGTTTCTCAAGGCATAGATGCAATTTGGGTCATTGTTGATAGATTGACCAAGTCTGCTCATTTTCTATCTATACGAGAAACTTATACACTTGAACGTCTTGCTCATATGTACATAAACGGGCTTGTAAGACTGCATGGTATGCCAGTATCCATAGTTTTTGATCGAGACCCAAGATTCACTTTAAGATTTTGGGTTAGTTTACAAAAGGCTATGAGGAAGGATTTACGATTTAGCTCGGCATATCATCCTCAGACAGACGTGCAGTCGGAGAGGACCATTCAAATTCTTGAAGATCTATTAAGACTTTGTGTCCTTGACTTCAAGGGAAGTTGGGACAAGTTCTTATCATTGGTGGAGTTTTCCTACAATAACTGTTATCAAGCAAGTATTGGAAAGGCTCCATTTGAGCCGTTATATGGAAGAAAGTTTCGTTCTCCAGTATGCTGGGATGAGGTGGGTGAAGCAACGTTGTTGGGACCGAAGTTGGTACGTATAACTACAAAAAAGATTCAAACAATCCGACAACGTATAAAAACCTCACAAGATCGACAAAAGAGTTATGCTGATCTTCATCGAAAGGACGTGGAATTCGATATTGGAGATCATGTGTTGTTACGTGTTGCTCCATGGAAGGGAGTTACGAGATTTGGAAAGAGAGGAAAGCTCAACCCTTGATTCATTGGCCCATTTTTAATCCTCGATCGAGTAGGAACTGTGGCGTATAGACTCGCTTTACCGCCAAGTATGTCTCGTGTTCATAATGTTTTTTTACATATCTATGTTACGTAAATATGTGAAAGACCCGAACCACATTATTGAATTAGAACCAGACGAGATAGAGGAAGATTTAACGTATGAAGAGTTATTTGTTAAAATCTTGGATAAAAATGATCATATTCTACGCTCCAAGGTTATACCTCAAGTCAAAGTTTTGTGGAGAAACCACGATGTTGAGGAAATGACTTGGGAATTAGAATCCGAAATGAAATCAAGGTATCCTCACCTCTTCGACATACCAGGTACGCACCCTAATTTCGAGGATGAAATTTCATAAGAAGGGGAGGTTGTAAGACCCCAACTTTTTAAATAAAGATTAAATTTTCTCGAAATATATTTTTGAATATTATGGTGTGGATTTGATATAATGTTATAGTTGTGGGTATTATTTACAAGTTTTGCAAAGTACGCAAGTTGTTATATAATATTCGATTGGTCGGGGAATATTCGTTTTAGCAAGGAATATTCGTACAACGACACAATCATTAGTGGACCCCACAACAGAATTATTATCGGTTTGAGAAAACGACAAAAATACTTTATGAAAATAACGGCGGAAGTTTTACCGTTAACTGTTGAAACACCCGGTGTTAAAAGTACAATTATACGCGTGGTTGCATAATAGTACAAGGTATTAATTATTGATGCTTATGTGAGAAGTCACTCAGTTATACTCAATTATTGCTACAGTAATTGTTGCATCATATCTCTCATATTATTGATTCAATTATTGTTACAGTATCATTTGCATAATATTTTATATTATTAAATCAATAATTGAGATGACAAAGTTATTCATATTATTATTTACAATATTGATAATGTCTAGAAGTTCTGTCAAGGAGAGGTTTGGTCACCTAATTGCGCGCCAATAAGGAGAAATCCTTATCGGAAAGCCCCTTCTTTCCTAGGAATTACCTGGTTGTTAAATATTGTGAGTTATAATATTAATGATGAATAAGTCCGTGTTGATTAAAGATGATATTGATAGTTCCATTGTGTTGGGATTATTAGTGTTAGTGGAAATTGACATCTATTCCGATGATAATAGATGTCTGGGGGTTATATTGTTAAATCGGGTAATTTATCGTATAAATGAGCAATTAATTTCTACTAATTCACATGCTTATATAACTATTTGTTCACATGTATGTACTATTGAATCACATTCTTGTACTTTAGGGGAGTTGATGCAAAATTAATAATACTTGCATGACTAAATTAAAAATGGAGGTATAGATGGAGGTACTATACTGTAATTCGTATTTTTCACATTATTATACTATTGATTCACATGATTGAACTATTGATTCACATTATTTACTATTAGGGGAGGTGGTGCAAGTTTGATAATACTTGCAGGACTAAATTAAAAATGAAAGAAAAGTTGGAGGTATTATACTGTAATTTTTTGAGCCCCAAAAACGTGCAATTATCGAAACTATATTTTCCTATAAATAGAAGCTCATTCTTCTTTCGTTTCTCATCAATTCACAAAAGCTTTAGAGTGATTATTATAGAGAGAAATTATAGAAAGAAGAAGAGAAGTCTGTTACCTCACTATTCCAGTATCCAGTTTTTCTAAGGTAGGGAGTATTATTTCTTTCTTATCCATGAAGAAAACTTCTGTTATTCCATTCTTTATTATTCTGTTGGAATAACCTGTATACGCGGGCTACCCTATACTTGGTGAAATTCTTCTGTTATTCCATTCTTTATTGTTTTGTTGGAATAACCTGTATACGCGAGCTACTTTATACTTTGTGAAATTCTTCTGTTATTCCATTTTTTATCATTTTGTTGGAACATCATGTCTGTGCGTTTACGCCAGACCTGGTTCCATTATTTATCATTCTATTGAAACATCCTGTCTGTGCGTTCTATGCCGGACCTGGTTCCGTCTTTATTATTCTGTTGGAATATCCTGTTTGTACGTTTTACGCCGGACCTGATTCTATCTTTATTATTTTATTGGAATATCCTGTCTGTGCATTTTACGCCGGACCTAATTCCGTTATTTATTATTCTGTTGGAATAACCTGCCTGTGCGGTCTATCGTATGCCTGGTGATTTCTTTTGTTATTCCATTCCTTATTATACTCAGTTGGTTAAAGTTTTGACTTCTATACTCCATGAAATTAGTGGAATATCCTTGATATTTACGCTTCATCTAGTATCTTTTCATGGAAATATTCTTCTGAGCATTCTTGAATTTTACTCTACAAAGCAGTATCATGTTGACAATTTGGACGTTATTAGTTCCAGGATAAATTAATTCTTGAACTTGTTTTATTGAATTCTTATATCATTGTCATCATACTCGTGTTTATATTTTGTTGAAAGTCATCTGTGGCCTATAGTGCATAGATGGACTTGGTATGATTATGACCAGGGTTTATTCGGTGTAATCATGACCGTAATGTTACAAATGATGTGGAAAAAGTCCTCATTGGCCCGTAGTGCATTGATGGACAATTGTTGGCATGTTCATGACCTTTAATGAATACACAAATATTCTTGGCCCGTAGTGCATGGATAATTGTGGTCGTGATACTAAAGAATATACTTGGCCGTAGTGCAGGGGTGATTCGATGATGTGGATTATTTATTAAGCTGAGTCCCAGCGATAAAAGTGATGAAAAACCTTCTAAATTATAAAAGATAGTTGATTTTATTCTCCACTTGACTCTTTTAATGGATTGCTTGTTCCGCTGCAGTTAAACTTGATGGTTGTTATATTGTATCAGTTTAACACTGTTGAAGGCTAACGATAATATATTCTGCATTATCTTAGTCATAATATTTCCTACTGGGATAGTTGAGCTCACCCTTTTACTTTTATTGTTCTCTACAGAAAATGAGAACGTAGCAGGGACTAGTCGGGGAATGGAGTGATGGACCAGATGATAGCATTAGTAGTCCTCACTATTCAGTGAAATAATGGAAAATAAATGTAATAATATTGAATTTGAGTTTGTATATTGTCTAGACGACAATATTTTTATTAAAACTCACAGCTTATGTTTTGTCGTACTTTACACGACAGTTGTATAATTAAGTTGTATTTGTATTCTGTACCATGTATTTGACGACTCAGAATAGGTGATGTATACCTATTTTGGGGGCGTCACATGATAGTTAACAATGTATTTTATATAGTACAAGGTGGCACATTAATATGTCTATATATTATATATATAGACTATATAGTAAGAGTTATTTGCATTCATGTGAGTTGCATAATAATATTGTTATATGATGTGGAGTGTGTGGGTAAATATTCATGTATACCCTATTGACATATAATATTATCAGTTGTTAAATTAATAATGATTTCGTTATTATTATAATAATAACAGTCATGGTAATTGAAAATGTACATAAATTATATGTATGTGCACTACTTGATATCTTGTAATTGGGAAATACATTGTATGCTCTTTAAATCATTATAACCTATGTTGTATGAAATGAATTGTGTGTACATATTATATATCCAAAGTTTATATTATGTGTATATATGGTATAAGCCAAGGGTTGCATTTTATTTCACATGTTGTAAATGTTGGGATTTTGCTTTGTCCCATAATTAGAGTCCCATTCTTTTCTTCCACGTGAAAGCAAAAAGAAGCTAGCAAGCCTACTCTATTCTTCATTTCAAAATCATCAATCTAGAGCAATAAGTGGATGGGGAGTGGGATTAATGATTGAATCACCAACTCTTCCTTAACCCTTGTGCATTCTTGAAAGCCAATGGTTTGATTTGTGAGGTAATGGCATTATCTAGTTGACCAATCTTCTAAAAATAAGATCTTCCCCTTCCTTGTTACAATTTGCTAAGAATTAGTTCATATAGAGTGAGTATAGAGCAGTTGAATTGAGTCAGAAAGGTATAACTTCCATTCCCATTCTTAATTTTGATAAATTGTTTAATGGGTTGATTCTTATTAAGCATGTATTAGTTGATATTTGATTTGGGTTATGTCTCTTAGTGTTATACATACTTATAAATGTGTTGGGTTATGTTAGAAACAATTTTTATAAGGATTTTGTATGGTGGGTTGCTGAACTATCGAACAAAGCAAGCTACTGTCTCTGATACAGGCATGGCGCAGTTGCGCCCTAATTGTACTAGGGTACAGCGCAGCTGCACCAGGCCTGCACCAGACCTGATGTTTGCTGTTTAAATTCTTTTCAAGCTAAATTGTTAGTACATGGTAGAACAAGCTTGTAAACTGCTTTAAAATGCACATGTAAGCACATGCATATAAGGTGAACAAGTATAGCAATGATTGACACAATACTTGTGGTCTTGAAATGAGATTTGTGCTTTCAAAAGTGAACTTTGTCACGAACACATCGTGTGAGCATTTTGACTTTATGAACATGATAATATGGTTTATATAGACATGAAATGCAAGACTAAAGTGATTGAATACACTAGCATACATGATTGAAAGTTAAGATTATTTCAAAGATAAGAAACTTAAGGCTGTCCAAAATGAAATTGACCAAGATCTTTAACTTATAAGATCTGACCATTTGAATATGCATGTGACTTTAATATATGTTGTAAATGCATGAGAGTTACATGTTAAGATGCCTTGTATATGCTAAGTTGACTTAGTGTTAAATTCAAAGAAAGTTAGAATGAGAAAGCTAATGTCATCAAGTAATGAGTAAAGTATGTTATGACTATGCAAGCATGTGTACTAGGGTTCATTATGCCTATAGACATATTGACATGAACATCGTTTAGTTAAGGTATGGTTTTCACTTAGGCACACATAGTCAGAAAGAAAAGGAAATTTTTAGAATATGAACTATGCGAGTAAAGTATACATGTGTTGTCTATATACAAGCATGACTACTGAGTATTGTATAACCAAGTCACAAAGCATGATGATTACATGACCTTTTAGGTTTTAATGACATATAATTATAAGTTAAACTTGTGGTAATGAACTCAAGTATGATCATGTGTTATATGTGAAACTCTAGCATGTATTTATGTTAATATGTATATATAGGTGTAGGCTAGAGTTGGACTGAAGTTAGGAGAGCAGCAGCTCAACCTTGGTCTGGCCAAGGGACAGCGCAGCTGCACCGTCCTGCAGTCTTGCCAAGGTTCTGTTTTGGTTTGAAGTTTCAAGGCATGCATATATAATTACTTTACCTTGTAATGTGACCAATGTGCCATGTAGTGTGTTGAGAAGTATGTTATGTGATGACTTGATTCTTGTTAGTGTAAACGCAAATTAGTTTGCATATACTAATTGAAAAATTGACTTGTTAATATTAGGTCATTTCAACGCAAGTTAGTTAAATCTAGTATTATATTATAGCTGAGCAAACAGGCATGTTCCTTTAACCCTACTTTTATTGAGCAAGTTTCCTTGAACTTCACTCTTAATTGTGAAAGTTTCCTATCCTTCTCATATCATACTGAGTAGGTTATTGTTGAATTGAAAGTTATTTGTTTAAGCTTGAATTTTATTTCCAAGCATGCTATTAAGAGGTTTAATTACCCTAAAATTATTCCACATCGATATTATTGATATTCACACTTAATGCACTTAAGTTCATACAGTCTTAGACTTGTACATCGTTTAAAGTTCTATAATTCTTGAACTATGTCAGATAGAGTCTGAACCTTTGTTCGGTCAGACAAGTATACGAAGTTTTATAAAAGATATCCAAACCAATCGACGGTAAGGATTCTTAGACTGAAAGAACACCCCTTCTATGATAGGGGGAGTACCCCAGGTATCTAATATAAGATACAAAAAACATATTTAAATGTTATGCATATACATGGTGTACACGAGGCTGATCCCCTCAAGTACTTATTTTGTAGCCAGTAACCAAATGGTCAATTAGCTATTGATTCCATTGGAGTGTTATAGTTCAAAGTCTACTTGACTAGCAGTTATTCTAAAAGCAATCATTATCTTTGCTTCTAATATTCACATTGTTGAATCCTTCAGATATTCATATTGTTGAATTCATTGTCAGATATTTTCCATTCATCATGATATATCCTTATTGTTGTATTTAAACTTTTTGAGTAAACTTGTTGCTCATCCTTGCTATATCATGAATTATATTGCAGCTAAGCCCGAGACCTCAGAAAAGGACAAGGGTAAAGGAAAGATGTAGGATAATCGCCAGAAGCAGACTTTACTATATGCTTAATTTAAATTATTATTATGTAATATGAACCCTAAGTATTATTATAGGGTATTTGAAAGAATGTATTTAAGGTTATCGAATCTTGGGCCTAGTAACACCTTTTGAATGAACGACGTACGTTTATTATATTCCACATTTTAGTTATCGTATGTTGTTTAGAGGTGAATATTTGTATTTTATCGTGATGACCGAACCGGGGTCAGAGGACCCGGATTCGGGGGCGTCACAATTATTATTGGTTCAACTTACTTCACAACTATTGATTCGTTGTAGAAGTGTTATTCAAAGAAAACATTTAATTCTTTCAGCTAATATTTAATTGTTGTTATTACTTACTGGGCAATCAAATGTTCATCCTTGCTTTAAATTTAAATATTTTCAGTTAAGCGTGATCAATCGAAAGGTTCAGGCCAGAACAAGGGAAACGGAAAACAAACAGAATAAACTTATGTTAACTTATGTAATAGTTTTGACTTTATTATGACAATGATATCTATTAATTATCATTTAATGCATGTTTAAAGGTCGCATTCCTGGGATTAGACTCTGATATATGTAAATTAAGTTTGGTATTTATATTATTGTTATTATTATTAGTATTATTCCGCTCATAGAAATGGTATCGTGAAGCACCGAGTTCGGGTTTCAAGTACCTGAATTTGGGGGTGTCACAGTTCCCCTTCACCTTGCGGGACAAGGAAAAGAGTTGGTTACATTCTTTACCATCGGGATCAATAACTACTTGGGAAGACCTTGCTCAGAAGTTCCTGGCTAAGTTCTTTCCACCAGCTAAAACTGCAAAGATGAGAAATGAGATCACCATGTTTGAGCAGTAGCATGGGGAGTCTTTATATGAGGCATGGGAACGATACAAGGAATTGCTTAGAAAGTGCCCTCATCATGGACTACCCAAATAGCTGCAGATGAATATGTTTTACAACGGGTTGAATGGGAATCTCAGAACGAGCATAGATGTAGCTTCGGGTGGAGCGTTTATGGCCAAGAGTTAGGAGGAGGCATATGAGTTAGTTGAAACTATGGAATCTAATAACTACCAGTGGCCTACATCGAGGATGACACAACCTAAGGTAGCTGGGATATTAGAGGTAGACGGGGTAATCGCTTTGGTGGCACATATTTCAGCCTTACCAAAGAAAATGGATACTCTGACGGGTGCACAATCACAACATGTGGCTTATGTTTGTGAGTTATATGAAAGAGAACATCCTACAAAGCAGTGTGCCATCAACCCAGCATCGGTTTAGTTTGTGGGCAGCTACAATAGGATTCCTCAAAACATGTATCAAAATGCCTATAACCTGGTGATGTGATAAAATTATGTACTGCAAGTGCACATTGTCTAATTGAAGAACTGACAAGTACAAGTCGAACCCTTAGAGACTAGATTAATTTAATGTATCCTTAATATCTATTTTAGGCGAATTAAAATAAATATTTAGAATTGATTAACTAGAATATGATAATAAATATTGAGAAAAACAATCTAGAAATCTGAATCCATTAAATAATAATCATAACATATAATTCAATCCCTTCTAGTTTTATATCTCACTATAATTTTGATCTCCTTTCCCTTTAATTTAGTAATTTACAATTAACGTGGGCAAGCATAGACTATGAAATTTTAAGAATTAACTATAACCCATCAAAACTTCTTTGAGCAAACATGGATTATGAAAAACTCATATCTTAACCAAAATCTATCAAAACCTCTTAATTAATTTAAAATCACATAAGAACTATAAAACGAAGGTATTTAAATAACGAAACATAAAAGCAAAATCAATTAAACATAAAAGCATAAATAATAGAAGAGATGAAAAATATTATCACGAATAATTATTTAATTTCATCTTCATCCTAGATGAAAGAATTTAGCTAGACATGGAAAATAATTAAACTAATTAAAATAAAGAAAAGAAGAAGATTAAAACTAAATAAGAAAAAAATCCCTTTAATTAACGATCATCCAACGAACGTACAATGAAGACGTAATTTAATCTACATATACTCCTAACATAAACTAATACAACACCTCCTCTTCTCTCTAAAATAAGAGACCTATTTATAGGAAAAATAACTTTAAACCATAATTTAGATTCATTGAACTTGAACACTTTTGTTCCCTTTCCATGTAGGTTTCAATTTCCTAGTGGTAATCAACTTATCAAAAAGATCTTCTATATTGACTTTCCTTTCTCTTGTTGGATGTGACTTGCACACTGAGATTATTCCACACCTTTTCTTCTCCTTGTAGGATTCTTCTCGGATATTCCTTACATGAATAAGAGCATTAAATATCGCTTGATCACCAAGATTTTAACTTTATTACAACAAATATTAAATCCTATAAAATAAGATAAAACATATTAATTTAATAAACAAATATAATTAAAAGGACAAAATTAGGGATAATAAAATGTATGAATTACATGTCTATCACCTGGTGAATAGGAACCATCCTAGCTTTTCATGGAGCAACAATCATAATTAGTAGGCTCCACGACCTTCTTATCCCTCGGGGTTCCAAAATCAGCATCAACAAGTATCTCCACATCAAGAAAAGAAAACAGACTTAGAAGAGCTTTTGTTGAAATACATATCGGTAAATGAGGCAGTAATGAAAACACAAGTTGTAGCCATCAAAAATTTAGAAAATCAAATGGGACAACTTGCTTTAGCATTGAATAATAGGATGCAAGGGACTCTACCAAGTGACACAGAAAAGAATCCGAAGGGGAATCATGAACAGTGTCAAGCAATCACTTTGAGGAGTGGAAAACATCTTGATGGGAAAATTTCAAAAAATTCAGCACAGTAGGATGTCAAGGAGAATGAAAACAAAGTGGTTGCAGAGAAACAGGATGGGGAAAAACAAGGGGACAAGAGCAAGTTAGATGTTAAGCCAATTGTGTATCCTCCACCGCCGTTTCAGCAGAGGGTCCAAAAACATAAATTAGATAAGCAATTCGCCAAATTTTTGGAAGTTTTCAAGAAACTTCAAATAAATATTCCATTCGCAGAAGCCCTAGAGTAGATGCCTAGTTATGCCAAATTCATGAAAGGTATTCTGTCTAGGAATAAAAATTTAGAAGATTATGAAACTGTGGCTTTGATGGAGGAATGTAGCGCAGTTTTATAGCGAAAGTTACCTCCAAAGATGTAGGATCCGGGGAGTTTTACTATACCTTGCACGATCGGTAACATGGCCTTCAAAAAGTGTTTGTGTGACTTGGGGGCAAGTGTTACCCTAATGTCATTATCCGTTTACACCGAATTGGGTTTACTAGCACCCAAGCCTACGAATATATCATTGCAGTTAGCAGATAGATCAGTGACATATCCAAGA
Organism: Panax japonicus; assembly: GCA_020205505.1. Taxonomy (NCBI): domain Eukaryota; kingdom Viridiplantae; phylum Streptophyta; class Magnoliopsida; order Apiales; family Araliaceae; genus Panax; species Panax japonicus. The sequence goes on from CM035107.1 coordinate 67,825,376, forward strand.
GGAATTATGGAGGATATTTTAGTTAAGGTGGACAAATTCATATTTCCAGCTGATTTCATAAATCTGGATTATGAGGAAGACAAGAACATCCCAATCATCTTAGGCAGACCAATTAACTATGAGGGTTCAAGATCAGGAAGTCACATTCAATGTGTTCAAAGCCATGAAGTTCCCTACGGATGAAGAGGAGTGCTTCCAGGTGGATGTCATTGACCGGATAATTAATGATGATATGGTAAAAGGTTTGGTCAGTGATCCATTGGAAACTACACTGCTGGGCCTGAATATAATATTCGGTGTGTTTACCGCTTTTACACACACACACACACACACACACACACACACACACACACACACACACACACACACACACACATATATATATATATATATATATATATATATATATATATATATCCTCGAATTCGAATTATCGATTGAGCCAAGATCGACATATATATATATATATATAAATTCTAGTCCTGCTTGGAGTTTACTTCATGGCAGTTGATCGCACATATACATATATTTACATTTCAGTCCTGCCTGGAATTTACTTCGTGTCAGTTGATCGTTTATATATATACATATATATTTACATTTCTCGTCCTTCCTGGAGTTTACTTCGTGGCAGTTGATTGTTCATATATATATATATATATATATATATATATATATATATATATATACAACTTATATATATATATATGTAACTATTTACAGCTTTCATACATACTGCATTATCATGTGAACCTAGGAATCATGTGATCACAGATTCAGTTCCTGAATCTAGATTCGGTTCTCGTGATGGACATTTTCAGCTGTAATCATCTTGTAAATTATTCACGGTGTTTGAATTTCGTTAGACGGATCACATGCCCACGAGGAGTTCGGCACTGCTATATATCTTATTTTCTCAAAGATGCTTCGCATCTCAAAAATAAATGCAAACAAGCTGAACACATAATAAAATGAAAGTATCGAAGGCCTCAATTACAATTGAGCACAAGGGCTAGAAAAACCTGTTTTACAAAACATCACTGCCATATCACTGCTAGACAACTGAACATAAACCTGCATAAACACACACACACACACACACATTCAGATAAATGTTTAAAATGAAAAGTAGCGATCACCGTGTTACCACAGATGTCGGGGGTTGCCTAACACCTTCCCCCCACATAATCAAGCCCCTGGACCCTAACGAATCTCAGTTTCACATACCATTTAAGTAGTGTCACATCACTAGGTCTATGTGCAAATCTTTTCTCGGTTGAGTTGGTACAACCATTTAAAAATACCAACTGGAGACTCTTACAGTCCAATCGTTGACATATACATTTCGGGCCTTTTCATAACTTATTTTTTTCAAACAAATCTCACCTAAAATGAGAACACCAAAAGGTAAGAACAGAAAAGGGACATTTAAAAATCCTGACGTCGACAGGTGGTGACTCAGCTGGAGACATCCAGTAAGAGGGTTTAAGTCGCTATCAAAGCTTTTCAAAACATTTATTTGCTTATGTGTGGATGTTGCATTTACATTTTAATGAATGTGTACTAATGCATTTACTTATTGCACTTAGTGCGTCGCACTATATCTGCCTGTGATATTAGTGCTTCACACACATCATCGTTTCCATACAGTTAGACGCGATGTATGTGAATGTATATTGTGTGGTCCCTCCAGTAGGAGGCTATCCTGTCGGTATTTGATTACTAGACTCGTAGGGAGACTAATTCCAACGAGGCTCAGAAAAGGCACCACCCAAATTCACTCCAGTTGAAAGACCGGATTAACTTCATGTCGAGTAAATTGTGATAATTTGGGAACCTTCATGCCAAAAAAGCCGCGAGAATAGCCTAAGATAGGTTAGCCTCTGATAAACCAAATGCAGAGGGAAGACTCTTCATACCTTCACATTTTAATTACTCGTACTTTCAATTACTTGTTATTCCATTTCTATATCAATCTCAATGTAATGCAAAAATATAAAGGTATATATGTACATGCATTCCCTTTCTTATCAAAACCTGTCATGCTATCTTGTTAAACTAACATCCGTTTCGCAGGATAATACTCCTTAAACAGACACATTATGTAGTATGTAACATTCCTACATTTCCTATAAAACTAAACTACATAAGTCTTTTTTAAGGGAAACAATTGATCCTGTTACCCGTTCAAAATCCAAAAAGGCAACAAGCCTACAACCAAGCATGCCTACATTTGTCCAGTCTAATCCTACTCCTGTCTCTCGTGAGGAGTTCGAAAGATTAAGCAACCAAATTACGGAGTTGGTTGTTCTGCTCAAAGAACTACACAAGCCCACTTAGGGTCCACAAATACCCATACATATTAAATCCTCTGCATGTGGAAGAACCCAGGGACCAGACAAAGAAATTCTAGGACCTGAGTCTTAGTTGGACAAAACCAACAAAACTCCTGAAATCAGCAATCTCAAAGAAGATCTAGACACCGATGATATCAAGAAGAAAGTCCTACAAATGGAAGAGACCATTCGGTCTCTTAAAGGGGTTAGAGCACACGAGAGTGTTTTATATCCAGACCTTTGCATCTTCCCTGGGGTTCATTATCTAAAAAAGTTCAAGGCTCTCGATTTTGAAAAGTATGAGGGGTTGGGAGATCCTTACACATATTTGAAAGTATTCATTGGAAAGCTCGGATCTTATGCCAAGGATGAAAAGTTCAGAATGCAACTGTTTTAGAAAAGTCTAATTGGAGAAGCCAGAACATGGTACACCAGATTAGATAACTCCAAGATTCAAAGCTGGGAGGAGCTAGCTCATACTTTCCTCAGTCAATATAGTTTCCAAACTCAGATGGCTCCAAACCGGTACCAACTTACCAAGGTCAAGAAATAAGCCAATGAGTCTTTTAGATAGTATGCCCAAAGATGGAGGCGTTTGGATGCTCAAGGAATTCCATCTATGAATGAGTCTGAAATGGTGATGGCCTTCTTAGATATTCAAGAAGCTCCCTTTTATGAGAGGGTCTTAGCTGGCATAGGCAAACCATTCTCTAAAATGATAAACTCGGAGAAATGGTTGATATGGGACAAAATTCTAGGAAGATTCAACACCTTGCCACGCTAAAAGTTATAGCTGAGCACATCCAGTCTGGAATTTATGGAAACAACCCCCGGAGGGTCCAGAAGAAGAAAGAGGAGGATGTTTCCTTGATACTACAAGGATATAAAGGCAATCAGAATATGCCTATTCAAAGGAGAAACTATTCCCCTTTCCAAGCACAGTATTTAAACCCTCCATTGCCAAAAAGTGGAGAAGTTAAACATACCGAGTGTTCACACCCTTATGGGACTCACTCGACAACATTCTCAAACTTCTGACAGCTTAGAAGAAAATTACTCATCTCATTCTATCAACCAATTCGAGTGCAAAAGGTTTTAATGGAAGAAAAATTTATATGTGTTTACCATGCTGGAGCTCCAGGACATGAAACTCAAGATTGTTGGGCCCTGAAGCATAAAATCCAGGACTTAATTGGCAATGGTGAGATTGTGGCGACCACACTTGACCAACCTCACATTCAAGACAACCCTCTTCCTCAACACAAGGAAAGGGAGGTTAACATGATTAACTGAAGCAGTGGACAGAGCTCTATCTTTGTGGGTGGTTCATCCCAAACCAGCAAGGACAGTGCTGACAGATGGGATTATGTTCAATTCTAATTTATGATGGAATGGAAAATGAATGCTCTGAGTGAACAAGTAAATCAATTGGCAGAAGTGGTGGTTCATCAACACCAAGTCACACCTCAATTACTCAGTCAGGAGAACGCTAGCCTCTTTTCTCTTTTTCCAATTACCCCACCACTTACTCCAGAAAGTGAAACACTGGATGATCAAATTGCAAAAAATGCAAAAGCCAAAACCCGTTAGAATTTAGCCAACAAAAGGGAATTCACCTATTTAGGCCAACTAATGGAAGAGATATTGCAGATGCTGATCAATGAGGGGAGAATCACAGCTCTGCTACCTCCAATCAGTCCACGCTCAATACGGTTTAATTTTAATGGAGTATATAAATACCACTCCCACTCTCGCAATCACATCACTGAAGAATGTTTGGCACTCCACCACCTTATTCAGAACCTGATTGACAGCGGGGTCCTACAAATGATAGACAATGACGCTGTATTACTATAGAGTAAGGACATATTTCCTACAAAATGGAAGGAAGTCGTAGCAGTTATATCTTCTGAGGGAGACTTGGCTACCACACCACATACAATTCAACCTATTCGACTCAAAGGTGTTGAAATCCTTTAAAAGTGGTTGCGCTAAAGCCAATCATATTGCCATTCAGGGCACAGTATTCTATTGTCAGCCTACAAAAGTACCATGGAATTATGGAGAGGCTGAAGGGTCCACATCTGATATAACTGCTACAGTGTTGAAAGAGAATCCGTTGTATCTTCCCCAATGGGTGATGAAGCCTACCATCAGGTCAAAGGGGAAAGTTCCCATGGAGAAGATTGAAGAATTCCTCCGTACTATGGGACAAAATAAAGCGAAGGTGGTTTTAAGCTTGAAAGAAGCTCCACAATAGATTTCTATACTGGACTTGGTTTTCTCCTCAGAGGATCACAAGAAGGTCTTATTGAGAGTCTTAGAAGAATCCCACTTTCCAAAATCATTGGATGCTAAAAAGTTCCATCATCTCGTTAATCACATCTTCAATAGTAATGTGATATCCTTCACCGATGATGACATACCTCCTGAAGGGACCAGTCATTGAAAACTGTTGCATATAGCGGTTATGTCCTCCGTATATATGGTGGGAGGAATTCTGATAGATGGGGGATCGTCCTTAAATATCCGCCCTTACGCCACCTTGGAGAAAATGAATATAAATCTCAACAGGATCCGAAGTAGCCATACAATTATCAAATATTTTGATGGATCCCGACGAAATGATGTCGGAGAAATTGAACTACCTGTGGAGATTGGTCCATATACATTCTGTGTATCCTTTCATGTACTTAAGATAGATAAAGGATATAACCTACTCTTGGGGAGACCATAGATTCATATGGCTGGAGCCGTCCTTTCCACCCTTCATCAGTAGCTCAAATACATAATTAACAATAGCTTAGTAACTATTAATGCTGAGCCAAAATGTCTTGAACAAGGTGACATACCACTCATCACTTTCAATGCAGAAGTTGAGCCTGTCAACTTCTAGACCCTTGAGGTGAGAAACACTCACTATCAACCCATTGGGGCGCCACCTCTGATACCCATAGTTTCTGCCGAGGTAATGTCGGCAAGTCAAGAGATGATATCCTTGGGTTTTCAATCTGGAAAAGGGTTAGGTAAGGATCATCAGGGCATCAAGCGCCCAATCCAAGTTCCTAGTCAAACAGGGACAGCTGGACTAGGCTATTCTCTTGGGTCCAGTCACAGGAGCCCTCACAAGCACAAATAGGTTTCCTCAGCTACAAGGCGATTGCCTACACCTACACCTACCGAAGCTGAGAATGTGCGGCCTTCATTAAAGGTCCCTGCCCATGTGGTCGCAATGCTGTTTCCTAAGTCGATACCGATCAAAGGAAAGGAAGTCCTGATTCTAGATCCTGAAGTGGAGGAAAAAGAGTAGAAACGTAAACAAGATATTGCAAGTCGGTTATCAAAACTGCGCATCCTGGTCCATACTGAGGGTATGAATAGAGACATTCTAGATGATGATTGTCCGGACATTATGGTCATCATTCAAGAGAAAGAGGATGATAACATCCCCTTCATCACATTCGTCCACTAGGACTTCACCCCTGGCAATTGGAGCAGTACTCCTTGCATTTACCGACAAGGGTAAAAAGGGCAGAAACTCCCCCTGCCTTGTAGATAACAATAACTGTTAACTTTTGATGTACAGTATTAGCAGTTACTTTTGTCATGTCATGCTAACACTTTGTATGATTGAACAGTTTCATATATTAAGTGAAAGCATTTTATTTCAGGACTCTAAAGTTAGATGTGCCTAAACTTGCAAAAGATTAGTGGTGTAATCTTATATTAGTGGTGCCTATTCTCCACAAGGAATGTAACTTTGATGTAAAGTTGGACTCAGACTTGATGGAAATACAAGAGGACTATGAGATACCTCAGGAGATCAAAGAATGGGTCAAAGACAAACCCAAGCCAAATCTTGATCAAACCACCTCTTTCAACCTCATAACCTCAGAAAACCTCAAATAAATCCAGATTGGTACGGACCTCACTCCAAACCAAAGGAATGACATGGTTACTCTATTGACCCAATTCTAGGATGTGTTTGCATGGTCTCACGAAGACATAGTCGGTTTGTCCACTGACATTATCATTCATCGCTTCCCCATCAAAGAGGGATTCAAGCCAATTAGGCATAAGCTCAGGTGATTAAAACCTGAGTGCAGTTTAAAAGTTAAAGAAGAAATTTTGAAATAATTTTAAGCCGGCATCATCATGGTATCAACATACCATGAGTGGCTATCCAATATAGTTCACATGCCTAAACCCAGATGAAAGGTGCGAGTTTGCGTGGATTACAGGGATATGAACAAAGCTTTCCTTAAAGATATCTTTCCTGTGCCATTCATCCACATACTCATTGATAATACAACTTAGTATGATATGTACTCATTTGCTGACTGCTTTATGAGGTACCATCAAATCATGGTTGCTGAAGAGGATCGTGAGAAAACTGCATTCATCACTCCTTGAGGATCCTTTTGCTACAGACAGTTGTCATTCGGCCTTATCAAATGCCGGAGCTACCTATCAGCAAGCTAAGATGGCTCTTTTCCATGATCTAATGCACAAAGAGATAGAAATCTACGTGGATGACATCATTGTCAAATCCCAAAAGGAGGAAGACCACCTAAATCATCTCAAAAAGCTATTCTACAGGTTGTGTAAGTACAACTTGAAGTTGAATCCAGCTAAATGCGTCTTTGGTGTTAAATTAGGCAAGTTGCTAGGATTCCTAGTCAGCCACAAAGGGATTGAGTTGGATCCCACAAAAATCCAGGCCATCACGGAAATGCCCATACCTCAGATAGAGAAGGAAATACGAGGATTTTTGGGAAGAATCAACTTTATTATCCTATTCATTTCTCAACTCATAGAAACCTGTGAGCCTATCTTCAAGTTACTAAGGAAGAACTCCTCCATGAAATGGAATGATGAGTGTCAGAAAGCCTTTCTTACAATCAAAAAACAGCTAATCAAGGCTCCTATTTTGGTACTGCCCAGGGATGGTGTTCCCCTATTTATGTACCTGTCCATCAATGACAATGACATGCGATACATGCTGGGATAGAAAGATGATAAGGGCCAAGAATGAGTTATCTATTACCTCAGCAAAAGATTCAGCAGCAGTGAACAAAAGTACACTCTGAACCCTCCGCGTTTGGTTTATCATAGGCTAACCTATCTTAGGCTACTCTCGCGGCTTTTTGGCATGAATGTTCCCAAATTATCGCAATTTACTCGATGGGAAATTGATCCAATCTTTCAAGTGGAATGAATCTGGGTGGTGCCTTTCCTGAGCCTTGTGGAATTAGTCTTCCAACGATTCCAGTAATCAAACATCGATAGCATAGCCTCCTGGTGGAGGGACCACACAACATACATTCACATACATCGCGTCTCACCGTATATAAATGATGACATATGTGAAGCAATAATATCACAGGCAGATATGGTGCGAAGCACTAAGTGCAATAAGTAAAGCATTAGTGCACATTTATTCAAATATAAATGCGATATCCATACACAAGCATATAAAAGCTTTGAAAAGCTTTGAATAGCGGCTTAAGCCCTCTTACTGGAGTCCCCATCAGAGTCGCCACATGTCGACGTCAGGATTTTTATTTGTCCCTTTCTGTTCTTGTTTTTTGGTGTTCTCATGTTAGGTGATATTTGTTTGAAAAAACAAGTTTGAAAAGGTCCGACATGTATATGTCAACGATTTGACTATAAGAGTCACCAGTTGGTATTTTTAAATGGTTGCACCAACTCTGTAGCATCCCCGAATCCGGGTCCCAAACCGCCGCGGATCCGGTACGCTAATTCTATCACTATTTACGGAAGATATAAACATAAATTGTTTATACATTAAACTTTACACATCAGTCCCAAGGTCTACAACCTTAACTTAATACATACCTTCAATATTAAAAAGATTTACAATGCTATTTTCAATAGAAAATTTATAGATTTAACTGCAACATAAATTAATCTTGCACTTTAACTTTGCTTATGTCCTTATTCAAGCTTTCTCCTTAATCTGAAAATTTTATCATGATATAGCAAGGGTGAGCAACAAATTTGCCCAGCAAGTTTTACATACAATGGAGATATATATCATGATTGAAAAGAATGAATAAGCTTTCAAGTTTTCAACAATATAATAATTGTGAAATAACATGAATCAAGTTTCAACGATTGAATGACTTAACCAATGATATTGGATGTCAACAATTAACATAAACAAGTTTAACAGAAACCTATGGTAATGAAGGTGATCAGCCTTTCATACCTGATGAACATAAACAACATGCATAATGTGCGAATCAATAATTTATTGACGTGGTATAATCAACAATAATTAACCACTAACATGCTTTGAATTAACAACTCAAGTTGAGTTAGGAAACTTGCACCATAATTAGAAGTTCAAGTTTAGGAACTTGCCTGATTCGTTGACTACTGCTACACAATTTAATTTAATCTCTTATGAAAGACCTATCATTAATAAGATCGATCCTCCAATTAGCACAATACATTTTATCTCACAACACTATTACTCAAATAATAAATTAGCTAACAGTTAGCCACATAATTGAACATTGAAGAATTCCTTAACTCATTAGTAATATTATTATCCCTTAATAATATTATTATCACTTAACCATTATCTTAAACTTTTGTCTAATATTCTTTTATAGAATATTTATCATTTACAAATATTATTAATCATTTAATAATATTTAGATCCTTTACTAATATTATTAATCATTTAATAATATTTTAATCACCTTCTAATATTATTAATCATGTAATAATATTTTACTTATTTCATAAATAGTAAAGGTCTCACACATTTTAAGATGCAAATATTTTACATCTTGAAGCTTAAACCATTTAAACTTCATTTCAAAAATATCTTTTATCTCTACTCGCAAATATGGAGTTTAAACAGCTAATGCATGTCTTTTATAGTAAAACTCAATTTACTATATTATTTTTCTATCGTTTGCCCAAACGCATGATATACTTCATTGAATATCAATTTCAACAATTACATAGAAAAATAACATAAATCTCTCATTTTAATCTCCCGTCGAATATTATTCATATATAATAATATTTTATACTAAGGTTATCAACCTTTTAATAACATTCTAGTCCAATACTACTAATAATATCTCAATACAATATTATTAGTCACATAAAAATAATTTATGATATTAATCACATAAATAAACAATTTATTTCAATTGTTTTTTCTTTCCGTAATTAATAAACTCGCTTAAACATTTAAAAATGTCATAAACATCATTACACCTCAAATCCGACCCAAAACTTCATCAAAATATGCATAAAACATGCTCAAGGTCTCACGTAGGAATTTTTTTTTCCACATTTCTAAATTTTACCCAGCTTCGCTCAAACAGTCATAACTCTCTCGTTTTAAAACATTTTTGAGCGATTCTTGAGCCCACGCGAAGATAACTTCCAGGGATACAACTTTTGTCTCACGACATTTTTCCAAAATTCAGAACACAACAGTCCAAAAAAATTAGACAAAGGAGGCTGTTCGGAATCTTGGACAGTTTTGCATACTCACCTTCAGAATGCCATAACTACCTCATCCGGAGTCGGAATTAGTCCGTTCCGGAGTCTATGGAAAGCTAAAACAGAGTACTACAACATATCAAAAGCCCAAAATTTTTAAAGCATAAAAACCGGACGAAATAGCCCCTGCCATAGACTGCCACGAATCTGTCCATAACATCGGGACTGTTTTGACATAAATCAACACCACGACTTTTAGAAACGTGATTTTTGAGTTCTACCACTTGGGTTTACTACTAAACACATATATCTAACACCCCTCTTTGACGGATCACAAAAATGAGCTATAGATTTAAAATGGTGGATTTTCAAAATACAAAAAAATTTCGGTTTTTCCAAAACTAGAAAAATTTATTTTTCTTTTCCTTTTGGTTTCCAACCAATCAACACCCATCATGGGTGGATCCATACATAAATCAAAGAGAAACACAAATATCTTAGGGTTTGAACTTCAAAAACAAAAACCCCATTCCATCAAATTACAAAAAGAAAAAGAATAAAACTTAGGAAGAAAAATTAGTTTTATACCTTAGTTTTTTCTTCTTCTTCTTCCTTCTTCTTTATCCATGGAGATCTCCTCTCCATCACACATGGGGGCTGCCGAGCCTCCTCTTCTTCTTCCTCTCGGTCTTCTCCATCTCCCGACTTCTCTCTCTTTTTCACGTTTTTATTTCTTCTCTTTCTTATCTCTTTTTTCTTCTTTTATCTCTATCTTTTTTTTATATCCGATCTTATCTCTCTTTTTTTATATATATAATCCGGCCACTTGGCCTTATATGCCACATGTTGGCTCATTTTTTTTTCTTTTCTCTTCTATTTGGACAATTGGCCTCATTTCTCTCACAAATCATTTAATTGTTAATGCTTATTAAATGACCAAGATGCCCACAATAATTGGGTTTTAAAAATTGTGGCCACTTATTAAATCTTTTGGACTATCAATTAATTTCTTTTGGGTCATGCAATACTTATATGGTCCAATCATTTTCATCTTGTCTCACCCTAAATATTTAATTAGGGTACCCATTCTAAATAATTAGAATTTAAATCACCACTCTATTACACTAAATTTTATAACCCAAATAAACTTATTTTAATTAAGTTATAAAATTAATAACTTGAGATAATAAAAATATATCTCTTAACTTAATATAATTTATTATATTATTATTCTCCCACAAGTGGCTTAGCTTGGGCCTTTAATAATTCCATTGAGCTAGCCATCTTTACTTGTGTTACTTACTAACAAAAATAAAATTAGGCTTCCTTTACAAATTAGATTGGGCCTTTACAATTCTTGTCTCATACATAATATTTTGGGCTAGATTAAAAAATTTAATCACCCTTAATCTTTTATCTACAAGTCCCATACTTAATTAATTAATTGGGCTTGTTTAAATAATATAACTTCCTTAGTCCATTAAATCCACTTCTCTTGGACTCTAAATAAATTATTGGGCTATGATATTATTATAGTCCATTACTTTAATTTTAATATATTCTACCCTTATCAGTAAATTAGGGGTTACATGCACACAAGTGAAATAAAAATTCATACTTAAGTACATTTAATTTCTTAACCTAATTAGACTTGTTATAATTAGGCTATAAAATTAATTAACTGAGATGTATAAAATAAATCTCTTATAATTGGTATATATTCTAAATATCATAATTCTCTTAAATTAGGTCACTAGTATATAAAATATTAGGACCACTAAATAACGATAACCATTTAGGTTATTTAATAATCACACCTAATATATGTATTAGGTTACATAACTTAATTCTTAATTCACCTCTATATATAAAATAAATGTATTCACATTATATAATGTATATTTATTTAATCATATCCATAATTCACATAATCATAACATATTTCACTTCTCACATTAATTTTGACTTTTCCCCATAAAAAGTCAACTGTTGACTTTGACCAAAAGTCAACCTTTACACATTTTGTGTTTACTGTCCATTCTGACTACACATGACATTCCGGTCGCAATCGAGCAGTCCATACTTCAAAATTCCATCTCTAACTCAAATTTTGAGTTTTTAAATTACTCTATTCTCATTACTAATCGTATTAACTAACGACTTTATACTTCTTCAAATTCTTATTTGCCAGTCAAGGCCAACGCTCAAGCTATGTTAATTTCTAACATAGTTTTATCTTGATCATTAAATCATTAACTTGATTCATCATTCCTCTTGCTAAAATATATATAGCACATTACTAAGTATACATATATATATTTCTATACATATACTCATCTTCGTTTAACCTCATAGCATCTCTTCATGTGAAATCTTATCTCCAATAATAAAATTTCCATATGTACTTATATAACATTTCTTAGACTATTCAGTTCACATTGAATTTACAGGTATCATAATACCTTATTCTTGATATTCCTTCAAGTACATATTAATTCATTTCTAGGGTTTTGAAATTTTGAAACCCATATTTTCTCTATTCTCATTTGAATATCAAACCATATAGGTTTTACTTGAAAAATTTAAATAAATTCTCAAATTCTCATCTAGGTTTTATTCTTTAACCTTTATTATAATCATTTAAGATTTTAGAAATTTTTTTGGGTTGTCACAAACTCAACTAAGAAATGGTTTGCATATAGACCTAGTGAAGTGACACTGTTTAACTGGTCTATAAAACCAAAATTCGTTAGGGTCCGGGGGCTTGATTAAGCGGAGGGAAGGTGTTGGCACCCCCCGACTTTTGCGATAACACGGTTACCGCCACTTTTCAATTTGAACTGTTGTTTGAATGTGTGTGTGTGTAGGTCTATGTGCAGTTGTCTTGAAGTAGTGCTATGCCTCGTTTGCACATATATACAAAGGGTTTGACTTTTGTATAAAAAGTTCAATTTTAATGAGATATGGCAGTGATGTTTTGTAAAACTAGTTTTTCAAACCCTTATGCTTAATAGTAATTGAGGCCTTTGATACTTCTATTTTATTATGTGTTCGACTTGATTACTTTTATTTTCGAGACGTGAAACATCTTCCAAAAAATAAGATACATAGCAGTGCCGAACTCCTTATGGGCATTAGAGCTATCTAAGGAAATTCAGACACCGTAAATAATTTACAAGCTGGCTGCAGCTAAAAATGTCCATCACGGGAACCGAATCTAGATTCAGGAACTGAATCTGTGATCACATGATTCCTAGGCTCACATGATAAAGCAATATGTACATAAGCTAAAACAAGAACTAGATTTGAATAAATCTAAACTATTTTAGCTTCATCGGTTCTAGTTTAGTCTCCATGAACCGGTTAAAGTGAGAAATAGCTAGATTGATACAAATCTAGCCCGTAGCAAAAGCTAGAAAACAAATTAGATTTGAGTAAGTCTAAGCATTCCAGCTTCAACGGTTCCAGTTTAGTCACCATGAACCGGTTAAATTGAGAAATAGTCAGATTTAGGCAAATCTAACCCGCATGTTGATAAACAGATAAATATATATAAAAGTTGTATATATATATATATGAACAATCAACTGCCACAAAGTGAACTCCAGGCAGGACTTAAAATGTAAATAAATATATATATATATATATATATATATATATATATAAGCAGTAAAAGGCCACGAAGTGAACTCCATGTCTGATTGAAATGTAAATATATATATATATATATAGTCCCGATCTTAAGCTCACCCCTTATCCAACTAACTCGAGCTCACCCCCTTTTAGCAACGGACCCGGCGATGGTTCGGTCGTACAACCGTCGTTTATACTTTTAGCTGTTGGGCTTCGGCACAGAAACGCACAACGGAAATTAAAATTTTAAAGCAATTTCTGAAACCCTAAAACAGGATCCATGCGAAAAATAAATTAATTCAGATGTTTAGAGATTATACCAGATATGAAAAAAAATGAGAATCTGAAACCGACTGCGCCTCGAATCTCCAACGCAATACAAACCGATTGCGCCTCTACGGTATCCACACGAACGCCGCACGAACCGTCGAACGATTCTGCAATAAGAAGGACTTGCGGTACTAGCCACCAAAAGGAATGGATTTTCTGAAACTGTTTTCTCTCTAGTCTCTCTCTAAGAGCGGCTAGGATTTTTCAATTATGATATATCCCTAAGTAGCTGCTATATATCATATATATAGTAGTAAAAAGGAATTAATCAAATTAAAACCTAATTTCATAAAATCCGAATTTATATATATATATATATATATATATATATATATATATATATACAAATTATTCTTTTAATTTAAATTCGTGATTTAAATAATATTAATCATATTAATATATTTAAATCCTTAAAATTTAAATTTATTCCCTTTTAAATTACGTTCTATGTGTGTGACCCTATATGTTATTATTACGTTGGCAATAATTTTATAATCATATTATAAAATTATAAACAGTGAGCGGCATCTAGTAATGCATCACTGTTACCCAAGTAATAATAAAATCAATGATTCGATGCAACATTTTCGTGACCAATGTTTCAATGTAATTTAATCCTTTTAACCATAATATCCTAGATTAAACTCGAGTCATGGAATGTGTCATACTCTTCATAATTTAATCTAAGTTTTCTTGATCAATGAGTAGACTATATGAAACAAATCACTATTTGAGCATGGCCATGCATTTCATAGTCCTACTCAATCAAGAGGCCTATGGATATCACCCATAATATATAGGATGGTTAAATTCCATCTAGATCACTCATATTTCTCACACGATTAATGATGAACCCAACAATCACCTTTATAGTCCACCCTATTAAAGGTGACATTTGATGATATCAAAGTACATAAATTATCGTGTAGTAATATAGCGATTTCAGGTCGGAGGACCATTACATCATTGTCACTATGAGAATTGCTAATGACACTTCGCATAATGCTCCATATAGAATTCTCATGGTGGGTCTGTCCAGTACATCGTTCTCTAACATGTACCTATGCATTGACTCAATATCTCATATATTTATGACCAATGAGATTTGGTCATCAGTCAATCCACATACTAGTCTCAATGCATCATTGTTGTCCCATCAATAATAATACTCGACTAGGGACATTTAAGAACACTGATACTAATGGTAATATATAATCTCATGTTCAAGTCACATACTTGAAACTATATAATTTGTATCACTATTCTAAGAAATTTTATTATGTTAACAATTATATTATGCAGTAAATAAAACCATAATAAAATCATATATTTATTCAATCAAATATAATATTAAAACGTTAAGCAATTATATCAAATAATTGGCCTCTAGGGCATAAACTCTAACATTTAGCGACGGCAACATATAACGTCGCTAAAAGTATAGACAACGGTTGTATGACTGAACTATCGCCGGATCCGTCGCTAAAGGGGGTGAGCTCGGGTGAGTTGGATAACGGGTGAGCTTAAGATCCGGTTTATATATATATATATATATAAAAGCGGTAAACGCACCGGATGTATATATAGGCTCAATCAAACAGAGTTTGATGACAATAAATATTTATATATATACAAAAGTAGTAAACGCTCCAGATGTATATCCAGGCTCAATCAAACAGATTTTGATGGAAATATATATATATATATATATATATATATATATATATATATATATATATATATATAAGAAACAAAATTGCCATGGATCGACTATCCGGGCATATCCACATGGAGCGACTCTCAATGTTAGTAGATATGTATGTATGAAAGTGAGAAAAAGCTTCAAAATCTGAAATATCTTATAGTGGGCTGCCAAGAAGACTTTAGATAGCATTTGAAGCCTAAAAACTCGGTTTCCATCGATTAAATTTCAGTATGTTGTAAAACACGAGCTCACAAGTGTTTAGAAGAAAGAAGCACTTAGATTTGAGCACTATAGAAGTGTGTACAGAGTGAAATGGGTAGGGTTTCCTCACTCTTTTTCTTCTTAAAATGAGCAACCCAAGGCCTCTATTTATAAAGCTGATGGTCACGGGTCTACCCGTGGCTGCCCAGGTTGCCCCAGGTTATGTGGGTCTCGCTGTCTCAAAAAATGTACACTCATGCAACGCGTTATCTGCTTGAACCTTTATAACTTTCAATCCGGGCATTCGATTGAGGCGTGTTATACCTTTTTGGAATGCTATTATCGAGAGCTACACAATGACATAGGATAAGAGGTTGTACGAAGCCGGGAAGATGGGTCTATGACCAGATCTTCGAGTTTTCAAATTCTATCTGATGTGATGTCATGTGTAGTAGTCACGCGGGATTTTGAGCTATGGTTCTCGTTGGACACTTATGTATAAAATGTGGTATAAAAATATGTTGAGATGACGTGAATGTAGTATTGAGGTAGCGAAATGATGATTTTGCCCCTCGCCAGGGTTATCTCCGGTTCTGTGCCGATGTAGCAGTTGTTGCTCAGGGTATCTCTGAGATTGGGTTGTTGTGAGTACTGAACTTCCTCAGGGTTGTCTCTAAGGTGTGCTTGACCTCCTGGGATTATCTCTAGGGTTGAAACTGAGTGCCTCGGGGTTGTCTCTGAGGTTGAAACTGACTTCTCCGGGGTTATCTCCAGAACTAGAACTGCATACCTCGGGGTTATCTTCGAGGTGGGAATTGAATCTCCCAGGGTTGTCTCCGAGATTTCAATTGAGTATCTTGGGGTTGTCTTCGAGATTGAAAATTGAGTATCCCGAGGTTGTCTCTGAGATTGAGCTGTTTTGACTTCCAGGGCTATCTTTGGAAGACGATTTTGCTCTCTTGCAAGGTTAGTAACAGGAATGCAAAAGTTTGAGTGTCTACACCCAACACATTTATGGTCTTGTGTTTACCTCTTGGGTTTCCTAAGTGACTTAGAGATAAGCTTTATGTCTCGCAGAAGTGGCCCACTTCCTTCTCTTAATTAGGTGAATCTAATTAGATGCAATTATATGACCTGCATCCTCCAAACCGGACATAGATTCATTAAAGGTTTACCTTACCCTCTTTGTTCTCCATACAAGAATACACTATCTTTGAGATGGTTTGGAAGAATTTCTTTTTCATACTTGACTAGTGTATAACTGGTTATTACTATAAATATTTTTCCATTAACTAATATATCAGATGTTACTCTAGTATTTAGTTGGGTTCCACTTATAGATTACCTCTCATTTAAAGGCTTTAAACCCATCTCCTTGGAAGTCTTACATATTACATCCTTGCCTAGGCCTTTTGTAAAAGGATCTGTCAAATTTCCCTTTGAGTTAACATAGTTAAAGGTAATAACCCCTTTATTGATTTGATCCTTTACATACCTATGTCTTAAACTTATATGTCTAGACTTCCCATTATAAACCTTGTTATAAGACCGTGATAATGATGCCTCATTATCACAATATATTGAGACAGCTGTCATTGGTTTGGGCCAAAGTGGTATCTCAAATAATAAATCCTTTAGCCATTCGGCTTCTTTTACAGCAGTTGATAATGCAACAAACTCAGATTCCATAGTTGAATGTGTTATCAAGGTTTGTTTCTTGGAACCCCAAGAAATTGCCCCTCCTCCTAAAGTCAATATCCATCCACTTGTAGAATTTATTTCATTTGAATCCGTTATCCAGTGTGCATCCGTGTACCCTTCTACCACAGATGGGTATCCTGTATAGCATAATGCATAGTTCATTGTTCCTTTAAGATATTTAAGTATCTTTGAAACTGCATCCCAATGAACCTGACCTGGATTATGAGTAAACCTACTCAATACTCTCCTACTGCAAATGTTATATCAAGTCCAGTACACTGCATTGCATACATTAGACTACCAATTACACTTGCATAGTCTAATTGAGATATGTTATTTCCTTTATTTGGAAATAACTTAACATAATGATCATATGGGGTAGAGGCTATCTTGTAATTCTCGTGATTAAACTTCTTTAACAATTTCTCAATATAATGATACTGAGTTAAATAAATAGTATCTTGAGACCACACAATTTTAATACCTAAAATTACATCAGCCTCCCCCATATCTTTAATTTCAAAAGTAGCAGACAAAAATGTTTTAGTTTCTATTACTACCTTGTCACTAATACCAAAAATAAGTATATCATCAACATATAAACAAATTATAACACCAAAACCTTTACTAAACTTAGAATAAACACATTTTTCTGATTCATTTATTTTAAATCCATTTGAAAAAATCATTTGGTCAAATTTTTCATGCCACTGCTTAGGTGCTTGTTTTATTCCATATAAAGATTTAATAAGTTTACAAACTTTTCTTTCTTAACCTTTCAAAATAAACCCTTCTTGTTGTTCCATATAAACTTCATCTTTTAAGTCACCATTTAGAAAAGAAATTTTAACATCCAATTGGTGTATAACAAATTTATGAATTGATGCTAATGCAATTAATAACCTAATGGTACTAATTCTTGCTACCGGAGCATATGTATCAAAGTAATCAATTCCTTCCTTTTGCTTAAAACCTTTGGCTACCAGTCTAGCTTTATACTTATCAATGCATCCATCTGATTTTTTTTCCTTTTAAAGATCCATTTACAGCCAATGGGTTTACAACCAGGAGGTAAATCCACCAAGATCCAAGTCTTATTACCTATGATAGAATCATGGCTTCTTGCCAAAAACCTGAATCTTGAGAAGACATAGCTTCTCTAAAAGTCAATGGATCTCCATCACTAGAATCATTCTCAGTTATAAAAACACTAGAAGAAACAATAACATCCATGTTTCCTTCTACTAGGTACATGTAGAAATCAGGGCCATATAATTTTTCTATTCTTGTTCTTTTACTTCTTTTTTATTCTATTTCTTTGGTAGATGTAGTAAGTTCCATTTCATCATTTGTTCCATGATGAACTATTTCTTGATCCTCTTTATCAGTGTCTTCTCTTGACCTTTTCCTAAAGAAAGAATTCTCAAATAACTCAACATCTCTAGACTCCAAAATTATATTTTGGCTAACAGAATCTGTGGATTCCATGAAAAATTTATAGGCTTTGTGTTGGTCAGAAAACCGATCACTAAACACGCGCAAGTATACACGGTCTAACAAGTAATACAGTGATGAGGAGTGTGTCGTACCCACGAGAAACTATGACTACTATTTACCAAGTACCGACTATGTATCGCTAAAGTCTTATTCGAACAGCAGTAAATGGAATTGTGATTAATCTAGTTAACTAATTAACAAAGCAAGTAAATGGATAACGAATGGTAATCTAAGGAATTCAAGCTAAGGTCACAACTTCACCACACACAGGCATTCTGTCGAACACCTGGCGTGTTATGTTTCATCAAACTAGCTACCCTTCTCTCTTTGGTCTTAATGGTCATGACAATTTGTCGACCGAGAAAACATAGGTGCCTATGCACCTCTGTCGAGGTATGCACAAACATATCCTCTCTAGATCCACCCAAAAGGGAATAGAACAGAAAAGAACGTATAAGCTAGATACAATCCTACACATGTCTATGCGAATTAATCATAATAAGGATTTAAGCATAGGTTCTCAATTAGGTCTCACGTGGTGCACAAAGATATGTCTATTCAACGTACAACTTATGTAGTCGAAATGCACAATCACATGCCAATATATTTAGGTATAAATCTATAATTCTTCTGTCGATATCATGTAGATTACCAAAATCATCACTAATGTCTTAGCAAAAATTATTAAGCACAAATATATCAATCCAAATAATATGGTGCCAACTAAAGAGATAAGACAGTCAATTTAAATAACAAAGGGTTGCATTATAACCTTAGAGAGAATATTTAATTCATAGCTATTAAACCAAATATAAGTAACAAATAAGATAACATTTATAGATTACAAAACTAGAGAAGATAAATGGATAAGAGGAAGCTCTGTCAAAGCCCTTCAATCTCCACGTATTCCGCTCAAATCAAGCTTCCCAACCCGTGTCGCTCGTAGCTCTTGTGCTCCAAAGAAATAACAGACTTCTCCCTAAATCTACCTAATCTATATGTACATACATCAACTAAGGGAAAGAACAAGAAATTACAAAGAAAAACTAAATTAAGCTAAGCTATATGATATATGGTGTCTGGTATATGAGATGCAGAGCCCCTCTTCTGTTATATATGTCTGCCTCCTTGACGCTAGGTCAAAATCACTTGTTCACTGTCTGGGCACCGGAGGTGGCGATGCGCTGCAGGCATTAAGCCTATGAGTGGCGCTGCAGCGCCACATTAGTTTGGAAAAACCAGAGCTCGCATTGCGACGCGAGTCCATAAAGGTCTAGTGGTGCTGCAGCGCGGAGCTGATGTCAGCAAGATACATGAGGTGGTGCCGCGGCGCGAGTCTAACACAGGGTATTGGCGCTGCGGCGCCAGTATATAGAAAATGATAGTTTTGCCCCTGAATGATAGAAAACACCTGTAAAGCTCTATAATTCATTTATTAAGCACAATAACACTATAATCATATAAATCCATATAAAATCTACGAGAACAAGCAACTATTTAAGTCATAAAATATCCGATTTGCGGGTATAAATCCCACTCATCAAATACCCCCAAACTTAAGTCTTTTCTTGTACTCGAGCAAACTATTTAACACAACACTAATAATAAAACACACGCGAAAGAAAACTAAAACTGTAAAGTATTATCATGGCTTCAAAGCTCGATCATAACCACTCCATGAGAATATGGCAAACACAGAAATAAATAAGGGTTCATTCAATTTCAAGCATAAGACTGTATTCGATCCATTCTATGTGTGTTTGTGGAGACCAACCGCCCTAACTAATCATAACTCAAATAAGTTTGCACAGTTGATTGCTAATACAAAAATGCATATTCCGCAACTTAAACATTCAACAAGCATTAAGAATAAGACGTAAGTGCAAGAAAAGATCAAAAGACTCTAGCACGACAACATTAAAATCTGACTCGGACATTACTTAATTACCTTAGGCTATTCAGAACTACCCATGAATGAGCTTTTGATCAGTGACTCCCAAGCCAGACGACTTTAGGGCACTAGGTGTAGAACACCCCTATGAATCTAATAACTCGAGTAGTAAAGGCCACGTAATCAACATAAGTCAAATGAGATTTTACCACAAAAACAAAGATTATGTAGCGAGTGCATTTTATACTCTATCTCGATATCGGTCCTGCGTTTATGGCCGAGTGCGTTTTACGCTCCATCTCGAACCACTGCAAAATTTTTGATATAAACTCTTCTTTTTTATTTTTATTCTTATTTCATTCATTTTTTATATAGATATGTCAGCTTGCCAGAAACCAAGATCCAAAACTGTATAAACGTCTAAGTCTTTTATTACCTTGTAAAAATGAAAGTTTGTAAAAGTGAACAACTCTCAAAGCAATAAACATGCGAACTAAATTCAAAAAAAATAACTAGTTAACAAAGTTAGTCGGTGGTTGCTAAGAAGGATGGATCAATAACAGTTTAAACTCATCGATTGAACAACACCTAGCTCATACATGCTTGACACGACTTTAAGAGATAGGCATAAATATTTTACGCTTGTCATCAGCCATAATCAAAAAATAATGATAACTATAACACCCTTGCTAAATAGCAGCTCAAAATAGGGTAAAAGGCCATTCATATGGCACAAGTATCTAATCTGTAAAAGCCCCCAAAAGATGGCTAAAAACCATAATCCTGCTAATAATAATCAAAGAATTTTAATGAAAACCAAAAATAATTCATGGCATAATAATAGAAATCCAAACATAATCCCGCAGTTCAAAAAGACTGCACCACAATACTGAAAATAAAACATAATAAAGTTTAAAGTATTCAATCCTAACATGGCAGTAGAGAAATAACAGATATAGCCAAAAAAACCCCAAACTTGAGGTGAGCAATGCCCTCATTGCTAAACATAAAGTAATGGTATACAAGAGGGCTTCCCTGCAGTTCGTTCACTCAGCAGCATTCTTGTCCTCGTCAGCCTCAGCGGGCGGTGATGGTGGAGGGTATGGTGGGAAAATAGGCAGCTCTGGGAACTGGTATGGCGTGAACTCAGTATTCTCACCACAATAATCGGTGTAGATGCTCTACATAGTGTTCACCAGCTCATCCTGGTACTGTATCGCTATCTCTTGCCTCTGAGCCACTACAGCTATGTGCCTCCGATGCCGCTGTGA
Organism: Panax japonicus; assembly: GCA_020205505.1. NCBI lineage: Eukaryota > Viridiplantae > Streptophyta > Magnoliopsida > Apiales > Araliaceae > Panax > Panax japonicus. The sequence goes on from CM035107.1 coordinate 67,847,432, forward strand.
TTTGACGTCCTATTTCTGATGCAGCAAGGTGAGGGACACCATAATATCAGTCAATAGCTCTTGTCCAGCTGGGCCAACATCTGAAGTCTGTGTTTGTTTTGGCTCTGGTGTAGGAGGTGGCGCTATAGGAGGTCTGTAGCCTTCGCCTCTGTTATGCGACTCTGCCCCGTACCACACAATGAAGCGTGAGATCGTCTGGTGGTCGATGATTGCCATGGGAGGCAAGGATATGTCTTCTGTCCCCCACTTAATGCTTTCCTGCTTGCACAGTCGAGTGATCAATGATGAATGTGTAATCTCCGAAGCTATTGTACTCTTGATTGCCTTCAGAATGGACTCGTGAATAAGAACTCCAATATCCACCTGCAGACCCGTGACAATGGCGAATAGCAGAATCGCCATATCTCTAGTCACGTCGCTCAAGTGACGAGTCGGGATCATGTTCGCACATATGAAGCTGAACCATGCTTTCCCATAGCGACTAAGCGCTGAAGTTGGGAAGCTGGTCTTTTCACCAGTATAGTCGTTCTTCTTCCACGCGGTCCCGGGCTTGTACAGCCTCCTAATGATATCCTCTAGGTCATAGCTGTAGAGGCCCGACTCCATATAGTCCTTTTTCGCATAGTTAGGCATGGCAAATAGTGTATTGATGGCTACACTTTCGAACGCCACTAGCTTCCCCCTAACTTAGACAACCGCATCACCTTTGAGACTAGCATTAGTATAGAACTCCCGAACCACTGATACGACTGTTGACCCAGGTGGTTATGTGAAGTGGATCCAATTGCGTTCTTGTATCATCGTTGCTATATCACCATCCTTTTTGTCCGGCTTGAACCCCCGCTCAGGAATGAGATTTCGTGTGCTAAAAGAGCTTTTGTACCTTTTACAGGCCTCCTCATTGATAAACTTAGCTCTGTCCCAAGCCGTCGGTGGTGCCGTGGACAACGAACCTCCCATACTAAGGCATTGCCTCTTTTGTGCCATTGGTAAATTTTAGTTGGTTTGGTGCAAAAACAGTCCCTGAGCTGTGCCAATATTCCCCCAAACTTAGGCCAAATAAACCCAAGCAATTGCCAACTCCAAACAGTCTAATGTAGTCAAATTTTTGGTTCAGACAATATCTCAAACACCTTGCGGGCGTTCCTCAAAACCAGTTTGGACAAAACCTTGCTTGAAGGGCTCAAATCAGATTTCCGACAGCGGAAATCACTCAGATGCACAACAAGAATTTTACAAATCCAAATAATTTAACCCTCAATTGGTTTCTGAAAATCTAAAATTTACCTTGAGGAAGAAAAACCCTAGGTTGATTCTTATCTCCCTTTTTCTGCGTGCACCTTACTTGGGGTCTTGAGGGAAAGAGACCTGAATCTTGTGTGTAGTTTGATTAAGGGCTAGGGGTAGACTTTTCATTTCTGGGGGGGGGGCCTCGGTGTTCGTGTGCTGCTGAGTCGGTCGAGAAGAATGGAGATGAGTGGCATGATTTGCAGCCAAAAACTATATTTAAAATCCAAAATCTCGCTGCTGGCGCCGCGACGCGAGTTGTTCTTTGTTACGCGGCGCTACGGTGCAGGTTAGCAGTAGCTGCTGCCATTTGGTGGCGCCGCGGCGCGAGAGTCCCTTTGTTCTGTGGCGGTGCGGCGCGAAGGCATTGGCGCCGAAGCACGAGTTGTGGTTCTGCAGCGTGAAGGAGAGAGACCAAGCAATATGTAATGGCGCCGCGGCGCGAGATGTTGTATAATTGGTGGCACCGCGGCACGAGGACCGGTCTTTGTGTTTTTCATATCCACTTTTCTGCACATGCCAAGCCAAGAATAAAAACTACACTACAAAGGCAACATATATTATTAAAAACCTCATAAACACTATTGTAATATGCAATACATCATGATAAACATGCTACCTGCAGATGATAGACACAAAACCTTAATGCACATTCTGACAGCCATGTTAACAACTAAAGCGAACAGACACAAAGTAAACTAGACATAAGTAAAAGAAATAGATAAAATTTATACCGAGATGGGGGTGCCTCCCCACCAAGCGCTTGTTTTAAAGTCGTCATCTTGACTATACCGACGCCGTTCAATCTGGCTCATAAGCGAAAATGACCATTTCATGCCGCCTATTCGTCAATTCCTTTGGATTATTGGCAAACATGGAGGATTGGCCATTCATGCTTTTTTCATCCTTTGGCATGAAGAATCGTTCACCACTGGAATTATCCACTAATTCCCCTTGTTCATTAATTTGAAAACGTTCTTTGTGCGCTTTTGGGCCCTCACAAATTTCCACAGTTGGGAGCGTGGTTTCCGATTGTAGATCAGTATTGACTATACAACCACTGTTTATCCTTTTGTCTCCAACTTTAGACTCCACCAGTTGGCTAGTTTATACTATGACGTCTCCCTCAACAACTGTGTGAGACTCATTGCATTTTCCTTGCGTATCCACCATGCAATGCTCTATTGCTTCATCGTCGAGATCAATTAAGACCGAGAGATTGTCGTGCGGTGGATTTGTGATGGCATTGATGAGTTGCCCCAATTGATTCTCAAGGTTGTGCAATGCGGCTTCTTGGCTTGCCATCCGAACCTCATTTCTCTCAATAAAGTCGGTGAGAAGCTCCCCAAGCCTGTTCTATTCTTCTCATGTTGAGGTCTCGTAAAAGCTCTCATTGGGTTGAGACGTCAACTCATATTGCGAAAGAAACTGATAGTCAAACTAAGAAGCATGATTCAGATCATGATATGGCTCCTGACTCTAGCCCCAAGAGTTTGGATAACCCAGGCAGTTTGGATGATAGGGAATCGGTTCATAGTCAGCTTGTTCCTGACAGTAGGAATTCTGAGTGGACTGACACTCAAGATTGTTAGAAAACCTCAAGGCATTAGCAATTTGAAGTTGCAATTTCTCGAGTCCTTCTTCAGAACTTGGTTGTGTTGTCCCCTCATAAGGCCATTGATAACATTGATCGTCCATAAACTGTAAACTTAAAAACAAAAAGAAAGAAAGATCAAACTAATAAAAGAATTAAATATATACACGTTCAGAGTAAGACTAAATTGATTGAAATCAATATTGGACAATATTAGAATAATAGTTCCCCGGCAACGGCGCCAAAAACTTGTTGGTCGGAAAACCGATCACTAAACACGCGCAAGTATACGTGGTCTAACAAGTAATACAGTGATAAGGACTAATATTTACCAAGTACCGAGTATGCATCGCTAAAGTCTTATTCGAACAGTAGTAAATGGAAGTGTGATTAATCTAGTTAACTAATTAACAAAGCAAGTAAATGGATAACAAATGGTAATCTAAGGAATTCAAGCTAAGGTCACAACTTCACCCCCACATAGGCATTCTGTCGAACACCTGGCGTGTTATGTTTCATCAAACTAGCTATCCTTCTCTCTTTGGTCTTAATGGTCACGACAATTTGTCGACCGAGAACACATAGGTGTCTATGTACCTTTGTTGAAGGTATGCACAAACATATCCTCTCCAGATCCACCCAAAAGGGAATAGAACGTCCAAGATAGATACAATCTTACACATGTCTATGCGAATTAATCATAACAAGGATTTAAGCATAGGTTCTCAATTAGGTAGCACGTGGCGCACATAGATATGTCTATTCTATGCATAACTTATGCACTCGAAACCCACAATCACATGCCAATATATTTAGGTGTAAATCTACAATTCTTCTGTCGATATCATGTAGATTACCAAAATCATCACTAATGTCTTAGCAAGAATCATTAACCACAAATATATCAATCCAAATCATATTGTGCCAACCAAAGAGATAAGACAGTTAATTTAAATAAAAAAGGGTTCCATTATAACCTTAGAGCAAATATTCAGTTCATAACTATTAAACCAAATATAAGTAACAAATAAGATAACATTTATAGATTACAAAAGTAGAGAAGATAAATGGATAAGAGGAAACTTTGTCAAAGCCCTTCAATCTCCACGTATTCCGTTCAAATCAAGCTTCCCAACCCGTGTCGCTCGTAGCTCTTGTGCTCCAAAGAAATAACAGACTTCTCCCTAAATCTACCTAATTTATATGTACATACTTCAACTAAGGGAAAGAACAAGAAATTACAGAGAAAAACTAAATTAAGATAAGTTATATGATATATGGTGTTTGGTATATGAGATGCAGAGCCCCTCTTCTGTTATATATGTCTGCCTCCTTGATGCTAGGTTAAAAGCACTTGTTCACTGTCTGGGCACCAGAGGTGGTGCTGCGGCGCGGGCATTAAGCCTATGAGTGGCGCTGCAGCGCCACATTAGTTTGGAAAAACTGGAGCTCGCGTTGCGGCGCGAGTCCATAAAGGTCTAGTGGTGTTGCGGCGCGGAGCTGATGTCAGCAAGGTACAATAGGTGGCGCCGCGGTGCGAGTCTAACACTGGGCATTAGCGCTGCGGCGCCAGTGTATAGAAAATGACAGTTTTTCCCCTGAATGCTAGAAAACACCTGTAAAGCTCTGCAATTCATCGATTAAACACAATAACACTATAATTATATAAATCCATATACAATCTACGAGAACATGCAACTATTTAAGTCATAAAATATCCGATTTGCGGGTATAAATCCCACTCATCACTTTGCTATTTTATGCATAGCCTATAAAAGCACACTCGATTGCTTTAGCACCAACTTTAGGCCTTTTAGGATCAGTTAACCGTACTAATGTTCTATATCCCCATACCCTTAAATGATCAAGAGAGGGTTTTCTCTTTTTCCAAAATTAATTCATAGGGTGTAATATTAGTTTTCTTATGGGGTATACGATTAAGTATATAACAAGAAGTCATTAATGCTTCCCCCCATAAATTTTTAGGCAAACAAGAAGTAAGAAGTAATATATTAATCATTTCTTCATGTGTGTCCTATTTTTTCGTTCTGCCACTCCATTTTGTTGAGGACTATAAGGGGCTGTAGTTTGATGAATTCACTACAAGAAAAAGGTCTATCAGCGACCGCATTTCCTGTCGTTGATATTATTAATAGCGACCGATATCAGCGACCATGCTATATTATAGTCGCTAAGTTATATCAGCGACCGACTGCGGTCGCAGATCGGTCGCAAGAATAAATTTCCCCCCAAAATTTGGCAGGAAATGTTGGAGCGTATTTTTATTACGACCACTTAAAAATAGCAACCGCATGCGGTCGCTGATAAGTCCATGTCATTAAAATTCAGCGACCACATGCGGTCGCAGATGGCGGTCGCTGATCAAACTAAATGAATTCAGTAACCAGTTCGCTCGACACAGAAATCGGAAAGGAAAAAAAGAGGGAGGTCACCGAAATAGAGAGAAAAGGGAGAAAGGGGGGAGAAGAGAAGAAGGAGAAGTAGTTTGCGTTCATTCTTCTTCAAATTAGAGACTAATTTTAGAGGTAAGAGCTATTTTTTAAGTTCTTCTTCTTTAATTTTTTTGGTTGTTTGTTATTTTTTTTCCTTCTTCTCCAAATCAGTATGTTTGCTACGAATTTGTGTTTTAAGAGTTAATTTATTGCAAAGAGTTGAATGAATGAATATGGCTAGCATGCTTAAATCATATTTTGGGTAATATGATTATGATTTTATTAGTATTTGAAGTCGATTTGGGTAATATGATTATGTTTGGTGTTTATAAGTTTTGATTAGAGTAAAATTTATTTAGGTAATACACAGTACTTTGGGTAATTTGATTTTGTTAATATATGTCAATTTGGGTAACTTGGTTAGTCATAGGATGAAGTTAGTATAAAATTTATATTTCGGGTAAATTGATTTGGGTAATAAGATGAATGTATTAGATTGTAGTTAGTATAAAATTTATATTTTGGGATTTTTTTTGTGCAATAGAGGTAATAACAGTTTGGTTATTATAGGAAGTCATGCACACGATATAGACTCGTGAATCCCCTGATTATGTTTGTAGTTTAACCAATTATATTGGTCATTGTGAAAAAATCATTTGTAGACTGAGAACTTGACATTGACATCATAATGTGGATCAAAACGTGAATAATTGCTCCCACGGAAAATGATTGAGTTTCAAAACTCTTTTGTAGTAAATCTCTAGATTAAAACTGTTTGCAGATAGTGTCTCTTTTATATAATCTAGTTGGCCACTTATACAAGTAAAATTATATAATTTTCCTACATACCTATCAAACAAACTCTAAATTTGCAATTTTTACCTACAAACTCCATTGTATTGGGAATTTGTATATGTAATTTGTTACATAATTGTATTAGAAACTGTTATTTTTGTAAGCAAATTTGGGGCTGCTTCATGCTCAAATGCTTTTCATTATGAACAATTTTATGAGCATTGGGATTCTGATAAGTTCATAATTTCCATCCAATTCCTATGGTATCTCATATGGACTGTTGGTTTATGTCTTGGAATCCTAGAAATGACCTTATATACATGTCGTCGTGCATGTGGCTAGTCCATATTACAGGGGAGACTCTGGCGAAATTTTTTTATTGGTCGGGTAGTTGCGAACATTTATACTATTAACGAGCCTATTGGTGATCCACTAGAGCCTATTAAGGGGATGTTGGAGTTGATGGGCTGGGCTTGGGGCCGCGAGGCCATGCCAAGATTAGCTAAGCCTCACGGGGCCAAGCCAAGCTTGGTTGTTAGGGGGATGTTAAGCCAAAATAGATAGTGCTAGGGAACTGTTAGTGCAACAGAGAAGGTAACTAAACACACTTGGTCAATAAAGAGATTGTTTTGGCTTTAAAGTTGTATAAATAAGTTAGCAAACTCTGATATAAAGCTAGCATGAATCAATTCATATAATTACAAGTATATACGATCTCAAGTCATTTAATTACAAGTATGCTCAAGTCATATGGTTACAAGTATGCTTAAATGTTAATCATATGCATGCTTACAAGTATGCTCAAGTCATATGATTAATAAGCTCATGTTGTCTGTAGTAGGTACCGTGGAATCATGGACCTCTATTCGGACCGTAGTTGGATGGCACGACGAAAGTCAAGTGCCCAGATAGGTGCTACAGTTGAATTTAGAGCTGATTGCCAAGTGTTTTTGGAGTATGCGTATAGTCACCTGAATGTATGAATGGTAAATCGCAGATACGATGTCTATGTTTGAAGTGAAAGAATATAAATTATATGGACAGAGACATGGTAAACTATCATTTACTTGTTTCTGGGTTCATGAGAAATTACGAAGAATGTTGGTGGGCACATGGGCAGAGAAGAGGTGCTGGCATCACACAAGTACATAATTCGGGCAGTAGTACTCATCGTATGAATGAAATGGTTTATGATATTGCAGGGCCAGATTTTGATTGGGAGCAAGGCAGAGAGCAACCTATGAATTCTGATGCCAAAGACTTCTTTAAGTTGTTAGACGAGGGTAGCGAGGCATTGTGGCATGGCTACACCAAACACACTACATTGTCTGCAGTGGCGACATTACTTAACATCAAGGCTGATCACAACATGAGCCATGAGTGTTTTGAGTCGATCTTGAAGGCCATTAAGAGTATGTTTCCTGACGGTGAGAAATTACCTGGTAACTATTACTTTTGTAAGAAAATGGTGAAGAAGTTGGGTCTTGGATACCAAAAGATCGATGCATGTCCCAACGATTGCATGTTGTTTTATAAGGAAAATGAACAGATGACAAGGTGCACGTTTTGCAGTCATGATCGGTTTAGGCCTAATAAAGAGGGTGTCATTACAAAAAAATCAAGTATACCGTTTAAGATTCTAAGGTATTTTCCAATAACACACCGGCTAAAAAGATTTTACATGTCTTCAAGAACAGCTGAACATATGAGTTGGCATGCGAAATCTCCAGCTAAAGATGGAGAACTAAATCATCCCGCAGATGGGCAGGCTTAGAAAGATTTTAACTTAGCACATCCTGGATTTGCATTAGAACCTAGAAATGTGAGGCTTGGATTGTCCACCGATGGTTTCAATCCGTTTGGCCACTCAGCTGTTCCGTACTCATGTTGGCCTGTGATTGTTACTCCGTACAACTTGCCTCCTTGGATGTGTATGAAACAGCCATACTTGTTTCTTTCACTCGTGGTCCCTGGTCCTAAGAGTCCTGGAAAGAGCTTAGATGTTTACTTGAGACCTCTTATAGACGAGTTGAAGGTATTATGAGAGGATTGAGTACAGACTTGGGATGTTGCAAAGAAAACAAATTTCAACCTTAGGGCTGCGGTTATGTGGACTATAAGTGACTTCCCAGCTTATGGTATGTTAGCTGGATGGAGTACACACGGGAAGTTGGCTTGTCCATATTGTATGGAGCATACAAAGTCGTTCAATTTATCAAAAGGTCGAAAGCCTTGTTGGTTTGACTATCATCGTCGGTTTTTACCGATAGATCACCCGTTTCGAAGAAATAGAGAACACTTCAGGAAAGGGAAAGTAGACAATGATATGCCTGCACCGCGATTGTCGGGAACGGAGATACGAGATCGTGTGATGAGATTGCCGGTTATCCCATTTGGTAAGGTTGATGCCACAAACATAATCAATGGGTTTGGTGAATCTCATAACTGGGTTCGGAGAAGCATCTTTTGGGAACTGCCTTATTGGTCTACAAATTTGATTCGTCATAATCTAGATGTGATGCATATTGAGAAGAATGTGTTTGACAATGTGTTTAACACTGTGATGAATGTTACGGGGAAGAATAAAGATAACGATAAGGCATGTTTGGACATGAAAGATATTTGTAAGCGTCCCGGATTAGAACTTTACGAATCTCCTAATGGTAAGATTGTCAAACCGCATGCAAGGTACACATTGTCCAAAAAGCAAGTTGAAGATGTGTGCACATGGGTTAAGTCTCTGAAACTACCAGATTGATATGCGTCAAACATTGCAAGGTGTGTTACGGGTGGGAAATTGCAAGGGATGAAGAGTCATGACTGTCATGTGTTCATGGAGAGGCTTATGCCTATAGCATTTCGAGATCTGCTTGATAAACCAATATGGGATGCTTTGACGGATCTTAGTCTTTTCTTCAAAGACTTATGTTCAAAATCATTAAATGAGAAGGACATGTCTGTACTTGAGAAGAACATCATAGAGATCACGTGTAAACTGGAAAAAATATTCCCACCTGGTTTTTTTGACTCCATGGAGCATTTGCAAATCCATCTTCCCTATGAAGCTCGTGTTGGGGGTCCAGTTCAATATAGATGGATGTACCCTTTCGAAAGGGTGATGGGAAACCTTAAGAGAAAGGTGAAGAATAGAGCTTATGTCGAGGGGTCGATATGCGAGGCATACAGTTTTGATGAGATATCTACGTTTGTCTCTGACTATTTTCCGGACGAAGTCTTGACAAAGGCCAATCGAGTATCGAGACATGATGATGGGGGAAATGTTGAACTAAATGGTCGGCTCTCTGTATTTGGTCTATCGGGCCGCGCTTATGGAAAAGGGAAGCGCATATTCCTCTCTGAGCAAGAATTACATGCTGTACATACTTACATTCTTCTCAATTGCGAGGAGATTGATGAATTTGTGAGGTACACATGTAAACTTGATAATTTATCTTTTAAGTTGAAAATTTATTCCAATATCTTAATGTTTATAACATGGTATAGATTGTACGATGACGAGTTAAAAGTTAAGCATCCCGGCATAACTGATAAAGATATTCAAATCAATCGGGATAAAAACTTTGCACTTTGGCTAAAGGACAAAGTAAGTTCAATTTTTAAGCACGTAGTATATCTATATACTCCATGTTAAATATGACTTCATTTAATAAGATGGAGTTTTTGTAGGCTTTGACTGAGGGATCAACGATTTCGGCTAATGTACAAGTCCTAGCTATGGGACCAGACAGAGACCAAGTCACCCACAATGGTTACAAAATAAATGGTTGTGAATTTCACACAAAGGCATATGGGCGCGGTAAAAGAACAACGAACTCTGGAGTGTGTGTCCAAGGAGATTGTTACAATGAGCTTGGTCGTGCCTTTTATGGGGAGTTGGAGGAAATCTTAGAGTTGTCGTACAAGGGCACGTACGGGGGTCATATTCACTTGTTCAAGTGCCGTTGGTTTGATTCAGAAAAAGGGATACGTGTTGACAGACATGGAATCGTAGATATTGACCTTCATAGGTCTGCGTACTCCAACGAACCTTTTGTTTTACCAACTCAAACAGTACAAGTATACTATACTCCTAGTCCTGTTAGGAAAAGGGATAGACCGCCTACAGATTGGCAAGTTGTAATTCATACTCCCACGCGTAGTTGTGTCCAAGTAATAGACGGGGATTTCTACCAAGAGGAAATGCTTCATAGACCTCCTATAATAAATATAGAGGACAACAATGATGTAATCCAGTTAGAGGGTGGAGATGAACCTGATGAATTGGATCCCGAGACAGTTATTGTGCCAGATGACAGTGATATTGAGGAAGAGTTATTGACTGACACTGACACAGAATCTGAAGAAGATGGTTATGAATCTCCGATACTTGTACAAAATGATTCTAACTCATCAGACAACGATTTTCATTAAAATGTATGTTTAGTTTTAATTGTACAAAATGTATGTTTATGTTCATGTTCATGTTTAGTTCATAATTATGTACCTTTCATTTATATTCTCTATATAGGAATGTTCTCTATATCCTTAACTATATCATTTGTAGTTGTTGTAGTGAACTATTTTACAGTCATATTTATGTACCTTTCACTTATGGTAATCGTAGTTAACTATTTCATACAATTAATTGTCATTCATAATTTCATACTAACATCCTACTTTTTTTATTTATAAATGTCTTCTGAACCTGCAGCACGAAAGCGCGGGTTGGGTCGGGGCCCTAATCATGTGCCGAAGGCCCCGGCTAATCCGGATGATCGCATTCTTATACAGATCCGTCCTCCTCCAGAAAGCACGTAAGTTAAACATCGTGTATATATAAGGGTTTAATATTTCTATTGTTATAAATATATTTTAATGTAAATTATTGTATATTGTAGTGATTTTTAAGATAGTAAAATTGTGAAGTGCATTTCACAATTATGCTTACAGAACTGGCCTACGCCAGTGATTACATGGGCGAGCACACCTCTCGCCCATAGGGATGCAGTTTGGGCTGAATTTCAGGTATATTTTTTTAATCACTCTGATAGATAATACATAATAATCAACTAATAGATAATAACAGTTTTGATATTATTATTGTTGTTATTTTATTTGTAGAAGCGGTATAGATGGGATGACGTACAGGCGTCAGTTATTCAGACATTGTTCTGGCAGAAGTGCGCCGTCCGAACTAAAGATAATCTGAACAAGGAACGACAGAAAGCCCTGCACAATGCTGAGATTGACCATCCAGGACAGGGTGAGCAGTATATGCATGAGCATAGCCCCTGGTGGTGCGCACATCCTATATGGGTGCAGATGTGTGACCAGTGGAGAGCTGAGAGCTGGGTCAAGAGACGTAAGACTGCCGCCTCGAACAGATCCTCAGGTGTATCTGAAGGCAAAAAGGCAAAAGGCACGTACAAGGGCGGCAGTATATCAAGGGCGGCAGTATATCACAGCCGCAGCATATTGCTGCTAGGGTACGTATGTATATCAAGCTTATTGGCTTAGTTATTTATCTTTATGTTTACAGTCATGTTTTGTAGCTAAAATATCATATGTTTACATATTAATATGAGAACGTGAACTGTAGGAGTCTGAGTCTCAAGGTCAACCTATCAATTGGTTGGATGTGTATGTGGCCACCAGTGATGGTCTGCCTGATGCTGTCCAGATAGCGGTAATAAGTAACTTTATACTAATATGTTGTTTATAAATTGTGACAACCTTTTTTAGCATTTTTTAATTTATTTTTAACTATTTAATTGTTGACCTTCTGACAGGATACTTATAAGGGCTTAATGAACGAGCGTTATCCTGAAGGCACCCCGCGTCCGTCGATTGATCAAGAATTGTGGGAGAGGGCGTCCGTCGTGAAGAAAAACTATGTTAAAGGTCAAGGACAAAGACGACGACCGACCATCAGTGGCACAGGAAGCTCTGCTACCCAGTCTACACAGTCATCAGGTCATCCAGCCTATCATACTCCTGCTGACTGTGTGAGAGCGATCTTCCAGAATCGTGATCTTCTTCGTATACTGGGCGGGCATCTGCATTCTCTTAGTCCTGATGAGTTGGCGGAGGCAGTGGCGGCAGCAGCAGCATCACAACATCAGGGTGGCGACCAGGTATATATATCGATATTGTTACTGTCACTGTCTTACTTATATGTTTCACTACATTGTCTATTGCTTAGCTTTTCTCAAGTCATAGCAGTATCAAGACATGTAACATATATGTTTTATTCTTTTGTTAATTACAGGGTACTAATTTGGATGATCCATGAAGAACTAGACCAGTCATATATGTTAGATTTTTAAAGCCTTGCTAGACTTGTTTTTTAGATTTTTAAAGTCTTGTACTCTTTTAGATTCATTCTTTGGACAATTGTATTGGTTTATGATTCTATTATATGGATGTTTACGATTGTATTGTGTTAGTTTACGATGGATGTTTATCATATAGTAGTTATCATGAATGAATGTTTATCATACGGTAGTTATCATAGATGGATGCTTATATATACTGCTGCGTGTTGGGATAGAAATCAGGTACAAAGCAGGTTATTTTTGGGAAATCAGTAAAACAGGAAAAATATTTATAAAAAAAAAATCAGCGACCGCATGCGGTCGCTAATACTGATATGCGGTCGCTGATAACTACTTTGAAACTAGAGACCGAATCGGTCGCTATTACCGGTCGCAGACACGTGTGCCATGTCACGGCTGACAAATGACTCAGCATGAGTCATACTAGCGACGGATTCAGTCGCTGACAGCGGTCGCTGATAATTCGGTAGCTATTAGTGGTCGCTCACGTCCATCCAGCGACCAGTTTATCTGCGACTACTTTCAGCGACCGCATTCGGTCGCTGATACTCATCTGCGATGATATGCGGTCGCTGATAAGCTTTTTTGTTGTAGTGATTATACCATATTTCTCACAAAAATCATTATAAGAGAAGTATTCCCCTCTATCTGATCTAAGAATTTTAATTCTAATTGATTTTCAAGTTCAGCCTTGTAGATTTTATATTTTTTTAAAGCATCATCTTTAGTCCTTAACAAATAACTTGAGTGTATTTAGAACAATCGTCTATAAATGTTACAAAATATCTTTTACCTCCCCTAGTTAATATGCCCTAAAATTCACAAATATTGAAATGAATAAATTCTAATAATTATGAATTTCTTTCTACTTTTTTAAAAGGCTTCTTAGAAATTTTAGATTTAACACATATAACACATTTTTCTAAATCAAAAAAAATTAATCATAGCAATTAAGCTAAGATTACTCATGATACACATATTTTTATAATTTACATGTCCTAATCTAGCATGCCAAACATTAAAAGTTGAAATCATATAAGCAAAAGATGAATTTTCATTAATAACATTTAGTTTGTACATGCCATTAGATTCATGTCATTTTCCGACATACATACAACCCTTAGACAATACAATACAATTAGCGTCAAACAAGACTTTAATTCCATGTTTGTTTAAAAGACTAACAAATACAAGGTTTTTCCTAATTTTTGGAACATGAAGAACATTAGGAGTAATTGTCTTCCTGGATGACAACTTGAGAACCACCTTGTCTTTGCCCATCACTTTTGTAGTTGATGAATTTCTTATGAATAGTTCTTGACTATCCTTCATAGGTTCATAGGCTTTAAATATTGCTTTATTCTTGGCAATATGCCTGGTTGCTCCAGAATCGATCCACCATTCCATGTCATTTCCAACCATGTTAGTCTCCATGATAATAGCAACAATATCCTCATTAATTGTCTACCATATTTGCTTGGTCATTCTTTTGTTGCCCTTTGTTTCAAGTGCAAAGTACATTGTTTCTTGAAATGTCTTGGCTTACCACGCTTTCAACAAGTATCTTTCGGTTTTTTATATCCAGAAGTGCTATTTTGACCACCACGCTTTCTTTTATTATTGCCCCTTGGTTTAAATGCATTTTCTATGACAAGAGCTTAATCACTTTTGTTTTCTATTTCCAAATTAACAAAGTTTAGATAATTTTCTTCAACTTGGAGAAATTTAATAAGTTCTTGCATAGTCATTGCATCTTTCTTTTGTTTCAATTCCTTTCGACAATCTTTCCATGAAAATGGTAACTTTGAAATGATTGTCGATACTTGAAACTCTTCGTCAAGACTATGGCCTTCCGATACAATTTGATTCATAATAATTTGAAGTTCATGTACTTGCAGCATAACAGATTTGTTTCTATCATTTGATAATCAAATAATGAACTTACCAGAATTTTTTTTATTTTCGGCATCCTCGATTTTGTATTTGTTGTCAAGATCTTCCCATAATTCCCTTGTCGTCTTTTCCATGAATTTGGCTTCATACACATCGTACAACGAATTGGATAGTGCATTTAAAATATACCCTTTACACATGAAATCATCTTGTTCCCATTTTATTCTATTCTTCATTTCTGTCGTTGTCTCATTTTCCTTTTCTTCAATTTTCTCTTCATTTAGCACATGAGAGATTTTTAATACTGTTAAGCAAAAATAGATTTTTCTTTTCCAACGTCTGAAGAATAATCCATCAAACTTCTCAAGTTTGTTAATTTGATTCAAGCTATTTTTGAATTGTTGTCCTCCAGGTAATATAGTCTTTTGATTGTTGAAAAATTTACTTTGTAATAAGATCTAAAACAACAATATTCCTGCCTTTTATAATTTTATTAAAAAAAGAATATTATAATAATGTTGTTGTCATTACTTGAACCCAAGTTCTTAATATCAAGACATCTCTCTTATCCAACTCAATCAATATTAATTAATGATTACATTGATAACATATAATATATTTATTATATACTTTTAGATAATATAAATATCCATCATGACTTTGGGGCAAAAAGATGATTTTGAGGTTTAGTTTTTTTATGATTTTGATTCCACAATGATGGCCATGGATCTGAATGATGGTTTTGAGGTTTGGTTTTGTCATTTTTCTTATACTTGTTTTTGGTAATTATTTTTTGTTTTAATACGGCCGTTTAATATATTTTAATATTTAATACAGTAAATGCGTATTTTTTTTATGATCAAATTAATTTTATAAAATCAATTGAGTTGTTAATCGGGTCGGTTATTCAAGTTAATTTTTGTCGGAAAATAATTTTATGATTGACATTGTATGTAATTAAGTAATTTATGTAATAATTTATAAATTCAAATATTTTAATAATCGAATTATGAATTTGATAGTACTTAATGTAAAGAATGTGTATTTAACCTTTGTGAAATCTTGATGAAAGAAACTAAGAAATTAAATTCTTATTTAGAAACAGCCAAGATATATTAAGAGTTGTGCTATCTATATTCCTAGAGATTTATGTCAAATAAATATATTAATAATATTGGGGTTACCCATAAGAAAATCTCTTTCATAAAAAATTGCAGCTTCCAACTTCAATGTCAAATTAAGGGGACCAAGAGCAAGTGGATTAAGAACAAGACAATCAACTAATTATAGTTAATGAAACAGTAGCCAAATTTATTTCTTTATTAGAATTTCAATGCATTGAAAAGAGGGAGTTCAAAACAAACCCTCTACTACAATTTTTTTACAAATTAACAAAATGAGAAGTTGTATCATTCACAGAAAGCCAAAAGATAATAAAACACATACAAATAATCATGCCATCAATCAATAAACGTTGCAAACTAAGCAGCAGCACAACCTTCCATATTTTTATCCATCACTCAATATAACTGTCTTTTATTCTACTTCTTGACATCAACCTATATTTATCCATCTTTTTTATCAACCCATCACTCAATATAACTGTCTTTTTTTCTACTTCTTGACATCAACCTATATTTATCCATCTTTTTTTTGTTGATACTGCAAGCAAATATACATGTAACAACACTTTTTTAATTGTCCGACTACACTTAATATCGTAAGTGACATTTATTGTTCTGACAACATCATTTTCGTTCTGACAACTCGGCCGCTTTCATCTCGTACCGGAACTTCTTGTAAATGTCACCCTTGTAAAACTTCCGAGTCCTAAGCACCAAAACAATGGAAACAAGTGCTCCAAATAATGTCACAGCAGTAATTATAATGAAAGCCAATTTAAAACACTCATCCCCGACGCAATTCAAGTCCTCACCAGGCTTTCGGATCCTTCCGAAAGCTTCCATTTGTCTCTCAGCCTCCTTATCATACAAATGCCCCGTGACCCTCACATTAAGCAAATATGCTCCAATAGGACTAGCCACAGAACCAAAATTATACAATGTAGAGTAATACTTCAGGCCAAAAATCTCCGAGATTATGGCAAAAATTAACGGCCATTGTGCACCAAAGCAAAACCCTATAATTATAGATGCAAAGTAGAGTGAATTCGGGACATTAAATGCAATGAGAAGGTGTCCAACACACGATAAAATTAGTGTCAAAGTGAGCATTAGAGGCCTAGGGAATTTGTACTTCGTTAGGAAGATTTCGGACACAAATCCGGCCACCACTCTTCCAAGGTAATTCCATATGCTAACAAGCGACACAAATGTACTAATGCTATGATTAGGGTATCCAAGTGAAGCTCCAATTTGTCCCAAATTGTCAATAGCGGTCAATGTTCCCCCAACACCACAAATTATTGACAGAAAGAGTATTAGCATATCTATGCTAAAGAGTGCTTGTAGGATAGTGTAGTCTTCTCCCCGGGCCGGTGGCCAGAAAACATCTTCAAGACAACCAACTTCACGACTTTTTGGTGGTGGTGGTGGTGGTGGTGGTATTGTTATATCGGTTTTCGAGCTAGGTTTTTCACTTATGATTTTTATTTGAGAAGAATCATTATCTAAGGCTTGTTGTTTTACCTTCCAAAGATAATATTCTTCTTTTATAACAACAAGAAGGGGTAAAAAGAGCAAGAGTATTACCACGGCGGCGGTACAACCATACTCAACCTTCGAAAATATGATTTGTTTTTGTGCTATGATAATCGCCATTAAGACCCCTGCAAGCCCAAGTGATATGTAGAGAAAGTTATAGAAAACTTTGAGCTCATTTTCTTGTCTAATAACTGTCATTATCCGAATTGTACGTAGAAAAACAAACGAAATAACTGAGGGGAGCCAGCCTATAAGCAAAATGAGAGACTTTGAATCATTTCCATAAACAGCATGGTAGATTTGAGTAATGATAGCTCCGCTAAGCCCCACAAAACCCTTGAGAAGCCCTAGCACAACGCCTCGGCTCTCCGGAAAGTTCTTAACGCACGTGACTAGGGCTCCAGTGTTGGCGAAAGACTGCGAATTTGCACCAACACAAATGTACAAACACATGTGCCAAACTTTGGGAGTGGACATTCTTTTTGTGACGGCGAGCCATATCATGAAGTAGCCGGAGAAGTTGAGGATTGCGCCGATGGAGAGGACTACATACGGAGGTGTTACCTCGTTGATTAGGCCGGATAGAATTCCGACGTTGGCGCCTAGGTCTTTGAAGAAGCTGAGGAGATTGAGGGTGGTTTGATCGTAGCCGAGGACGGATTTGAGGTCGGTGGAGTAGAGGCCGAACATGTAGGTGGCGCCGGCGGCGGACATGATGAGGAAGGAGGCGAAGACCATGAACCATCGGCCGGTGAGGATTTGGAGGGATAGGGTTTTCATGGTAGGACAACCGCCGGTGGTGGTGCCGGCGAATACCATCTCTTTCTTTATTATCTCTTTGATGTACTTATAAGTTGCGACACTGTTACAAGTTTGTCATAGGCCAATAGAAAAATGTGGGGGTTCTTATAGGGAAGTATATGCAATAATCATGCACAGATTTCATATACCAATACAAATCTTCTTCTATCTCATTTATATAAAAAGAATCTTATATATTGCGACAAATCATGCTCATTTTTGTTACAAACAGATATAATGGGATATTCATAAATATAATTGATAAATATATTTACTCGCAAATATACACAAATGCCACATAATCCTTCTTTTCACTAGATCTAGACCTAGTAAACTAGTCGGGCCATTGACGGGCCGTGTTAAAACGGTCCAAGTTTTGGTGGGTTGAAAAAGTAAAGTCCAAAACTTGCGTTTTAACGGGCGGGTCTGATCGGCCTGCAGACTTTGACTAATTTATGACCAAATTTTCACACATTTATGGGCCGAGCCCAAACGGGCCAAGCCATCACCGAGCCGGGCCATTGGCGGGCAGGTCCAAAATAGCCCAAGTTTTGATGAGCTGAAAAAATAAAGTCCAAAGTCAGTATTTTGAGGACCGGGTCAGGTCGACCCACGGACTTAGGCCGATTTTTGTCAGGTCTAACTAGATCTAATATAATATTAAAAAAAATTGTTTCGTTTTTGATAATAATAAAAAATGTAACAATGTCCTCACCTTTACCATTATATTATACTATTATACCATCATTATTAACAACTAATTTATTGTTTTAAAGATAAGTAAGAAATAAAAATTAATATTCAATATTATACATGAAACTCTTTCTAGGGAAAGTGAATAAGGAATACGTGAATTATTTTGGAAAGGAATGATTGTAGAATGAAATATTTATTTTTATTAAAGGAGAGCATATAAAATATTTGTCTTCTTGGAATTGTGTCAATATTTTTTCTTTCTATTTTACCCTTATTTTTTTTAGTTTAGACTCCCACTATCTCATAACCTGTCTTCCTTTAATTCTTATTTTTTGAATTTTTTTCATTCACATTCTGTGTGCATGTGAGATGATTAGTAATCATAAAGAAGACTGATATTTTGGTAAAAATATAGAAGTCCTAATATCTACTTATCTATAAGCAATAATTGGGCAAATATTTTAGGATTGAAATATCCGGTATAGAAATTCTTAAGCTCTTTTATGTGTAAACGAATCGAGTCGATTCGAGTATTGAGTTGTTTAGATTTAATTTATCGAGTATTGAGTTGTTTAGCTACCGAGTCGAGCACTATTCCAAATCGAACCCGAGCAGTTTGGACTTTTTCAACGAATATTATCCGAGTATTAATAGAAAATTATAATTTGAGGAAGTTCGAGTAATTTATCAATGAAATTTAACTAGGCACATTTAGAGGGGGGGGGGGTTGAATAAGTGTGACAGCAATCTATGACCAATTTTTAAACTTTAAATCAAGCTATTAAAATTCAGGCTACTATATTGATTAATTCAGCTTGCTGAATATAGTCTGCTAAAATAATTGATTAGTTTTAAGAAAATATTCTACTGAATTTATAATTTAAATAAAATACTTGGTGTTAAATAATTATCTTAAAATAAGAAAATATTCAAACTTTAATTATTAAGATAATTAAATAGCTTATGTGAGTAATTAAAGTAAAGCAAGTAGTAAAATCAACACCAAAATTTGTACGTGGTTCAGCTATTACCCTCTATAATAATAGCCTAGTCCACGTCCAATACCAACTAGTATTGGGGACTCACTTTATTTATATCTTTAAAAATAAACACCGATTACAAAACAAATTCTTACAAAAATTAATTAACAATTAATTTCTCTTGAGCACTCTTGCTCCTTGTGCACCTATGCACTCTTCAAGCACCTTTGCTTCCTTGAACATGTTTGTAAACATTTTCTCTAATCCACTAGGATTAACACCTTTAGACTACACTTAGTCTAAACAGAAAATTTAATGCAAATATAGAGGTCTATGATCAATGCAAGAATAATCAATTTAACAATTAAAAGCCCAACTATATGCAATGATCAATTAACACAAAAAGATAAACAATTAAATCTTACCAAATATTAACTCAAATAATATCAGAAATTTAATTGCTTAGCTGCTCAACGTTTTCACAAATCAAAACAAGTTGCTCAATAATATCAGTGATTGGTGCCAAGGATAAATTTGTGAGTTGTATTTTCCATACATGAATATACCGTTTTTATAGCCCACAATATTTTTACCGTTAATTAGATATGTTCTGTTTTGTTCAAATATTCAAACGACATATAAATCCACAACAACAAAGAAGGTGAACGTTTAATTGATATTTATCCATATAACAGAATCAATCGTTTTTAGTGTTATATTGTTAGGATAATTTCAAATACACCTTTAAGAGATAACTCATTACATAATTTACTTTGACTTTATCTCTCCATATTTAAAGTGGCATGTTATCAACTAAAGTGACGTGTAGCATAAAAGGTGGCGTATGACATCAAACAACTTTTCCAATAATCAATGTTTTCAAAGTTCCAAGATATTCATGATTACCCCTTGAAAACCGCATATGCAACAAATCATAAAGATATATAGCTTCATCCTTTAAGTTTTCTAGGCATGCATCCACGTGTATGCACAAGTATATGTATACTCATATATAATATGTTAGTTCCCAATAGGCACAATATAGATCTAGAAGGGGGGGGGGGAAGGTTGAATAGATCCTTTTTATTTCAAATACTTTTCTGGTTTATTTGTATAGCTAATATTTTAGCATATGACAAACATAAGAATCTTTTCAAGCACATCGGAATAAGTAAAAGATCCCCTTCATTGATATATTCATAATCTTACATACATTGTTCGTAGAGTTAGTTCAGTTGTAAGAAGTTAAAACATACACAAAAGTTATAGCAGTTAATGTACATAATGTAAATGACATAAAGTAAAAGACACAAGAGGTTTTTCGTGGTTCAGAGACTCAAGCTCCTAATCCACTCTTTTGCTTTCAACTAGAAGGATTTCCACTAAGGAAGGGAAACACCCTGAATCACTAAGATTCCTTCGAGGCCAACATCCTTCGGACTTCAGTTCACTAAGAACTCTTCAAGGCCAACAACCTTGGAACTTCTCTAGTTCCCTAGGAAATCTTCAAGCCCAGCAGACTTGGAACTTCATTTAGTCCCTCCGGATAAGGACCCCTCAGGCCCTAGCTTCTTGTTATTAAGTTGTTTGTTGGAGTTGGTGCTGAGCTACTAAGATGTCTTCATGCTCCGAATATCTTCTTACTTAGCAGCTTGGCGTGATCATCCTTGAAGTGCAGTTGAGTATTGTATGATGCTCAGCTTCTTCAGTTACTCAACCACTTCTGATGATCCCTTGATGAACTGCCTTGGAAGATCATTCCTCTTGATACTTGATGGCTGCACATGATAGGTTTCTAAAATGATTGTAAGCTCTTCTGTTGGGTACTTAGAAACTTTCTCATACTTTCCACTATGATGGCGTTGGTGATCTTCCTTTTTGTTACTTATTGTTTTCTCATGATGAACTTGCTAAGATGACTGTAAGCTTTTCTCTCTGGTACTTAGAGTCTTCCCATGATTGACATCAAGATGACCTTGATGCTCTTCTTTCTCTTGGCAGTTCAGAACACTCTTCTTGTAGTAGAAATCTCACTTCTACATTGTAGAACTCTCACTTCTACTTCTTTCTTTGTTTGTCTGTAAGTGTTCATGGTGGATCGTTGAGTGAGCCTTCAGACCTTCATTGGTCACTCACTATTTTTCATTGGTTAGAATAGTCCACCAATCCTCCAACCTTAGCAACTCTAGCAACCTTTGATCTTTGAAGCTCTAGCAGATTTATACTCCTTCCCAATCTTGCCATTGGAAAGTAGCAGTTGAAAACTCTTTGAAATGCTGCACAGATCTTGAGTTGCTTAGTACAAACTACATATGTGACATGACAACTTTTTCTGACTTTCTGACACTGCAGTCTACTATTTCAGCAACCCCATCAGAGATGTCACATTTATTCCTCGGGCAGGTCGACGACTTTATTTCCTCCTTCTGATTTCTCGATCAGAGGTTGTCCTTTTGCATCGATGCTCTCAATAAGCTCTTGTCCGAATATCAGTCTTCAGATTGAACCGTTGCCAATGCTTCAATCTTCAGCTATTCATGATTCTGATGCATGTCTTCTTGGACCTGATCGTAGTGTCTTGTTAACTGGTAGAGACAACACTACGATCTTGAAGAGTGTTGATTGGATCTTCAATGTAGAACACCTATTTCTTCTTTGTGCAGTGCTTCAACACTTCTGTTCACCTCAACAGCTCTCAGATACTGATGGCTTGACTTCTTTATTCTGGCTCCTTCTAAATAGCAAGACACTTCAGATTTGTGGCATGTCCAACTCGCTTTCTCCTTGTGATCTCCCGTTCACTTATCATCATTGGACTGACCCAATGCTTAATCACTTTAGCCTTATTCTTCAGAAGCTGACCAGTATCTCTGTGTGCACTCCATCAGTTCTTTCTTTTTTGGGAAAACACTACGATCCTGGTTACTTCCAGGATCGTTGTCATCTAACCACTTGACAGCTACTACACTTGCTGACTTTCCTTAGTCGGTTACTGAAGTCTTCTTCTGATCAACTTGTGGAAGACTTCATCTCGAATGGCTTCACAACTCAATCTGGATGCTGATTGGGTTGGTGCTTAGATCTTCTGTTAGCTTGCATGTCATTCGTTAATTATTCTCTGGTTTCCTTTAGGTGGTATATATCTTTGCAGTGCCAACAAGAGGCTTTATTCCTTTGGATATTCTGGGAGTGCTCATTCGTTGAGAATCATTTTTGCTCTATGATTCTGTTTTGGCATTGTGAGCACATCTGTCGAAGTTTTAGTTATGCACTCTACGATTCAGCTTCGGCTGTGCAGACACTACGACTCCGAGATCAGATCTTGACACTCTATGATTTCTGCCTTGTGCTTGTTGTCTTCATCTGATCTTGCTTGACTACGATCTCTGCCTCTGATATGATCAGTAGACTCTACGACTCTGAGTGTAGTATACGATTCTTGACTTTGGCTTCGGCAGATACTCGGTCGGCTCGTAGGTAGGCTGTCTCTACGATTCTGAACATGACTTCCTCAGCAGACTACAACCCTAAGGAAGTTCTCTTCGACACACTACGATCCTTCCACGTCTCTCCTGGAAGTTTACGAACTCCGAGATCTACTATGTTGCAGACTACGATTCTGCCTCGATAGCTCTTGAGTTTTTCTTGACTCTCCTGGAAGACTACAATTTCTGGTGCAGTGCTCGACGATTAGACAAGCCTATCTATTACATCATTAGATCAACCTAACATGCTTGATCTTTCTATATTTATAGTCATTGTACATCATTTATTTTTAAGGACTTCACAAAGCTGTTTTGCTTATGTAGAATCAACCTAACACATTTGATCAATTCATTCTAAGTTCTTGTACATATGTTTCTATTATCTATCAAAAGACTTTACATCTTTTCTTAATGGAAGCATACTTGCATATTCATTCATATATATATATATATCATAATTAAATCATATGTAAATAGGAATATCATTCACATGTTTATTCCTGACAATCTCCCCTATTTTATTATGACAAAAACAATAAGTGCATATGCATGTTATGAATGAATCTTATATACAGTGAGCAACTGTATTTCTAAAACAGATAATCATGAATGTCATTTATAAGAATATAGAATTTAATACACTATGAAATTTTACATCCTGGATCCAGAACATCCCTAACTATGTCTGTTGAGCAGCTATTCATCTATTTGATTCCTTTGGGATGTGGACTTCATTTCTTCTTCTGGTTCTGGCTCCCCCTCAGCCTCAAGCTCATCATCTTTTGGCTCCCCCTTAGATGATGACTCAACTTCTTCTTGTGTTTTCTTCTTCTTTTCTTTTCTTCTACTCTTCTTGCTCTTTCCAGAGTGCCTTTTTGTCATTAATCATTTGGGATAGCTTCTCCATATTGGACATAAGCTGCTCCATCAGGTAGGACGAGTTAGCAACTTCAAACTTGAGTTCTTGTTGTCCTAGCTCAAGTTGCACTGAGAAAGACTGATTCATGTTGTCAATCTTGTCAGAGAGGACTCGGTGTCGTTCTTCATTTTCCTTCTTCGCTTGTAGTGCATCTGCCTTTTGATCATTCATGGCCCATAGATAGATATGATCTCTTTCTCTGATTTTGAGAGATACATCAGCCATCGTTGCTTGGAGTCTCTCTTGAACTGAGTTATCTTCTATTGTTGTCAGCTTCTTTAACTCTTTAGTGAATAAAGACATCTTCTCAATCAGGTCATCAGGATTTTTCATCAGCTCTTTCTCCATAGGTAGTTGATCATCTGCTTGGGTAGCCTATTGTTGAGCTTCAGATTGAACTCTACGATTTGCATCCTTGGACAAATTTTTGAAGGTGTTGAAAATCTGAAAGATCGTTGAGTACCAATCTATGGTTGAGGATGAAGGGAGGTCAGATAGCTGAGCTTGGGCAGATGGAGGCTTCTCAATTTGGATTTGAACATCATCAGTGGTAGAGTGAGCAGACTGTACGATTATCTCCTTAGCCATTATCCTTCTGCCTTCAATGTCCACTCTACGATCAAAGGGAATATAGTGGTTGCAAGCATGTCTATATATTCTGTAATGGGGCTTGTCTTTGATCATCATTGTTGTATAATTCTTCACCCTTAAGAAGTTCTGAGGCACTTGTGATAACCCAGGATTTTGAATAATCCAAAATTTACGAATAATTTTTTTTAATTAATATTAATATTAATTATCAATTTTGTGACAAGTATCTGTGATACGAGTCTCGAGAAAGTCAATTTGTGTATTGACTAATAAATTTAGAGTAGAGTTGTGCTTAACAACTTTAAAAAACCCTAACCCTAATTTTTGGATAGGGATTCGATAGAAAATACAATTAAAATAATTGTATTGTTGATGATATGTTTGGACTGTATAGAAATGTTGACCAATGGTTGACTGGATGGGGTTTATAATTAATAAACCTTAATAAGGGATTAGAAACCCTAATCTCCGATTTAGAAAACCAATTGTACAGTTAAAAATCCTAATTATACGTTAAGGAACCCTAATTTAAAATCTGGGATTTTCTAAACCCTAATTAGGCAACTCTAATTTTTATTAGCAAGCCTAAAGTGTTTGTTAAACTTAAATATGATTAGAAAACCCTAATTATATTTTAGTTATATTAATTTCTATTTTACAAACCCTAATTATAATTTAGGAATTTAATTTTTCTAATTATAACCTTAATTGGAAATTTTAGTAGTTGGTATTTTAAAACCTAAGGGTTAGGATTTTAGGGTTAAACCCTAGATTGCTCAAACCCTAAATCCTAAGGGTTTGCAACAAATGAGAAATCTAGAAATAAAAGAAAATGACCATAATACCCTTTTTATTATATTTAGTAAGCTAACTTGCAATTTTGGCTGTAACTTTAGTTGATTACCAACTATTTTGACAATTGTGACTTATTATATCTGCCATTTAATCTCATTTTGACAGCAAGATTAGCTTGTTCAATGCATCAAGTAATATATATATATAGATGTTCGAGAGAGAAAAATCATAAAATCTAGTCTTATTACTCTTTTGCTCCTACCAACTCTCATTCTCCTAGTGTCCGAAAATTGCTAAGTAAATCAGTCATAATACTTTCCTTAGATCAACCATAAACAAAATGGAGGGTTAAGACCAAGAATCGAAGGTAGAAAGGTATAACCAAATTTTAATTTTTGATATTGTATGCTTGAGAAATGTCTGTGTTTTTGTGTTTGGATCTTTGCTAGATAATGTTTTTCAATGATCTATGTTGATATAACATAGATCTATAGTATCAAAATGGATAAAAACCATGTTTTTCAAAATATGTTCTTGAGTCAAAAAGTCGCCTGACAAGCTAATATCAGACGCTCTAGATCTTTGTGTGTTTATGATTTTTGATGTTTTATTGTTTTGATCTGTATATGGACATGTTGTCTTTAATCTGGAACATGAATCATAGCAATCAGATAGCTAGTTTGTAAGTTATACTCGGTCAAAGTCCGTTGACCGACGTTGACCGAGTAACTTTCTGGGCAGCCCAGAACGTTGAAACAAAGTCTGACAAGAAGTTCTAGGTCATAAATCTGTCGGGTTTGTTTATGTTTGTTGATGTTTTTGTATTCAATGTGTATCTGGTTATGTGTACTATACAATCATGTTTCTAGAGGTCATAAACAATAAACTGAGTAGTTTTAATGGATGGTCAAACTTGGCTGGTTGATCACGTTTTGCATTTCTGGGAAAAACCCAGAAACTTTTTGAGAAGTCTTTCTGGCTTGGTTTGACCGTATCTTAGAATGGGAATCTGTTGTTTTTGGACTGAGATCTTGTTATCTTGTTGTTCATTGTCATGTATACTACCATTATAAATCAAGAAATAACTTAAAAAACGACCAGAACCTGGATTAATTTAGGCTGTAAAGTGGCAAGTCGAGCTGTCTGGGTTTCTGGGTTTGCCCAGAAAACCCAGGTACGGTCTGACAGGGACTTTGAGTGTCCAGATCTTTTTGTTGTGTTATTGTTTGATCAAAATTCTTGTTGGATGTTGTAGTGTTACATGAGTACTACACGAGTGAGGTTTAAGTTGGCCTAGAACATTAATACACTGAGAATAATGGCTGGTCAAACGAGCAGCCTTGATCATCGAGCTGTCAGTGTTCTTGAGCTCAAGAACACCAACAGCGACGCTTTTTGTCGCTAAATCCCTTTAGCGACGGTTTAATTAGTTTTATTTTCTGTTTTTTCAGAAAATAATTAAAAATAAGAAATAAATTATAAAAATTACCAAAAATGATTTTAAAAATTATTTTAAATTATGAAAAATAATTTTTGACCAATTGGAATATTTTTCTTTAATATTTATAATTATTTAAATATTAAAGGTATTTAATTTATTTAATTAGTGTATTAAATAAATTAGAGAAAAATGATTTAATATTATGAAAAATCATTTTAAATAAGAATAATGTATTTAAAAATATTTTGAGTTATAAAATGTAACTTTTAATATTTTTGTAGAATTTTCATTAATAATTTAATATTAATGATATTAGATTTATTTGATTATTACATTAAATAAATAAGATAAAAATAATTTTAATGATTTAAAAATCATTTTAATTGAGAATAAAGTGTTAGAAAATATTTTAAATTATAAAATATAATTTTCAATATTTTTGGAGAATTTTCATTAATAAATTAATATTAATGATGTTTGATTTATTTAATTATTATATTAAATAAATGAATTAAAAATGATTTTATTGATTTAAAAATCATTTAAAAATTAGAAAAATGGTTTAAAAATATTTGAAGTTATAATTAATTACTTTTAATATTTGGATAATAATTTCATTAATATTTATATATTAATGGCGGTGATTTAAAAATGATTTTAATTATTTTAAAAATCATTTAAGTAGAATATTGATGATTTAAAAATATTTTAAGTTATTGATGATAACTTTAATATTTTGGAATGTATGTTATTAACATGTTGATATTATTAAATATTAATAATGGTAAGATTATTTGATAATTAAATCATTTAAAAATGATTCTGATATTTGAAAAATTATTATAAATTATAATAATTGCTTGATAATTATTAAAAGCTTCCAAAAAATATTATTAATGATAATTGACTTATCTAAATTAATATTAAAGCTTAGAGATCAAGTGTAATTGACAGATAACTGTGTTAATTGTCGGATAGGGTGACCAGAACACCGAGAAGGGATCGAAGTCCAACCAAACTAAATTAGTTTGACTTGTTAAGTTTTTATATAGGTTATAAACACTGTTGTGGCTATGTGGTAATATGTCTAGGAGAAGTTTGACTGTGAATTACAGTGTTGTGTGTTATATGAATTATTGTGCTAATTGTTAGACCGATATTATTGGTTATAGGTCTTTTGAAAGCAGATAAGTATTTTGTGTAGCTGTAATCAGCGGAAGAGGCAAGTTTCCTAACTCAACCTTGAGTTAAATTCATTCAATTATTATAGTGGTTAATTATTGTTAATTACACCACATCCAGGGAATTTATTGTTGATTATTCGCAGTTAGTGCATGTTTTGATTCAGAAATATATATTCTTAGAATTACTGTTGTTGGATATTCATATCTGTAGAAGTTAGAATTGACAATACAAATAATTCCTGTTTATTGTCAAATTATACTAAGAAATGTCTTAGCTAATTATTCTGGCTAGACGAACAATTGTTAGAACTTGATAAATTTGAGAAAATAAACTCAATTATTATTGACAGATCGATGCCAATTATTTCGGCTCGACCGAGAAGTAAATAGAATTTGAAATCATAGTATTTTGTTATAAAATCAAAATCTTGATTCTAAGACTGAGAAGAACAACCTTTTATATAAAGGGAACATTTTATTGGTCGTAAATTCGATCTTTGCGCGCATTTTAAGTATTATGCATAATATAGGGCATAATAAGCTGATCACTTGTTATACTTGCAGAGGGGTATGCTTTAATCTTTATGGTTATCTGATACACCTGAGTATATATCAAAGTAAATCTTCGATATCTACCCGAGAAAATAAGTTTAAGATCTTGTGTGATCGCTCAGTATTAAATCTGGAAAACATTCCACTTTGTTATTTCGTAGAATTGATTCTTGATTATTCATTAGAATATCGTAGAAACTTTGAAAGTGTTGTACTCTTTCATTATTGAATTATTGTGTTGTATAGAATACGAGAAGACTTGTTATTGAATAACGATTTGTTCAGCTATTTCAAAGTTCCCCGAACTTTGGTTTCATTCTATCAAAATAGATAGTTTGTTGTTTTGAATTCTTATACATTTATTGTATGTCTTAACTTGCGGGACAAATTAGTTGTTCACACTTGCTAAATAAAACCTTTCAGCTAGGGACGAAGTTGCAGGAGGTGCTGCGAAGGATAAAGGCAAAGGCATAGTTATTAACTAGTTATAATTAACGTGTTTATTATGTTGTATTGTAAACCCTTTTTGTATATCTAAAGGGTATGTTTGTAAAGTTAAGGTTAGAAAACCTGGGTGATGTATTATTAAACTCTGATAAAATCTTATGAAAGTTACTATCTATAGATATTATGGGTAGTTAAATGTTATTTATATTGTGGATCGTGAACACCAAACTCGGGGGTCAGGTAACCCGGATTTGGGGGTGTCACAACACTAGTTATAGGCTTGGAGTTTCTAAAAGTAATTCTTGTGGTTCATTCGAGATTTCCTATGCTATTTTTCTGTTAGTCCTTGCTGGAGAATTGACAAGATGGTCTTCTGATTCCACTAATTCCTGATGTGTAGAACCATGATCTTTCTTCATTTCTTCTTTTTCAGAGCTTGAAACATTATACTCATTTTCATCAATGAATCCTTCTTGCTGCATTTAATTTCTAGAACCTTCTTCAGCAAGATCTCCCTCTGATTCATCTACTTCATCACTGGTCCCATCTCCAGCACTTTCTTCTTGTGATACAGACTCATCATCACTTAATTCAATGACAACATTGGAGTGATCATTTTTCTTTTTTAAAGCAAATTGAGCAAGTAATCTGTAGCTCTTTCTTCTTGTTGGAGGTTCAGCTATAGGAGTTTCAGAATCCTCTTCTTTGTCAGACTCCGAAGCTTTTGTATCATCAGAAAAACTTGCTTGATGTTCAGCAACAGTGGGGGCATTTCCTTTTTCTTCGGACTCAACATCTTTTGAGACGTCATGTGAACTTGTTGGAGCATTATCAGTAGGGGATTTCATTATGTTGACTTGCAACCTTTCTTCATCATCAGAGTGGATGCTCTGAAAGTTATCTGTGGGGCTTGAACATACTTCTTCATTTCCAGACTTAGCTCATTCTTTTATAGAACCAACTTCTTCTTCCTCATTTCTGGATTTGCTTCTTGAGGGTTCAATCTTAAAACTTTCAGTTCCTTTTTCTTCTTTTGACTCTATGTCATTTTCTTTGTCAGACATACTTTCTTAGTAAATTGAGACTGGTTTGTTTACCACCTTTGTTTTCTTACTGGATGGCCCTTAAAGTAATCTGTTACTTCTCCTCTTTGTGGTCTCTGCAGTTGAGACCTTTTCATCTTCAACCATGTCTTCTGTGGAGAGACTTCTTGGCAAGGACTCAGCTTTCTTCACGCCCTTGGATTTCTTCCTTGCTGGTGTGATTGCTGCTTGTGCAGAGTCACACAACTCAGAGCTTTCTACCTCTTTTGTCTTCTTCTTCTTTGCAGAGGCCTTACTGCTGCTCCCAGTTGTCAACCTCCTGTTTTCCTTGGGATTTTTCTTCCAGTTCACAAACAGTTGTGGAGACATTACTTTGTGAATGTTTAAAGTCTCTCCTTCATCATTTTTGATTTTGTTCCCCAATTTCTTCTTCAACACAATGCTCAGTAGTCTTCCATGAAACACTTTTGTAAGTGGTTTTTCTGTAGACTTCTTCAATTCAGCCTTTTCTATCCATTTGGTGATCTGATCAAATAGGTTAACTCCAAAGTTGATTCGTTTCTTCAGAACTATAGCAGACATGATTTTCAACTGTTGATCGAGCACCGTGTCGTGTGCAGTGTCCTTGTATAGTATACATTTGCCCACCATTTCAGCAAGGAACTCAAATTCTTTCAGAAACTCCTTTTTCTTCATGTCCTTCAGATTAGGGTTTCTTTGATACCGCATTAGCCTATTGCCTTCTTCAATGTCGAATTCATCCAGGTTTATCAAACCTTGGTTAGCAAACCCTATGCATTGATTGATGTTTGATGCTCTTATTTTCAGACTTGACCCTTTCAACTTCGTGGTCAAAATCCCAGAATTTATCGAAGCATTTGAGTAGAACTTCTTCACTAGCTCTGTGTAGACTGGAGTATCTGCCTCCAAGCACTCAGAGAACCCAGCCTTCTTTACGAGCTCAAGTATATCCTTGAACTTCATTTCTGATTCTTTGAACTTTTTGAAGCCGAGTTGGATCCTTGTTATAACTCGCCATTCTGCCATTTGAATAGTTCAAAGTATATGGGTATGTGATTCAACAAGATTTATGAGATATGGCTGATTGTGATTTGGGTTCTAGATGTTTACTCGATTTAATCTTCGAGGAGGATTCAAGGGTTTGAAAATGGGAGGGAGAGAGGTTCGATAGTTTCTGACGACTGTTTGTAGATTTTTGAATTTATCTTTATGGCAGTTCCTTCTAACTCTGCATAATCAGTGATGTATCAACCAACCATTGGTTGCGCGTTGCCCAGTAATGAGTTGTAACTTCCCCATTACCTCTTCAGTTTAATACCTCCTTTTAAAACGAGTAGGCAGCAATGACGTGGATTGACCGTTAACCATTTTGATTCGTAGAGTACCATGATGAGACAGCTATGGACTCTACGTTTTCCTTTGATGACTCAATGATCATCTTTTGAGAGACGCTGCAGTGGGAGTTTTTGACATTAATCTTTATCTTGATGTTGCATGGCTTGATCACTGATGTACTCCTAGCAAGTTTGGGTACTTGAGTTCTGAGATGCGTTTGTATAGTATCTTTCCAAACTGTATTCGAGCTTATCTCCATTTAATCTGAATGGTTGGGCAATTGTCCAGTTCTTCCGAGTTTCTCATAAGCTAGAGTATCATTTGATAAGACTGTGATCGTCGAGTCTGCTTCTATAATCGTTGAGGTTGTACTACGATCGTGGAGTTCTCTTCAACCTTGACTTTACGATTGTTAACTGACTTGGCCCTTGAGATGAACTTATCTTAACATATCTTCTAGGTCAAGGTAGCTCAGGAAGGGCCAACCTCTTAGAGTGAACTAAGGGTCAGGTTTGTCCCTGAGGCGCTTTCCAGATGAAATGCTTTAAAAGTGATTTGCACTGGTATCTCATTTGACCTTTTCTGGTGGGGAAGTCCTCTACTTTCTTCAGACAATTGCATTTGATGTAATCGTGGTGTCCTCCTGCTTCTACACTACAATCAGATGTTTGATCGTAGGCACTTCATGATTTTGAGTTTGGTGGCTGATAGGTTATCAGTAGTACGTTTTGAGACGTTCCTACTGACTATGGATCTTCATTTGGTTCATCAGCCACAAAGTTTTTGGACTCTGTAGCTGGTACACTGCTTCATAGTATAACTCAGTTATGTCATTTCTTAATAGATCACTGCTTCCCCATGTTCATACTATCTTCTCAATGAGGTGTGATTTCCTTTTCTTCATGTGCAACAGGAGGCAATCTCTTATGTCTCTTTCTGATTGGAATCACCACTGACAATTAAATCTGTTTACATAGTAGATATGGATATCTGTAGGACTGATCATTCTACGATCATTTGACAACACTACGAACGTAGTCTTCTTTTATAGTTTGTACTTGTGGAGTTCTGCTCCCGTAATGAGTTCCTCATATTTGATGCTCGATGATCCTCCGTGGTGAGCTTCCTTATTATGACATGCATTGCATGATTGAGTGTCTAAGACCTTTTTTCATCTTTGGTTGAATGGTCTGCTTCCATATAAAGATCAGCAGCCATGTGAGCTTTATTCAGGCCAGCTCAGCAGGTCTTCAAGGACAGGCTTCGACATATAGGAGTTTTATCAGAATCATTTCTGAACAGTCTTAAGCTTTCTGCTAGTTGACTCTTCTTGACTAAAGTCTTCTACTTCAGCATTCCTTAGTGTGGCCGGATAGACCAGGTAACTGTAGGTTAGATGAATTTCTATTTTTGGTTCCCATAACTAAATGGGTCCTGCTAGGTTAGTTTTCTAAACCCCTGTTCCTCATTCATTTGGATAATCATCACGTTTATCATTAACAGTCATATTCATGCATGCAACTAGTTTTAGATAATACATATTGAGATACATGAAGGTGAGTGTGTGTAAGATTCGTCAATTTAATAACACACTCTTTTTCTTTGATGGTTTCATCATTTACTGGGTTATGTTCACAAGGTTTAAGTGTTCACAGAGTGAGAATCAACTCTACGATTTTTGTGTATCTAGTTGATTCATGGAGGTGATCAGTTTCTACATATCATCAAAATACTCTAGTAGAACTGATTATACTCTGTGAAACCCACAAATCCTGGTACTTCATTTCCTCAAGATTTGGTGTTCACTTAATCAAAACATTCATTTCTAACTACCCAATTATAATAAAATTGAATAATAAAAACCTTCCCATACAAGATTAAACTCAAATAAAAATCTCCCAGGTTATCTAACCTTTAACAACAATCATTCAAATGCGAAAATTAAATAAACTTCATTACAATCTTTAAACCAAAGTCTGAAAGTAAACTATCAAAAATATTACAAGTCTTCAGTATTTATTCATCTTTCCTTTTCCCTTACTAATGCTAGGTACGACACTCGTTTCAACTTTAGCTGTAAGAAATTTTACAGGCAAGAGTAAGCAAACAAGGCCCACTTGAAATAACAATAAATAAATCTTTAAACTTTTACATCAATTGCCAATATTAGGCTCAATAGAACTGAACAATATATTCTATTAACTTTCTAAAAATTATAACATTTACTGAGGGTCCAATGATCACGAATCATGTCCACAGTTATAAGTAATCTTTCAACTTTAACTTTAACAGTCATAAGACTATAAGGACTCCACTTACTTAGGGGGATCAACCCTTCGTATAATGTATTGTGCACAACCATTTCAACGCTAAGCGTAAACCTCTATTAAAAGAGTTGTTCACCTCAGTATTTAGAATGCAAGTCCGCACCAAAGTAAGTTTGGTTTGGATAAGCTTTCAAGGAAATTTGGAATTTAACGAACTTCAACTAAGGAGTAGTTGAATAAGACCAATAACACTATACTATAAAATAATAGTGATTGAATCAATCATAGTAAACTAAAGTCATGCATTATGAATAATCTAATAGCATACAATTTGAATAACTATAGCATACCTTGCTTGAACAATACTAAGCCAAGGTTAATTAGAATTGAATACTAAACATGCATAGCAATTTAGTTATGCATGCTAAACAACAAGTGAAATACAAGAATAACTTGTTCAACTTCAAACCAAAGTTTAAACAGCTTGCATCATTATAAGGTAATCGAATTGAAAATAATAATTAGTTCAATAAGATAAAGGATTAGAAAACTTGCCTTGCTCATAGGCTAAACCGAATCAATTCGAATCACAATACCCTATATATATATATATATATATATATATATATATATATATATATATATATATATATACGTCATCATGACATAGTTAGTCACTACCACTTTACAAACTTAACTAACTACATACATCATGTATGTTTGATTATTTAATCACATAATCAAGTTATAACACAAGTTAATCTTTAATAACATAATTATTCATAGTATAGAAATACTAAAATCAATATTTTACAGTCCTACTATCATCACATAATATTTTTCTTAAAATTTCGTGTACAAAAAGTACACTGTCAGACCATTCTGCTAACTCGTGCTGAGGCGTGGTGATGGCACTGCGGTGCGGTGAATACACTACGAAGCCGCGCTGCGACGTGGTGATGGCGCTACGACGCCAGTAACGTACTGTTGGGCCACGCCGCAGCACGAAACTTCAGTATCGACTGACAGCTTCGGCAACCATACAAGAAAAAGCTAATTTGGTCTACAAGCTCGTTTCTAACAGACTAATTCACATGCAATTCTTACAAAAACTTCATGTAGACATAATTCAAGAACTTCTAACATGTTTCTACCCATACAACAACATAAACAACGAATTTAAAACATCCAATTTCATTATTTTTTTGACAAAAACTCCATTTTTGATATTTCAATGAAAACCAACACTATAAATTTTGTTTTTCAACCAAAATAATTAATTCAAAGCATCTTATCAATAATTATACATACTCTATCAAATTAGATTATCAATTTATCAACTAAACAACTAATTAACCCTCGATTTCTACTTTAAATTAACCCATACTCATTCACCAAAAACTCTATGTAAAAAGGTTTTCTTCACAAACTACATACATAACAACAATACATTGGCTATAACTTATGAAAATTGTTTTAACATCACTAGTATGTCATATAAAGCCACATAGCAACAAAATTTCTTGTTTACACAAGGATTCTACAGAGAATTTGGGAAGAGAAAAACTAAACTTTTAAAAAGTAAAAGAAATAGGAGAAATACCTTGAAGAAGATGATGATGGCTATTCCTTTCTATTCTCAAGCTTCTTCTTCTTCTTCGATCTCTAGCCTTTCTTCCTCTCTTCTTTTTTTCTTCTCTTCTTCTTCCTCTGAGTTTTTCTTTTCTTCTCTCTAAACTCTCTCCTCTATTCTTACGTCTTATGATATAACGTATAAGATATAATATATATTTATTATATGATATAAATATAAAACTTATAACTGATATCAGTTATTTGAGTTTTGAAAATCAAAAGCCATAAGGCTTGTTTGGCTAACCACTAAAAATATAACAAATTAATCCTTATGCCTTGTTTGGAAAACACAATTATATTAAAGACTTAATAGGCATTAGGCCTTGTTTGGAAAAAACTGAATTAAACTCTTTTAATTTATTTTAACAACTTCTTTATAGCAAAGTTATTTGTCACACTCCTTATTAAATTAAATAATTGTTATAAAATGTCTAGATTCATATGGATGTCTAGATACATGTAACTCCCATTAAGTATTAAAATGTATGACTCTTGAGTTTTGTAACATCCTAGTAGTTATGTTAGTATTGAAGTTATTATATCTATATATAATAACATTTGTAAAGTGAAGTAGTTAGGGACATATACAATTACAAGATATGAAATGAGAATGCTCCTCCCTTGATCATCATCTTTGTTCTTCATATTATTAATCTTTTATAACACGTTATCAGCACGAATTGCTCTTTATTTTCGTCTAGAAATAGATAATCATATTTGGCTTGAAGTAGAAGAAGTGTAAATGCATCTACATTTGCGTAAGCTGAACAAGAGCAATTTTTCAAGCACATACTCTTACATTCCTCAAGGTCCATGCTCTGATTAAACCATGAGCGTCTTGTGTCTGGCAATTTCAGACCCGAATACTTCATAAATCCGTCTCCATTCCCACAACCTAATTGAGTTTTTCGAGCACAACCATTAGACCAATTCCTCAATTTTCATGTTTTTGGAAATTTTGGTTCAAAACCTTTCACACACCCACAAGCATCATTTCCTACTCGAGATTTGGTAATATCACAATTACCATATGTCCCACATAATGAATATTGCATATACATACATATATACTTATACTTATGTATATGACTTCCATTATATGAATTGGTACAACAAAGGTATGACTTCTAAATTGGTTCAAGTGTATAAAAACATTTCCAGACCACACTTCTCACTTTTACTTGCAATATCTTTTTGTGCTCATATGTGCATGTTTTTAATCACCTCTACCTGCTTATTTTATTGTACTAATTTACATTTAGCTATACTCTTTGAATTGTTGCATGTTCTTTATTTCACTGCTTGCAACAAGTTTTTTTTTTAAGTCTTCTAAGTTGTACAACACAATATTGTTGTTGTAACTAGTTTTTTTTTTACTACTGTTGTTTACATAAATATGCTAATATTATGAAAATATATATATATATTATTTACAGATGTGATTTGTTAATATTAAAATATGCTATTATTTGTTTAGTGAACAAACTTAATCATTGGATAACAAATATGTTTCTCAAAGTAATATTTTAAAACTAATTATTGAATTTAACAGAATGTTTATTCAATATTTAAAATTAAATTTCTAATAATTTGTATTTTTGTATGAAGTTACAATGGCAAATATACTTAGTAGTGTTGGTTTGTTATTTAGTTTTAGTGGACAAATTTAGTTTCTTGTTTTACTACATTTCTATAAATTGTTTCATTACAATTAAATCTGAACATATATAATTATTTAATTTGATGGGAACTATGTTTAGTTATTTAATATTCAAATTTTATAAATTTGAATTTGTTACCCTTGATTTATATCGAGCAAGAATTATTTGTAATGAAATCTTGATGCTGAGATTCATATAAAGGCAAAGAACCTTGGAGATACAATTATAGTTGACAATCATGCATCCTTGCAGGATCATGAAAAAAAAATTAATAATTTTTATTCGCTATCATCTCCATGAAAAATTAAAAGTTGAGTACATTACAGTAAAAGTCTCACTTGTCTTATGAAATGATTTAAAGGAAAGATTTTAAAAGGTCATTATAATTGGTTGCACCTGAAGTTGCAAGATTTTAAAAGTGTTGAGTGAAAAAACACCGATGAAGACATGTTAGAGAAAATATTTATTATATTTTCATCCCTCGAATATGCTCCTGTAGTAGCAATATTGTGAGTGTAAGTTCATAATATATTCCCTGAAACGATAAAGGAAATTATAATCCTAGAAGTGATATCATTTCTTCTAGTGGCGGTACAATATAATGAGTTTTTTTCTGAAAAAACCAACAATCTCACACGACCGATTCTGTTACATTCCCTGAAGTGAATGGAACCTTATTTGATAATCATAGAGAAAATTATGATTGTGGTTATGGTAGTTGACGTGAAAGGAATAATCAATATAGAAAAGGAATGTACCTGTCGTACTCCTAAACATTTGGAATATAGATTTGTACCAAGACTCTATAAAAGAAAAGAAAATGAAATTGAAATAAATTTTATTTTTCATAATGATCCTGAAGATCCCATAGATTATTTTGACTTTTCAAATGGAGTGGATATAACTCATTTTGATATCTATGGTTTCCTTGATTTTATGTTGATAAATGTTCATACTAATTAATTATTTTTATTTCATTATATTATGACATTATATTAAGTATTTTTATTATATGTTTTATTTATGTTTTGCATATATGAAGTTGTATGGGCTAGAAGCTCATCAAACTTAATTAAAGTCTCTGGAAGAGCGATTATAATATTGTCAAAGAACACAAAACTTTGTATTGATGATTCTTTATATTCTTCTGAGGCAAGCAGAAATTTGCTCAGTTTTAAAGATATACGTTATAATGGTCATCCATTGAAGAACCAGAAGATTCTTCAATGTAAGGAATTTTCATGTGCTGCTTGTTCTCAAGGCAAATTGGTCATTAGACCATCACCAGCTAAATTTGGGATTGAATCTCCAAAGTTTCTAGAACGTATTCAAGGAGATATTTGTGGGCCTATTCACCCACCAAGTGAACCATTTAAATATTTTATGGTTTTAATAGATGCATCTACAAGATGGTCACATGTGTGTTTATTATCAACTCGCAACCTGGCGTTTGCGAGATTACTTGCTTAAATTATTAGATTACGAGCAAAATTTTCGAATCATACAATCAAGACTATTCGTCTTGACAATGCTGGTGAATTTACATCCAAAACATTTAATGATTATTGCATGTCACTTGGGATAAATAATGAACATCATGTTGCCCAGGTTCATATTCAGAATGGTCTTACTGAATCATTTATTAAACGCCTCTAGTTAATTGCAAGATCATTGCTCATGAGAATAAAACTTCCTGTCTCTGTTTGGGGGCATGCTATTTTATTGAAGGCAGTGAAGAATTTCTTAAATTACTTCAATAGTATCGGGCCAGAAGCTCATATTAGAAAAGTTGTAAATTTTCTCTTCTGGGATATATTATACTAAAATGAGAATAGTTGAAACAAATGTTGTAATACACTAGAAGTGTTCAGATCAAAAAGATTTTTATTATTTAGCATGATCATATTGATCATCCAGGATCAATAATGTTCCATTGAATTATTGAAAACTCCCATGAACATCCCGTAAGGAACAAGAATATTCCTTTACTTGTTGATTATATCAAAGTAAATTAATTACCAATACATGCTTGGGGTCATGCTATTCATAACCTCAATAAGTGATATTTTTAAGGTATAATTTGAAGATTGTTATTTTAATGAAACAGTCTTCCCACCATTAGGGGGAGAAAAGTCGTTGCCTAAAGCACGACGTTAGATCGTTACCTGAAGTACGATGGGAGATTAATTGGAATGTTTCAACGTTATTTAATCTTGATCCTTATACAAATCAATATGAACTAGAAGTTCAAAGGATAAATCATTTGTAATGAATTGCAAATTAATTATCAGAATTATTCGTCGATAATAAGAAAATAATGATATCTTACATTATTCTAGTTGCTAATACTCTAGCAGAGATTGATGTCCTTATAGGACAATCAATTAATGCAACAGCAAATTGAATCAAAGTCACACCTGAAACATAGAATTTCCCAGAAGAAGAAAGTACAAGAAAAACAAGTTGCAGCCTATAAAAAGGCTATACCCATGAAACATGCTACAAAATTTATCAATCTATCCAAAACTTATGAACAAAAATCTCCTGTAAATAAAACTCTTGAA
This sequence comes from Panax japonicus, assembly GCA_020205505.1. Classification (NCBI taxonomy): domain Eukaryota; kingdom Viridiplantae; phylum Streptophyta; class Magnoliopsida; order Apiales; family Araliaceae; genus Panax; species Panax japonicus. Next base: position 67,886,869 of record CM035107.1, read on the forward strand.
GAGTTATCTCCTGAAGAGGATGAGTTATCCCCTGAAGAGGATCAGGTACCTGAAAATAACGAGATCTCGATACATTATATACAGGAGACCAATATATTGGATAGAAATAAAATCGTTGTCGACAACATATTTTCATATAAATTTGTTATGGATATTACCAGAAGTAATGATCATATATATGAACCACAAATCGTTGATGAACATAAAAATATTTGGCCAATGAAGAAAGAGGCGATTCAAGCAGAATTAAATTCACTAAGTAAATTAATGTAAAATTTTTGGTCCTGTAGTCCGAACACCTAAAGGTGTAATGCATGTTGAATATAAATGGGTATTTGTACGACATAAGAAAAATAAAATTATATGGTACAAAGCGCAACTTGTAGAACAAGGTTTTTTTTGCAAAGACATGGTATTAATTATGAAGAAACATGTGCTCCTGTAATGGACATGATTACATTCAGATTTTTAATTAGCTTGGTAGAAAGAGAAATTAATGGATGTTGTTACATCATATCTGTATGGATCATTATATAATATATGAAAATCCCTGAAGGATATAAAATGCCTGAAGCATATAATTCTACATCTCGAAATATGTATTCTATTAAGCTACAAAGATCTTTATATGGGTTAAAGCAATCCAGATGCATATTGTTGTATAATCGCCTAAGTAGATATCTTTTGAAAAAGGATTTGAGAATAATCCAATTTGTGCATGCATTTTTATCAAAAGATCATAATCTGGATTTGCTATTATTACTGTATTTATTGATGAAAGATTTTACTCCAGAAGAGTCGACAAAAATAACAAATTTGAGATGAAAGATATTGGAAAGACAAATTTTTGTCTTGGCCTACAAATTGAACTATAGAATTCTTGTACACAGAAAAAGTCCTGAAGTAACTTTACATGAATAAAGTTAATCCTTTGAGTACTCCAATGATGGGATTGGTCACTTGATATCAAGAAAAATCCGTTTTGACCACAAGAAAATAATAAAGAAACTTTTTGTCTTGAAGTACCATATATTAGGTCCTGAAGTACCATATCTTAGTGCAATTGATACTTTGATGTATCTTGCAAATTTATTAAGACTTGATATAACATTTGCAGTTAACTTACTAGCAATGTATAGTTATGCACCAACTCGAAGATATTGTAATGAAATTAAGCATATTTTACGTTGTCTTCGTGAGACTATTGATTTGGGATTATTTAATCCAAATAGTGATAGAATCAAGCATATTGAACCAAAATTATTTTATACACATGAGCCCGAGAAGAATGGCAATATTGATCATGTGATAATTTGATTGATATATTCATTAAGTCATTACCAACTATGATTTTGTAGAAGATGGTGCACAATATTAGCATACTTCGACTTAATGATATTTTTACCATAGAAATTCTATGTTCTTATGAAGGGGAGTAAAAACGATATGTGCTGATTGTACTCTTTTTCCTTCGCTAAGGTTTTTTCCCACTGGGTTTTCCTTTGCAAGGTTTTAATGAGGCAATCCCAAGGCACTAGAAGTTTTACAAGAATATTGTACTCTTTTCCTTCACCAATTTTTTTTCCCACTGGGTTTTTATTTGGTAAGGTTTTTAACGAGGTATATTCTTAGAAAATTGCTACAAAAGAACTTCATCCATTCTGTATGAAGACAATGTTGCATGTATAGCTCAATTAAAGGGAGGATACATCAAAGATAATCTAGTAGACCAACTGCAACGTTTGAAGGATTGCGTCGCAATATTGGAATGCGACAGCTGAAGAACTTATGTATACATTCATGAGGGGGAGCTAATGCGCGCTGCACTCTTTTTTCCTTAACCAAGGTTTTTTTCCCATTGGGTTTTTTTCTGGTAAGGTTTTTAATGAGGCAGCTTTCAAGGTGTATTGCTATACAATAGACATCCAAGGGGGAGTGTTATAAAATGTCTAGATTCATATGGATGTCTAGATACATGTAACTCCCATTAAGTATTAAAATGTATGACTCTTGAGTTTTGTAACATCCTAGTAGTTATGTTAGTATTGAAGTTATTATATCTATATATAATAACATTTGTAAAGTGAAGTAGTTAGGGACATATACAATTACAAGATATGAAATGAGAATGCTCCTCCCTTGATCATCATCTTTGTTCTTCATATTATTAATCTTTTATAACAATAATCAATTTAATCAATTAAAATATTAATCTATTAAATTACTTTAGTACATAATTTAATATCACATAACTATAATTTCCTTTATAATTTTATTCAACCAACTAACACTTTATTTTAATCACAATTCTAATTAAAATATTATAATCCATTTAATCCTTATAAGCTCTCTAGCTTACTTATTAAATTAAATTAGTATATAACCTCATAACAATTAATTTTCTTAGCTCCTAAATTGTTTATTCAACAAATAATTAACTAAATCACATCCACTCAAATTGTCATTAAATACTTATATAATTTAATAAATATTTAATATTGCAATAAATATTCAATATATATTATTTAATTATTTATTCAACAAATAATTAACTAAACCACATCAACTCAAATTGAACAATTGTTTATTCAACAATAAACATATCCATTAAATACTTATATAAATTAATAAATATTTAATATTACACTTTAAAATTCTAGAATGTTACATACTCTGTGGGTTATCAAACACTTAGAACATAGGTTTGTACATACATACTAACTCATCAACAAAGATTACTTTTCATAAAATTAATTTAACTTATGATGCTGTAATATTCCAGAATTTTAAAGTGTAATATTAAATATTTATTGATTTATATAATTATTTAATGGATATGTTTATTATTGAATAAATAATTGTTCAATTTGAGTTGATGTGGTTTAGTTAATTATTTGTTGAATAAATAATTAAATATTAAATATTAAATATTAAATATTTATTTGTAATATTAAATATTTATTGAATTATATAAGTATTTAATGGAAATTTGAGTGGATGTGATTTAGTTAATTATTTGTTGAATAAATAATTAAGGAGCTAAGAAAATTAATTGCTATGAGATTATATACTAATGTAATTTAATAAGTAAGTTAGAGAGCTTATAATGATTAAATGAATTATAATATTTTAATTGAAATTTGTGATTAAAATAAAGTGTTAGTTGGTTGAATAAAGTTATGATTATAAAGAAATTATAGTTTTGTGATAATGATTTATGTGTTAAAGTAATTCATTAGATTAGTATTTGAATTGATTAAATTAATTATTTAATTAAATAAAAGTGTGACAAATAACCTTGCTATAAAAGAGTTACTAAAATAAATTAAGGGAGTTTAATTCAGTTTTGCCAAACAAAACCTAATGCCTATTAAGTCTTTTATCTAATTATGTTTTACCAAACAAGACATAAGGATTAATGTGTTATTTTTAGTTAGTTAACCAAACAAGCCTTATGGCTTTTGATTTCAAAAAAAAATTATAACTGATGTCAATTAAGTTAGTATTATATTATGTAATTAATATATATTATATCTTATATGTGTTATATTCTAAGATGTAAGAATAGAGGAGAAAGGTAAAAGAGAAAAAGAGAAAAACTCAGAGGAAGAAGAAGAAGAGAAGAAGAAAAGTGAGAGAATCCTAGAGAATTGGGAGTGAAGAGGAGAAAAGCTTGACAATCAAAGAGATAGTATCATCATCTTCTTCAAGGTATTATTCTATTCTTTTTAGTTTTAAAAGTTTAGTTTTTCTCTTCCCAAATTCTCTGTAGAATCCTTGTGTAAGGATGAATTATTGTTGTTATGTGGCTTTATATGATAAACTAGTGATGTTAAAACTATTTTCATAAGTTATAATCAATTAATTGATGATATGTATGTAATTTGTGAAGAAAACCTTTTTACAGAGAGTTTTTGTGAATGAGTATGAGTTAATTTAAAGTAGAAATTGAGAGTTAATTAGTTGTTTAGTTGATAAATTGACCATCTAATTTGATAGAGTATGTATAATTATTGATAAAGATACTTTGAATTAATTGTTTTGGTTGAAAAACAAAATTTTACAGTGTTGATTTTCATTGAAATATCAAAAATTGAGTTTTTATCAAAAACAGTGAAATTGGATGTTTTAAATTCGTTGTTTATGTTGTTGTATGGGTAAAAACATGTTAGGAGTTCTTGAATTATGTTTACATGTAGTTTTTGTATGAATTGCATATGAATTAGTCTGTTAGAAACGAGCTTGTAGGCCAAAATGGCTTTTTCTTGTACTGTTGCCGAAGCTATCAGTCGAAACTGCATTTTCGCGCCGCGGCGCGGTCCAGCAGTACGTTAATGGTGCCGCAACACGGCTTCGTAGTTTATTTACCGAGCCGCAGTACCATCCTTACGCCGCAACGTGACCCACAGTGTAAATTGTGGCGCCGCGGCGCGAGTTAGCAGAATGGTCTGACAGTGTACTTTTTGTACACGAAATTTTAAGAAAAGTTATGTGATGATAGTAGGACTGTAAAATATTGATTTTAGTATTTCTATACTATGAATAATTATGTTATTAAAGATTAACTTGTGTTATAAATTGATTATGTGATTAAATAATTAAACATACATGATGAATGTAGTTAGTTAAGTTGTAAAGTGGTAGTGACTAACTATGTAATGATGACATATGTATATAGGATATTGTGATTCGAATGGTTCGGTTTAATCTACGAACAAGGCAAGTTTTCTAATATATTATCTTGTTAATTCAATTACTGTTTTCTATTCGATTACAATATAATGATGTAAGTTATTCTGGAGCAAGTTATTCTTGTATTTAACTTGTTGTTTAGCATGCACAACTATATATACTAATGTTGAACGTTTCTATCGTTCAATATGCTATGCATGATTAGTATTCAATTCTAATTAACCTTGGCTTAGTATTGTTCAAACAAGGTATGCTATAGTTATTTAAATTGTATGCTATTAGATTATTCCTAAAGCATGACTTTAGTTTACTATGATTGATTCAATCACGATTATTCTATAGTATAGTGTTATTAGTTTTATTCAACTACTCCTTCATTGATGTTCGTTGAATTCCAAAGTACCTTGAAAGCCTATCCAAACCAAACTTCCTTTGGTGTGGACTTGTACTCTAAATACTGTGATGAACAACCCTATTGTTATGATTAGGGGTTAACTTACGCATAGCGTTAAAATGTTTATGCACAATACATTATACGAAGGGCTGATCCCCCTACGTACGAGGTCCTTATAGTCTTATGACTGTTAAAGTTGGAGTTGAAAGATTACTTGCAACCGTGGATGTAGTTCATGGTCTTACGACCCTCAGTGATGTATATTTTCCATATTTTGGGATTTCAGTTCCTGATTATTATTGATAGAGTACTATTCATTTTTGTTGAGCCTATTTCGACAGTTATTATTGTTATACTTCTGTTGATTCCATATTATATCCAGTGAGAAATTGTTTTGTTCATTCTTGCATATTTATAAACTCATTGCAGCTAAAGAAGAGAAGGTAGGTGGACCTTTGACTAGCAAAGGAAAGGAAAAAATGTACAAGTGATGAAGACATGTAATTTTTACTTTGATTAAGATGTTAGACTTTTATTATGTTGATCTTAGACTTTATTTTAAAGAAGTTATGTAATATTTTCCGCATTTGAATGATGATTAAAGGTTAGATAACCTGGGAGATTTTTATTTAAGTTTAATCCTGTATGGTCAGGTTTTTATTATTCAATTTTATTATAATTGGGAAGTTAGAAATGAATGTTTTGATGAAGTGAACACCAAATCTTGAGAAAATGAAGTACTAGAATTTGGGGGTGTCATAGGTTGGTATCAAAGCTGTAGGTTATGAACCTTAAGTGTGGGGAAAGGCCTTAAGAAGTAACCTTTGAAAAGATAGTGGAGATAACTCTTATCGAGTTTTAAGAAAGAAGTAATAAAACACTTATGTGATTATGTGATTATAATTTATGTACTCGTGAGTGTCGAGTAGTAATGATTAATAATTAAAACTTTAAAACTTTATTGTCAGGATGACTAATGTCGGAGAATCCAATCAGGCTAGGGAGGAGGGACCTCAAATTCCTATAGAGGAGGAGCCTCGTGACATTCAGGTAGTTTGAGAACAACTACTGCCACGGGAGTCAGCCCCATTGGTCATAGTAGTTGAAGATGAGGATGATGACATGGAAACAGATGAGGAAGATCCCGTGGAGCTGCCACAGATGAATAAAGATGACGAGGAGGAAAGTATTCCACTTAACTCGATAGCTGGCCGTATATACAATGAGGTGCATGACCGTAACGTGGAACTTCAGGATATAGTTGAGGAGTTGCAGGAGATAGTAGCTGAACAACAGACTGCAGTGACACAAAAAGACGATGAGATCCAGGATCGTGAAGGACAACTGACAAATGTCGAGGAGAAACTAGTACAAATTGAAGGAGAGAAAGAACAACTGATCGAAGTGGTTGCTAAACTGAAGAACAAGCTGAGAGAAGAAGCTGCTAAGAGGGAAAGAGCTGAAGATGCTTATGAGGAAGCTTTTCAACGAACTAGATTAGCAGCAACAGACACGCAAGCAAATAGGATGAAGATGGAAGAGATGGATAAAGTATTTAACACCGCAAGATCGGGTTATGGGATATCCGATTCAGTTTGAGGCGCTGCCATCATTCGTGTTAGATCGCAGAACAATGTTTCAAGTCATGGAGGAAGAACATGATAGGGCTAAGAAGTATCTTAATAGAACATCGTAGCTGTTGTACGATGAGTGAAAGGTTAAATAAATTGTAAATCCCATGTGTTATACAACCTATGGGATATGACTATGATGTTGTCCTGGAACTTTTGTAGTTCAGGAAAGTAATTTAGATATCAGAGATGCTATTGTTTTATGTTTTCAAAAAGGTTATGAAAAAATAGAAGTTGTTACTTTATTCAAAGTGTTATGTGCTATGTGGTTAATTCTTTTTGGAGACAAGTTAAGTAGAAATTACTTAAAAGAATTGAATAATAATCTAATGAATGTACTTTTAACAGAAAATGTCTCCCAGACGTCAACCACCACGACAGAGAACCACTGAAGGAACCAATAACGACAATGTTGACGGTAACCCCGTTCAACTACTAGTGACACTACTGATAGGAGCGTTGCAGAATCAACCACAAAACCATGGTACAACGTTTAAGGGTTTCAAGGTGGTTGGACCACCTGAATTCTGTGGGTCTATGAATCCAGTCGAAGCACAAACCTGGATTATGGAGATAGAAAAGGTGTTCGATGTCGCTAGGGTAGGGGATGATCAGAAGACTGATTTCGCAACATTCATGTTGAAAGAAGAAGCTAGTTATTGGTGGCAGGCCAATAAAACTCGTGAAAGTCTAGGAGTGATGACCTGGGATAGGTTCAAGGAGTTGTTCTTCGAGACCTATTTTTCGGAGAGTTCGAAGAGTCGGTTAAAAGTGCAGTTTCTGGAATTAAAGCAGGGAACGATGACGGTATCTGAGTATCCCACAAAATTCAATGAATTCGCAAGGTTTGCGTCCTATCAAGTCAGCACAGATGAGCATAAGGCGAAGTGATTTGAACAGGGACTGAAGCCCTGGCTGTACAGTAGGGTTTCCCTGTTCCAGTACTTAAAGACATTTACATCAGTGATGGAGAAGACAGTACTCGCTGAAGGTGGAGGCGATGCAGTGACAAAGTTCAATCAGGAACAAAAGAAGAAGAAGAATGAGAATGAGATTAAGAATGGAGGTGGTAACGGTGGAAACAACAACAACAACAGCTTGAAGAAAAAGTGGAATAGGAATATGGGTGCTGGAAACCAACAGGGTAACCGGCAGAACAAAAAGTTTGAAGCATGTGCGACGTGTGGGAAATTTCATAAGGGTGCGTGCTTGATGGGGAAGCAAGTATGCTTTAATTGTGGCCAGGAGGGTCACATCGCCCCAAATTGCACTCAACCGAAGAAGAATGTATGCTTCACGTGCGGATCCAAGGATCACTTTGCTCGTGAGTGCCCTAAGAAGAAGGATAGAGTGACAAACAGAAGCAATGGAGGTACATGGGCCATTGCAGGACCTGCAGCATCAAACAAACCCACAGCCAAAACCTTTAACATGACTGTGCAAGATGCTATGCAATCAAAAGATGTGGTTTCAGGTATTATCCCAATCAATGATATTAATGCATATGTATTATTTAATTCGGGTGCTACTTATTCGTTTATATCTGATGAATTTGCTAAAAGGTTAGAATTGCCTAGAGAAGAACTGAATTTTCCTTTGAACATAAAATTGTGAATAAAGAAGTAATCTTTGTTAGATTCGTATACAAGAACTGTAGGGTGAATATTAAGGAGAATATCTTGTTGGTAGAATTGATTCCGATTAGACTTGGAGAGTTTGATGTGATTTTAGGAATGGATTGGCTGTTCAAATACGGAGCGGTAATTGACTGCCAAAAGAAATATGTAAACCTTATGACTCCGTCAAAGGTAATATTTTATGGTAGCAAGTCGCCTAGACAAATGAAATGTCTGACGACTATGCAGGCCAAGAAATTGTTGACTCAAGGCTGTGTGGGCTATTTGGCTTACATAGTCGATACTCAGAAGAAGAATATAAAACTGGAAGAAATAACAGTAGTGAGGGAATTCGAAGACGTTTTTCCAGAAGATTTGCCAGGACTTCCGCCTAACAGAGAAATTGAGTTCGTGATCGACTTAGCACCGGGAACAACACTGATATCGAAGGCCCTATACAGAATGGCTCTGGTAGAAATGAAGGAACTGATGATACAATTATAAGAGCTGCTGAACAAGAAATATATTTAACCAAGCGTATTACCGTGGGGAGCGCCAGTTTTATTCATGAAGAAGAAGGACATATTAATGCGTCTTTGCATTGATTACAAGGAATTAAACAAAGTCACTATTAAAAACTGGTATTCGTTGCCTAGAATAGATGACTTGTTTGATCAGTTGAAGGGTGCTAAATATTTCTCGAAAATTGATTTGAGAAGTGGGTATCACCAATTGAAGGTAAGAAAGGAGGATATACCTAGAACAACATTCAGAACTCGGTACGGACATTACGAGTTTTTGGTGATGTCTTTTGGTCTAACTAATGCCCCTGCTACATTCATGGATTTGATGAACAGGGTGTTTAAACCCTTTTTAGATAAGTTTGTAGTGGTATTTATTGATGACATTCTGGTGTATTCCAAAACTCAAGAAGAACACGTGGAACATTTATGTTTAACATTGGAGACACTAAGAAAGGAAAAGTTGTACGCAAAATTCTCTAAGTGCGAATTTTAGCTCGACCGCGTATAATTTTTGGGTCATATTATTGACAAGGATGGGATTTCAGTAGATCCATCAAAAGTGGAAGCTGTAATCAATTGGGAACAACCAAGGACACCTTCGCAGGTGAGGAGTTTCTTGGGACTGGCCGGTTATTATAGAAGATTTATTCAAGATTTTTCTAAACTAGCCACTCCACTAACAAATTTGACAAGGAAAACTGTAAAATTCATTTAGATGGAGAAGTGTGAAGAGAGTTTCCAAAATTTGAAGAAGAAGCTAAGTGTGGCACCTGTGTTGACATTACCAGATAATACAAGAAATTTTGTGGTGTATAGTGATGCCTCACACAAAGGGTTGGGTTGTGTTCTTATGCAGAACGATAAAGTTATTGCGTATGCATCAAGACAACTGAAGGATTATGAGAAAGGGTATCCGACTCATGATTTGGAATTGGCTGTAGTTGTATTTGCTCTGAAGATATGGAGACACTATCTTTATGGAGAGAAATATGAGATCTACATAGACCACAAAAGTCTGAAGTATATTTTCACTCAGAAGGATCTGAACATGCATTAGAGAAGGTGGATGGAATTGATAAAAGATTACGATTGTGAAATCTTTTATCATCCAGGAAAAGCGAATGTGGTGGCAGATGCTTTAAGCAGGAAAGGTCGAGAAAAGTTGATGCTGATAACAACTCAGGAGGAGCTCATATCAGCAATGACAAAACTGGAGTTGGAAATTAAATTTCCAAAAGAATCTGACAAATAATTATTCCAGATAGAAGCTGGACCAACTTTAGTGGACAAAGTGAAGAATGCTCAACTACAAGATGAAGAGTGTGGTAAAATCAAAGAGAATCTGATTGAGAGTAGTGATGTAAAATACAAGATCGATACCGAAGGACTACTACAGTTTGAGGGAAGAATCTGGGTTCCAGCAACACCAGAGCTGAAAGAAGAAATTTTGACCGAAGCTCATAGCTCAAAACATTCAATTCATCCAGGAAGCACGAAAATGTATCAAGATTTGCGCCAACATTTTTTGTGGCCGAATATGAAAAGGGATGTTGCAGAATGCGTAGCGAAATGCTTGACAGGTCAAAGAGTAAAAGTCGAACATCACAGACCCAACGTATTACTTCAACCGTTGGAAATACTAGAATAGAAATGAGAACACATCACGATGGATTTTGTGATGGGTCTTCCAACTACTCAGAGAGGATGTGATCTGATTTGGGTGATAGTGGACAGACTAACGAAGTCAGCGCACTTTTTACCAATAAAGATTAGATTTAATCTTGATCAGTTGGCAATATTGTACATTAAAAAGATCGTTTCAAGGCATGGAATGCCAGTGTCAATTGTGTTCGATAGAGATCCGCGATTGATGAGTGAGTTTTATATACATCAATTGAGTGCATTTGATCTTAATCTTTTATATGTTTTTAAGTATTTGTGTCTATTCATGCATGTTTTACGTTGTTTTGTATTAATTGGGACAAAAGTTACTTGGATCGACGTTTGGGGTGGCTAAATGCGCGTTTTCGGCTTGCAATTTACACAGTAGTCACTTCAGAGCCAATTTTTGTATTGCTTCGGACATTATTTCAAAATCTTCAAAGAATGAAAGTTGTAGATCTACTTCTTCTCTTTCCGGATCATCTTGAATCATTGAAATCGGAGTTCGGACGAAGACGTTATGGTTATTTTCCCAAAGGACGTCGGAGCAGAAAATGTCACAACATGGGACCAGCACCGAGGCACCAAAAATAGGCCTATGCCCAGCGTCGGGGCGCTGGGGAGCAGTCGTTGAGCGTTAAGCCCAGTGCTAAGGCACTGGGGAAGGGCTTGGTGATGGCTTGGAATTTTGACACCTTTTTGATTCCAAATTAGATTGAGTTTGTTCCTAAGCTAAAAATTGGACTTGTAACCTATAAATACATGATGTAAGGCATAAAATAAAAGGGAGATTACATAGATTAGATTAGAGATACACTCTATTAGATTAGAATATAAACCCTAGTTCTTAATTAGCCATTGGAGATTGAAGCAAATTGAAGAACACTGAAGATCAAGAGCAAGAGCAAGAGCAAGAGGGGAGCATCAGATTTACTGACAACAGATTCTATTCTCTTCTCTTATCATACTTTTATCTTTTAATGTCTATTCAGTTATGGATTCTTGGTTTCAATTCATTAATTATGAACTAATTCTTTTATTAAGACTACAATTGAACCTTTTATGTCTATAAATTAGTTATTCAATTTATTCCAATTATTTATGTCAAAGTGAATTGTTTATCTTGTCTTGAGCTTATTGATTAATTATCTGATCTGTAATTACCTTTTTACTCTAGAAGGAATTAAAAGAGGAATTCTAGGGTTAGAACTGGGTATGATAACAAGTGACTTAGTTATTTGCGTGGTGAATAATTAGGTTTGTGAATTGAATGGAAATATTTGTTAACCGCATTTAACACATAAGGAATTGGAATCAAATGAGTTTAATTCAATTATTTTGTATAGGAATATAGCAAGATTATTCTGGATTAAATAGAAGTCAATTGATCAATTGGAAAAGGACTTTTTGCATTTGAGAATTCTTGTTAACAATTCAGTAGGCATAATAAATGGGATAATTGGATAATTGATTTATAGTTCATAATTGGGGATATTGAAGTCTTAATCTTTATTTATTTGAATTCATTTATAAAGCACTTCAGTTTAATTAGTTAATTTAGTTTTCTTAATTAGAAAAATCACACTTTGCAATTGTTTAGATAAAATTGATTTGGTTAAGAGTTAGTACTTGGTAATTTTTATTAAATAATTCCTCGTGGGAACGATACTCTACTTTCACTTTATTACTTGTTGACCGTGTATACTTGCACGTATTCATTGATTACGAAATCAATCAACAAGTTTTTGGCGTCGCTGTCGGGGAATTAATTTAATAATTATTTACCAATATTAATTTCAATCAAATTAGTCTTAATTTAAATATTTTTATTTTTATTTTTATTTTTCATTCTCTTCCTATATTTCTCTCTTTTTAGGTACCATGGATGACTTTGCGTATCAATGGCCATACACGAAACATGACTCAACCAAGGGGAGCGGAGATTGACAGACTCGAGAAACTTTCTGCATTGTCAGCACAGATGGAGACACTTTCGAGGATGTTTGAAACTTTTAAAGCTCAACGTCATCAAAGTGTGACGGTTACTTGTGATTATTGTGCTCGAAATCATATGAATCATCAATGCGACATTAGTTTCGAGCCGATACAATATAGTGGTGATTACTCCAACAGTTATGTCTATCCCAATAACTATCATCAGGATTGGGGGTATCACCCGAATTTTTCATGGAGTAACAATCAAGATCAATTTTATGCTCCAAATCCAACATACCCACCGGATTTCTCGTGTTCACCTCCACTACACCAGGAAGAACATTCAAATTGGGAGAAAGCCTTGGAAAAATTTATTAAAGCTTCTGAAAAAAAAAACGAGGAACAGGGAAAAAAAAATTAATCAAATAGAGCTGAATATGCAAAGCCAAAGTGCGTCGATCAAGAATCTGGAAAATTAATTGGGGCAGATAGCACATGTGCTGAACAACCGTCCTCAATACACTTGGTTCTATGACATGGATGACGAGACTGATGATGAGCCTGAACCAAATTTGCAATCGAATGTGCCAAATGATATAGATGTTAAAAGAGAGGAAAGACTTGGAGACCAACAAAAGGAGATCAACAACGATCTAACTTTGAGTACCAACGAAGATGAGCCAATTTCGATAGTGTCCCATGTACCTTCTCCACCAAAGTTCAAGAATCCGGGCTATTTTGCAAAACCATGCCCAATCGGCAGTCATGTCATCGGCAAAGCTCTTTGTGACATAAGAGCTAGTACAATTGTGGAGTCATGGTAGGTTGAAAAGGAGAAGATAGAGGAAGAGCCCATTGTGTTTGACAAGCTTCCATGCCCCAATCTGATCATAGACATAATGGAGAAAATACCTAGTTGTTGGACGTTCTTAATAAGAAACCTATCTACAAAGAGCATGCTAGGTGACTTTAATTCAAGGGTCTTTGCTAATGGGAACTTCCCAAAATAGATATTATTACTGATGGATGGAGGGTTCTTCAATTTTCGTAGGGGAATTGGATAGAGAATTGAAGAAGTCAGGCTGAGACTATAAAACAAACGCTTATTGGGAGGCAACCCAAGTTTAATTTTTATTTTTAGTTTTTATTAGGTTTTATATTAATAGTTTTGAATTTTCATTTATTTAGGATTTAATAAAATTGTGTCTATCATGGTTTACAGATTATTCAAGTCAAATTCAAGTGTGGTGCCCAATTTATTCCATGTGCTTAGCCTATTCTCCAAACTTAGCGGACAAGGAGGAAGATTGCTATATTTTCAGGGAAGTCCTCTGCTTTAGTTTTTTTTATTTTAGTCATTGAGGACAATGTCTAGTTTAAGTTTGGGGGCATTTTAGTGTCGTATTTCATATAGCTAGTTATCTGCATAGTAGTTCATTTTTTTATGTGTTAGCATTGTGTTTTTTTTAGGTTGCATATAATACATGGTAGTTATTTGCATATTCATATATGTGTTGCATTAGTATGTGTTCATGTAGTATAATTGCATTTTTTATTTCATTTTTTTTTGCATGAATTTGTGTGATCGGTTGGTGTGGTCTTAGCTCGGCCTATGATAAGATTGGTTTTGCATGTTAACTTGAACAGTGTTGATAATTGATGATGAGTTCTAATTTTAAACAAGAAGAAAATCTGAGTCTGTCTGAAATTTATGTAACCGGTTATCACTTAAAGTTTAACTGTTTTAATCCACTTGGTTAAAGGGGTGCATAATTTGTTTCTGAGGGAAAATCTTGGTTAAAATTTAAGGAAATTAGTGAATTGGCAGTAAAGGTTGGAATGACGTAAAAGCTTGAGTTTGGGGGAATCTATGGGATATATATACAAAATGAAAATGAAAAAAAAATAAAGAAAAAAAAGAGAAAAAAAAGGAAAAGAAATGATGAAAAGAAAAAAAAATAGAAAATCCAGAAAAAGAAAAAAAAAGTGAATAAACATCGTGACATGCTTGTCTAGTTTTGTGGCCCTTGTTACTTGAGTAAGTAAACCCGAGAGGATTGTCTTTACACCTAGCGCCCTAAGGTCTTAATGGCTTGGGAGTCGTTGGTCGAAAGCTCGTTAAGGTAGCACTAAAAAGCCTAAGGGAATAAGACATTGCACAACCATTAGAATAAAATAAAAAATGAATAAAACACGAGAAAGAGCAAAAATGCCCTCGTGGTTGAATAAAAGTATAAATAAATCCTGTATTTACCCATAGACTTGGTAATTACTTAGTTTTAACTGGAGTTGTCATGTTCACAAAAGTAATTTAATTGGAACTGAAATTTTCCTTCTAAGAAGTTTGTTATGTGATTATCTTGAACCGTGGTTGGTTAGAATGGTTAACAAGCACACACACACAACATGGGTGATGACAGGTTTGGATTGACTAAATGGTTAGAGTTATGGACTTTGACTTGATTGGATATATTGTTTGAGTATCATTGTTATCTTTGAGGCCTGTTGCTATATATCATATTAATTTATTACGGGGGTCGTAGGTATATTAGGAAGTAGATCATGCATATGCATTCTTGTAGTTGAGTTCGGTTGTTTATTTTTAGTTCTTTTGTATTTTTGCTTGAGGACAAGCAAAGGTTTAAGTTTGGGGGTATTTGATGAGTGAGTTTTATATACATGAATTGAGTGCGTCTGAGCTTAATCTTTTGGATGTTTTTAAGTATTTGTGTCTATTCATGCATGTTTTACGTTGTTTTGTAGGAACTGGGACAAACGTTATTTGGATCGACGTTTGGGGTGGCTAGATGCGTATTTTCGGCTTGCCATTTATATAGTAGTCACTTAAGAACCAATTTGAGTATTGCTCCGGACCTTATTTCAAAAACTCAAAGAATGGAATTTGTAGATCTACTTCTTCTCTTTCCGGATCATCTTGAATCATCAAAATCGGAGTTCGGACGAAGACGTTATGGCTATTTTCCCAAAGGATGTCAGAGCAGAAAATGTCACAACATGGGACCAGCGCCGAGGCCCCCAAAATAGGCCTATGCCCAGCGCCGGGGCACTGGGGAGCAGTGGTTGAGCGTTAAACCCAGTGCTAGGGCACTGGGGAAGGGCTTGGTGATGGCTTGGACGCGTTTTTGGGCGAATTTTGACTCCTTTTTGACTCCAAATTGGATTGAGTTTGTTCCTAAGCTAAAAATTGGACTTGTAACCTATAAATATACGATGTAAGGCATAAAATAAAAGGGAGATTACATAGATTAGATTAGAATATAAACCCTAGTTCTTAATTAGCCATTGGAGATTGAAGCAAATTGAAGAACACTGAAGATCAAGAGCAAGAGCAAGAGCAAGAGGGGAGCATCAGATTTGCTGACAACAGATTCTATTCTCTTCCCTTATCATACTTTTATCTTTTAATGTCTATTTAGTTGTGGATTCTTTGTTTCAATTCATTAATTATGAACTAATTCTTTTATTAAGACTACAATTGAACCTTTTATGTTAATAAATTAGTTATTCAATTTATTCCAATTATTTATGTCAAAGTGAATTGTTTATCTTGTCTTGAGCTTATTGATTAATTATCTGATCAGTAATTACCTTATTACTCTAGAAGGAATTGAAAGAGGAATTCTAGGGTTAGAACTGGGCATGATAACATGTGACTTAGTTATTTGCATGGTGAATAATTAGGTTTATGAATTGAATGGAAATATCTGTTAACCGCATGTAACACATAAGGAATTGGAATCGAAGGAGTTTAATTCAATTTTTTTGCATAGGAATATAGCAAGATTAATCTGGATTAAATAGAAGTCAATTGATCACTTGGAAAAGGACTTTTGGCATTTGAGAATTCCTGTTAACAATTCTGTAGGTATAATAATTGGGATAATTGGATAATTAATTTATAGTTCATAATTGGGGATATTGAAGACTTAATCTTTATTGATTTGAATTCATCTATAAAGCAATTCGGTTTAATTAGTTAATTTAATTTTCTTAATTAGAAAAATCACACTTTGCAATTGTTTAGGTAAAATTGATTTGGTTAAGAGTTAGTACTTGGTAATTTTTATTAAATAATTCCTTGTGGGAACGATACTCTACTTTCACTTTATTACTTGTTAACCGTGTATACTTGCACGTATTCATTGATTGCGAAATCGATCAACAGCGATTCACGTCAAATTTCTGGAAGAGACTATAAGAATTCTTGGGGAAACTGTTGTGAATGAGTACGGCTTATGATCCACAAACAGATGGCCAAAGCGAACGAACAATTCAGACATTGGAAGATATGCTAAGAGCATGTGTCATGGACTTCAAAGGAAGCTGGGAAGAACATTTACTGTTAGTGGAATTTGCTTACAACAACAGTTACACACTAGCATCGGCAAGCCACCTTACGAGGCATTGTACGGCAGAAAGTGAAGAAGTCCACTGTGCTGGGATAAAGTCGGTGAACGTCAACTGCTACGACCGGAACTAGTGTAATAAACTGCTGACGTTGTCAAACTCATCAGGATAAGATTGGTAGCAGCTCAAGACAGACAGAAAAAGTATGTTGATTAACACAGACAATATCGTTCATTCGACGTAGGAACTTTTGTATTCCCAAAAGTTTCTCCTTGGAAGGGGAAAATTCATTTCGGTAAAAAGGAAAAGCTAAACCCGAGGTTTATAGGACCCTTTGAAGTGCTGCGAAGAGTGGGAGAAGTGGCTTATGAGGCAGATCTACCTCCAGAGTTGGAAAACATTCATAATGTTTTTCATATTTCGGTGTTACGACCATATAAACCCGACTACAAACATGTGATCGAGTACGAACCGTTGCAGTTCGAGAAAGATTTGTCTTATGAAGAGGTTCCTATCCAGATAGTTGACAGGAAAGAATAAGTGCTCAGGAATAAAGTGATACCTTCTGTGAAGGTGATATGGAGGAACCACAATGCTGAAGAAGCTACGTGGTAACTCGAAGAAAAAAATGTTGAAAGAGTACCCTGAATTATTTGTTTAATCCGTGTCTTTGATTCTGGGGACAGAATCTTTGTAAGTAGGGAATAATGTAACGAATGATTTGTTTGAGTTGTGATTCTGAGGACAGAATCCTTGTAAGGAGGAAATAATGTAACATTCTAGAATTTTAAAGTGTAATATTAAATATTTATTGATTTATATAAGTATTTAATGGATATATTTATTGTTGAATAAATAATTGTTCAATTTGAGTTGATGTGGTTTAGTTAATTATTTGTTGAATAAATAAAAATATATTATATATTAAATATTTATTTACAATATTAAATAATTATTGAATTATATAAGTATTTAATGGCAATTTGAGTTGATGTGATTTAGTTAATTATTTGTTGAATAAATAATTAAGGAGCTAAGAAAATTAATTGCTATGAGTGTAAGACCCCAACTTTTATAAATAAAGATGAATTTTCTATAAATATTATTTTTGAATATTATGGAGTAAATTTGATATAATTTTATAGTTGTGAGAAATATTTATAAATTTTGAAAAGTAAGCAAGTTGTTATAAAATATTCGTTTGGTCGGGGAATATTCTTTTTGTCGGAAAATATTCGTACGACGACACAATCATTGGTGGACCCCACAACGAAATTATTGTCGGATTGAGAAAACGACAAAAATACTTTATGAAAATAACTGCGGAGGTGTTACCGTTAAAACTGTTGAACTACCCGGTAGTAAAAGTACAGTAATACGCGTGGTTGCATAGTAGCACACAGTATTGATTATTGATGCTTACGTGAGAAGTCACTCAGCTATACTCAATTATTGCTACAGTAATTGTTGCATCATATCTATTATATTATTGATTCAATTATTGTCACAGTATCATCTGTATAATATGTTATATTATTAAATCAATAATTGAGACGACAAGTTATAAATGATTAATAATTGTTGAAAGATTAAATATGTGTTGATTACAAAATAAAATGATTTGTGGTAATATTTATTCAATCCTTGATGTATATAAAGAGTCTATTATGAGACGTTTGTGGTAAGTTTGGTTATTTTATGTGGGGCCCATATGTCATCATCTAAGAGTCTCTTCGTCAATAGTAATTACCTTCGTCAATAGTAACTACCTTTACCAGACATCAAACCACTTGCCGTTTCATATTACAGGTGTCGAACCAATTGTCATTTCACATTACAGGCGTCAAACCACTTTTCTTTTCACATCACCAGTCGTCAAGCCACTTGCCTTTTCACATTTCAAGTGCTAAGCTAGAAATCTTCTATAAATAGAGGCCTAGTGCTTCATTATTTTTCACGAATTCATTCAAGCTATAGAGAGAGAAAGTATAGAGAGAGTAAAAGAGAAAGAAGAAGAGTATTCTGTTACTACACTACTGTAGTATTCAATCTACTACTAATGTAAGGGGTGTTATTCTTTCTTATTCATGAAGAGAACTGTTGTTATTTCATTGCTTATTATTCTATCGGAATAACCTGTATACACGGTTTACCATATACTTGGTGACATTCTTCTATTATTCTGTTGGAACATCCTGTCTGTGTGTTTTACACCGAACCTGGTTCCGTCTTTATTATTATTCTGTTGGAACATCCTGTCTGTGTGTTTTACACCGGACCTGGTTCCGGCTTTATTATTATTCTGTTGGAACATCCCGTCTGTGTGTTTTACATCGGACCTGGTTCCGTCTTTATTATTCTGTTGGAACATCCTATCGGTGCAAATTTTTCCTGACCTGGTTCCGTTATTATTATTCTGTTGGAATAACCTGTCTATGCGAATTACCGCATGCATGGTGATTTCTTTTGTTATTCTATTCTTTATTATACTCATTTGGTTAAAGTTTAGACTTCTATACTCCATGAAATTAGTAGAATATCCTTGATATTTGCGCTTCATCCAGTATCTTTTCATGGAAATATTCTTCTGATCATTCTTGAATTTTACTCTACAAAGCAGTATCATGTTGACAATTTGGACATTTTTAGTTCCTGGATAAATTAATTCTTGAACTTGTTTTTATTGAATTCTTATATCATTGTCATCATCCTCATGTTTATATTATGTTGAAAGTCATCTGTGGCCTGTAGTGCATAGATGGACTTGGTATGATTATGACCAGGGATTATTCGGTGTAATCATGACCGTAATGTTACAAATGATGTGTTAAAAGTTATCATTGGCCCGTATTGCATTGATGGACAATTGTTGGCATGATCATGACCATTAATGAATACACGAATGTCCTTGGCTGTAGTGCATGGATAATTTGGGGTCGTGATACTAAAGAATATCCTTGGTCGTAGTGCATGGGTGATTCGACGATGTGGATTATATATTAAGCTGAGTCCCAGCGATAAAAGTCATGAAAAACATTTTAAATCATAAAAGATAGTAGATTTTATTCTCTACTTGACTCTTTTAATGGATTGCTTGTTTCGCTGCAGTTAAACTTGATGTTGTTATATTTTATCAGTTTAACACTGTTGAAGGCTAACGATAGTTTATTCTGAATTATCTTAGTCATAATATTCCTTACTGGGCTAGTTGAGCTCACCATTTCTTTCACTGTTCTCTTTAGGAAATGAGAACATAGCAGGGACTAGTCGGAGAACGGAGTGACGGTCCAGAGGATAACATTAGTAGTCCTCACTATTCTGTGAAATAGTGTGTTAATAATTATAATGAGGACTCCTTTTGAGTTTGTATAATCTCTAGTAGACAATAATTGTATTCAAACTCACAGTTATGTTTTGTCGTATTGTACACGACAGTTGTATTAGTAAGTTGTATTTGAATTTTGTACCATGTATCTGACGACCCAAGATGGGTGATGTATACATAATTTTGGAGGCGTCACAGTTGGTATCAGAGCTTAGGGATATGATCCCTGGCTAAGATGTGAGAATAGTACTAGGAGGGGAGAGACGGGGAATTCCTTCGCTAGTATGACCTACCTAAGTTTATGTGGTATTTAATTGGTCGGTCAGAATTTAGGGATAATATGTTACATGTCAATTAACCTTTGTTTTGTGGCAGTATCTGAAAATGACATCCGAGAATGTTGAGAATAACAATGGAGCACATTCGACCGTTGATTCACCACATATCAATAATCAGGATAATGTGCATCAGGAAGGTGACAATCCTCATGCAACCAACAACACTGACCAAATGATGAATGATCAAATGTTCAGGGGCTTTATGCAATTCATGCAACAGCAGGCGAGAGCAGCTCCTGTCCAAAATACAGGTGGAAGCACTGGAAACTCTCGGGCGGTTACCACTAAACAGTTCAAGGAGCTGGGACCACCGGAGTTTAAGGGAGAGCCAAAACCACTTATGGCAGAAGCATGGATAAAGCAGATCACCAAGATATTTGATGTCTTGGGATGCTCCGAGGAGCAAAAGGTTCCTTTTGCCGCCTTTATGTTGCGCGGAGAGGCAGATTACTGGTGGGAATCGGTAAAAGGTACTCAACTTGCTGTACTGAAGATAACTTGGGAGAAGTTCCAAGAGCTGTTCAATGACAAATACTTTCCCGAAAGTATTCGTCACATGAAGGAGGTGGAGTTTATCAAGTTGGAACAAAACAATATGATCGTGTCGCAATACGAGGCTAAATTTGCGGAGTTATCCCTGTTTGCGTCCCACTTGGTGGATAATGAAGAGAGAATGACACGGATGTTTTTAAGAGGTTTGAAGCAAGAGATACGTCAACATCTTATTTCTCATAAACTGTGTTTATATTCAGATGTTGTAAATAGGGCTCAATTAGTGGAGCGCGATAACGAGTCAACACAACTAAAAGAGAGCAGCCGACAAAATGATAATACCAGCGAGAGCAGTCATCAAAGCGGTAACAACAAGCGTGGAGGGAATCAACATGCCAGAAATGGTAACCACTTCGGTGGTAATCAAGGCCAAAACAATAAGAATGGACATTTCAAGAAGAGGAGATTCAACAATGATGGAAAGACGTCAGCACCAGCACCTGTCGTTAAGGAATGAGAACGACCACCTATCATATGTTTCAAATACGGAGGGGAGGGGCACATCAGTCCAAAATGCGTGATGCCGTCCAAAGCATGTTATAATTGTGGAAGAGAAGGTCACTTAGCCCGATTTTGTCGTTCACCAAAGAAAAATTCATCTAGGATGGAGGCACCAAAGGCCATCCCAGAAAAGTCAAAACTGGTAATGCAAGGGAGAGCGTTTGTTGTGACCTCCCAGAAAGCAAGGAACCCAAATGAGGTCATCTCGGGTAAGCTTAACGTAAACTCTAATGAAATATATAATCTATTTGATACCGGTTCTACCCATTCTTTTATTTCTCCTACTTGCGCTCATCGATTAAATTTGACTCCGGAGAAATTAGACTTTGACTTATCTGTGGAAACTCCATTGGGAGAAACCTTCATTATATCCACTGTTTATAAGTGTTGTTTGGTTCAAATCGGTACCCTCACATTACTTGTAGATCTTATTTCATTAAAAATACTTCTATTTGGCCTGATTCTAGGGATTGATTGGTTAACTACTCATCATGCAAAAATTGATTGTTTTTGTAAGGTTTTTAGCTTTCATATTCCTAATCAACCTATTATGCGAATTCAAGTTACCAAACCATTAAAATCAATCACAGTCATCTCAAGTCATAAAGCTATTCGTTTATTGAAAAATAGATGTCAAGCTTTCTTAGCTCATGTCACAGATTTAAACAAAAATACGTCATTTTTGAACGATATTTCTATTGTTAATAAATTTCCTGACGTATTCCCCGAAGAACTTCCTGGCCTACCCCCTGAACCTGAAATTGAATTTTGTATCGACCTTGAAACCGGTACAAAACCCATTTCCAAAGCCCCATATAGAATGGCTCCTATTGAACTTCAGGAGTTAAAGACCCAACTACAGGAATTGTTAGACATTGGCTTTTTTCGTCCTAGTACTTCTCCTTGGGGTGCTCCTGTTCTATTCGTGAAGAAGAGATATGGGAGTATGCGATTTTGTATTGATTATCGGGAGTTGAATCATGTCACCATCAAAAATAGGTATCCATTACCACGTATTGGTGACCTGTTTGATCAGTTGCAAGGAGCCAAATTCTTTTCAAAGATTGATCTTCGTTCTAGATATCACCAATTGAAGATTAGAACCGATGACATTCCAAAGACGGCTTTCAGAACTCGGTACGGGAATTATGAATTCCTAGTCATGTCCTTTGGATTGACTAATGCTCCTGCTGCCTTCATGGATATGATGAACTGAGTATTCAAGGAATATTTGGATCACTTTGTGGTCGTCTTTATTGATGACATCTTTATTTATTCTAAAAGCTGTGAAGATAATGAGCAACACTTGATGCTGACACTCCAAAAGCTTCGTGAATACAAGATTTATGCCAAGTTGAAGAAATGCGAATTCTGGCTTGAGGAAGTAACATTCCTTGGGCACGTAGTATCAAGTCATGGAATATCTGTTGACCCAGTAAAGATTGAAGCAATTCAAAGCTGGGAGAAACCTAAATCAGTGACCGGAGTACGTAGCTTTCTCGGTTTAGTTGGTTATTATCGGAGATTCGTGGAAGGATTTTCTCGAATCGCTACTCCATTGACTCAGATGACTCAGAAAGATACAAAGTTTGGTTGGAGCAAAGAATGTGAGAAGATTTTTTAAGAACTCAAGAGGAGACTCATTTCGGCACATGTTCTGACAATACCATCTGGCTCGGAGGGATTTGTCATCTACAGTGATGCTTCGGGCAAAGGGTTGGGATGTATTCTCATGAAACATGGAAAATTCATAGCCTATGCCTCAAGACAACTCAAAGAATATGAGAGGAATTATCCTACTCATGATCTAGAGTTGGCAGCTGTTGTCTTCGCACTAAAGATTTGGAGGCATTACTTGTATGTGGAGAAGGTGGAGATCTTTACGGATAATAAAAGCCTCAAATATATCTTTACTCAAAAGGAACTCAACATGCGACAATGACGTTGGCTTGAACCGTTGAAAGATTATGATCACACCATCCAATACCATCTTGGAAAAGCGAACATGGTAGCTGACGCATTGAGTAGGAGATCATATGCAAGTACAAGTGCGATATTGTCAACGCAAAGGCCCATTTTGTGTGACTTGCAAAGGATGGAGATATAGTTAAAGACTCCAGGGATCCATGTGATGATGGCGAATATACTAGTAGAATCGACTTTAATCGATGAAAGAAAGTGCAAGAAAGTATAAAATCATGATGGAAGTGCACAACACACCGTTTGCAATCCATCCTAGGAGTACCAAAATGTATCATGATATTCGTCATACATTTTGGTGGAGCAATATGAAGAGAGAGATAACGTTGTTTATCTCAAGGTGTCTAACTTCTCAACGAGTTAAAGCGGAACATCAAGTACCAAAAGGTCCATTGCAACCTGATGAGTGCATATTATTCATTTATTTTGATTCCATTATATTTAGTTTTATTGCATGTTTCATGTTTATGTGAGCTTATTATGGTGTTTAATGATTTGAGGAGGAATTGGAGCTGAAATGAGGAAAAAAGGAACGTTGCAGGGTTTTTAGCATTAAGTTTCATGCATGGTCTTGGCTTGGGACTTGGATTTTATTGTAGAGCTCTTCCTTAACTTTTTGGAACATCTTGAATCGTCCCAATCAGAGTTCATATAAAAAATTTATGATTTTTTTACCAGACGGAAGTTGAACCTCAAAGTTATGGAAGTTGGAATTTGCACAACAGTAACTTGGATCCTCATTTCGTCCTTGATGCAGCCAGAAAATATCAATTCTCAAAGAATGAAAGTTTTAGATCTCGTCAATATCTTCGTTTTGATAGGTAGCATGCTCCGTAACTCCTCCCAGATCAAATGTTATGCTTGTTTTACCAAAGGACATCGCATCAGGAAATAAAAATTCGCCCCAGCGAATTTGAGCGGAAAAATTGGGAAATCTTGGATTTTTAGAAAGTTTCTTAATGCAGATTTTGACAGACTTCTACATGGAATTGGATTGATATTTCTATTAGCTTTAGGATTTCCTTTATACTAAGATTTATTTCCAAATTGAATTATATTTCTTTATGAAAACTAGTTATGATTTATAATTCATTTTAGGATTTGGATTTCTACTTCCTATAGGATTTAGGACTTTGTCTAGCACTATAAATAGAGGATGCTAGTCAGGGTTTTAGAGATTGAATCAACTACTACATTCTCTCATCTACCACATTAGAGGATTGAAGACATGAGCTAAGTTATTTTTATTCAGTTCTAAGGGATGTTGAACCTTATTTATAATTAATGGTTAATTGAGTATTCATTATTTATTCCTTCTCACATAAAATTCATTCTTGATAATCTGATTTAATTTCTGAATGCTATTTGGCTTAACTGATTTGATTTCTGCAGGATTGAGTTGGTTAACAAATATCATATGCTAGATCAAGAAATAATATTGCGTGTAATTGATATTGTTTCTAATCACATGTAGTAATTAGTAATATCTGACTGTGGACAAGCTTTTGAGTATTGCTATGATTATCAGAAGACAAGTTAAAGAATCCAAGCTTATGTGTTTGTTGCTTGGAATAGTCTAATTCCCTAGTTCTTAATGCTGCTATTATATTAAATCTAGAGAGCTTATTCTAGGTTATATAATTGTTAGAATCTTGTAAAGAGCTTGTTTCATTGAGTTACAATCTAAGGGGAGTTTCGGGTAGCAGAGCTTGTTGTTACCTAGGGCTATTAGTTTCATTGAAGGGTAAATAATGTTACACTTGATTAATCTATTATTGTAAAAAGGTGATACTGAACTGAAGAACTGAAGCTTTTTATTCATTGTTTATTCTTATTAGTTTATTCTTGTTAATTTAATTAATTAATTAAAAATCCCATTTTCATTAGAAATCATAGGATAAATATAAAAAAATCACTCTCTGTGGGATCGATCCTTGCTTACTATTGTGTTAATTGTTTAAATTTGTAAAGTGAAAGTGAGGTTAATTTAGGAGTGTAAACGAAAGCTCCCAAATTTTGGCGCCGCTGCCGGGGAGAGTTATTTGTTTTGTTTATTCTTTGTTTTCGTTTATTTTTTTTATTTTTTTTTATTTTGTTTTTATTTTATAACTTAATCCTCTCACTCTATTGACTTAAATTTTGTTCAAGAAATAGAGAAAACTGCAGATATAGAAGAAACTCTTGTTCCATCACTAGAAGAGAAAAAGACGGTGGTGCCAAACAAAGATAGGTCTTTAAAAGAACTGGATACTCTCAATCTTGATCAATCATCATTTTGTATTGAGTATCCTACTTTAGATGTTTCTTTTGAACTTAACTCTAGACTAATTCATCTTTTGCCTACTTTTCGTGGTCTTACAGGTGAAAATCTATATAAGCATCTAAAAGAGTTCCATGCGGTGTGTTCCACGATGAAAGCACAAGGAGTGGCAGAGGAGCAGATCAAGCTTAGACTTTTTCCATTCTCATTAGCAGATTTTGCTAAAGACTGGTTATACTATCTAACTTCTGGATTAATACGATCATGGACTGATATGCAAATGTTATTCTTGGAGAGGTATTTTCCTGCATCAAGAGTTACCGATATAAGAAAGGAGATATATGGAATCAGGCAGTTCAATGGAGAGAATCTCTATGAGTATTGGGAAAGGTTCAAGAAGTTGTGTTCCAGCTGTCCACCTCATGGAATTGATGAACATTACTTGATCCAGTACTTCTATGAGGGGTTGATACCAATGGAAAGAAGCATGATTGATGCAGCAAGTGGAGGAGCACTGATAGACAAGACTCTAGAAGCGGCAAGGAACTTAATTGCAAATATGGCAGCTAACTCATAGCAGTATGGAACTAAGATGGATCACACACTACAAAGGGTAAATGGGGTAAGCACGAGAAACTTAGAGCAATAGATTTCTGATTTAACTGCTTCGGTTCGATAAATGGCTGCAAGGAATACACAAGTTATTCAGCAAGCTCAACCTCAGTACCACACAAAAAACCAAGAAGTACCTGTCAATCCTGGGACATTCATGGAGGATATGTTCAAGGCATTCATGAACCAAACACAATAGTTCATGTGTCAGACACAACAATTCCAGCAAGAGACAAGAACTTCTGTTCAAGATCTGAGGGACCAAGTTGGTCAACTTGCAACCACAATAGGAAGGTCACTTTCTCACACTATTGAAAATGTAAGTTCCATAACATTGAGATGTGGTGCAGAGGATCAACAACAAGAAAAGTCAATACAAAGTAAGTCCGACAATAGTGAAATAGGCAGCAGTGATGTACTCAAGCACAAATTTCCACCTCTTCCTGCTTATGAACCAAAACTACCTTTTCCCCAAGTTCTAACAAGGAATTGGAAAGTTGGAAAAAATTCAACGTGGTATACAGAGTCTAATAAAAAATTCCTTGAAGAAATGGCGAATAGGGAACAAGAACTTAAAGATGAGAAGGAGTTCACTAGTGGAAACCATTTGGATGTGCTCGAGACTACTGCTAAATTTGAAGAAATCAGGTATTCAAACTCTGAAAATGATGAACAAGAGGTAGAGATGGAAGAATTAATAATTCCTGTAGATTTCTATAAGGAGGACATAGATGATGATACTTTTCTTGTACCAGCAACAACACACGATGATAAACACCATGGGACCTTACACATGGAATTAGACGACGAACATGTCCAGTTCGGCATATATAAAGTTAAGAGGTATCTTGGTAATGTTAATTCTATTTTTGCTATTGATGTTGTTGACTCAACAGTACAGGAATCTCTTGAGCAAATATACAAGGAGGATTTGAGGGCTGGAATGGAGCAAAATCAGGATCTGAAGGATGCTCCTAATGAAGAATTGAAGATTATACCAGTTCACTTGAAGTTCACAAGTCCAATTACATAGAATGAGAAGGATGATGTCAAGCCAATGACAATAAACAAGGGCAGCTGCTTGGGAGGCAACCCAAGATCTCAGATTTGATTTTTCTATCCCTTTACTTTTTAGTTTTTTTTATTGTATGTTAGCTAGTAGTATTTTATTCTTTACATGATTTTCTTACATTGGAGACAATATAAGGTTTGAGTGTGGGGGGGGGGGGGGGAAGATTTAGGTTTTTATTTTATTTAGGAATATAAATCCGATTTTGATGGGGAATTTAAAAAAAAATTAATGCTTTTGAAAATTTTGATTTCATGATTCTATCTGGCTATGTGTTAAAAAGATTAAAGTCTAAGATTGAAAATTAATGCTACATTTCAAAATCTATTTAATGCTTAGTTTGTTAATGAATTATGAAAATGATGAGTAGGTTTTATACCTATGAATCCGATATTATTAAACTTAATTATTGTTATATTTAATAGTTTTTTTAGTATCTTTTTATGTGTTTTGTGTTTATTTGTTGTAGGTTGGAGCTGGAGGGACAAATTGGTCATTTCGGAGAAGAAAAAGGTCAAAAATCATGAAAATTAAAGCTGAGTGGCATTTCTGTAATTACGTGGTCCTGGCCAAGCGCCTAGGCGCTTGAAAATGCCCTATGATGAGCGCCTAGGCGCTCTAGTGCGTAATAATGTGCGTTTTGTTACTGCTAAGTGGGTTTTTGAAGCCAAAGAGGAGTCTGAATGAGGGCTGAGACCAATACAAATAGGAGAGGACTCTAGAAAAGGGAAGAGAAACAAATTTTGCAGGGAATCAATTAATTTTTTGAAGAGATTTGCAGAGAGAACAAGGAAGAAAAGCACGAAGGAGAATTGCAAAGGCTAAAGATCAAAGAGAGAGTATTGGAGCAAATTCAGAGTTTATTCTTCTCTTTTCTAGTTTTATCTTTTGTAATTATCTGGGATGTTTGGATTATTAACTTGGATGATGTTTTTCTTCATTATTATCATGAACTAAATTTTAATTAAGATTGCAACAGAACTTGGTATGTAGTTTAAATTGCAAGCTTCCCATTGAATGAAAGTTGGTTTTTATTGAATTGTTTATTATATCTTATGTTTATTGATTAATTGTTTGGCCAACAATTACTGTGATAATCTATATAAAATTGGAAGATGGAGTATAGATTGAGATCTGGATATGATAACATCTGTTCATATAATCTGAATAGGGTTAATATGATTAGCGTGTAGGATAGGAATATACCTATGTGTCTTTTGTATCCATTGAAAGAATTTGAGCGTAAACCCTAATTAACTTGATTCACATAGGAATATAGTGAGTTGATTAACTGGGGTGTTCCTTGTAATTCCGCATCTTAAAGATTGGATTTAGGAGGATTTGTTCATGTGTCTTTGGAAGAAGTGCGTGAATATTCATAAAGCATTCTTGGATAACAATTCATATTAATTGATTTATTTTAAATGGGAAGTAAGTTAGTTTGAATGAAATACCAAGGGAAGTTGTAATCTTAACCTATTAAATCTGCAATTATTCTTGTGAAATTTTGATTTTGATCATTAGTTTTGTTAAGTTTAAATTTCAAATCACAAACAAAATTTTCTTAGTTTAAAATAGGATTAATTGCATTAGAGTTAGTAATTGATAAATATTAGTCTATTTCCTCGTGGGAACGATATCCTTGCTTGCTGAATATTACAATTGAACGCGTATACTTGCGTGGTAAAGTGCTATTAAAAATTTAGGCAACAAGTTTTTGGCGCCGTTGTCGGGGAAATTAGTTTAATATTTTGTCATTATTGATTTTTATAGCGTTAATCTTAATTTAAACAATTTTTTTTATTTTTTTTTATTTTTTTTGTCTCTAGTCTAATTCCTTTTCAGGCACCATGAACAACTATGACTATCATTGGCTATATTCGAGAATGACTCGGCCAAGGGAGGCAAAGAATTATGGACTCGATGAATTGTCAGCACAATTTGGGACACTTTCAAGGAAGATTGATGCTTTATCAGCACAACGTATTCAAAATGTAGCAGTGATATGTGAGTATTGTGGTGGAAACCATCCGAGTCATCAATGCACCATCAGTTTCGAGTCGTTACAATATAGTGGTAACTTCAGCGATTATCCCAACAATTATGATTATTCCAGTAATTATCATCATGAGTGGGGGAATCCACTAAATCTTTCATGGAGCGATGACAATCTAGCCCAACCCTTTGCTCCATGCCAATCATACACTCTTGAATTACAAGTTCAACTCCCTAATCCTGAAGAAGAAAGGATTTTA
The DNA here is from genome assembly GCA_020205505.1 of Panax japonicus. Taxonomy (NCBI): domain Eukaryota; kingdom Viridiplantae; phylum Streptophyta; class Magnoliopsida; order Apiales; family Araliaceae; genus Panax; species Panax japonicus. The sequence continues at coordinate 67,916,583 of CM035107.1, forward strand.
AACTTGGAAGGACTTATTTCCAAGTTCATGGTTTTGATTGAGGATCAGACGAATAGTCAGGAGATGTCGATTCGAAATCTTGAGAACCAAGTGGGACAACTTTTCAACACCATCATCAATCGCCCTCAAGGTGAAGTGTCAAGCAACATGGTTCCCGAGACTGATGGATTGCCCACGCTAAATCTGGAATCGGATGTTCCAAAAGAAAAGGATGTGGAAAGGGAGGAGACAAGTGGGGAGCAGGAAAAGAAGGTCGCCAAAGATCTAGCCTTGAGTTCTGACATAGATGAACCGATTTTGATAGTGCCCCATATATCTTCTCCACCAAAGTTTAAGGATCCGGTTAGATTTGCAATCATGTGTCCAATTGGTAGTCATTTTTTCGATAAAGGTATATATGATATGAAAGCTAGCTTAAAATTGGTGCCATGGTGTGAAGAGAATGGGAAGAGAGATGAAGAACCAGTTGTTCTAAAAAAGCTTCAACGTAAAAATTCGTTCATAGATACAACTCGGAAAATGCCTAGTTATTTGAAGGTTGTAAAAGAGAATCTACCTATAAAGAACAAGCTAGGTGAATTTGAATCAATAACCCTTACTGATGGAAAACTCTCGAAAGTTACGTTATTACTAATGGATGGAGGGTTCCTCAATTATCGAAGGGGAATTAGATAGAGAAAGAGAAGAAAGTCGGCTGAAGACTATAAACTAAGCGCTAACTGGGAGGCAACCCAAGAATTTTTATTGTTATTTACTATTTTTACTTTTATTAATTTACTCTACTGTTAGTTTATTTAGTGATTAAATTTTTATAGTTTAGGATTTGTACATCCATCGTTCTCTAACAGATATTCAATTTATTGCAGGAAAGGAGGACAAGCAAAGGTTTAAGTTTGGGGGTATTTGAGGAGACTTGGGACAAAAGTTACATGGATCGACGTTTGGGGTGGCTAGATTCGCGTTTTCGGCTTGCCATTTACATAGCAGTCACTTCAGAGCCAATTTTACTATAGCTCCGGATATTATTTCGCGAAACTTCAAGAATGAAAGTTGTAGATCTACTTTTCCTCTTTCCAGAACATCTTGAATCATCTAAATCAGAGTTCGCACGAAGAAGTTATGGCCATTTTCCCAAAGGACGTCGGAGCAGAAAATGTTGGACAAAGGAGCAAACGCCTAGGCAGTCCAGCCAAGGCCAATTCAAGCGCCTAGGCGCTCAAAGTCAGTACCTATTCTTCTGACCAAGCGCCTAGGCGCTCCAGACAGTGCAAATTCAAGCGCCTAGGCGCTCCAACAGAAAAAAAAGAGCCCTAATAGGGATAAACTCTTCCAAACCCAAATCAAACACATTCTTGCTCTCCTACTCCAACTCAAACTCACTCAACTCTCAACCCTCCTCTAATCTAGCCACAATAATCATCTTTTTCTTGTAAAATCCTAATCAAACACTAAATCTCCTACCCAAACTAAGGCACTTAAGCTCCATCTTGTCATCCTTCTTCACCAAATCGGGCACCACTTTACATTCAAGCCACATCTATCTAAATTTGGGGGAGTGCCTACCAATAGTGTTCAAAATCTGTGCACACCAAGTGTTTGATAATCCAGCTGACGCTCCCTACCAATTTCCACCATTGTCTGCATACCCCCCGGCTGATGAAGAAGAATCAGAAGAAGAGAATACTGACGAGGAATAAAGCTTCAATTTTTCAGGGAAGTCCTCAATGCTTAATTTCTTAAATTTTATTTGTTATATACAATGAGGACATTGCATCGGTTAAGTTTGGGGGTGTAATTTTCCAGCTCCAGTTCATGCATGTAGTATTCATCTAGTGCATTCATATAGTATTTAGTTAATAGTTTTGCATGTAGTTTGCATTTATGTAGTTTTCATTTTAATTTACTACAAAAAAAATTGTAGTATTTGCATGTTTCCAGCTGTTAGATAGTTTAAGTCTGTTTTGGCCAGTGATGAGATTGGAATTGAGTAGACAAGTATAGTATTTTCTGTTAAGACTTTGATGTGATTTCTTGTCATGATTTGAATCTTTACCTGTTTGAAATTGATATAATAAGGATAGCACAGTAAAAACAACTATGTTGACTGATTGAGTTTAAATTGACACATAATGGACTTCTAGAGGATAATGCTAGTCTGAATGAATGAAAGACATGAATAGGCGAAGATGACTGAATTTAGACAAAAACTTAAGTTTGGGGGAAAAATTTGGGATATATAAGCTTGAAAAAAAAATACCGTGGCTAGTTTTGTTTCGGGGCCTTTGTTACTTGAGCAAGTACGCCCGAAGGGGTATCTTAAAACCTAGCGCCCTAAGGTCTTATATGGTCTGGGAGTCGTTGGTCGAAAGCTCGCTAAAGGGTAGCACTGTTAGCCTAATGGAATGAGACATTGCACAGTCATGGTTAAAAAAAATATATATATAAAAAAACAACAAAAACAATAAAACGGGAAAAGAGCAAAAAGCCCCCGTAAAGCACAATAAAGCATAAGTATCCCGGATTGGACTCTTAAATTTTGGTGGATATTTGTCTTTAATTGGTTTTAGCTTGTTCGTGAATTTTGTGAGTTTAAACTGTATGATTCCTTTAAAGAGATTTATTATGTGTTGTATTTAGCGGCATATCAGTGAGCATGGATATTAAGCACACACACACTATATCAATAATAACAGGTTAAGATTTGATGATTGACGAGGAAATTATTAATCTGTTTTGATATGATGTACTATCATGTTTATTGTGATTTCTCTGAGGCTTGATGAATAGATTTTGTTCTGTTTGACTGCTGGAATGTAGGCATTTAGATAGCTGCATTTGCATTGCATATTTAGTTATTGCATTGTGTTGTGTTGCTTGGGGACAAGCAATTGGTTAAGTTTGGGGGTATTTGATGAGTAGGTTTTATACCTATGAATCCGATATTATTAAACTTAATTATTGTTATATTTAATAATTTTTTTAGTATCTTTTTATGTGTTTTGTGTTTATTTGTTGTAGGTTGGAGCTGGAGGGACAAATTGGTCATTTCGGAGAAGAAAAAGGTCAAAAATCATGAAAATTAAAGCTAAGTGGCATTTCTGTAATTACGTGGTCCTGGCCAAGCGCCTAGGCGCTTGAAAATGCCCTATGATGAGCGCCTAGGCGCTCTAGTGCGTAATAATGTGCGTTTTGTTACTGCTAAGTGGGTTTTTGAAGCCAAAGAGGAGTCTGAATGAGGGCTGAGACCAATACAAATAGGAGAGGACTCTAGAAAAGGGAAGAGAAACAAATTTTGCAGGGAATCAATTAATTTTTTGAAGAGATTTGCAGAGAGAACAAGGAAGAAAAGCACGAAGGAGAATTGCAAAGGCTAAAGATCAAAGAGAGAGTATTGGAGCAAATTCAGAGTTTATTCTTCTCTTTTCTAGTTTTATCTTTTGTAATTATCTGGGATGTTTGGATTATTAACTTGGATGATGTTTTCTTCATTATTATCATGAACTAAATTTTAATTAAGATTGCAACAGAACTTGGTATGTAGTTTAAATTGCAAGCTTCCCATTGAATGAAAGTTGGTTTTTATTGAATTGTTTATTATATCTTATGTTTATTGATTAATTATTTGGCCAACAATTACTGTGATAATCTATATAAAATTGGAAGATGGAGTATAGATTGAGATCTGGATATGATAACATCTGTTCATATAATCTGAATAGGGTAAATATGATTAGCGTGTAGGATAGGAATATACCTATGTGTCTTTTGTATCCATTGAAAGAATTTGAGCGTAAACCCTAATTAACTTGATTCACATAGGAATATAGTGAGTTGATTAACTGGGGTGTTCCTTGTAATTCCGCATCTTAAAGATTGGATTTAGGAGGATTTGTTCATGTGTCTTTGGAAGAAGTGCGTGAATATTCATAAAGCATTCTTGGATAACAATTCATATTAATTGATTTATTTTAAATGGGAAGTAAGTTAGTTTGAATGAAATACCAAGGGAAGTTGTAATCTTAACCTATTAAATCTGCAATTATTCTTGTGAAATTCTGATTTTGATCATTAGTTTTGTTAAGTTTAAATTTCAAATCACAAACAAAATTTTCTTAGTTTAAAATAGGATTAATTGCATTAGAGTTAGTAATTGATAAATATTAGTCTATTTCCTCGTGGGAACGATATCCTTGCTTGCTGAATATTACAATTGAACGCGTATACTTGCGTGGTAAAGTGCTATTAAAAATTTAGGCAACAGAAAACTAAGCCATGATCCATAGTAATTGATTTAAATTGAATTTGTGATAAATAAGTACTTGAATATGAGAAACATGTTTATTTGGCTAAGTTATTTGTGGAGTTGTCTATGTGCACTGATTTCATGACTTAGAACTGTTTAAATTGCTTATGTTGTTACAGAACCATGTGAAAAAATGATGAATGAATAAAAAGAAAAAAAAGGAAATTAAAAATCAGCTTCAATGTCCATTGTGCGAAATAACTGGGTATCTAAGCCTCGGGAAGCATCGGTATTCACGCTGAAAAGTGCGATAGATAAAAGCAGCTTGACTAGTCGACTTTTGTGGCTTTTGTTACTTGAATAAGTAAGCCTTAGGGGTGTCTCTACACCTAGCGCCCTAAGATCATCTAGTTTGGGAGTCGTTGGTGGAAAGTTCGCTAATGGGTAACTCTGAAAAGCCTAAGAAAAGGAGACATTGCACATGTCAAGAAAAGAAAAAAATATATACGAAAAAAAGAAGCATGAAAATACATTCATCTGTGCTAAAACGAAGGTTCTATGAAAAAACTTAAAAAGCAAGAAAAAATTGTTCTTGGTTGCGAGTCAGTGTGCACTGTTTTTGCTACATTGTAACTAAGTTGAGTAAGTATGATGATTTTGGGAAAGTTACTTATGTGGCTACAGTTTCATTTAATGAAATTCATTGGTGAAATTGTAAGGTTGGTAATTGTGAGTTAATTGATAAGGCATTGATTAGATTTCTGTGAGTTTAGTGTTAAAAGTCATGATTTGTATCTTGAAATCTTTTGACATAATGGTATAATATAATTTTTCTGGAAATCAAACTTTTGGTTTACACGAGGACGTGTAAAAGGCTAAGTGTGGGGGAATTTGATGAGTGCATATTATTCATTTATTTTGATTCCATTATATTTAGTTTTATTGCATGTTTCATGTGTATATAAGCTTATTATGGTGTTTAATGATTTCAGGATGAATTAGAGCTGAAATGAGGAAAAAAAAGGAGAATTACAGGGTTTTTAGCATTAAGTTGCATGTATGGTCTTGGCTTGAGACTTGGATTTTATTGTAGAGCTCTTCCTTAACTCGGAACATCTTGAATCGTCCCAATCGGAGTTCATATGAAAATGTAATGATTTTTTTACTAGACGGAAGTTGAACCTCAAAGTTTGGAAGTTGGAATTTGCACAGCAGTCACTTGGAGCTTGATTTCGACCTTGATGCAGCTAGAAAATGTCAATTCTCAAAGAATAAAAGTTGTAGATCTCGTTGATATCTTCGTTTGGATTGGTAGCATGCTCCATAAATCCTCCCGGATCAAACGTTATGCTTGTTTTACCAAAGGACGTCGCAGCAAGAAATGAAAATTCGCCCCAGCGAATTTGAGCGAGAAAATTGGGAAATCTTGGATTTTTGGAAAGTTTCTAAATGCAGATTTTGACAGACTTCTACATAGAATTGGATTGATATTTCTATTATCTTTAGGATTTCCTTTAGACTAAGATTTATTTCCAAATTGAATTATATTTCTTTATGAAAACTAGTTATGATTTATAATTCATTTTAGGATTTGGATTTCTACTTCCTATAGGATTTAGGACTTTATCTAGCACTATAAATAGAGGATGCTAGTTAGGGTTTTAGAGATTGAATCAACTACTATATTCTCTCATCTACAACATTGACAATATCCACACTCAATGGTGTCCTCATTATAATTATTATCACATTATTCCTTAGAATAGTGAGGACTACTAAAGCCATTTATCCTGGATCATCACTCCATTCCTCGACTCGTCCCAGCTATATTCTCATTTCCTGAAGAGAACAATGAAAGAAAGGGTGAGCTCAACTAGCCCAATAAGAAATATTATGACTAAGATAATGCAGAATAAATTATCCTTAGCCTTCAACAGTATAACAACTGATAGAATACAATAGACAACAAGTTTTAGATAAACAACTGCAGCGAAAATAAGCAATCCATTAGAAGAGTCAAGTAGAGCATAAAATCTACTATCTTCTATGATTTAAAAAGTTTTTCATCAACTTTATCGCTGAGACTTAGCTTAATAAATAAACCATCCATGAGCTAAGTTATTTTTATTCTGTTCTAAGTGATGTTGAACCTTATTTATAGTTAATGGTTTATTGAGTATTCATTATTTATTCCTTCTCACATGAAATTCATTCTTGATAATCTGATTTAATTTCTGAATGCTATTTGGCTTAACTGATTTGATTTCTGCAGGATTGAGTTGGTTAAAAAATATCATATGCTAGATCAAGGAATAATATTGCATGTAATTGATATTGTTTATAATCACAAGTAGTAATTAGTAATATCTGATTATGGACAAGCTTATGAGTATTGCTATGATTATCAGAAGACAAGTTAAACAATCTGAGCTTATGTGTTTGTTGCTTGGAATAGTCTAATTCCCTAGTTCTTAATGCTCCTATTATATTAAATATAGAGAGCTTATTCTAGGTTATATAATTGTTAGAATCTTGTGAAGAGCTTGTTTCATTGAGTGACAATCTAAGCGGAGTTTCGGGTAGCAGAGTTTGTTGTTACCTAGGGCTATTAGTTTCATTGAAGGGTAAATAATGTTACACTTGATTAATCTATTATTGTAAAAAGGTGATACTGAATTGAAGAACTGAAGCTTTTTATTTATTGTTTATTCTTATTCGTTTATTCTTGTTAATTTAATTAATTAATTCAAAATCCCCTTTTCATTAGAAATCATAGGATAAATATAAAACAAATCACTCTCTATGGGATCAATCCTTGCTTACTATTGTGCTAATTATTTAAATTTATAAAGTGAAAGTGAGGTTAATTTAGGAGTGTAAACGACAGCTCCCACAACCACTTGAAATTCCAGAATGGAAGTGGGAGCACATTACCATGGATTTCGTTACCAGTCTTCCAAAGGTTTCTCAAGGCATAGATGCGATTTGGGTCATTGTTGATAGATTGACCAAGTATGCTCATTTTTTACCGATACGAATAACTTATACACTTGAACGTCTTGCTCGTATATACATAAACGAGATTGTAAGACTGCATGATATGCCGGTATCCATAGTTTTTGATCGAGACCCAAGATTCACTTCACAGTTTTGGGTTAGTTTGCAACAAGCTATGGGCACAGACTTACGATTTAGTTCGGCATATAATCCTCAGACGGACGGACAGTCGGAGAGGACTATTCAAACTCTTGAAGATCTATTAAGACTCTGTGTCCTTGATTTCAAGGGAAGTTGGGACAAGTTCTTACCATTGGTGGAGTTTTACTACAACAACAGTTATCAAGCAAGTATTGGCATGGCTCCATTCGAAGCGTTGTATGGAAGAAAGTGTCGTTCTCCAGTATGCTGGGATGAGGTGGGTGAAGCAATGTTGTTGGGACCGGAGTTGGTACGTATGACTACGGAAAAGATTCAAACGATATGACAACGTATAAAAACCTCACAAGATCGACAAAAAAATTATGCTGATCTTCATCGAAAGGACGTGGAATTCGATATAGGAGATCATGTGTTTTTGCGTGTTGCTCCATGGAAAGGAGTTACGAGATTTGGAAAGAGAGGAAAACTCAATCCTCGATTCATCGGCCCATTTTTAATCCTCGATTGAGTAGGAACTGTGGCCTATAGACCCGCTTTACCGCTAAGTATGTCTCGTGTTCATAACATTTTTCACATATCCATGTTACGTAAATATGTGAAAGACCCGAACCACATTATTGAGTTAGAACCGGACGAAATAGCGGAAGATTTGACGTATGAAGAGGTTCCTGTTCAAATCTTGGATAAGAAGGAACATATTCTACGCTCCAAGGTTATACCTTAAGTCAAAGTTTTGTGGAGAAACCACGATATTGAGAAAATAACTTGGGAGTTAGAATCTGAAATAAAATCAAGGTATCCTTACCTCTTCGACATACCAGGTACGTACCCTAATTTCGAGGGCGAAATTTCATAAGAAGGGGAGGTTGTAAGACCCCAACTTTTATAAATAAAGATGAATTTTCTATAAATATTATTTTTGAATATTATGGAGTAAATTTGATATAATATTATAGTTGTGGGTAATATTTATAAATTTTACAAAGTAAGAAAGTTGTTATAAAATATTTGTTTGGTCGGGAAATATTCGTACGACGACACAATCATTGGTGGATCCCACAACGGAATTATTGTCGGATTGAAAAAACGACAAAAATACTTTATGAAAATAATTGCGGAGGTGTTACCGTTAAAACTGTTAAACTACCCGATAGTAAAAGTACAATAATACGCGTGGTTGCATACGTGAGAAGTCACTCAACTATACTCAATTATTGCTACAGTAAATGTTGCATCATATCTCTTATATTATTGATTCAATTATTGTCACAGTATCATCTGTATAATATGTTATATTATTTAATCAATAATTGAGACGACAAGTTATAAATGATTAATAATTGTTGAAAGATTAAATATGTGTTGATTAAAAATAAAATGATTTGTGATAATATTTATTCAATCCTTGATGTATATAAAGAGTCTATTATGAGACGTTTGTGGTAAGTTTGGTTATTTTATGTGGGGCCCATATGTCATCATCTAAGAGTCTCTTCGTCAATAGTAATTACCTTCATCAATAGTAACTACCTTTACCAGACATCAAAGCACTTGCCGTTTCATATTACAGGTGTCGAACCAATTGTCGTTTCACATTACAGGCGTCAAACCACTTTTCTTTTCACATCACCAGTCGTCAAGCCACTTGCCTTTTCACATTTCAAGTGCTAAGCTAGAAATCTTCTATAAATAGAGGCCTAGTGCTTCATTATTTTTCACGAATTCATTCAAGCTATAGAGAGAGAAAGTATAGAGAGAATAAGAGAGAAAGAAGAAGAGTATTCTGTTACTACACTACTGCAGTATTCAATCTACTACTAATGTAAGGGGTGTTATTCTTTCTTATTTATGAAGAGAACTGTTGTTATTCCATTGCTTATTATTCTGTTGGAATACGTTGTATACGCGATTTACCATATACTTGGTGACATTCTTCTATTATTCTGTTGGAACATCCTATCTGTGTGTTTTACACCAGACCTGGTTTCGTCTTTATTATTATTCTGTTGGAACATCCTGTCTGTGTGTTTTACACCGGACCTGGTTCTGGCTTTATTATTATTCTGTTGGAACATCATGTCTGTGTGTTTTACACCAGACCTGGTTCCGTCTTTATTATTCTGTTGGAACATCCTATCGGTGCAAATTTTGCCTGACCTGGTTCCGTTATTATTATTCTTTTGGAATAACCTGTCTATGCGAAGTACTGCATGCACGGTGATTTCTTTTGCTATTTCATTCTTTATTATACTCAGTTGGTTAAAGTTTTGACTTCTATACTCCATAAAATTAGTAGAATATCCTTGATATTTCCGCTTCATCCAGTATCTTATCATGGAAATATTCTTCTGATCATTCTTGAATTTTACTCTACAAAGCAGTATCATATTGACAATTTGGACATTATTAGTTCCTGGATAAATTATTTCTTGAACTTGTTTTATTGAATTCTTATATCATTATCATCATCTTCATATTTATATTATGTTGAAAGTCATCTGTGGCCTGTAGTGCATAGATGGAATTGGTATGATTATGACCAGGGATTATTCGGTGTAATCATGACCGTAATGTTACAAATGATGTGTTAAAAGTTATCATTGGCCCGTAGTGCATTGATGGACAATTGTTGGCATGATCATGACCATTAATGAATACACGAATGTCCTTGGCTGTAGTGCATGGATAATTTGTGGTCGTGATACTAAAGAATATCCTTGGTCGTAGTGCATGGGTGATTCGACGATGTGGATTATATATTAAGCTGAGTCCCAGCGATAAAAGACATGAAAAACATTTTAAATCATAAAAGATAGTAGATTTTATTCTCTACTTGACTCTTTTAATGGATTGCTTGTTTCGCTGCAGTTAAACTTGATGTTGTTATATTTTATCAGTTTAACACTGTTGAAGGCTAACGATAATTTATTCTGAATTATCTTAGTCATAATATTTCTTACTGGGCTAGTTGAGCTCACCATTTCTTTCACTGTTCTCTTTAGGAAATGAGAACATAGCAGGGACTAGTCGGAGAACGGAGTGACGGTCCAGAGGATAGCATTAGTAGTCCTCACTATTCTGTGAAATAGTGTGTTAATAATTATAATGAGGACTCCTTTTGAGTTTGTATAATCTCTAGTAGACAATAATTGTATTCAAACTCACAGTTATGTTTTGTCGTATTGTACACGATAGTTGTATTAGTAAGTTGTATTTGAATTTTGTACCATGTATCTGACGACCCAAGATGGGTGATGTAAACCTAATTTTGGGGGCATCACAATGAGATTATATACTAATGTAATTTAATAAGTAAGTTAGAGAGATAATAATGATTAAATGAATTATAATATTTTAATTAAAATTTGTGATTAAAATAAAGTGTTAGTTGGTTGAATAAAGTTATGATTATAAAGAAATTATAGTTTTGTGATAATGATTTATGTGTTAAATTAATTCACTAGATTAGTATTTGAATTGATTAAATTGATTATTTAATTAAATAGAAGTGTGACAAATAACCTTGCTATAAAGGAGTTACTAAAATAAATTAAGGGAGTTTAATTCAGTTTTGCCAAACAAGACCTAATGCATATTAAGTCTTTTATCTAATTGTGTTTTACCAAACAAGGCATAAGGATTAATGGGTTATTTTTAGTTAGTTAACCAAACAAGCCTTATGGCTTTTGATTTCAAAAAAATTATAATTGATGTCAGTTAAGTTAGTATTATATTATATAATTAATATATATTATATCTTATATGCATTATATTCTAAGACGTAAGAATAGAGGAGAGAGGTAAGAGAGAAAAAGAGAAAAACTCAGAGGAAGAAGAAGAAGAGAAGAAGAGAAGTGAGAGAATCCTAGAGAATTGGAAGTGAAGAGGAGAAAAGCTTGATAATCAAAGATATAGTATCATCATCTTCTTCAAGGTATTATTCTATTCTTTTTAGTTTTAAAAGTTTAGTTTTTCTCTTCCCAAATTCTCTGTAGAATCATTGTGTAAGGATGAATTGTTGTTGTTATGTGGCTTTATATGATAAACTAGTGAAGTTAAAACTATTTTTATAAGTTATAATCAATGAATTGATGATATGTATGTAATTTGTGAAGAAAACCTTTTTTACAGAGAGTTTTTGTGAATAAATATGGGTTAATTTAAAGTAGAAATTGAGAGTTAATTAGCTGTCTAGTTAATAAATTGACCATCTAATTTGATAGATTATGTATAATTATTGATAGAGATACTTTGAATTAATTGTTTTGGTAGAAAAACAAAATTTACAGTGTTTATTTTCATTGAAATATCAAAAAGTGAGTTTTTTTATTATCAAAAACAGTGAAATTGGATGTTTTAAATTCGTTGTTTATGTTATTGTATGGGTAGAAACATGTTAGAAGTTCTTGAATTATGTTTACATGAAGTTTTTGTATGAATTTCATGTGAATTAGTTTGTTAGAAATGAGCTTGTAGGCCGAGCATTACGTTAGTAGGCCAAGAATTAGTTTTCGCGCCACGCCGCGGCCCAGCATTACGTTAGCCACGCCGCAGCCCGGCTTCATAGTTTATTTACCGCGCCGCAGCGCCATCCCCACGCCGCAACGCGACCCACAGTGTAAACTGTGGCGCCGCGACATGAGTTAGCAGAATGGTCTGACAGTATACTTTTTGTACACGAAATTTTAAGAAAAGGTATGTGATGATAGTATGAATGTAAAATGTTGATTTTTGTATTTCTATACTATGAATAATTATGTAATTAAAGATTAACTTGTGTTATAACTTGATTATGTGATTAAATAATCAAACGTAAATGATGAATGTAGTTAGTTAAGTTGTAAAGTGGTAGTGACTAACTATGTCATGATGACATATGTATATAAGATATTGTGATTCGAATTGTTCGGTTTAATCTACGAACAAGGAAAGTTTTCTAATCTATTATCTTGTTAATTCAATTACTATTTTTAATTCGATTACAATATAATGATGTAAGTTATTCTGGAGCAAGTTATTCTTGTATTTTAACTTGTTGTTTAGCATGCACAACTATATATACTAATGTCAAACATTTCTATCGTTCAAATTGCTAACAATGTTTAGTATTCAATTCTAATTAACCTTGGCTTAGTATTGTTCAAGCAAGGTATGCTATAGTTATTCAAATTGTATGCTATTAGATTATTCCTAAAACATGACTTTAGTTTACTATGATTGCTTCAATCACGATTATTCTATAGTATAGTGTTATTGGTTTTATTCAACTACTCCTTAGTTGATGTTCGTTGAATTCCAAATTACCTTGAAAGCTTATCCAAACCAAACTTCCTTTTGTGTGGACTTGTACTCTAAATACTTAGATGAACATCCGTATTGTTATGATTAGGGGTTAACTTACGCATAGCGTTAAAATGTTTGTGCACAATATATTGTACGAAGGGCTGATTCCCCTAAGTACGAGGTTTTTATAGTCTTATGACTGTTAAAGTTGGAGTTGAAAGATTACTTGCAACTGTGGACGTAGTTCATGGTCTTACGACCCTCAGTGATGTATATTTTCCATATTTTGGGATTTCAGTTCCTGATTATTATTGATACAGTACTATTCACTTTTGATGAGCCTATTTCGATAGTTATTATTGTTATACTTCTGTTGATTCCATATTATATACAGTGAGCAATTGTTTTGCTCACTCTTGCATATTTATAAAACTCATTGCAGCTAAAGAAGAGAAGGTAGGTGAACCTTCGACTAGCAAAGGAAAGGGAAAAATGTACAAGTGATGAAGACTTGTAATTTTTACTTTGATTAAGATGTTAAACTTTTATTATGTTGATCTTAGACTTTATTTTAAAGAAGTTATGTAATGTTTTCCGCATTTGAATGATGATTAAAGGTTAGATAACCTGGGAGATTTTTATTTAACTTTAATCCTGTATAGGCAGGTTTTTATTATTCAATTTTATTATAATTGGGTAGTTAGAAATGAATGTTTTGATTAAGTGAACACCAAATCTTGAGGAAATGAAGTACTAGGATTTGGGGGTGTCACAGCTGCTCTTATGACCCATTTCAGATTTCCTTCAGGATGTCATGTGACGCCCCCAAATCCAGGTACTTGAAACCCGAACTCGGTACTTCACGATACCATTTCTATAAGCTGAATAACAATAATATAAAATTCAAACTTAATTTACATATGCATCAAAGTTTACTCCCAGGTACGAGACCTTTAAACATTTATTACATCATAGATAATAAGCATCATTGTCTTAATAAACTATAACTATTACGCAACATATTATAAATCTTATTCGAACAACTTTCCTTTCCCCTTGTTCTTGCCTGAACCTTCTAGTTGATCATACTTAACTGAAAACATTTAAATTTAAAGTAAGAATGAGCATTGGATTGCCCAGCAAGTAATAACAACAATATATATTAGCTGAAAGAATTAAATATTTTTTTTTGAAAGACACTTCTACAACGAATCAACAGTTGTGAAGTAAGCTGACCCAATAATAACAACATATCATTTCAATATGAAATTTTTGAAACTACGTACACACTATAACTGTAAAGTCCCCGAACCCGGATACTTGAAACCCGAACTCGGTACTTCACGATACCATTTCTATGAGCAAAATAATACTAATAATAGTAACAATAATATAAAACTTAAACTTAAATTTATAATTACATCAGAGTCTTTCTCCCAAGTACGTAACCTTTAATCATTCATTACATGTCATAATATATATTAATATACATATCATAGTCTTCATAATCTAAAACTATTACAAACAGTAGCATATAAAGTCATTCAGCAACTTTTCCTTTTCCTTTGTTCTTGACAGATCTTTCTGGTCCTTCACACTTAGCTGAAAACATTTAAATTAAGCAAGGATGAGCATTTGAGTGCCCAGCAAGTATTATATATATATATATATAAGTTGAAGGAATTTAAATGTTTTCTTTATAATATTCTTCTACAACTAGTAAGTAGTTGTGAAGTAATCTGTACCATTAATAATAACATAACAACCCTCTTTCAAATTTTTGAAACTACGTATTGACTATACATGGGGTTTCTGTGACATACTATGAACATTGTTTTTCATTTTTGAAAAGGTTTGAACAGAAATTCATCTGTAAACCGTCATGACTTACGGGCACGGAGGGTGATCAGCCCTGTTGTACCCTGTATTGATCAATACTACATGTATAAGAACGATGTTATCGTTCACTCTGTCCGCCTTGGGCGCATAAAAGTTTTCCCATTATCGGGATGTTCATACCTGTCGGGTTTTCATAACAAAGGTCTTATATAATTCAACATATATGTATATCAAAAGGGTATCAACATGCGATTAAATACAATGATTATCCAAGTGGGGACACTTGTATGATCATTTATAGAAATTAACGAACAGAATATATATAACTGAATTATCATATACTAGCATGTTGATAGTCAATGGGCTTATATAATATAAGTTTAACAACCTGTACAATAATAACATAAATTCTGAATTTCTCACTTCTGTCCATTGCATAAAGAAAATGCAAAGTTAGGATACTTGCCTGATGCGCTGTTTACACTTTGCAACTTAGTTTTATCTTTTATGAAATCACCTAACATTAATCAGATTATTTTACTGATTAGTATAAAATAACGTACACATAACACTGCATATTGCAGTCAGCACATTTCATATTCACATTATCACACATGTTTAACAATCGTTGACTCATAATCAAACCTCAACACCTTCCTAATCACATTGTCATACAACTTTAATAACCATTGAATCACAAATAAATAATTATCTAACTAAAATATCTAAGTCCGGATCAATTTCTGATCTATGTCGGTCTACCGACAGCTTTATCGGTTAAATATCGAGTCTAAGACTCTAATCCATAGTTCAATATCCTTTGGATAACTTCAACCTCAGTCGCACTATTTTTCATGGTCTTATAATAATTATTATCATTTATTATAATTTTTAAAATATCAGAATCATTATTAAATGATTTAAGTCTTAAATAATTCTATTATCATTAATATTTAATTAATATTAAACTATTAATGAAACCATTGCCAAAATATTAAAGTTATGTATAATAACTCAAAATATTTTTAAAACATTTATATTACCCTTAAATGATTTTTAAAACATTTAAAATCACTATTAAATAATTACCATTAATATTTAAATATTAATAAACTATTTATCCAAATATTAAAAGTTATTAATTATAACTTAAAATATTTTTAAATCATTAACATCCTTTTTAAATGATTTTTAAATAAATAAAACCATTTTTAAACTATTTATTTAATATAATTATTAAGTAAATTTAATATCATTAATCATTAAATATCATTAATATTAAATTATTAATGAAATATCCTTTAAATATTAAAAGTTATATTTTATAACTTAAAATATTTTTAAACACTTTATTTTTATTTAAAATGATTATTATAATAATAAAATCATTTTCAAACTAAATTATTTAATATAATTATTAAATAACTTTATTATCATTAATCATAATTAATTAATGAAATTTACCTTTAAATATTAAAAGTTATATTTTATAACTTAAAATATTTTTAAATTCCTTATTATTATTTAAAATTATTTTTAATATAATAAAATCATTTTTAATTCATTTATTTAATTCATTTAATAAATAACTTAATTATCATTAATATTACTTTATTAATGAAAATTATCAAATAATATTAAAAGTTGTCAAAAATAACTTAAATTATTTTCTTATACCATAATATAATTTTAAATTATTTTTCAAATATTAAAATCATTTTTAAATAATTTATTTAATATTATAATTAAATAAATTAATTACTTTTATTATTCCAAAAATATTAAATATTTATGAAATATATTTAAAATAATTAAAAACTAATTTTCAGAATTTAAAATAATTTTTTTATAATTTATTTTATATTTTTAATAATTAAAAACTATTTTTTTCTATTTTTTATTAATTTCCGAAAATTTTAATTAAATCTGTCGCTAAAGGCCTATAGCGACGCTTTCTGTCGCTATAGGTGTTCTTGAGCTACCCAGAAACCATAAGGCAGAAACCGAGTAGCTATGTTTGACCGTGTGTAACGCTTAGCACAAAATGTTTCCGAGTGATCTAACACATAAATATTATAGTACTCATGTAGTACTACAAGCACATAACAAACTTCGTGGTTAAACAACATCAGATCTAAGAAAAATCATCAATCAAAGTAGCTATCAACATTGTTTCTCACGAAGAACAGTTCGAGGGGCCTACTTTGGATCTCTATAACTTGCAATCCATGTAACGTTTTTGTGATCTATCACTTCCAGTGTGTAGTACTAATGTAGGACTACAACTTTAACACATAACATACATATAAAAATAACGGATCGAACTAGAAATAACCGGTCAAAGTTCACCACGTAAATTACTAAAAAAAATTCTTGGTTCGCTGTTTTAGCAGTTTCGGTCAACGGGTTTTGACCATGCATAACTCCCGATCTATACATGATCTGGCCTTGATTCTTTTTGCATCTTACAGACCACATAACAAGATATACATAACATCTTACAAACACCAAAAATACTAAATAAGAACAAAGATATAAGGCTCGACATTTGCCTAAAAATAACAGATTTCGGTATTTTTAAAAGTTGGAAAAACTTTGATTTTGAGCACTTTGATGTTATGGGTCATGAATCTAACAACCCAGAACATTAATACACTCCTTATTACACATATTTAACAAATCAATTTCAATAATTAACCACGAATTGAAGGATTTCAAAAATTAAAGAAATTATACCTTTCTTGATCGATTTTTGATTTTTGGCTTCCGATATGTTGATGATCTGTTATGGGTGATGGTGGGGCTTGATTCTTGACTGATATATGAAGGAAATTTCGGAGGTTTGGGGTTGAGAGAGAATGGTTGAGTGTTTGAGCAATTTTTTAGCAAACAATCTACTTTCTCTCTCCTAATCTATTTATAGGCAACATGGATACATGAATTGGCTGAGTTGTGGTTTGTTGCTGGAGTTTTAGTCACATGCTAAGCTATATTTTAGGTCTAGGGTTGGTCACCAACGAAAGACTTTGCCAAACTTGCAAGCTAAGCTAAATAATACAATAAAGGGTAATGTTGTCATTTCCATTTTGTTCTAGAAAATTGTCTTAGGTTTAGGGTTTAGATATTTTAATGTTTAGGGTTTAACATCTAACCCTTAAAGATTTAGCAACTAGAATTTCAAAAATTTCTAATTTTAAGATTTAGCAATTTAGGGTTTATTACAAAAATAATAACTAAATTTTAGTTTATAATATTTTGAAAAATTAACTTTGTTAATTAAAATAAGTTTGTAACTATCTAACACATGGGCATTAGGGTTTAATACCCTTAATCACAATTAACTTTGCTAATAAAGCAATTAGGGTTTATTCTTTTGGTAATTAGGGTTACCAAATTACTATTAGGGTTTTTAATTACTAAATTAGGGTTTTAGTTTAGTAATTAGGGTTTAACAATTTAGGGTTTCTAAATTTAATTATTATAAACACCATACTTGATAATTAATCACATTATCGATACTCACCAACAATCTCAAACTCTAATTTCAAATTAGGGTTACTAATTATAGCAATTAGGGTTTCTAGAATTTTTAATTAGTGTTTACCTAATTAATACATTAAATACATGACATAATTAATATTATACACTTATAAAATAACCTTATACTCTAATTTGGATCTCAAATTAGGGTTTAACATGATTACTAGGTTTTGGTCAAAAATACACCGTAATTGACCAACCATTTTCAATACGGTCTTACCGTACATATTCATAGCACTGAAAAATCAAAATATAATTAATATTATATTATTATTCTAATACCTTGACAATAATCCAAAATTAGGGTTTGGATTCCATATCTGATTATTCTTTCATATTTAACCTTAATAATTAAGGTAAAATAATTAGCTTAATAATCTGTACCAAAAATTTATATAATAAAATAATTATTATATTTATTCTAAAAATCACTTCATATATTATTTAAATAATATATGATTATATACTCATGGAAAATAATTAATAAAAATATTTCTATCTTAAAATTAATTATTATAAAAATATTCTTTACAATAATCAATAATTCTAAAATAAATTTACTTGTAAATATTCATGTAATAAATATAGATTTATTTACCACATAAATACATATACACATAATCTTGTACAAATCCTCATCCTTAAATAATAATAAAAAAAAATTTATACGCAAAATTTCAGATTTATTTATATTAAAAATATCGGGTTGTCACATTCACCCTCCCTTATAAGGATTCCGTCCCCGGAATCACCACTTTAAAACCTACACATAAACGGGTACATAACATACATATTCTTCACAAGTAGATCTCGATCAAATTTGATCGAACTGATCTTTAACTAATCACATAAAGCTTGTCTTTCTGATTAAACGGAAATTTGATTTCTAAAAGAACTCAAATTCCTCCTCAAAATTTCTTTATAAAACAATTTACTATACATAGAATAATTATAAATACGTAAATAAAAGTTATTCGAATATTACCTGGAACTGCATTGCCAGCTGCCACCGTGTCTTGAATCGTCATGTTGAAGACTCTTGATGTTGACTTTGTTGGTTTGTTCGATGATGTCGGTCCCGTGATTGCTAATGTTCCACTACCCTTCCCAGTATTCACACTACCAGCCTCTACCCTCCTGTGTGGACAATCCTTAACCCTGTGCTCCATTGACCCGCAAATAAAACATCGACTATTCATTCTAGGATTGGGGCAGTTGGGAGAGATATGGCCCTCCTGCCCACACTTATAACACACAAATTTCCCTTTCAAACACTCCCCGGAGTGGTTCTTTCCACATTTTCCACACTGCACCCCTGTCTTCTTAACACCTTCTTGTTTAACCTGAACATTGCCAGAATAGTTCCCCTTCCTTTTTCCATCAACATTTCCGCTTCCACTATTTGTCATCATCTTCTCAACTCCCTCGACCTTGGCCTTGTTCTTCTTCTCCTTATTGTAGAGGCTCATAGCCTCACTTCCTTCCTCCGCAATTATCGCCTTCTCCAAGAGTACTGCAAATGTTGGGATCTGCAACACTGCCACCTTGTTATAGAGCCAGGGTTTTAATCCCAACTCAAATCTCCTCGCCTTCCTAGCCTCCGTATCAACTTGATGCGGAGCAAACCTAGCTAACTCATTAAATTTAGCGGCATATTTTGCCACTGACATATCCCCTTGCTTCAACTCCAAAAATTTTACCTCCATTCTAGACTGCATACTGGCTGAAAAATAATTTTCGAAAAATAAATTCTTAAATCTATGCCACGCTACCACACCTGCTCCTGCCCTCACCTGATTTGCTTTTCACCAGAAATTTGCCTCACCCTTCATCAGATAGGTGGCAAAAGAGGTCTTTTGCCCCTCAGCTACCCTAGCTATTATAAACGCCTTCTCAATTTTCCTAACCCAATTTTGGGCTTCTACAGGGTCAGTCGTACCTTTAAATTCTGGTGGTCCTACAGCCTTAAAATCTTTAAAATTCGCCTAGTGATTATCCGGCTGGTTTCCTTGTTGCATAGCTTGAGCTACCATATTTGCGAACTGCTGCATTGGGTCCGCTTGTTGTTGTCCTTCAACATTGTTGACAGACTCTTCTGCCCTTTGATTCCGAGTTTGACGTCTTGGCGGCATTATCTGGTTAAGTAAAAACCATAAATTAACTTACATTCTAAACCTTATCATATAAGTTTAAACTTATTAAACTTGTTTCATAACTCACACTTTGATTCATATTCATTTATTGCTTTCAAAATATTTTACATATCATAGCACATAGTGCTTTAAACATCAGTTATCCCTTTGTGACTGCAAAAGTCGGGATTTACATCACCACTTGTACAAAAGTTTTATAATAATGCATTACACAGACGTACTAAGCACACATATAATATTAAACACGCTTACACAACATAACTTATACTACCTATTTACTAAGTCTTCTTCTTGGACATTCATACGCTCGATGTCCTTCCATCCCACAATTAAAACATCCACCTTTCTTATAGTCGGGGCAACGAGGAGAGGTATGTCCCTCTTGGCCGCAAATATAACATATCTTCTTCCCTTTCTTCTTATCAGGTTTTCCTACCTCAGGGTCTTCTATCTTTCTTTTTCCCTTATCTCTCGGGGCTGCACACGAAGTGTTTCTTGAGGCTCCCATCTGATCAATTTGGATTTTAAGATTATCCTGTTCTTCCATTATTTCTATTAATGCCTGACGCAGTTGACTATTCACTAGCTTTTCTATCTCCCACAGCCTTTCCAGAGAAGAAACCTTGTTCCTCAGATTCTGTACCTCCGTTGATGCTTGTTCAGCTTCAACTTTTGTGTCTGAATAACTATCTGTCAGATCCACTATTTCCGGATCTGGTACTATGTTTTCTACGATAACCACCTCGTCTGAGTTGATTTTATGGCGAGCTTCTATTTCAGCTATTGGCTTCGATATCAGCTTAGGAGTATGAGTTTGATTCTTCTTCATGTTATAAGCATATAGCAAGCCTTTTCCACCCGACGACTACACACAAAAATTATTTTGATTAGCATAAATTATATACACATAACACATAAAGGTTTCATATAAGTTATCTTTTATTTCGTTTGACGATGAATTTATTCAATTCATCTTTTTTTTTAAACTCTATATAAGTAATTTATATTTTCAACGTTTCCCTCTGTTCTAAGGTTATAGCCTAAGGTCTAACCCACCTAAGGTTTCTAACCCTATAGCTCTGATACCATCCTGTAAAGTCCCCGAACTCGGATACTTGAAACCCGAACTCGGTACTTCACGATACCATTTCTATGAGCAAAATAATACTAATAATAGTAACAATAATATAAAACTTAAACTTAAATTTATAATTACATCAGAGTCTTTCTCCCAAGTACGTAACCTTTAATCATTCATTACATGTCATAATATATATTAATATACATATCATAGTCTTCATAATCTAAAACTATTACAAACAGTAGCATATAAAGTCACTCAGCAACTTTTCCTTTTCCTTTGTTCTTGACAGATCTTTCTGGTCCTTCACACTTAGCTGAAAACATTTAAATTAAGCAAGGATGACCATTTGAGTGCCCGGCAAGTATTATATATATATATAAGCTGAAGGAATTTAAATGTTTTCTTTATAATATTCTTCTACAACTAGTAAGTAGTTGTGAAGTAATCTGTACCAATAATAATAACATAACAACCCTCTTTCAAATTTTTGAAACTCGTATTGACTATACATGGGGTTTCTGTGACATACTATGAACATTGTTTTTCATTTTCGAAAAGGTTTGAACAGAAATTCATCTGTAAACCGTCATGACTTACGGGCACGGAGGGTGATCAGCCCTGTTGTACCCTGTATTGATCAATACTACATGTATAAGAACGATGTTATCGTTCACTCTGTCCGCCTTGAGAGCATAAAATTTTTCCCATTATCGGGATGTTCATACCTGTCGGATTTTCATAACAAAGGTCTTATATAATTCAACATATATGTATATCAAAAGGGTATCAACATGCGATTAAATACAATGATTATCCAAGTGGGGACACTTGTATGATCATTTATAGAAATTAACGAACAGAATATATATAACTGAATTATCATATACTAGCATGTTGATAGTCAATGGGCTTATATAATATAAGTTTAACAATCTGTACAATAATAACATAAATTCTGAATTTCTCACTTCTGTCCATTGCATAAAGAAAATGCAAAGTTAGGATACTTGCCTGATGCGCTGCTTACACTTTGCAACTTAGTTTTATCTTTTATGAAATCACCTAACATTAATCAGATTATTTTACTGATTAGTATAACATAACGTACACATAACACTGCATATTGCAGTCAGCACATTCCCTATTCACATTATCACACATGTTTAACAATCATTGACTCATAATCAAACCTCAACACTTTCCTAATCACATTGTCATACAACTTTAATAACCATTGAATCACAAATAAATAATTAACTAACTAAAATATCTAAGTCCGGATCAATTTCTGATCTATGTCGGTCTACCGACAGCTTTATCGGTTAAATATCGAGTCTAAGACTCTAATCCATAGTTCAATATCCTTTGGATAACTTCAACCTCAGTCGCACTATTTTTCATGGTCTTATAATAATTATTAAATAATTATATATTATCATTTATTATAATTTTTGAAATATCAGAATCATTATTAAATGATTTAAGTCTTAAATAATTCTATTATCATTAATATTTAATTAATATTAAACTATTAATGAAACCATTGCCAAAATATTAAAGTTATGTATAATAACTCAAAATATTTTTAAAACATTTATATTACCCTTAAATGATTTTTAAAACATTTAAAATCACTAATAAATAATTACCATTAATATTTAAATATTAATGAACTATTTATCCAAATATTAAAAGTTATTAATTATAACTTAAAATATTTTTAAATCATTAACATCCTTTTTAAATGATTTTTAAATAAATAAAACCATTTTTAAACTATTTATTTAATATAATTATTAAGTAAATTTAATATCATTAATCATTAAATATCATTAATATTAAATTATTAATGAAATATCCTTTAAATATTAAAAGTTATATTTTATAACTTAAAATATTTTTAAACACTTTATTTTTATTTAAAATGATTATTATAATAATAAAATTATTTTCAAACTAAATTATTTAATATAATTATTAAATAACTTTATTATCATTAATCATAATTAATTAATGAAATTTACCTTTAAATATTAAAAGTTATATTTTATAACTTAAAATATTTTTAAATTCCTTATTATTATTTAAAATGATTTTTAATATAATAAAATCATTTTTAATTCATTTATTTAATTCATTTAATAAATAACTTAATTATCATTAATACTACTTTATTAATGAAAATTATCAAATAATATTAAAAGTTATCAAAAATAACTTAAATTATTTTCTTATACCATAATATAATTTTAAATGATTTTTCAAATATTAAAATCATTTTTAAATAATTTATTTAATATTATAATTAAATAAATTAATTACTTTTATTATTCCAAAAATATTAAATATTTATGAAATATATTTAAAATAATTAAAAACTAATTTTTAGAATTTAAAATAATTTTTTTATAATTTATTTTGTATTTTTAATAATTAAAAACTAATTTTTTTCTATTTTTTTATTAATTTCCGAAAATTTTAATTAAATCTGTCGCTAAAGGCCTATAGCGACGCTTTCTGTCGCTATAGGTGTTCTTGAGCTACCCAGAAACCATAAGGCAGAAACCGAGTAAATATGTTTGACCGTGTGTAACGCTTAGCACAAAATGTTTCCGAGTGATCTAACACATAAATATTGTAGTACTGATGTAATACTACAAGCACATAACAAACTTCGTGGTTAAACAACATCAGATCTAAGAAAAATCATCAATCAAAGTAGCTATCAACACTGTTTCTCACGAAGAACAGTTCGAGGTGCCTACTTTGGACCTCTATAACTTGCAATCCATGTAACTTTTTTGTGATCTATCACTTCTAGTGTGTAGTACTAATGTAGGACTACAATTTTAACACATAACATACATATAAAAACAACGGATCGAACTAGAAATAACCGGTCAAAGTTCACCACGTAAATTACTAAAAAAATTCTGGGTTCGCTGTTTTAGCAGTTTCGGTCAACGGGTTTTGACCATGAATAACTCCTGATCTATACATGATCTGGCCTTGATTCTTTTTGAATCTTACAGAACACATAACAAGATATACATAACATCTTACAAACACCAAAAATACTAAATAAGAACAGAGATATAAGGCTCGACATTTGCCTAAAAATAACAGATTTCGGTATTTTTAAAAGTTGGAAAAACTTTGATTTTGAGCACTTTGATGTTATGGGTCATGAATCTAACAATCCAGAACATTAATACACTCCTTATTACACATATTTAACAAATCAATTTCAATAATTAACCACGAATTGAAGGATTTCAAAAATTAAAGAAATTATACCTTTCTTGATCGATTTTTTATTTTTGGCTTCCGATATGTTGATGATCTGTTATGGGTGATGGTGGGGCTTGATTCTTGACTGATATATGAAGGAAATTTCGGAGGTTTGGGGTTGAGAGAGAATGGTTGAGTGTTTGAGCAATTTTTTTAGCAAACAATCTACTTTCTCTCTCCTAATCTATTTATAGGCAACATGGATACATGAATTGGCTGAGTTGTGGCTTGTTGCTGGAGTTTTAGTCACATGCTAAGCTATATTTTCGGTCTAGGGTTGGTCACCAACCAAAGACTTTGCCAAACTTGCAAGCTAAGCTAAATAATACAATAAAGAGTAATGTTGTCATTTCTATTTTGTTCTAGAAAATTGTCTTAGGTTTAGGGTTTAGATATTTTAATGTTTAGGGTTTAACATCTAACCCTTAAAGATTTAGCAACTAGGATTTCAAAAATTTCCAATTTTAGGATTTAGCAATTTAGGGTTTATTACAAAAATAATAACTAAATTTTAGTTTATAATATTTTGAAAAATTAACTTTGTTAATTAAAATAAGTTTGTAACTATCTAACACATGGGCATTAGGGTTTAATACCCTTAATCACAATTAACTTTGCTAATAAAGCAATTAGAGTTTATTCTTTTGGTAATTAGGGTTACCAAATTACTATTAGGGTTTTTAATTACTAAATTAGGGTTTTAGTTTAGTAATTAGGGTTTAACAATTTAGGGTTTCTAAATTTAATTATTATAAACACCATACTTGATAATTAATCACATTATCGATACTCACCAACAATCTCAAACTCTAATTTCAAATTAGGGTTACTAATTATAGCAATTAGGGTTTCTAGAATTTTTAATTAGGGTTTACCTAATTAATACATTAAATACATGACATAATTAATATTATATACTTATAAAATAACCTTATACTCTAATTTGGATCTCAAATTAGGGTTTAACATGATTACTAGGGTTTGGTCAAAAATATACCGTAATTGACCAACCATTTTCAATACGGTCTTACCGTACATATTCATAGCACTGAAAAATCAAAATATAATTAATATTATATTATTATTCTAATACCTTGGCAATAATCCAAAATTAGGGTTTGGATTCCATATCTGATTATTCTTTCATATTTAACCTTAATAATTAAGGTAAAATAATTAGCTTAATAATCTGTACCAAAAATTTATATAATAAAATAATTATTATATTTATTCTAAAAATCACTTCATATATTATTTAAATAATATATGATTATATACTCATGGAAAATAATTAATAAAAATATTTCTATCTTAAAATTAATTATTATAAAAATATTCTTTACAATAATCAATAATTCTAAAATAAATTTACTTGTAAATATTCATGTAATAAATATAGTTTTATTTACCACATAAATACATATACACATAATCTTGTACAAATCCTCATCCTTAAATAATAATAATAAAAAATTTATACGCAAAATTTCAGATTTATTTATATTGAAAATATCGGGTTGTCACAATAACTGGAGATCAGTCAACATACTATGAACATTGTTTTCTATTTTTGAAAAGGTTAAACAGAAATTCATCTGTAAATCGTCATAACTTATGGGCACGGGGGGTGATCAGTCCGTTATGCCCTATATTGATCAATACTACATGCAAGAACGATATTATCGTTCACTCTATCCACCTTAGGTGCACAAAAGTTTTCCCAGGTTCAGGATGTTCATACTTAGTCGGGAATCCGAACCAAAACAATATGGTTGGATACACTAACGTTCTATCTTGTACAACAATATTTTTATGTCTAACTGGATCAAATAGCTTAGACGGCTTTTAAGTCAACGTATACATACTTGAAATCAATAAGTATGTATCAATATATGATTAAATACTATGGTTATCCAAGTGGGGACACTTGTCTAACCCTATATACGAATTAACAAACAGAAGAAATATCTGAATTATACAATAATACAATGACTGGATATGTAAGAACTTGTATGAATACAAAGATTGGATACATAATCATTAATAATAGAGTTAGTAATCTGGCACAATAATAATATAATTCTGAAACTTTCTTACTCGTGTCCATTGCATAAAGTAAATACAAAAGTAGGATACTTGCCCAATATAAAGAATAGTTCGGATACTTACTCAATAATAATTGGAGTAAGTTTAGGAAACTTGCATAACATGATATACCTATTTGCACGAAATAAAAGTAGTGCATAAGGTTTATATACTTGCCTGAGTTGTTGCTTACAATAACGTAACTTAGATTAATCTTTTATATAGCGACCTATCAGTAAAAAGATCATTAGTTCAATTAGAATAATATATCATATCACATAGTACTACTAATTGCAGTCAACACATAACCTAATCACATTATCACGTATGTTTAATAGTCATTGGGACATAAACAGACACATGTCTAGTCAATTTATCTAAGTCTAGATCAATTTCTGAAATATTTATGTATACCGACGGCTTTATCGAGTAATTATCGAGTCTAAAACTCTAATCTATAGTTCAATATTCGATTAGATATTTTAAACTTCAGTCTAATTATTTTTCATAGCCTTATAATAATTTTTAAATAATTATTATACTTTATAATGAATTTTCAAACACTGAAATCATTATTAAATGATTTAAATATTAAATAATTCTATTATCATTAATATTTAATTAATATTAAATTATTAATGAAACTATTGCCAAAATATTAAAGTTATTTATAATAATTCAAAATATTCTTAAAGTATTAATATTACCCTTAAATGATTTTTAAAACATTAAAAATTATTTTTGAATTATTACCATTAATATTTAAGTATTAATGTTCTTTTTATCCAAATATTAAAAGTCATTAATTATAACTTAAAATATTTTTAATTCATTTATATCCTTTTTAAATGATTTTTAATTCAATAAAACCATTTTAAACTATTTATTTAATATAATTATTAAATAAACTTAATATCATTAATATTTAATTATTAATGAAATTTACCTTTAAATATCAAAAGTTATATTTTATAACTTAAAATATTTTTAAATTATTTATTTTCATTTAAAATGATTTTTCTAATATTAAAAATCATTTTTAATTAATTTATTTAATATAATTACTAAATAAATCTAATATCCTTAATCTTAAAATATTAATATTTTTCATGACAAAATATCAAAAGTTATATTTTATAACTTAAAATATTTTTATAATCTCTAAATCATTTTTATATAAATTTTAAATCATTAATTCTATTTTCCATCATTTATTTAATATCTTTATTAAATAACTTAATCATCATTAATATCTAATTAATAATAAAAATCATCACCAAATATTTAAAAATTATAGAAAATAACTTAAAATATCTTTTTATATCATAACATATTTTTAAATGATTTTTCATGTATTAAAATCATTTTAAAATTATTTTTTAAATATTATACTTAAATAAATTAAATACTTTTTATATTTCAAAAATATTAAATATTTATGAATTATACTTAAAATAATAAAAAACTAATTTTCAGAATTTAAAATAATTTTTAATAATTTATTTGGTATTTTTTTAATAATTAAAACTAATTTTCTCTATTTATTTAATTAAAATAATTAATTTAGAAATTAAACTGTCGCTAAAGGTACATTAGGCGACAAAACTGTCGCTAATGGTGTTTTTCATCATACCCAGAAAACTAATGTCATATTTCGAGCGGGGTACTTTGACTATGATTTCAGATCAGATTGTAATGTTGATGGACTATCTAATGATCACAGTATGTATAACTAATGTAATACTACAATATACAACAACAATCATGGTCATAACATGCATCAAATAAAAGATCCAAGCCAACGAAAACACTGTCAGCCCAGAAATGAAGAACAGATCGACTGTTCACTTTTGAGCTCCCACAACTTGACATCCTTTTGATGTTTGTGTGATCTATAACCTTCAGTGTGTAACCAGCATACAAGTGTAGAGATCTATCACAAAGCATCACCATAACATCAATAAAGAAAAAAGATACAAGCTGGCCAACCATTGTCAGAAATAAGCTTCTATCCGTTTCTGGAAATTTCCCAGAAATGCTAATTAGTCAGTGCGAGTGGCCTACTTTGACCACTTGCTACGATCTACCTGTTGTTTATTTACACAATCTAAAGCCATGGAATCATAGAACACATAACAGGATACAAGGTTAATACAACAAATAACTAAAAACACATCCGGACTGACAGATCAAAGCCATGAACAAACTTGTCAGATACTGTTCTTGGCTTTCTGGGCTGCCAAGAAAAGGCCCGGTCAATTCCGGTCAACGGATTTTGACCGTTAATTACTACTAATATAGATATCAAATGACCCTAATTTCTTTTGTAGATTAAAGACCACATTACAAGCTATAAATAACAATTTAAAAACAACTAAAAACATAATCGAGAAAGGATCTGTGGCCACTGACATTCATTGTCAGACCACAAAACCAATTTTTTCCAGATTTTTCAAAAACTAAATTTTGAGCACTTTGATGTTATGGATCTAACAAATACCAACCCAGATCAACTATATACACTATAAACAACATGTTTTAACATTAAATCATAACATCTAACATGGCCTTCAAGATCAGATTGTAAATTAGGGTTTTGTACCTCTCTTTAAAAAATCTTGATTCTTAGCTTCTGATCTGTTTGTGGATTTTGTGGGGCTTGCTTTATGACTGATCTAACACTACAATTTCGTGGGTTTGGTCTTGAAAGAGTAAGTGTGGGTTGCATAAATAAGCTTTATTTTTCTTTTCTCTCTCTTAAATTATGCAAATCATGGATGCAATGAACTTATATGCTAGTGGCTGATAATGTGCTGGTGATGTAGCTTGTAGGTAGGTCTAAGGGGTGGCTGGCCAGATCTTCCAAAGATTTGGCTAGCAATAATTCAACATGTGGGACAAAAGGGTAAATTTGTAATTTTATTTTAATCTCAATGGTATTCTTGTCCAAGGTGCTTGAATCTATGATATATTCACTAGATTTTACATCTTAACGCTTTTCAAATAATTACTAGGGTTTGGACAATTAAAAATTAAAGGGTAATAAAATTTTAATTTTAAACACACTAATTAAATTAGGGTTTTTAATAGAAATTAGGGTTTAAATAATTAGGGTTCCTTAACATCATTAGGGTTCCCAAATTAATAATTAGGGTTTCCTAATTATCATTATAATTTAATAAAATAGTAATTAGGGTTTCTAATTTAAGCAAATTAGGGGTTTTAAATAATAATTAGGGTTCCTCCTAATTACATAAATTATATAATACACAGTAAAATTCATATAACATAATTACTACACAGTCTCGAACTCATAACCGAGTTTAACAATTAGGGTTTAATAACACGATATATGGGTTATGACATAATTTACCACCATTGACCCACCATTATCAGTCAACACATTTACAATACATATTTATAGCACTGAAAAATTAAAATATAATTAATATTATATTATTATTCTCATCCCTTGATCAAAATCCAAATTTAGGGTTTGGATTCCATATCTGATTTATCTTTCATATACAACATCAATAATTAAGCTAAAATAATTAACTTAAATATTCTAAACAAATTCATATAATAAAATATTTATTATTATACTTCCAATAATCATTTCATATATTATTTAAATAATATAAAAATCATATTTTCATAGAAAATAAATAATAAGGACATTTCTACCATAAAATTAATTATTATAAGTATATACGTTATAATGATCAATAATTCTAAAATAAAATTATTTGAAATTATTCATGTAATAAATAAATTTTATTTATCACATATATAAA
Source organism: Panax japonicus (assembly GCA_020205505.1). NCBI lineage: Eukaryota > Viridiplantae > Streptophyta > Magnoliopsida > Apiales > Araliaceae > Panax > Panax japonicus. Next base: position 67,947,057 of record CM035107.1, read on the forward strand.
TACACATTACTTGGCACATATTCCCATCTTAAAATAATAATAATAATAATTTATATGCAAAATTTCTTATTTATTTACATAGAAAATATCGGGTTATTACATTCACCCTCCCTTATAAGGATCCCGTCCCCGGAATCACCATTTTGAAACTCATACGTACAAACATTGGTACGTAACATACACAATCATTACAAGTAGATCTCGATCATATTTGATCGAGCAAATCCTTAACTATTCATATAAAGCTTGTCTATCTAATTAAACGAAAATTTGATTTCTAAAAGAACTCAAATTCCTCCCTCAAAATTTATTTATAAAATAATTTGCTATATAAAGGAAAATCAAATATATACAGGAAAATAAAAGTTATTCGAATAATACCTGGAGTTCCATTCCCATCTTCCACAGTATCCTGGACCGTCATATTAAAGACTCGTGCGGTTGGTTTGTTGGTTGAAGTCGGTCATGTGATTGCCATAATCCCGCTTCCTTTTCCCGTGTTTACACTCCCTGCCTCCATTTTCTTCTTTAGACAATCCCTCACCTTATGTTCAGTCGATCGACATAGAAAACACTCATTGTTCATCCTTGGATTGAGGCAGTTGGGAGAGATATGACCCTCCTGCCCGCACTTGTAACATACAAACTTACCCTTCAGACACTCACCAGAGTGATTCTTCCCACATTTCCCACACTGAACTATCTGCTTCTTCACACCTTTCTGTTTCACCTGAACATTCCCAAAATAATTCCCCTTTCTTTTCTCACCCCTATTCCCACTATTAGTTTCCACCTTCACAACTCCTACAATCTTGCCTTTGTTCCTCTTCTCCTTGTTGTAGAGGCTTATGGCCTCACTCCATTCCTCAGTTATGATAGCCTTTTCGATAAGTACTACAAAAGTATTGATCTACAACACTGCCACCTTGTTGTAGAGCCAGGATTTTAATCCCAGCTCGAACCTTCTTGTCTTCCTAGCCTCCGTATAAACTTGATGCTGAGCAAACCTAGCCAACTCATTAAACTTTGTGGCATACTCCGCAACAGTCATGTTCTCCTACTTTAACTCTAGAAATTTTACCTCCATCCTAGCCTGCATGCTAGCTGAGAGGTAGTTTTCAAAAAACAAAGTCTTAAATCTAGCCCAACTAACTACTCCCTCTCCTGCCCTCACTTGATTTGCTTCCCACCAAAAGTTCGCCTCTCCTTTCATCATATAGGTGGCAAAAGAGGTCTTTTGCCCCTCATCTACCCTAGCAACTATGAACGCTTTTTCTATCTCTTTAACCCATGTCCGGGCTTCTATAGGGTCAGCTGTTCCCCTGAATTCTGGTGATCATACTGCCTTGAAGTCTTTGAAGTTTGCCAAGTGATTGTCTGGTCGGTTCCCTGCGGCTGGTATTCCCTGCTGCATAGCCTGAGCTACCATGTTCATAAAGTTTTGCATTGGGTCTTGCGGTTGTCCCTCAGCGTTGTTGACATATTCTTCTGCCCTTTGATTTCAGGTTTGTCGTCTTGGCGGCATTATCTGATTACATAAAATCATAATTTAACTTACATTCTTAACCTTATTGTATAAGTTTTAACATGTAACACAAAGTTTTATACAAAACTTATTCCATTAATGAAACATTGATTCGTATTCATAAATTCAAAGTACTTTACATAACATAACACATACTGTTATCCCTTTGTGACCACAAAAGTTAGAAATTACTGTGATAACTTATACAAAATTTTGAGAATATTTCATTACACCCGTACATTATCAAACATACATAATCAAATACTAATCCTACTAATTTCCTAAGTCACGGTCTTTCCTCTTTCTTTTCCCTTTCTTGCTCGGAGTTGTACATGATTTGTTGCTTTCGGCTCCCATTTGATCAATTTGATTTTAAGCTTATCTTGTTCTTCCATAGTTTCTATTAACGCCTTTCGCAATTGGTTATTTAGTAGTTTTTCTATTTCCCACAGCTTTTCAAGAGAAGAAACCTTGTTCTTCAGATTCTGTACTTCCGTTGATGCTTGATCAGCTCCAACTTTAGTTTCTGAACCACTATCTATCAGTTCAACCATTTTCGGATCTGGTACTACGTTTTCCAATACCACCACCTCCTCAAGGTTGTCTGCACTATGAGCCTCTATTTCATCTTTTGCCTTTGATATCGGCTCCTTCTTTACGATCAAAGAGTATCCTAATTCTTTTCCACCTGACATCTACACAAAACTTATCTTGATTAGTAAATAGTATATACACATAGCAACCAATAGTTTTATAAGAGTTATCTTTTATTTTGTTTAACGATGAATTTATTCAATTCATCTCCTTTTAAACTCTATATGAGTTATTTGTATTTTCAACGTTTCCCTATGTTCTAAGGTTATAGCCTAAGGTCGATCCCACTTAAGGTTTCTAACCCTAAAGCTTTGATATCAACCTATGACGCCCCCAAATCCAGATACTTGAAACCCGAACTCGGTGCTTCACGATACCATTTCTATAAGCTGAATAACACTAATAATAATAACAATAATATAAAATTCAAACTTAATTTACATATGCATCAAAGTTTACTCCCAGGAACCACTACAAAAAAATGGGGCTTCAGTAACAACCGATTTTCATTGCTAAAAGTGCCAAATTTTGTTGCAAAAGGGTTTTGGCAACGACTTTAGTGTCGTTGCGTCTTTATTTGCGTAATGAGCGTTGCTAATTGTTCCGTAACGAACGTTTTTTTTCGTTGCCAAAAGTAATACATTTTGCAACTAAATTTATCTTTCGTACAGAGACATCGATCCTTTAGCAACAAAATGTATTGTTGCAGAATAATTAAAATTTCGTTGGTAAAAACCCCATTTCGTTGCAAAAGTCTGCTAATTGGCAACGAAATGAACTTTTTTTTTTGCAACGACCATACATTTTTGTTGCAATTGACACCATTTTGCAACGACATTTTTCGTTCCAGTAAATTATAAAAATTGTTGCCTAAATTTCATTGCGGAATGTAAATTTTTTAGCAACGATTTTCGTTACTAATTATAATATTTGGCAACGAAATTATGCAGAATCAACAACAAAAATGTTTGTTGCTGATTATTTTTCAATAGCAACGAAAGTCATCGATTAGCAACGACATTATATGTTGTCGTTTCTTTATAACTGTAACGAAAGTTGATATGATTTGCAACGATAACAAATGTTGCCTTTTATGTTAGTATTAGTAACAATATCCTCTGCATTGTTATTATGTTAATTTTTCGTTGCCAAATATTATATTTTTAATGCCATTAGCAACGAAAAATTGTTGCTAAATGTATAAAAAATTGTTGTTATATTAAAATTTGTCCAATGCTTTGGTAATTAATTATATTGATGTCAAATCAAAATTTGAAATTCTTTTTGTGTACTTGGCTGGCTCAATATCCCCATAACAAATAATGGCAAAAGTACAAAAAACTAAAATATTATTAACTTAATAAAATCATCCACTACATAATCATTCATTATCTTTACAATTAACCATCTAAAGCTACCACAGTTCTTCAACTAAAGTATATATCTACATATATAGAGAGTACACTTCATAATTTCGTCCCTTGTCTTCCGTAAATGTAGCACGGAAATTTGATACCCAATATTCATAGGCAGGTCGTAGAAGCAGTCTTCCTACACATATTTAAAAATAATAACAAGTCAGAAAAATGAAACAAATAGGTCACCAGATGCACTTGGTATTTATAAGTTGTAACCTTGCCCTATGCCTTTTTGTTGTGATTGCTGTGATTTGAAATTTCCCCATTCTAAGCTAATAACCTGAAAGTTAAAACAGTCTTTAATCATTAGTAATTAGATCTTATTTCTTGTATGAGATAACTAGGAATTAGTACTACTATCAAATTACTTACCATTTCTCCAGATTCAGGGGATGGACCATGCCATTTGGGAACTTCTTGAGGTGGTTCTATGTAAGTAGCATTGGTGGTCATACCTAGAGTAATTGTTGTTATGCTCTCATTGTTGTAGGAAACTAATTTGTAATGAAACGTTAAAAGAAAAGCTACTGCTATTGAAGAACCATCCCAATGACCATAACGGATATGCATTCTAGCCTTGAATGGGGCATCCATTCTACAAATATAATTATGTGTTGGGTTGTTCTTGCCTTGAATGTTATTGAGGATAAAAAAGTAGAAAGCAACAACTATGTCTCTTTTTTTGCTTTAATTGGAGAATAAAAAGAAAATAATTAGAGCTAATTAATAACATAAGAACATGAGGTATTCATTGTTTGAACCATGAATAGGTCCACTCTTAATATAGAAATGAAATTTGTAAAGCATAAGAACAACTTGTATGTGACATAGTATGTAATAATATAAGAATAGTAGAGAAGGAAAAGATTCTACTAGAACCACATAATTCTGGAGCTCTATATCATCTTAGAGAAAAAAGAACCACATAATTCTAGAGCTCTATACCATCTTGTAACAACATAATCCTATAAAATATCAGTGTAAAAGTAAATAATGACTCATATAGTCCATACAGTATAATTCAAAAACATATGTATAAAAGTGAACAAGTGAAAGTTGAAAATTCATGTATCATGGTTCTAGATCACATATTGTCCAAAATATAGTAGTAGGTGTATCATTGAATTCACCGTCTGGTCAAACCCATCCATCATCAAAAGTTGATCTAATTATATAAACTTAAAAATTATTGCCCAAAAAAGATGGCCAAGTGCAGGATGCCTCCATCTATGATTTCGCACAAAGAAAACAAAGGAAGCTGATTATTCCACTCGCCAATAGTCAACTCTAATTATCTTAAAGTTTACCTGGTTTAGAAGTTCCATGAGAATTCGCTGGACTTCTCTATCAGCTACAAGGCTCGGGTATTTGTAATATATATGCATTGAACTAGGAAAGCACACCACTGCACATACTGTAGTGTCTGTAGGTGAATGAATCTCGGCTCCATTTCAATAAGCCATAAACACACAAGACGGGCACAAATTTGTAAATGTTTGTTGTAAGCTTGAAAATCATAGATTTTTCGAGAAAATGCACATCTTCTAAATGAGCAGAACTTCTTCGACTCGTTCACTTTTCATGATGTATCAGTATGACAAATGATCGATCTCCCGTTGTTTCTTTTTCTACCAGAGAACTACCACTTTAGGTTTACTATTTACTAGACTATATCACAATTATACAATAAGCTTTGGGAATTGTATAATCACTAGCCAAAGAAGAAAAAACTGCAATGCAATGCTAACAGCTATGCTTTCAGCTGATCGACTTCAAATTGAATTCTTCAACAAAATCAATCAGAAGTTAAGAGTAATAATTAACCTTAAAAGTACTACTGAGACTTGAGACACCAGAATCAAAATCTTTGAACATCCATCTCCTAATTCACATGCCCTGGATAATCAGCACAAAACAAGGTTGTCGAAGAACGCATTCAGACAACATCAAAATAATAAGGTTGAAAGATGGATACAACACCTGAAGACATTTTTCTTGAACTTTGTTATATCACACTCCCAAATCAAACAATCAATCCAAAAACAATTCCATTTATTCTCACACTTTAGAATGAGTTTCAAAAAAAATTAAACATAATAATTATATCAAATAGAAGTTATTATAACTCTTTTGTATTCATTAAATAAAAATTCCCAAAATTGGGGTTTGGCAAGGTGAAAAACATCACGAACCTAGCAGTATGTTTGTTTGTTAGTTGTCCAGTTTTGGAGAACAGGAAATGAGGATTTATCCCAATTCCCAGCAGCAGCAGTAAAAAAATTCCCTCAATGTTAGCCATAAAAAACTGCCATGACAAGCTAATTAGAAATCTATAACCCATCTGACCTTAAAATCTATTACATAAGCAAAAAAACACATAATCACACATATCATAGAATCATAAATAAATGGATATAGAGGGAAATCTAGTTTCTGTCATGTTACAAATGGTCCATAATTTAACAAGTCATATGCTATATAATGTATGTATGTATCTCTCTTTATTTTCTATATATATATATATATATATATATATATATATATATATATATATATATATATATATATATATATATATATATAACTAAATGAAATTAGTTAATCCATAACTACTCATCGATCGTGTTTGCTAAACAAGGCCATTGTTAAAAATATTCCAAAAGATCAAAGAAGATCAAAAAAATTAAAAACCATAAAAAATTCATGGGTTAAGAAACAGAACTTAATTACCCCAAAAAAAATTATTTCATAACAAACCCTAGAAAAAAAACTTAATTCAAGAAAATATGAATAAAACTCATGGATAACAATTTAGAAAACAAATCAAGAAACATAACTTAATTACCCAAAACAAAACTATTTCATAACAAACCCTATAATCTGTGCAGAAGAAGCCAATAATCAAGTGTAAATCTTATTACCTAAAAAAGAAGCAGCGCAGAGATTGATCGGAGATCGAGAATGAATATAGAGACTGAGATGGTGATTGGAGAGTCGATCTGTGATCTGTCGACTGTCGATAAGTCAATCGATTGTCAATGAGCAACAACGGATATGACTCTGACGAGACCGAAGACGACTCAAACCAGACGAGACTAAAGAGTGGAGATAAAGAGTAAAAATGGTGAGTCGGAGAAGAGAGCGACAAGAGATCAGTTTTGATTTGGGTCTTTGGGATAAAGGCAAAAGACATAGAAGGTTTACAATTAGCAAATAAATGGTTTTAATCAATTAACTGGTAAACCCCAATTATTTGCACAACCCTATTTATTACTGTTGAATAATTTTTATCCATCTATAAATTAATTGTAAAAAAAATAAAATATTACGCTTGATAGTAATATATATGATATTTATCTTTTTCAGCCCAAATATTTATGTTGTATAATTTTATCTATCTATAATTAATTGTAATAATAAATAACTTAAACTTGATTGCAATATATAGAATACAATAATATATAAGACAAATGATGTAACAGTAAATCATAATTGAATTGTAATTTAAAGTATTGATTACTCTGGTATAAATTTTTCGCATTTGTTTCGATGCAAATAAAGATGTTTAACGATTTAAATAAATTTTTATCATTTTAAAAATCCTAAATTTCAAAATAAATAATCTAATTATAAATATAATTAGAATAAGAATAAATAAATAAATAATGAGTTTTAAAGTATAGTTTATTATTTAATGAATGTTAATTTATTTATTTTTACTAAATATAATAATCAATACTCTAAAGGGATAAGGTCTAAAAATGCTCCTGATATTTTTCCCAATGTCTACCGAACACCCTATACCTTTTTTTGTCCAAAAATACCCTTAACGTTACAATTTTTGGGTCATTCGTGCCCATGCCGTTAACAGTTGTGCCAAATTGACAAACGGGATTGACAGTTGGACATATTTTGCTGACGTGTAAAATAATTAAAATAAAAAATGCTATTGTACCATCTGATGTGTATAAAAATAATATTTTATATATATTTGATAATTTATTTATTATGTGTATTTTATTAATAAGTTTTATTTATTAATAATTGTATTTACCATGTGAACCACCCAGTCCACCACCACCACCACCATCTAATATCACCACTAGGGACATCAACACCACCAACAACCGAAATCAAGTCAAGATCTGAGAAATATAAAAATCAAGTCAATCGGCAAAATCAAGTCAATGAACAAAAAAGCATCAGTTGATAGGAAATTAAAACATTAATCAACCGAAACAAATATAAAAATGTCAAGGGCATTTTTGGACCTTATCCCATACTCTAAATTACAATTCAAATAAGTTTTCATCATTCTCAAAATCCTAAATTTAAATTTCAAAATGAAAGCTCTAATTACAACTATAAATATAATAAGAAAATAATAATAATGAGTTTTTAAGTATAAATAATAATGTTCTAAATTACAATTCAAATAAGTTTTCATCATTTTTGAAATCCTAAATTTCAAAATGAATGCTCTACTTATTAATGTTTAGATGTCCATTAATAAGTAGATGTCTATTTTATGCGTGTGGAGTAATACTGTGGTGTGTATAAATATTTATAATATATAGTTAGATTCAAAAGTTTACATTGAATATTTAATTATTTTTTTCTCAAATACTTGATTAAAACTTTAATAATATGTTTATGGGGACTTTTATTTATTATTTATCCTCAAAACTCTACTTCAATTTGAATTCATAATCGAATTCGATTTGGATTCGAATTGCATTTATAAAACTCTATTCAAATTTGACTCGACTCAAATATTCATTATTCAAATTCGATCTGACTCGGATCGAATTATATTCAAACTACTTGTGAGCTTCGAAATTTTTTAATATTAAATACCACGTCAGACCTGCTGACGTGTGCCACGTAGGCGCCACGTGTGCCACATTAGCAACTTATAAGTACAATTTATACAACTTATATGTACAATTTATAATAGTAAATTTTAATTGATTTTTATGATCAATTATGAATGATGATGTATTTGATATGTCTCCCATTTATGATATGTATTTTTACAACTTTAAATGGTTGTGATTTGTTAGTAATTAGTCAATATTTTTTTTTATTTTTTATAAATAAATTGTTTATTAGGTGATTGACATTCAAATTCGGATATTTGAATAATTTGTTTATTCGAATAAAAAATGGAAACGAATATGTTCTGCATTTGGACATAATTTTTAAAAACTAAATACGAATATTTTTTGACAATTCTCCAAATACCGAATATGGTCTTACAAAAACATGCTTATTGGGATTATCTTAATTTAAGGCAACATTTTAATAGTCGTTGGAAAAAGTTGTATAAAATATGTAACGAAAATAAAAATTGTTGTCAATGAATGTGGTCCATATTAGGCAATGAGATATAGCAAAAAAAAAACTTTCATTGCCCACGATGAGGAGAAATCAAGTGATTAGAAATTTTGCAACGAATTTTGTTTCAAAATTTTGCAATGACTTATGAATTTCGTTGTAAATAGTGAAAGCCTGACACAATGTGTAACGAAGGACAAGTTTCGTTGCTAAACATACACGTTTAACAACGACTTATAAAGTCGTTGCCTGAAAAATCGTTGCTAAAGCCCCATTTTAGCAACAAAAAAACTTTCGTTGCCCACGATGATAGAAAATCAAGTGGCTGAAAATTTTGCAACGAATTTCTAACGAATTTTTTTTCCGCCACTGAATTAGCAATGAAATTTTGCAACGACTTATGAATTTCATTGTAAAAAGTGAAAGCCTGACACAATCTGTAATGAAGGACAAATTTCGTTGCTAAACATATACTTTTAGCAATGACTTATAAAGTCGTTGCCCGAAAAATCGTTGCTAAAGGCCCATTTTTTTGTAGTGTACGAGATCTTTAAACATTCATTACATCATAGATAATAAGTATCATTATCTTAATAAACTACAACTATTACACAACATATTATAAATCTCATCCGAACAACTTTCCTTTCCCCTTGTTCTTGCCTGAACCTTCTATTTGATCATACTTAACTGAAAACATTTAAATTTAAAGTAAGAATGAGCATTGGATTGCCCAGCAAGTAATAAAAACAATATATATTAGCTGAAAGAATTAAATATTTTCTTTGAAAGACACTTCTACAATGAACGAATCAACAGTTGTGAAGTAAGCTGAACCAATAATAACAACATATCATTTCAATATAAAATTTTTGAAACTACGTACAGACTATAACTGGAGATCAGTCAACATACTATGAACATTGTTTTCTATTTTTGAAAAGGTTAAACAGAAATTCATCTATAAACAGTCATAACTTACGGGCACGGGGGGTGATCAACCCGTTATGCCCTGTATTGATCAATACTACATGCAAGAACGATATTATCGTTCACTCTATCCACCTTAGGTGCACAAAAGTTTTCCCAGGTTCGGGATTTTTATACTTAGTCGGGAATCCGAACCAAAATAATCTGGTTGGATACACTAACGTTCTATCTTGTTCAACAATATTTTTATGTCTAGATGGATCAAATAGATTAGACGGCTTTTAAGTCAACGTATACATACTTGAAATCAATAAGTATGTACCAACATATGATTAAATACAATGGTTATCCAAGTGGGGACACTTGTCTAACCCTATATACGAATTAACGAATAGAATAAATATCTAAATTATACAATAATACAATGATTGGATAATGTAAGAACTTGTATGAATACAAAGATTGGATGCATAATCAATAATAATAGAGTTAGTAATCTGGCACAATAATAATATAATTCTGAAACTTTTTTACTCGTGTCCGTTGCATAAAGTAAATACAAAAGTAGGATATTTGCACAATATAAAGAATAGTTCGGATACTTGCTTAATAATAATTGGAGTAAGTTTAGGAAACTTGCATAACATGATATACGTTTTGCACGAAATAAAAGTAGTGCATATGGTTTAGATACTTGCCTGAGTTGTTGCTTACAATAACGCAACTTAGATTAATCTTTTATACAGCGACCTATTAGTAATAAGATCATTCGTTTAATTAGAATAATATATCATATCACATAATACTGCTAATTGCAGTCAACACATAACCTAATCACATTGTCACGTATGTTTAACAGTCATTGGGTCATAAACAGACACATGACTAGTCAATTTATCTAAGTCTAAATCAATTTCTGAAATATTTCTGTATACCGACGGCTTTATCGGGTAATTATCGAGTCTAAAACTCTAATATGTAGTTCAATATTCGATTAGATATTTTAAACTTCAGTCATATTATTTTTCATAGCCTTATAATAATTTTTTAATATTTATTATACTTTATCATAAATTTTCAAACACTGAAATCATTATTAAATGATTTAAATATTAACTAATTCTATTATCATTAAAATTTAATTAATATTAAACTATTAATGAAACTATTGCCAAAATATTAAAGTTATTTATAATAACTCAAAATATTCTTAAATAATTAATATTACCCTTAAATAATTTTTAAAACATTATAAATCATTTTTAAATAATTACTATTAATATTTAAGTATTAATGTTCTATTTATCCAAATATTAAAAGTCATTAATTATAACTTAAAATATTTTTAATTCATTTATATCCTTTTTAAATGATTTTTATTTCAATAAAACCATTTTAAACTATTTATTTAATATAATTATTAAATAAACTTAATATCATTAATATTTAATTATTGATGAAATTTACTTTTAAATATCAAAAGTTATATTTTATAACTTAAAATATTTTTAAACTATTTATTTTCATTTAAAATGATTTTTCTAATATTAAAAATAATTTTCAATTAATTTATTTAATATAATTACTAAATAAATCTAATATCCTTAATATTAAAATATTAATATTTTTTCATGACAAAATATCAAAAGTTATATTTTATAACTTAAAATATTTTTATAATCTCTAAATCATTTTTATATAAATTTTAAATCATTAATTCCATTTTCCATCATTTATTTAATATCTTTATTAAATAACTTAATCATTATTAATATCTAATTATTAATGAAAATCATCACAAAATATTAAAAATTATAGAAAATAAATTAAAATATTTTTTTATATCATAACATATTTTTAAATGATTTTTCATGTATTAAAATCATTTTTAAATCATTTATTTAAAATTATACTTAAATAAATTAAATACTTTTTATATTCCAAAAATATTAAATATTTATGAAATATACTTAAAATAATAAAAAAACTAATTTTTGGACTTTAAAATAATTTTTAATAATTTATTTGGTATTTTTTAATAATTAAAACTAATTTTCTCTATTTATTTAATTAAAATAATTAATTTAGAAATTAAACTGTTGTTAAATGTACATTAGGCGACAAAACTGTCGCTAATGGTGTTCTTCATCATATCCAGAAAACTAATGTCAGATTTCGAGTGGGGTACTTTGACTACGATTTCAGATCAGATCGTGATGTTGACGGACTATCTAATGATCACAGTATGTAGAACTAATGTAATACTACAATATACAACAATAATCATGGTCATAACATGCATCAAATAAAAGATCTAAGCCAACGAAAACACTGTCAGAGCTGTTCTTCATTTCTAGGCTTGCCCAGAAATGAAGAACAGTTCGACTGTTCACTTTTGAGCTCCCACAACTTGACATCCTTTTGATGTTTGTGTAATCTATAACCTTCAGTGTGTAACCAACATACAAGTGTAGAGATCTATCACAAAACATCACCATAACATCAATAAGGCAAAAAGATACAAGTTGGTCAACCACTGTCAGAAATAAGCTTCTATCCGCTTCTGAAAATTTCCCAGAAATGCTAAGTCAGTGCGAGTGGCCTACTTTGACCACTTGCTACGATCTACCTGTTGTTTATTTACACAATCTAAACCATGGAATCATATAACATATAACAGGATACAAAGTTAATACAACAAATAACTAAAAACACATCCGGAGTGACAGATCAAAGCCATGAACAAACTTGTTAAATACCGTTCTTGGCTTTCTGGGCTGCCCAGAAAAGGCTCGGTCAATTCCGGTCAACGAATTTTGACCGTTAATAACTACTAATATAGATATCAAATTACCCTAATTTCTTTTGTATATTAAAGACCACATTACAAGCTATAAATAACAACTTAAAAACAACTAAAAACATAATTGAGAAAGGATCTGTGGTCACTGACATTCGTTGTCAGACCACAAAACCAACTTTTTCTAGATTTTTCAAAAACTCAATTTTGAGCACTTTGATGTTATGGATCTAACAAATACCAACCCAGATCAACTATATACACTATAAACAACATGTTTTAACATTAAATCATAACATCTAACATGGCCTTCAAGATCATATTGTAAATTAGGGTTTTGTACCTCTCTTTAAAAAATCTTGATTCTTAGCTTCTGATCTGTTTGTGGATTTCGTGGGGCTTGCTTTCTGACTTATCTAACACTACAATTTCGTGGGTTTGGTCTTGAGAGAGTATGGCTAAGTGTGGGTTTCATAAATGAGCTTTATTTTGCTTTTCTCTCTCTTAAATTATGCAAATCATGTATGCAATGAACTTATATACTAGGGCTGATAATGTGCTGGTGATGTAACTTGTAAGTAGGTCTAGGGGGTGGCTGGCCAGATCTTGCAAAGATTTGGCTAGCAATAATTCAACATATGGGACAAAAGGGTAATTTTGTAATTTTATTTTAATCTCAAGGGTATTCTTGTCTAAGGTGCTTGAATCTATGATTTATTCACTAGATTTTGCATCTTAAAGTTTTCCAAATAATTACTAGGGCTTGGATAATTAAAAATTAACGTGTAATAAAATTTTAATTTTAAACACACTAATTAAATTAGGGTTTTTAATAGAAAATATGGTTTTAATAGAAAATTAGGGTTTAAATAATTAGGGTTCCTTAACATCATTAGGGTTCCCAAATTAACAATTAGGGTTTCCTAATTATCATTATAATTTAATAAAACAGTAACTAGGGTTTCTAATTTTAGCAAATTAGGGTTTTCAAATAATAACTAGGGTTCCTCCTAATTACATAAATTATATAAAGCACAGTAAAATATATATAACACAATTACTACACAGTCTCGAACTCATAACCAAGTTTAACAATTAGGGTTTAATAACACGATATATGGGTTATGACATAATTTACCACCATTGACCCACCATTATCAGTCAACACATTTACAGTACATATTTATAGCACTGAAAAATTAAAATATAATTAATATTATATTATTATTCTCATCCCTTGATCAAAATCCAAATTTAGGGTTTGAATTCCATATCTGATTTATCTTTCATATACAACATCAATAATTAAGCTAAAATAATTAACTTAAATATTCTGAACCAATTCATATAATAAAATATTTATTATTATACTTCCAATAATCATTTCATATATTATTTAAATAATATAAAAATCATATTTTCATAAAAAAAATAAATAATAAGGACATTTCTACCATAAAATTAATTATAAGTATATACGTTATAATGATCAATAATTCTAAAATAAAATTATTTGAAATTATTCATGTATTAAATAAATTTTATTTATCACATATATACATACACATTACTTGGCACATATTCCCATCTTAAAATAATAATAATAAAAAATTTATATGCAAAATTTCTTATTTATTTACCTAGAAAATATCGGGTTATTACATGTCATCTTCAACCTAAAACTTGGATGGAGAGATAGTTTGTAAGCATTTGGGTTTCCAACCTCCGTGTACTTTCTCTCTTCACCTTTTTAGGTAGATTATGATTTCTTGACAGGATACTGTTATAGTGCATAAGGAGGTGTAACATGATGTATACAATTATATTAGCGAGGAATCGTACCTTTCTACTGTCAGTTTCTTAACAGTCATTTATCTTAGACATACTGAGGTTAGGCATTGATGTGCATAGTTTCTCATTTGCTCATGATAGCTTGTTGCTCCAGTTGTCCTTAAATCAATCAGTCGTGGTCCTAAAGATGCAAGCTAAGAAAATCTCAGCATCTTTAGTTCTTTAACATCCTTGAGTTTGCAAGGTTTACATCCACCTGCTGGTTGACCAGACACACGTTTGAGAAGTTCTTCTTACTTCTCTGGAAAAGCATTTCTTAGCATGTATGGCCTTTTCATCTTTTCAGTCTGGTGGATGTTTGAGTCTTTTCTGTTGATGTCTTTTGAGCTTTCTAGCCGGGTCTTCAGACTACAAGATTGACTGTGGGCAGTGATTGGTCTTGTTTATGTGGTAATCAAGTACATGGACCAATCTGATCAGCTTTAGGTGTATATACACATTTAACTATTCACAATATTTCCAACGTGTGAGCTCATCTGCATATAAAAAGTGACTTACTACTAAACTAAGTTTAAAACAATTTTTTACCTAGGATCAGACTCAAAGCGATTAGCTTTTGAATATAGCATGAGAACCTGCTTTGATACCAATTGTTAGTTCCTAGTAGACACAATATAGATCTAGAAGGGGGGGGGGTTGAATAAATCATTTTTATTTCAAATACTTTTCTGGTTTATTTGTATAGCTAATGTTTTAGCATATGACAAACATAAGAATCTTTTCAAGCACATCAGAATAAGTAAAAGATCCCCTTCATTGATATATTCATAATCATACATACATTGTTCGTAGAGTTAGTTCAGTTGTAAGCAGTTAAAACATACATAGCAGTTATAGCAGTTAATGTACATAATGTAAATGACATAAAATAAAAGACACAAGGGGTTTTAAGTGGTTCAGAGACTCAAGCTCCTAATCCACTTTTCTTCTTTCAACTAGAAGAATTTCCACTAAAGAAGGGCAGCACCCTGAATCACTAAGATTCCTTCAAGGCCAGCAGCCTTGGGACTTTAGTTCACTAAGAACTCTTCAAGGCCATCAGCCTTAGAACTTCTTTAGTTCCCTATGAACTCTTCAAGCCTAGCAGGCTTGGAACTTCATTTAGTCCCTCCGGACAAGAACCCCTCAGGCTCTGGCTTCTTGTTGTTGTGTTGTTTGTTTGTTTGTTGGAGTTGGTGCTGAGCTACTAAGATGTCTTCATGCTCTGAACATCTTCTTACTTAGCAGCTTGGCGTGATCATCCTTGAAGTGCAGTTGAGTATTGCATGATGCTCAGCTTCTTCAGTTACTCAACCACTTCAGATGATCCCTTGATGAACTGCCTTGAAGATCATTCCTCTTGATACTTGATGGCTTCACATGATAGGTTTCTAAAATGACTGTAAGCTCTTCTGTTGGGTACTTAGAAACTTTCTCATGCTTTCCACCATGATGGCGTTGGTGATCTTCCTTCTTGTTACTTATTGTCTTCTCATGATGAACTTGCTAAGATGACTATAAGCTCTTCTCTCTGGTACTTAGATTTTTCCCATGACTGACATCAAGATGACCTTGATGCTCTTCTTTCTCTCGGCAGTTCAGAACACTCTTCTTGTAGTAGAACTCTCACTTTTACTTCTTTCTTTGTTTGTCTGCAAGTGTTCTTGGTGGATCGTAGAGTGAGCCTTCAGACCTTCATTGGTCACTCACTATTTTTCATTGGTTAGAACAGTCCACCAATCTTCCAACCTTAGTAACTCCAACAACCTTTGATCTTTGAATCTCTAGCAGATTTATACTCCTTCCCAATCTTCCCGTTGGAAAGTAGCAGTTGAAAGCTCTTTGAAATGCTTCACAGATCTTGAGTTGCTTGGTACAGACTACAGATGTGACATGATAACTTTTTCTATCTTTCTGACACTGCAGTCTACTATTTCACCTACCCCATCAGAGATGTCACTTTTATGCCTCGGGCAGGTGGACGACTTTATTTCCTCCTTCTGATTTCTCGATCAGAGGTTGTCCTTTTGCATCGATGCTCTTAATAAGCTTTTATCTAAATATCAGTCTTCAGATTGAACCGTTGCCAATGCTTCAATCTTCAGCTGTTCATGATTCTGATGCATGTCTTCTTGGACCTGATCGTAGTGTCTTGTTGACTGGTAGAGACAACACTACGATCTTGAAGAGTGTTGATTAGATCTTCAATGTAGATGACCTCTTCCTTCTTTTGTGTAGTACTTCAACACTTCTGTTCGCCTCAACAACTCTCAGATACTGATGGCTTGACTTCTTTGTTCTGTCCCCTTCTGAATAGCAAGACACTTCAAATTTATGGCGTGTCCAGCTCGCTTTCTCCTTTTGATCTCCCATTCACTTATCATCAATAGACTGACCCAATGCTTAATCACTTTAGCCTTGTTCTTCAGAAGCTGACCAGTGTCTCTGTGTGCACTCCATCAGTTCTTTCTTTGTTTAGTAAACAATACGATCCTGGTTACTTCCAAGATCGTTGTCATCTAACCACTTGACAGCTACTGTACTTGCTGACTTTCCTTAGTCAGTTACTGAAGTCTTTTTCTGATCAACTTGTGGAAGACTTCATCTCGAATGGCTTCACAACTCAATCTGGATGCTGATTGGGTTGGTGCTTAGATCTTCTGTTAGCTTGCATGCCATTCATTGATTGCTCTTTGGTTTCCTTTAGGTGGGATATATCTTTGCAGTGCCAACCAGAGGATTGATTCCTTGGGTTATTCTGGGAGTGCTCATTTGTTGAGAATTGTTTTTGCTCTACGATTCTGTTTTGGCATTGTGAGCACATCTGTCGAAGTCTTAGTTCTGCACTCTACGATTCAGCTTCGGTTGTGAAGACACTACGACTCCGAGATTAGATCTTGACACTCTACGATTTATGTCTTGTGCTTGTTGTCTTCATCTGATATTGCTCGACTACGATCTCTGCCTCTGATATGATCAGTAGACTCTATGACTCTGAGTGTAGTCTACGATTCTTGACTTTGGGTTCGACAAATACTCGGTCGGCTCGTAGGCAGGCTGTCTCTACGATTCTGAACATGACTTCCTCAGCAGACTACAGACCTGAGGAAGTTCTCTTTGACACACTACGATCCTTCCTCGTCTCTCCTAGCAGTCTACGAACTCCAAGATCTACTATCTTGCAGACTACGATTCTGTCTCGATAGCTCTCTAGTTTTCCTTGACTCTCCTGGAAGACTACGATTTCTGGTGCAGTGCTCGACGATCAGACAAGCCTATCTATTACATCATTAGATCAACCTAACATGCTTGATCTTTCTATATTTATAATACTTGTACATCATTTCTTTTTAAGAACTTCACAAAGTTGTTTTGCTTATGTAGGATCAACCTAACACATTTGATTAATTCATTCTAAGTCCTTGTACATATGTTTCTTTTATCTATCAAAGGACTTTACAGCTTTTCTTAATGCAAACATACTTGCATATTCATTCATTCATATATATATATATATATATATATATATATATATATATATACATATATCATAATCAAATCATATGTAAATAGGAATATCATTCACATTCTTATTCCTGACATAATAGCATGCATACGAAAAATATACATATAACATATATCAAGTAAAATATTAATTTCTTTTGTACTTGATGATATATATTAATCTGAACTCAATTTAGTTTAAAAAAAACTTTTTCATTATATTTTAAATTATTTTTTATTTAAGACATATAACACAATGCAAATAATATGTCCTTGAGCCTTTAAATGAAAAATTAATTATTATGCAATTGACCTTACATTTGGTTTTCCTAGTAAAGAAAAACTCTTCAATCCAATAAATGTTCCTTATCATTAGATACCTGAAATGCCATAAAATAATTTAGCATACGAATAATTCATCATCAAAACTTAAGGATAAAATATGACTAGGTCAACATTCTCCCCCTTTTTGATGATGACAACCAAAAATCTTTTAATTGCCATTAACTCCCCCTATATTAATGCATACAATATAATTAGTTCCCCTTAAATTCATGCATCAATATCATTTCAGGAATCTCATAATAACTAACTGAAATTCGATTTCAGTAAATCCTGAAATTCCCCAATTATCTGGGAAGTATTTGCAATCATGTTAGTTCAACATTTATCAAATATCAAACCTGCAATCATAACATTAAAAATTAAACAAAATAAGTCTGGTGAAACACAAATCCAAGTCTTTGCAGTCAAAATCAATAAAATAAAACCCCATAATTTCTCCCCCTTTGTCATCAAACAAAATCAGTAGCAAAATGAGGAGGACGGGGAATGAAAGTTCCAGGTGGTAATGGCATGTCAAGAAATTCACCAATGTACTCAGCGAGCCAGTTACAATGAACCCATTCTGTAATCATAGAATGCTTACGCTGCATATGTAGCTTAGATCCTACATCATTAAAACGCGTAGACATGAACTCCACCAATTCTCCAATCTGATTGCTAACAAACTTGATCTCCTGACTCAATTGATAGGCATTCCAGTTAAGTCTTCATTGCATAACCTCTGCCAAAGCAGTGGTCTGCAATTCAAACCCTGCTTGTAAGTCAATAAACTCATCCTCAAAATTCTGATACATTTTATTAATCTCGGGAGCACTCAAAGGCAATTTGCCTTTCTCCAACATAGACATATGAGTGTTAAGGCCAGACATCTAAAGTTGCATTTTTTCTTGATTACTAAGAACCAGTTTCAACATTTCAACAATCTCAAAAGAAGATTGAGTAGGGGGCACAACCGGGGAAGATGGAATTGAGATTGTAGGAATAGAATTATCAGAATGGACACGAATAAATTGACCATCAATCAAATTAATACGAGACTGCTTGAGAGTATGAACACTGAAAGAATCATTCACCACAACAGAAATTTAATTTTCAAAAGAAATTTTAAAATTATTGAAGAAAGTAGTGAGAGTAGCACTGTAAGGCAGACAAGTTTTTAATTTTCGTAAACAGCTCATCATTTGATGAAGCATCAGTTGAGGAAAATTGAAAGACACACCTTTTAAAATCATAGCAACAACAATTAAATCCTGATAAGTAAAATCAGCCCTTTCACCTAAACGGGGCAAAAGATTATACCAAATCAAATGATGAAGAACACGGGAAATAGGAGAGACATCTACGGTTTTTGGAGTAAAAACATCATTTAACAAAGGATTATCCATAACATTCTGTAATTGTTCCAAAGGGGTGAATGGAGAATGGACAACCCCTTTTCTTAAAAATGGACAATTACCAGTGAATGGGATGTTTAAAATACTACCGAAATCCATTACAATAAAATACAAAGACTTTCCTTTAACAAAAGAAGTGTAAAACTCCCCATGGCATTCTAGATTCGTATAAAATTGTTGCATAAGTCTAGGATATGCAACTGATGGTGGAAAAAGAATGGAAGACAAACCACAAGATTTAAACAGATTTTTCAAAGGAGACTCTTGATAACAAATTTGGTCCACAGATTTTTCATAAAAAAATTGTTTCGAAAAAACGACAGTTCTAAACCGTACCTTATAAGCATTACTTCTAAAGAAGTTTTCAGGAATGTCAGATGAAAGTTTAGGATTTACTGAAACCGGTGGAGGAGTGAACTCAGTCTTACAAGATGGGATTGTTGATTGTTTTCGCCGAGAGGGTCCAAATGATTTCGGCAAGGAGGGACTGAAGGTTGATTTGTTAGAAGACAAAGAGTCAACATACTCAGTTTCTTCAGACAGGACCTTCTTCATTTTTCTTTACTTTTGTGAAGGTCCGGTAGTCGATTGAGGAGGGACCGGCGTCTGATCGTCGTCAGAATCCATCATCGATCTCTTATATGTTTGAGTTCTCATGATGTTTGAAGCTAATGTAAGAGAAGACGAGCGTAAAAAGAGAGAGATAGAAAGAACGAAACAAAGTCAGAAAGAATTTGAGAAGTATAGAAAATGGAGAGAGACAGAAAGTTATATAAAAGGACGGATGCATGTACAATGTATACTCCTACACGTTTATGTCATCCAAGAAACCATTTACTATCCTGTCTTTTTGGTTTTCAAAAAATCATTATGATATACACTTTGAATATTGCGTCCATCATTTAAGGACATAAATGAGCAGCCAAAAAATCAAAACCATAATTATCCTAATTTTAGCAGTTATTTAGATAAGCATAATAGGATAACATAACGATAATGTAGATTTAAAAAGATTTAAGCGATACACATTCCTAGTTCTCTTCGTAGCATACAAAATATGTCCTCACTTAACGGTTTAGTAAAAATATCTGCAATTTAATTTTCAATAGGAATAAAAATTAATTTAATTAAACCTTTTGACACATTATCTCTCAAAAAATGATGTCTCACTTCAATGTGTTTTGTGCGTAAGTGTAACACAAGATTTTTTGAAATATCTATTGCACTAGAATTATCATAATATATGGGCACACATTCACATAATATATCAAAATCACATAGAGTTTGTCTCTTCCATAAAATATGAGAACAACAACTTCATGCAACTAGGTATTCCCCCTCAGTAGTTAAAAGAGCCACTGAGGTTTGCTTTTTACTATGCCACGATATAAGACTTTGTCCCAAGAAAGTACAAGCATCACTCGTACTTTTTTATAAATTTGACACCATACATAGTCAGCATCTGAATAACCTATTAGTTCAAAGTTATTGCAAATCGGATAAAATAACCCTAAGTTAATTGTTTCACTTAAATATTTTAAAATTCTTTTAACAGCATTTAAGTGTGATTCTTTGGGTTTAGCCTGAAATCTTGCACACAAACAAACGATATACATTATATCGGGTCTAGAAGCAGTTAAGTATAGTAAGCATCCTATCATACCTCGATATTTTGTTATATCAACATCAATACCTTTCTCATCAGTGGTGAGCTTTATTGATGTGCTCATTGGTGTATCTTTCGAGTTAGATCCTTAAAAGCCAAATCTTTTTGAATAATTCTTTTGTGTATTTAGTTTGATGGATATAAATCCCTTCCTTTGTTTGCTTGATTTGTAGTCCAAAGAAGTAATTAACCTCTCCCATTAGGCTCATGTCAAATTCTTTATGCATGCACTTGGAAAACCACTCATAAAGAAAATCATTAGTAACACCAAACATTATATCATCTACATATATTTGAACAATAATGATATCGATATTTTTATGCTTAATAAATAATGTAGAATCTATTTTACCTCTAACAAATCCGTTTGATAAGAGATACTTACTAAACCTTTCGTACCAAGACCTTGGAGCTTGTTTCAAGCCATAAAGAGCTTTCTTTAGCTTGTACACATGATTAGGATACCTTTCGTGCTCGAATCTAGGAGGCTGTTTGACATACACTTCTTTATTGATGTACCCATTGAGGAACGCGCTAATTTTTACATCCATTTGATGATGCTTAAACTTTTTGTAGCATGCAAAAGCTAACAGAATTCGGATTGATTCCAGCCTTAAGCTACTGGTGCATAAGTTTCTTCATAGTCGATCCCCTCCTGTTGGTTGTATCCTTGAGCTACCAACCTTGCTTTGTTATGAATGATTATCCCATGCTCATCAAGCTTGTTCTTGAAGACCCATTTAGTACCAATGATGGAAACATCTTTTGGAGGAGACATAAGTTCCCACACTTGGCATATCTCAAATTGTTAAAGTTCTTCTTGCATTACCAATAGCCAGTTCTCATCAAGTATTACATCCTTTGCATTCTTTAGCTCAACCTGTGACAAAAATGCAGAGAATGCACAGTGATTTTGTAAACCTCTTCGTGTGGTTACACCTTTATTGATATCTCCAATAATATTTTCTAGAGGATGATTCTTGATGTATCTAGTTGTTCTTGGCATTTGGATATTATGCATAATTTCCTCTCGATCATTAGACTCATCTTCAGGCTCACGTTCATGCTGGTCATCTATTTCAGTTTGCTGAATCTGTTCATTCAGTCTCCTGTTTTGCTCGTTTCGGTTTGCTAAAATTTTGACTGTCTCCAAATTTCCTGCATCATCTTCACTTTCTTTTGGAAGATCATCGTTAGTCTCATTGAAAGTGATATGAACAGATTCTTCTACACATGACTTTCTAAAATTGAAAATGCGATAAGCCTTACTATTTTGAGAATAGCCAATGAATATTCCTTCATATGACTTAGCATCAAATTTTCCCAAATTGTCACTTGTATTTAAGATGAAACATTTAGAACCAAATATTTTGAAATAACTTATGTTTGAGATTTTATTATTCAAAAGCTCATATGGTGTTTTTAAAATAATAGGACAAATGAGTACTCTATTTAAAATATAACAAGATGTACTTACTGCTTCAGCCCAAAATTTCTTTAGAAGCTTACTTTCTTATAATAGAGTTCTTGATGTCTCTTGTAGAGTCCTATTCTTCCTTTCCACCACTCTGTTTTGTTGAGGAGTCCTTGGTGCTGAGAATTCCTGGATAATACCTCTTTGATCACAAAAGGTTATGAAATCTTTTTGAAATTCAGTACCATGGTCACTTCTAATTCTAATGAGTTTGTAGCTATACTTTGTTTCAAGATTCCTTATTAATCTTTCAAACTCTTTAAATGCTTCATCCTTAGTTTTCAAAAATAATACCCATGTGTATCTAGAAAAATCATCAACTATTACAAATGCATAAAATTTACCATTAATACTAGAATGTCTTTCTGGTCCAAATAAATCAAGATGAAATAAATGTAAGGGAGAGGAGGTTGATACCGTATTCTTTGCAGTAAAAGACGTTCTTACTTGTTTTCCCAGTTGACAAGGAATGTATATTCCTTTCTTTTCAAACTTTATTTTTGGCAGTCCTTTCACAAGATTCCTTACAGATAACTTTTTGATTAGATCCTTATGAACATGTCCCATCCTCTTATGCCATAGATAAGCGTCATCTTGTACCGAAGTAAGACATAGTTCTTCATCTTGTTGCTTAAAATCAATAGTATATATATTTCCTTCTCTTTGTGCAACTAGAGTAGTATTGTTAGTACCATGAAATATTGTGCATTTATCTTTTTCAAAATTAACTTGATGGTCGTTATCCATTAATTGACTTATACTTATTAAATTAATTTCAAGACCGTTAACCAGGTGAACATTATTTATACTTACATTGCCATTTCCAATTTTACCTTTTTCGATTATTTCGCAGGTTCTATTATCTCTAAACGTGATCATTCCATTATTTTTTTTTTATATCTAGTTCCATGAACTTTAATTTATCACCTGTCATATGACAAGAACATCCGCTATCAAGAATCCATTTTTGAGATGGAACTCTTGCCTTTAAACATACCTGTCAAGAAAAGATAATTCATCCTTTTGGTACCCATATCTTTTTGGGTCCATTTATGTTAGTAGCAAGTAAATCACTCTTTTTAATCCATACCTTTTTAACCTTATTTCATTTCTTAAAGTAATTTATATCTAAATGACCTTTAATACCACATTATTTACAAGTTGTGAAAGGAGAGCAATAATTTAAACTAAAATGTGACTTTGAGTTTAACATTTTCATATTACTATTTTTATGCATAGAATTAAAACCAATTCCTTGTCTTTCAAAACTAGGTCTTTGTTTACCTAATATGACATTTAGATTTTCTTCACCTTGAACAAATTTAGCAAGAGATGATTTTAGTGAGTCTATTTCTTTTTGAAGTTCATTATTAGGAAACGTTTTAATAGGAGATTTATCACTAAATGCATCAATACATACATCTCTTATTTTTAACTCATTAGTCAATTTTTGGACTTCATTATTTAAGAATTTTACCTTATTGAAAAGTATTGTATTATAATTGTCTAAATAATCAATCTTTGAAAGCAAAACCTTTTCTTCTTTACATGTGAATTCCTTTTCAATTTCTCTCTTTTCATCTATTAATGAATCTA
Source organism: Panax japonicus (assembly GCA_020205505.1). Taxonomy (NCBI): domain Eukaryota; kingdom Viridiplantae; phylum Streptophyta; class Magnoliopsida; order Apiales; family Araliaceae; genus Panax; species Panax japonicus. Next base: position 67,971,470 of record CM035107.1, read on the forward strand.
CTTCATCCATTAATGTACTAACTAATCCTTTTAAGCATGCATTCTTTTCTCTTAACTTCTTATTTTCTTGTTCTAAAGAGTTTAGTTCATTAAGAGATACATGATTAGATGCACCTTCAACTCCCACGAAACACACTTGTGCTATCTCATCTTTAGCATCGATCTCCACTTCGGATTCTTTATCACTCTAAGTAATAAAGGCTTTGTTCTTCTTGTTGTCTTTGTAGTTTGTCTTCCCTTTATTCTTTAATTGAAAATAGTCTTTCTTGAAGTGACCAGGACGTCCACATTCGAAGCACATCTCTTCAGTTTGTTTTCCTTTGACTTTGTTCGAATTAAAAGTGTTTCTCCTCTTGTTCTTCGTTTGTAGTAACCCCTTGAATTTCCTTGACATCATAGCTATTTCTTTATCGGAGTTATCATCAAGTTCCTCCTCATTATCTGCAGTAACAGCTAAGACCTTTCTTCGAGGAGTTTCCTCCTCATCATCATTTCTCTTTAACTGATGTTCATATCCTTCTAATTCACCAAACAAAGTTAAAGTATCCATGGAAGAAATAGTAGCAGAATCTTGAAGAGTAGTGATTTTAGAAGCAAACCTTTTGGGCATAGCCCGAAGCAACTTACGGTTGATCTCACTTTGAGAAATAGTGTGACGCCCCCAAAATAGGTATACATCACCCATCTTGAGTCGCCAAATACATGGTAGAAAATTCAAATACAACTTAATTATACAACAGTCGTGTAAAATACGACTAAACATATGCTGTGAGTTTTAATACAAATATTGTCATCTAGACAATATACAAACTCAATGGGGTCCTCATTACATTTATTATCACAATATTTAACAGAATAGTGAGGACTACTAATACTATCATCTGGTCCATCACCCCGTTCCCTGACTCGTCCCAACTATATTCTCATTTCCTGAAGAGAACAGTGAAAGAAAGGGTGAGCTCAACTAGCCCAGTAAGAAAAATATTATGACTAAGATAATGCATAATAAATTATCATTAGCCTTAAACAGTGTTAAACTGATACAATACAACAAACATCAAGTTTAACTACAGAGGAACAAGCAATCCATTAAAAGAGTCAAGTAGAGAATAAAATCTACTATCTTCTATGATTTAAAAGGTTTTTCATCACTTTTATCGCTGGGACTCAGCTTAATAAATAATCCACATCATCGAATCACCCCTACACTACGGCCAAGGATATTCTTTAGTATCACGACCACAACTATCCATGCACTATGGGCCAAGAATATTTTTGTATTCATTAATGGTCATGATCCTGCCAACAACTGTCCATCAATGCACTACGGGCCAATGAGGACTTTTATCACATCATTTGTAATATTACGGTCATGATTACACCGAATAATCCCTGGTCATAATCATACCAAGTCCATCTATGCACTACAGGCCACAGATGACTTTCAAAAAAATATAAACATGAGGATGATGACAATGATATAAGAATTCAATAAAACAAGTTCAAGAATTATTTTATTCAGGAACTAGTAACGTCCAAATTGTCAACATAATACTTCTTTATAGAGTAAAATTCAAGAATATTCAGAAGAATATTTCCATGAAAAGATACTGGATGAAACGCAAATATCAAGGATATTCCACTAATTTCATGAAGTATAGATGTCAAAGTTTTAACCAACTGAGTATAATAAAGAATGGAATAACAAAAGAAATCACCATGCATACGATAGACCGCACAGGCAGGTTATTCCAACAGAATAATAAATATCGGAACCAGGCCATGTGAAATTCGCACCGACAAGATGTTCCAACAGAATAATAAAGAATAGAATAACAATAGAAATCACCATGCATGCGGTACTTCGTATAGACATGTTATTCTAACAGAATACTAAATAACGGAACCAGGTCAGGCGTAATACGCACCGACAGGATGTTCCAACAGAATAGTAAAGACGAAACCAGGTCCGGCGTAAAACGCACAGACAGGATATTCCAACAGAATAATAAAGAATAGAATAACAGGAGAATTTCACCAAGTATAGGGAAGTCCGCGTATACAGGTTATTCCAACAGAATAATAAAGAATGGAATAACAGAAGTTCTCTTCATGAATACAAAAGAAATAATACCCCCTACCTTAAGAAGAAGAGTACTAGATATATAAGTAGTGAAGTAGCAGAATACTTTTATTCTTTCTCTCTAGAGTTTCAGTGAATTCGTAAGAAATAATGAAGGAATGAGCTTCTATTTATAGAAAAATGGACTGCATAGTAACTAACTCATGAACGGTCCAGATTAATTTACTTTAATCTGACGCTCTATATTTAAAGCAAAAATTTTTAAATAAAATATAATATATTCTATTTATAATCTAATAAAACGAATAACTTTATAAAAGATTTTACTATGCAAACACTATGCAGGCACTATACAAACACTATGCATAATAAAATATAATATATTCTAATTATTGTCTAATAAAATAGATAACTTTATAAAAGAATTCTGTTTTATATAAAAAGATTTTACTATTATCCTAATAAAACGAATAACTTTATAAAAGTATTCTATTTTATATAAAAAACTTTTCTGTTCTATTACATTAATAATACCAATAAAAAAACTGAGTGACTTATCACATAAGCATCAATAATTAATATCGTGTGTTACTATGCAACTACGCGTATTACTGTACTTTTACTACCGAGTAGTTCAACAGTATTAATGGTAAAACTTCCGCCATTATTTTTAATAAAATATTTTTGTCATTTTCTCAATCCGATAATAATTTCGTTGTGGGGTACACCACTGATTGTGCCGTTGTACGAATATTTCCAGTTAAAACGAATATTCCCCGAACAATCGATTATTATATACAACTTGCGTACTTTTCAAAATTTATAAATATTACCCACAACTATAACATTATATCAAATTTACTCCATAATATTCAAAAATGATATTTATAGAAAATTCATCTTTATTCAAAAAGTTGGGGTCTTACAAATAGTCTTGTCCAGCACTTTCAAGGAGTTTATAAGGACTAGAAATCTTGTTTGAGCTAGCTTAATGGTTTCATCTTTTTCGAGCTTGAACATTTCATAATCGTGCATAAACTTGCTTAGCGTGACTTCTCGTACTTTTGAAGTACCTTCATGACTTACCACTAAAGTATCCCACATTTCTTTGGATGTGTTGCATGAAGAGACTTTATCTATTTCGGATTGTACCATGCCGCTGAGAAGTGTTTTCAATGCCTTTGAATCATATGTGACCATGTAGATTTCAGTTGAATCCATTTCTAGCAGAATCTTTGGTGTCCCATCATCTCTTCGTGGAATAATTGGTCCGTTCTCCACAATCCACCATTCCCAATGATCTCTTTTAAGATAGATCCTCATTCAGAATTTCTAGAAGTTGTAATTTTTTGTTCCAAACAGCAAAGGAGGTCTATTGGTTGATTGTCCTTCTTGAATGTTGTTTCCGAACTTTGCCTTGTCAGAATATTTCCCTACAAGTCACCTTTAAAACCAAGATAAATAGAGCCAACCTCTGATACCAAATGAAATTTAACTAGGTACACTTAGAAGGGGGTTTGAATAAGTGTGGGAGTAATTTATGACCAATTTTTAAACTTTAAATCAAGCTATTAAAATTCAGGCTATTATATTGATTAATTCAACTTGCTGAATATTGTGACGAACGAGATTTTTGTAATTTAATTTTAATATTTATTGAAGTAAATAAATATTTTCGATGATTTAATTATTAGATTAAATAATTAATTTATGCAATTATGATAGATTAATTTAATTATATGAGTTACATTTATTGAATTAATGTAGAGAATTTTATTGTTCAAAGTATGTAATTATGTGAGTTTATTAAATTAAATGAAATATTTAATAAGCCTAATATTATTTTATAATTAATAAGAAAATTAATTATATGACTATGTGAATTAATGAGAAATTATTATATTTTATTTATATTAAATTAAATAATATATTTGAGTTATTGTATAACTGGTTGTGACACGATTTAAACTATAGTATAAGAGATTTATTAAATTAAATGATTTTGAATCAATTAAGCCTAGCCAAACATGGCCTTAATGGGACTTATTAGCAGTTACCCATGATTGGGTTAACTGACCTTAATGCGTCAGTTGCTTGCTTTATTATACGTCTTATTCTCTTCATTTTTTTCTAAGTTTAACAAGGAAATCACAGAAAGATAGAATTAAGAATTTGAGGGAATTATGAGTTGTTTGATTGATTGAGAAAGTTTCATCTCTCCTATCTACACTAAGTTGTGAGTAATCTCTTCAACGCAGTTGCTAATTACGTTGTTTGAGTTTTCATAATTATGGCTTTCAAACCTTTTGTAAAGTATCTGTAATTGGGAAAAGGGTATGATTATGAGTTTATGTATGTGTTAAATGTTACCATATAATATTTGATTTTATATATATATATATATATATATATATATATATATATATATATATATATATATATATATATATATATTATGTAAACCATATCATCAGTATCATAAAACATGTCGTATATGTTGCTCAAAACTTACAGAGTATGGGTTATGGCCATATGGGCTTATACGTGATTTTAATATGTCAAACATAAATGTTTTTGTAAAATTTCCACTCTTATTTGATTATGCATGTTGATACGAAGAGACCAAACTTTAATTTAACGGATTCCATGTTATAACGAATCCGTAGCGTTAAGTTTTATGATTTATTTTCAAAACCTTCAAAAACATCAAGAACAGTGAAATTATATATTTTAAATTCTGTAATTATGTGTTTTAATGGGTTAAAATCATTTTATAGATGTTGAGTAATGATTATATACAAATTCTAACATGTGGGCATGATTAAATTCATGTAGTTATAATTTTATTGGAGTTCCTTGGCCATGTTATGCAATTTTCGCGAATTGCAGAGCTGAAACTAGAGTCTCGCACCGCGGAGCCGACTCCAGGCCATGTGACTCGCGCCGCAGCGCCACCACGCCGCAGTGCCACAGCGCCGTAGCGCCAAAAGTCCAGCTGCAGTGTGATGCCCCAAAATTTAGGTATACATCACCCATCTTGAGTCGCCAGATACATGGTACAGAATTTAAATACAACTTAATATACATTTGTCGTGTACAATACAACAAAACATAAACTGTGAGTTTGAATACAAATATTGTCTACTAAAGATTATACAAGCTCAAAAGGAGTCCTCATTATAATTATTATCACACTATTTCACAGAATAGTGAGGACTACTAATGCACCATCTAGGACCATCACTATGTTTCCCGACTAGTCACAGCTACGTTCTCATTTCTTTAAAGAGAACAGTAAAAGAAAGGGTGAGCTCAACTAGCCCAGTAATAAATATTATGACTTAGATAATGCAGAATAATTTATCGTTAGCCTTCAACAGGGTTAAACTGATAAAATATAATAACTATCAAGTTTAACTGCAGCGGAACAAGTAATCCATTAGAAGAGTCAAGTAGGGAATAAAATCTACTATCTTCTATGATTTAAAAGGTTTTTCATCACTTTTATCGCTGGGACTCAGCTAAATAAAAAATCCAAATCATCGAATCACCCCTGCACTATGGCCAAGGATATTATTTAGTATCACGACCACAAATTATCCATGAACTACGGGCCAAGGACATTCGTGTATTCATTAATGGTCATGATCATGCCAACAACTGTCCATCAATGCACTACGGGCCAATGAGAACTTTTATCACATCATTTGTAATATTACGATCATGATTACATCGAATAATCCCTGGTCATAATCATACCAAGTCCATCTATGCACTACAGGCCACAAATGACTTTCAACAAAATATAAACATGAGGATGATGACAATGATATAAGAATTCAATAAAACAAGTTCAAGAATTAATTTATCTAGGAACTGATAACGTCCAAATTGTCAACATGATACTGCTTTGTAGAGTAAAATTCAAGAATGCTCAGAAGAATATTTCCATGAAAAGATACTGGATGAAGCGCAAATATTAAGGCTATTCCACTAATTTCATGGAGTATAGAAGTCAAAATTTTAACCAACTGAGTATAATAAAGAATGGAATAACAAAAGAAATCACCATGCATGTGATAGCCCGCACAGGCAGGTTATTCCAATAGAATAATAAATAACGGAACCAGGTCCGGCGTAAAATGAACAGACAAGATATTCCAATAGAATAATAAAGAATGGAACCAGGTTCGGCGTAAATGCGCAGATAGGATATTCCGATAGAATAATAAATAATGGAACCAGGTCTGGCGTAAACGTAAAGATAGGATATTCCGACAGAATAATACAGAACGAAATTTTAGAAGAATGTCACCGTGTATAGGGTAGCCCGCGTATACAGGTTATTCCAACAGAATAATAAATAATAGAATAACAGAAGTTCTCTTCATGAATACAAAAGAAATAATACCCCTTACCGTAAAAGAAACTAAATATAAGAGTAAGGAAGTAGCAGAATACTTTTCTATAGGTTCTCTTATAATTCTCTCTCTAGAGTTTCTGTGAATTCGTAAGAAATAATGAAGGAATGAGCTTTTATTTATAGAAGAATGGACTGTATAGTAACTAACTTATGAATGGTCCAGATTGATTTACTTTAAATGGATGATCCAGATTGGTTTACTATTAAAACTTAAAACAACGGTCCATACTGATTTACTATTAAAACTTTAAACCAGCGGTCCATATTGATTTACTATTATAACTTCCACCAACGGTCCATATTGATTTACTATTATATCTTCAACCAACGGTCTGAAAAATTAGCACATCTCCTCATGGAATAATATTTTACCCAAAAATGATTTAGACCAAAAATAAATATATCTTACGGGTGAATAGTAGCCCGTGAATAGTAACTCGTGAATAGTAACTCATGAATAGTAACTCATGAATAGTAACTCGACACGAAAAGTGTCCCGAATACCCAATTGAACAATATATCCTCCAGACATCAATACTAACACAAATAAGTCCAACACAATGGAACTATAAAATTCATCTTTAATTAACACGAACTTATTCATCATTAATATTATAATTCACAATATTTAATAACCAGGTCGTTCCCAGGAAAGAGGGGACTTTCTGATAAGGATTTCTCCTTATTGGCGAGCAATTAGGTGACCAAACCTCTCATTGACAGATGAACTTCTAGACATTGTCAATATTGCAAATAATAATATGAATAACTTTGTCGTCTCAATTATTGATTTAATAATATATCATATAATGCAGATGATACTGTAACAATAATTGAATCAATAATATGAGAAATATGATGCATTAATTACTGTAGCAATAATTGAGTATAGCTGAGTGACTTCTCACGTAAGCATCAATAATCAATACCGTGTGCTACTGTGCAACTACGCGTATTACTGTACTTTTACTACCGAGTAGTTCAATAGATTTAACGGTAACACCTCCGCCGTTATTTTCATAAAGTATTTTTGTTGTTTTCTCAATCCGACAATAATTCCGTTGTGGAGTCCACCAATGATTGTGACGTTGTACGAATATTCCCTGTTAAAACGAATATTCCCCGACTAATCGAATATTATATAACAACTTGTGTACTTTGCAAAATTTATAAATATTACCCAAAACTATAACATTATATCAAATCAATACCATAATATTCAAAAATATAATTTAAAAAAATTATTCTTTATTCATAAAAGTTGGGGTCTTACAACCTGGTATGTCGAAGAGATGAGGATACCTTGAATTCATCTCAGATTCTAACTCTCAAGTCATTTCCTCCACATCGTGGTTTCTCCACAAAACTTTGACTTGAGGTATAACCTTGGAGCGTAGAACATGATCCTTCTTATCCAAGATTTTAACAGGTAACACTTCATACGTTAAATCTTCCTCTATCTCGTCTGGTTCTAACTCAATAATGTGGTTTGGGTCTTTCACATATTTACGTAACATAGATATGGGAAAAACATTATGAACACGAGACATACTTGGCGGTAAGGCGAGTCTATAGGCCACAGTTCCCACTCGCTCAAGAATTAAAAATGGGCCAATGAACCGAGGATTGAGCTTTCGTCTCTTTCCAAATCTTGTAACTCCTTTCCATAGAGCAACACGTAACAACACATGATCTCCAATATCGAATTCTACGTCCTTTCGATAAAAATCACCATAACTCTTTTGTTGATCTCGTGAATTTTTTATACGTTATCGGATCGTTTGAATCTTTTCTGTAGTCATACGTACCAACTCCGGTCCCAACAACGTTGCTTCACTCACCTCATCCTAGCATACTAGAGAATGACACTTTCTTCTATACAACACCTCAAATGGAGCCATGTCAATACTTGTTTGATAACTGTTGTTGTAGGAAAACTCCACCAATGGTAAGTACTTGTCCCAACTTCCTTTGAAGTCAAGGACACATAGTGTTAATAGATCTTTAAGAGTTTAAATAGTCCTCTCCGACTGTCCGTCCGTCTAAGGATGATATGTCGAGCTAAATAGTAAGTCTGTGCCCATAGCTTTTTGCAAACTAACCCAAAATCGTGAAGTGAATCTTGGGTCTCGATCAGAAACTATGGATACCGGTATACCATGCAGTCTTACAATCTCGTTTATATACATACGAGCAAGATGTTCAAGTGTATAAGTTTCTCGTATCAATAAAAAAATGAGAAGACTTCGTCAATCTATCAATAATGACCCAAATCGCATCTATGCCTTGAGAAACCTTAGGAAGATCGGTAACGAAATCCATGGTAATTTGCTCCCACTTCCATTCTTGAATTTCAAGTGGTTGCAATGTACCTTTTGGTACTTGATGCTCCGCCTTGACTTGTTGACAAGTTAAACACCTTGAGATAAACTCTGTTATCTCTCTCTTCATATTGCTCCACCAAAATGTATGTCGAAGATCATGATACATTTTGGTAATCCCAGGATGGATTGCAAACGGTGTGTTGTGTGTCTCCATCATGATTTTATTCTTTAAATCAGGGTCGTTAGGAACACAAAGTCTGGAGTTGACTCAAAGTATTCCTTCTTCATCAATTCATGCTTCCGGCATAGCACCTTCTTGCACTTTCTTCCTCATACGCATCAGCTCTGGGTTTGTAACTTGAGCAGCTTTAACTTTATCAATTAAAGTCGGTTCTGCTCATATATTTGCCATCATCACATGGGTCCCTGGAGTTTTTAAATCTATCTCCATCCTTTGCAAGTCACACAAAATGGGCCTTTGTGTTGACTATATCGCACTCATACTTGTATATGATCTTCTACTCAATGTGTCAGCTACCACGTATGCTTTTCCAGGATGGTATTGGATGATATGATCATAATCTTTCAACAGTTCAAGCCAACATCATTGTCGCATGTTGAGTTCCTTTTGAGTGAAGAAATATTTGAGGCTTTTATGATCCGTAAAGATCTCCACTTTTTCCCCATACAAGTAATGCCTCCAAATTTTAAGTGTGAAGACAACAGCTGCTAACTCTAGATCATGAGTAGGATAATTCCTCTCATATTCTTTGAGTTGTCTTGAGGCATAGGCTATAACTTTCCCATGTTGAATGATAACACATCCCAACCCTTTGCCCGAAGCATCACTGTAGATGACAAATCCCTCCGAGCCAGATGGTATTGTCAGAACAGGTGCTGAAATGAGTCTCCTCTTGAGTTCTTGAAAACTCTTCTCACATTCTTCACTCCAACTGAACTTGGTATCTTTTTGAGTCAGCTAAGTTAATGGAGTAGCGATTCGAGAAAATCCTTCCACAAATCTCCGATAAGAACCAGCTAAACCGAGAAAGCTACGTACTTTGCTCACTGATTTAGGTTGTTCCCAGCTTTGAATAGCTTCAATCTTTGCCGGGTCAATAGATATTCCATGACTTGATACTACGTGCCCAAGGAATGCTACTTCCTTAAACCAGAACTCGCATTTCTTCAACTTGGCATAAAGCTTATATTCACGAAGCTTTTGGAGTGTCAGCCTCAAGTGTTGCTCATGATCTTCACGACTTTTGGAATAAATAAGGATGTCATCAATAAAGACGACTACAAAGTGATCCAAATATTCTTTGAATACTCGGTTCATCATATCCTTGAAGGCAGTACGAGCATTAGTCAATCCAAAGGACATGACTAGGAATTCATAATGCCCGTACCGAGTTCTGAAAGCCGTATTTGGAATGTCATCGGTTCTAGTCTTCAATTGGTGATATCCGGAACGAAGATCAATCTTTGAAAAGAATTTGGCTCCTTGCAACTGGTCAAGCAGGTCATCAATACGTGGCAATGGGTACCTATTTTTGATGGTGACATGATTCAAATCTCGATAATCAATACAAAGTCGCATACTCCTATCTTTCTTCTTCGGGTATAGAACAGGAGCACCCCAAGGAGACGTACTAGGACAAATGAAACCAATGTCTAACAATTCCCGCAATTGGGTCTTTAACTCCTGAAGTTCAATATGAGCCATTCGATATGGGGCTTTAGAAATGGGTTTTGTACCAGGTTCAAGGTCGATACAAAATTCAATTTCATGCTCTGGGGGTAGGCCAGGGAGTTCTTCAGGGAATACGTCAGGAAATTTATTAAGAATAGAAATATTTTTTCAAAACTGACGTATTTTTGTTTAAATCTGTGACATGAGCTAAGAAAGATTGACATCCATTTTTCAATAAACGAATAGCTTTATGGCTTGAAATGGCCGTGATTGATTTTAAAGGTTTGGTCGCTTGAATTCGTATAATAGGTTGATTAGGAATATGAAAACTAACAACCTTACGAAAATAATCAATTTTTTCATGATGAGTATTTAACCAATCAATCCCTAGAATTACGTCAAACGCAAGTATTTTTAAAGAAATAAGATCGACAGGTAATGTGCGGTTACCGATTTGAACTAAACAAGACTTATAAACAGTGGATGTAATGAAGGTTTCTCCCAACAGAGTTTCCACAGATAAGCCAAAGTCTAATTTCTCCGGAGTTAAATTTAATCGTTGAGAGCAAGTAGGTTAAATAAAAGAATGGGTAGAACCGGTACCAAATAAAGTATAGACTTCTCTAGAGTTTATGATAAGCTTACCCGTGATGACCTCATTCGGGTTCCTTGCTTTCTGGGAGGTCACAACAAACGCTCTCTCTTGTACTACCGACTTTGACTTTTTTGGGACGGCCTTTGGTGCCTCCATCCTAGCTGAACTTGTCTTCGGTGAATGACAAAATCATGCTAAGTGACCTTCTCTTCCACAATTATAACATGCTTTGGACGGCATCGCGCAGTTTGGACTGATGTGTCCCTCCCCTCCATATTTGAAACATATGATAGGTGGTCGTTCTCCTTCCTTAACAACGGGTGCTGGTGCTGACGTCCTTCCATCATTGTTTAATCTCCTCTTCTTGAAATGTCCATTCTTATTGTTTTGGCCATGATTACCACTGAAGTGGTTACCATTTCTGGCCTGTTGATTCCCTCCATGCTTTTTGTCACCGCTTCGATGACTGCTCTCCTTTTGTTGCGTTGACTCGTTATCGCGCTCCACTAACTGAGCCCTATTTATAACATCTGAATACAAACACGGTTTATGAGAAATAAGATGTTAACGTATCTCCGGCTTCAAACCTCTTAAAAACATCCGCGTCATTCTCTCTTCATTATCCACCAAGTGGGACGTGAACCGGGACAACTCGGCAAACTTGGCTTTGTACTGTGACACGGTCATACTATTTTGCTCCAACTTGATTAATTCTACCTCTTTTATATGACGAATACTTTCGGGATAGTACTTGTCGTTGAATAGTTCTTGGAACTTTTCCCAAGACATCTTCAGTGCGGCAGGTTGAGTACGCTTTACTGATTCCCACCAGTAATCTGCCTCTCCTCACAACATAAAGGCGACAAAGGAAACTTTTTGCTCCTCGGAGCATCCCAAGACATCAAATATCTTGGTGATCGAGTTTATCCATGCTTCCGCCTTAAGTGGTTTTGGCTCTCCAATAAACTCTGGTGGTCCCAGCTCCTTGAACTATTTAGCGGTGACCGTCCGAGAGTTTCCAGTGTTTCTATCTATATTTTGGACAGGAGCCGCTCTCTCCTGCTGTTGCATGAATTGCATAAAGCCTCTGAATATTCTATCATTCATCATTTGGTCAGTGTTGTTGTTTGCATGAGGATTGTCGTCTTCCTGATGCACATTATCCTGATTATTGATATGTGGTGAATCAATGGTCGCTTGTGCTCCATTGTTATTCTAAACATTCTCGGATGTCATTTTTAGATACTGCCACAAAACAAAAGGTTAATTAACATATAACATATTATCCCTATATTCTGACCGACCAATTAAATACCAAAAAAAACTTACGTAGGTCATACTAGCGAAGGAATTCCCCGTCTCTCCACTCCTAGTTCTATTCTCACATCTTAGCCAGGGATCATATCCCTAAGCTTTGATACCAACTGTGACGCCCCCAAAATTAGGTATACATCACCCATCTTGAGTTGCCAGATACATGGTACAAAATTTAAATACAACTTAATAATACAACTGTCGTGTACAATACGACAAAACATAAACTGTGAGTTTGAATAAAAATATTGTCTACTAGAGATTATACAAACTCAAAAGGAGTCCTCAATACAATTATTATCACACTATTTCACAGAATAATGAGGACTACTAATGCACCATCAAGGACCATCACTCTGTTCCCCGACTAGTCCCAGCTACGTTCTCATTTCCTGAAAAGAACAGTAAAAGAAAGGGTGAGCTTAACTAGCCCAGTAAGAAATATTATGACTAAGATAATGCAGAATAATTTATCGTTAGCCTTCAACAGTGTTAAACTGATAAAATATAATAACTATCAAGTTTAACTGCAGCGGAACAAGTAATCCATTAGAAGAGTCAAGTAGGGAATAAAATCTACTATCTTCTATGATTTAAAAGGTTTTTCATCACTTTTATCGTTGGGACTCAGCTAAATAAAAAATCTACATCATCGAATCACCCCTGCACTACGGCCAAGGATATTGTTTAGTATCACGACCACAAATTATCCATGAACTACGGGCCAAAGACATTCGTGTATTCATTAATGGTCATGATCATGCCAACAACTGTCCATCAATGCACTACGGGCCAATGAGAACTTTTATCACATCATTTGTAATATTACGATCATGATTACACTGAATAATCCCTGGTCATAATCATACCAAGTCCATCTATGCACTACAGGCCACAAATGACTTTCAACAAAATATAAACATGAGGATGATGACAATGATATAAGAATTCAATAAAACAAGTTCAAGAATTAATTTATCTAGGAACTGATAACGTCCAAATTGTCAACATGATACTGCTTTGTAGAGTAAAATTCAAGAATGCTCAGAAGAATATTTCCATGAAAAGATACTGGATGAAGCGCAAATATCAAGGCTATTCCACTAATTTCATGGAGTATAGAAGTCAAAATTTTAACCAAATGAGTATAATAAAGAATGGAATAACAAAAGAAATAACCATGCATGTGATAGACCGCACAGGCAGCTTATTCCAACATAATAATAAATAACAGAACCAGGTCCAGCGTAAAATGCACAGACAGGATATTCCAATAGAATAATAAAGAATGGAACCAGGTCCGCCGTAAACCCACGGACAGGATATTCCGATAGAATAATAAATAATGGAACCAGGTCTGGCGTAAACGCACAGACAGGATATTCTGACAGAATAATAAAGAACGGAATATTAGAAGAATGTCACCATATATAGGGTAGCCCGCGTATACAGGTTATTCCAACAAAATAATAAATAATGGAATGACAGAAGTTCTCTTCATGAATACAAAAGAAATAATACCCCTTACCGTAAAAGAAACTGAATGTAAGAGTAGGGAAGTAGCAGAATACTTTTCTATAGGTTCTCTTATAATTCTCTCTCTAGAGTTTCAGTGAATTCGTAAGAAATAATGAAGGAGTGAGCTTCTATTTATAGAAGAATGGACTGCATAGTAACTAACTTATGAACGGTCCAGATTAATTTACTTTAAACGGGCGATCCAGGTTGGTTTACTATTAAAATTTAAAACAACGGTCCATACTAATTTACTATTAAAATTTTAAACCAACGATCCATATTGATTTACTATTATAACTTTCACCAGTGGTCCATATTGATTTACTATTATATTTTCAACCAACGGTCTGAAAAATTAGCACATCTCCTCATGGAATAACATTGTACCCAAAAATGATTTGGACCGAAAATAAATATATCTTACGAGTGAATAGTACCCCATGAATAGTAACTCATGAATAGTAACTCAACACAAAAAGTGTCTCGAATACCCAATTGAACAATATATCCTCCAGACATCAATTATACTAACACAAATAAGTCCAACACAATGGAACTATAAAATTCATCTTTAATCAACACGAACTTATTCATCATTAATATTATAATTCACAATATTTAACAACCGGGTCGTTCCCAGGAAAGAGGGGGCTTTCCGATAAGGATTTCTCGTTATTGGCGCGCAATTAGGTGACCAAACCTCTCCTTGACAGAACTTCTAGACATTGTCAATATTGCAAATAATAATATGAATAACTTTGCCGTCTCAATTATTGATTTAATAATATATCATATAATGCAGATGATATTGTAACAATAATTGAATCAATAATATGAGAAATATGATGCAACAATTACTGTAGCAATAATTGAGTATAGCTGAGTGACTTCTCATGTAAGCATCAATAATCAATACCGTGTGCTACTGTGCAACTACGCGTATTACTGTACTTTTACTACCGAGTAGTTCAACAGTTTTAACAATAACACCTCCGCCGTTATTTTCATAAAGTATTTTTGTCATTTTCTCAATCCGACAATAATTTCGTTGTGGAGTCCACCAATGATTGTGACGTTGTACGAATATTCTCTGTTAAAACGAATATTCCCTGACAAATCAAATATTATATAACAACTTGCGTACTTTGCAAAATTTATAAATATTACCCACAACTATAACATTATATCAAAATCAATACCATAATATTCAAAAATATAATTCAAAAAAATTATTCTTTATTCATAAAAGTTGGAGTCTTACATGCAGCGCCATCGCGCCGCAGCGCCGAATACAAGTACAACAGTGGCGCCGCAGCGCCACTCTCCAGAATGTTCAGAAATGATTTTTTTTTAAATGTCAAGTCTAGCAATGTGGTATTATCCTAATTTAATAAACATAGAAATATGTTAGAAGTATAATGAGATGTTAAAATAGATACTTAACATGTAAATAACATAATTGCATGTGGATTGAATTATTGAATACATAATTATCTTGTTATTTGTGAAAGTGTAAATTATGTGACAATGAATGTTATAAATTGACTAAGTATAGTCATAACCAAAGTTAGACAAAAAGAATGAAGTTGCTATGATTAGTTACATTATAATTGACTAGTATTGTGAACATAAATGATATGTAGGATTTAAATCAAGGAACGAGTTTAATTAACGTGTAATTTACGCACGAGGCAAGTTTCCTAACCCTACTCGTTATCATTATTCAAGTTATTCTCATTATTATTAATCAAGTTCAATTGGTATGTTAAAGATTAATTATCTTTTCAAAGTATGATTCTATTATACAATATTTGTTCTATTGTATACCTCTTGAGATTATTATTCAATCTAATTATCATTTATTGTTGAACCTTATTAGACTAGCGAACCCTTACTTGATTCGACTAGTCCATAGTTGATGAACGTTCTAAATTTCAGAACCCTTATTGAATTATCCAAACCAAACTTCCTTTGGTGTGTTCTCTGATGTCAAATTGAGAAGAACAACCCTGTATAGGGATTTCTTATGCATTAGCATTAAGATATTGTGCACAGTATGGTACTAAGGGCAGATCCCCCTAAGTACGAGTAGAAAGGTCCATAGTCTTATGACTATTAAAGGTTTCAAGTATAACCCTTCTTAACCTAGGACATAGTTCAAGGTCTTATGACACTCAGAAAACTTTTGATTCTTGTTACTCATTCTTGATTCAAAAGTTGAGCTTTTATTTCAGAAGTCTTTGATTCACTCGTATGTTATTATACATTGTTATTTCATTATTTTTACTTGTGGGCAATAATGCTCACTCTTGCGTAATAATAACATTGCAGTTAAGAATGAAAGAACCGACGAGTCTTCTACTTGTAAAGGCAAAGGCAAGGTTAACAAATGTTGAAGACTTATATTTATGAGATGTTAGATTTATGTGTTAAGACTTAATGTTGTTAAGATTTATTAATTGTTTATGTTTCCGCACAGATGTTTAAGGTTAGTTTAACCTGGGATTGTATTTATTATTCGAATGTTGTAACCCCATAAGGGGAGGATTTTATTTCTATCTATTGCATGGTTTACATTTATTATGGGTAGATAAATAGATGATATTTGTACAGTGAACACCAAATCCCGTGGAATCGAAGTACCTGGATTTGGGGGTGTCACAAGTTGGTATCAGAGCTGTAGGTTATGAACCTTAGGTGGGGGAACAACCTTAGGTAGTAGCCTTATAAGAAGAACATAGAGATGGAAAACTCTTATCGAGTTCTAGGAAATGAATTTTTGTAATTCATTTAAGATAATAAAAGACTTTATGTGCTTATGTGTTAAATTATGTGCTCACTAGTACGACTTAGTAACTAAAACTAGAAATTTTGTTGTCAGGATGTCTAACATTGGAGGAACTAGTCGAGCTGGGGAGGAGGAACCCCGAGTACCTACAGGACCTAGAGAAAAGGAACCCCGAGACATTCATGTCGTTAGGGAACAGTTGGTACAGAGGGAGTCATCTCTATTGATCACCATTGTTGTTCAGGAGCATGAACTTGAGACTGGTCCTGAAGAGGATCCTGAGGAGGAATTTGACGAGGAAGAGGAAGAATAGGAGTTTCCACAGCACTCCATTGATGCTGAGATGTACGACACATTATACGACCATAACATGGAGTTACGAGATAAGGTCCAGGATCTGACTGAGCAAACTATTATTCAGCAGATTACTCTAGAACAGAAGGAGAGGGAGATTTCGACTCTTCACTCACGATTGGGAAATGTAGAATGGGACTTGGTCCACGAGAAGGGTCAAACCAAAGATAAGACCGAGGAGATAGAGAAGCTGAAGAAGGAACTGAAGGAAAGATATGAAAGGCTGATCATAGCAGAGGAAGGCTGGGTAAGAGAGTCACGTCGTGCTGATCTTGCAAAAGAGGATGGTCGTGTAAAGAAGGCGAAGCTTGGTGAGACATACTCTACACTTAATCATGCAATGGATGAGGCCCAGGATCGAGTTTTGAGGTACCCCATCCAGTTTGAAGGACTTCCATCATACATGTTGGATCGCAGGATGATGTCTCGTATCATGGAAGAGGAGCGTAGCAAGGCTATTCAGCACCTTGACAGACAATGATAGAATTTGTTTAATTATGTGATAAACTTATTTGGTATCTAGATGTAAATTCTGATGTTGTTATGAATAAAGGAATAGTTTAATATTAAATCCTATGGATTTTTATCTCAGGATAGTTGAAGTAAATAGCAGTGATGCTATCATTTGATTTAAAACTCTTGATTTGAATTAAATATATTAAGTCGTTTGAGATGATGTGTTAATTAATTATATTAAATTGTTGAGTTAAGTCTTAACTATTTAGAGAATTTAATAGACATTTAATATGCATATATCTTAACAAAAATATGCCGCCAAGAAGAAGACAACAATGTCAACCAGCTCAGGAAGAGCCAACAAATAACAACAATAATGCCAATGTTAATCCCGTTCAGCAGTTGGTTAACTTACTGACTGGAGCAATAAATAATCAACCTCAAGCTCCACCAAATACTACGTTCAAAGATTTCAAGGCGGTGGGACCGCCAGAGTTTAAAGGTTCCATGAACCCGATCGAGGCTCAAACGTGGGTTATGGAGATGGAGAAGGTTTTTGACGTTGCTAGGGTTAAAGAAGACCAAAAGACCACTTTTGTAACATTTATACTGAAATCTGAAGCTAGCTATTGGTGGGAAGCATACAAAGTTCGTGGAGGTGAAGGTGTAATTACTTGGGAAAGATTTAAAGAGATGTTCTTCGAGATGTATTTCCCGACCAGCTCGCAGAACCAGATGGAGGTTCAATTTCTGGAATTGAAGCAGGGAAATATGAGTGTACCTGATTATGCGGCTAGATTCAATGATTTGGCGAGCTTCGCTCTGTATCAAGTACACACAGACGAGAGAAAAGCCAGAAGATTCGAACAAGGACTAAAGCCTTGGGTATACAGTAAAGTATCAATGTTTCAGATAAACACTTTTGCTGGAGTACTGGAAAAGGACATCCTCGCTGAAGGTGGAAGCAATGTGGTGACCAAGTACAATCAAGATCAGAAGAAGAAGAAGAGTGAAGGTGAAGGAAATAACAAGACTAGTGGAAGTGGCACAGGAGGTGGTAATTTTAATCAGAAGAAAAGGTGGAATGAAAACTCATCATCGGGGAATCAACAAGGAAGTCAGAAGAAAAGAATCGAAGCATGCTCGACCTGCGGGAAAGCTCATCTGGGAGTTTGTATGAAGGGAAAAAGAGTGTGCTACAATTGTGGTCAGGAAGGCCACATAGCACCTAACTGTCCTAACCCAAAGAAGGGTGCTTGTTTCACTTGTGGTTCAAAGGACCATATGGCAAGAGACTTTCCTAAGAAGTGATCGGGAGGGTTAGGATCAGGAGGAAACCGGGAAAATAACAGTGGAAATTCCTTAACTATCACCGGACTTACCGCAACAAACCGACTGACCGCCAGGACTTTCAACATGACGGTGCAAGATGTAGTTCAATCTCGTGATGTGGTGTCAGGTATCATTCCGATTAATAAAATTAATACTTATGTATTATTTGATTCGGGTGCTACTTGTTCCTTTATATCTGATGACTTTGCTAATAATTTAGATTTGCCTAAGGATGAATTGGATTACCCCACGAGCATAGAAATTGCGAATAGAGAAATAAACCATGTTAAGTACATACATAAGAACTGTAGAGTGGATATTAATGGTAATATCATGAATGTAGATCTTATCCCTATTCGACTTGGGGAATTTGACGTTATATTAGGAATGGACTGGTTATTCAATTACGGGGTTGTAATTGATTACCAAAAGAAGCGTATTAACCTTATGACTCCGTCAAATGTTGTGTTTTATGGTAGCAATTCACCTAGACAAGCGAGTTATCTGACGATGATGCAGGGCAGGAAGTTGTTAAGACAAGGCTGTGTAGGATATTTAGCTTACATAGTCGACAGTCGAAAAAAGAATCCGAAGGTAGAAGAAATACCGATTGTGAGGGACTTCGTCGATGTATTACCAGACAATTTGCCTGGACTTCCACCATATAGAGAGGTGGATTTCGTGATCGATTTGGCGCCCGGAACTGCTCCAATATTGAAGGCACCATACCGAATGGAACCAGTAGAGATGAAAGAATTAATGGTACAACTACAAGAATTACTGGACAAGAAGTACATTAAACCGAGCGTATCGTCGTGGGGAGCGCCGGTTTTATTTGTGAAAAAGAAGGAAGGATCGATGCGGCTCTGCATTGACTACAGAGAACTGAATAAGGTCACGATTAAGAATAGATATCCATTACCGAGGATCGACGACCTGTTTGATTAATTAAAGGGAGCGAGATACTTTTCCAAGATAAACTTGAGAAGCGATTATCATCAACTGAAGGTAAGGCCAGATGATGTACCGAAGATAGTATTCAGAACGCGATATGGTCACTACGAATTTTTAGTAATGTTGTTTGGTCTACCAAATGCTCCTGCAGCATTTATGGGACTAATGAATGGTGTGTTTAAGCCAATTTTGGATAAATTCGTAGTTGTATTTATAGACGACATTTTGGTATATTCGAAAACCAAAGAAGAACACGCAGAGCATTTGAAATTAACGTTGGAGGTATTGAGAAGAGAGAAGTTGTATGCTAAGTTTTTGAAATATGAATTTTGGATCGAGCGAGTACAATTTCTTGGTCACGTGATCGATAAAGACAGAATTTCGGTAGATCCATCAAAAGTCGAAACCGTGATTAACTGGGATCAGCCAAGGACGTCGTCGAAAGTAAGAAGTTTTCTTGGATTGGTAGGATATTATAGAAGATTCATTCAAGACTTTTCCAATATTGCAACTCCACTAACGAATTTAACTCGAAAAGCTGTGAAATTTGTTTGGACGGAGAAGTGTGAGGAAAGTTTTCAAGAATTAAATAAGAGGTTGAGTACGACACATGTGTTATCTCTCCCAGATGATACAGGAAATTTTGTAATTTTTAGTGATGCGTCGCATAAAGGACTTGGCTATGTGCTGATGTAAAATGGCAAAGTCATTGCGTATGCATCACGACAATTGAAGGATTACGAGAAAGGATACCCAACCCACGACTTGGAGTTAACTGTAGTTGTTTTTGCTTTGAAAATTTGGAGGCACTATCTTTACGGCGAGAAGTGTGAAATATATACAGACCACAAGAGTCTGAAATATATTTTTACACATAAAGACTTAAATATGCGTCAAAGAAGATGGTTGGAATTAATTAAGGATTTCGACTGTGAGATTTTATACCATCCGGGTAAGGCGAATGTCGTTGCCGATGCCTTAAGTAGAAAGGGTCGAGAGAAGTTGATGATATTGACCGCTCAGGAGGAGCTAATTTCAGAAATAGAGAAACTGGAGTTGGAAGTGAAGTATCCTATGGAAATTGATGAGAAGCTATTTTAGGTGCAATCTGGTACAACTCTACTGGATAAAGTTAAGGAGGCTCAACTTCAGGAAGAGGAATGAAAAAAGGTGATAAGGAAGATATTGAGATTTAAGAGCAGAATTTGGGTATCGCCAGTACAAGAGATTAAGGATGACATTTTGAGCGAGGCTCGTAGTTCACGATATTCAATTCACCCTGGTAGTACCAAAATGTACCAAAATCTTCGACAACATTTTTGGTAGCCAAATTCAAAATGAGATGTTACAGAATATGTTGCCAAGTTTCTTACATATCAGAAAATGAAAGCAGAACATCAGAGACCAAGTGGATTTCTTCAACCGTTGGAAATCCCATAATGGAAATGGGAACATATTACAATGGACTTCGTGGTTGGCCTTCCGACGACTCAGAAAGGCTACGACGCAGTATGGGTTATCGTTGACCAACTGAAGAAATCCGCACACTTCCTTCCGATCAAAATTAGATTTAACTTAGATAAGTTGGCGAAAAAGATTCTTTCGAGGTACGGAGTGCGGTGTCAATTTTTTCTAATAGAGATCCACGATTTACATCAAATTTTTGGAAACGTCTACAGGAATGCATGTGAACGCAATTGCGAATGAGTACAGCATACGACCCTCAAACAGAAGGACAAAGTGAGAGAACGATTCAGACATTAGAAGATATGCTAAGAGCCTGTGTAATAGACTTTAAAGGAAATTGGGATGATCACCTACCGTTAGTAGAGTTCGACTATAACAACAGTTACCAAACTAGTATTGGCATGCCGCCTTATGAAGCGTTATACAGCAGAAAGTGCAGAACTCCGCTTTACTGGGATGAAGTTGGCGAAAGACAATTGCTAGGACCAGAATTGGTACAACAGACAGCAGAAATAGTCAAAGTGATTCGAGCACGACTGGTAGCAGCTCAAGATAGGCAGAAGAAATACGCTGATCCACATCGTAAAAATGTTGAGTTTGAATTGGGTAGTTATGTGTTCTTAAAGGTCTCTCCATGGAAGGGAAAGATCAAGTTCGGAAAGAAAGGAAAATTAAGCCCAAGATTCATTGGACCATTTGAAGTACTGCGAAGAATTAGAGAAGTTGTGTATGAGGTAGCCTTACCTCCATCACTCGAGAATGTCCACAACGTTTTCTATGTTTCTGTTTTACGACCCTACAAACCCGATTACAAGCATGTAATTGAATAAGAACCCCTGCATTTTGAAAAAGAGTTATCTTACGAGGAGATTCCTGTTCAAATTGTCGACAAAAAAGAATAAGTTCTCAGAAATAAAGTAATACCTTCTGTTAAGGTAATTTGGAGGAACCACAACGCTGAAGAAGCTACGTGGGAACTCGAAGAGAATATGATGAAGAATTACCCTCATTTATTTACTTAATTATGAGCAAGCGATTATGGGGACAGAATCTTTGTAAGGGGGGAGAATATGACTGGTTGAATTTATTGAGTCGTGATTCTGAGGACAGAATCCTTTTAAGGGGGGAAAGATGTGACGAACGAGATTTTTGTAATTTAATTTTAATATTTATTGAAGTAAATAAATATTTTCGATGATTTAATTATTAGATTAAATAATTAATTGATGGAATTGTGATAGATTAATTTAATTATATGAGTTACATTTATTAAAGTAATGTAGAGAATTTTATTGTTCAAAGTATGTAATTATGTGAGTTTATTAAATTAAATGAAATATTTAATAAGCCTAATATTATTTTATAATTAATGGGAAAATTAATTATATGACTATGTGAATTAATGAGAAATTATTATATTTTATTTATATTAAATTAAATAATATATTTTAGTTATTGTATAACTAGGTGTGACACGGTTTAAACTATAGTATAAGAGATTTATTAAATTAAATGATTTTGAATCAATTAAGCCTAGCCAAACATGGCCTTAATGGGACTTATTAGCAGTTACCCATGATTGGGTTAACTGACCTTGATGCGTCAGTTGCTTCCTTTATTATACGTCTTCTTCTCTTCATTTTTTTCTAAGTTTAACAAGGAAATCACAGAAAGATAGAATTAAGAATTTGAGGGAATTGTGAGTTGTTTGATTGATTGAGAAAGTTTCATCTCTCCTATCTACACTAAGCTGTGAGTAATCTCTTCAACCCAATTGCTAATTACGTTGTTTGAGTTTTCATAATTATGGATTTCAAAACTTTTGTAAAGTCTCTGTAATTGGGAAAGGGTATGATTATGAGTTTATGTATGTGATAAATGTTACCATATCATATTTGATTATATATATATTTTATTTAAACCATATCATCAGTATCATAAAACATGTCGTATATGTTGCTCAAAACTTACAGAGTATGGGTTATGGCCATATGGCCTTATACGTGATTTTAATATGTCAAACATAAACGTTTTTGTAAAATTTCCACTCTTATTTGATTATGCATGTTGATACGAAGAGACCAAACTTTAATTGAACAGATTCGGTGTTATAACGAATCCATAGCGTTAATTTTTATGATTTATTTTTAAAACCTTCAAAAACATCAAGAACAATGAAATTTATATATTTTAAATTCTATAATTCTATAGATGTTGAGTAATGATTATATATGAATTCTAACATGTGGGTATGATTAAATTCGTGTAGTAATAATTTTATTGGAGTTCATTGGCCATGTTCTGCAAATTTCGCGAATTGCAAAACTGAAACTGGAGTATCGCGCCGCGGCGCCGACCCCAGGCCTTGTGACTCGTGCCACAGTGCCACCACACCAAAACGCCTATGATCACGCCACAACGCCACAGAGCCAAAAGTCCAGCTGCAGCGCCATCTCGCGCCGCAGCTGTGACGACCCGATATTTTCTATTTAAATAAATCATAAATTTTACGTATAATTTTTTTTTATTAAAATAAATATGAATGATATGTGTCAAGGTAATATGTAATTATAATTATATGTGTGATAAATAAAATTTATTTATTACATTAAGTATTGCAAAAAAAAATTATTTTAGAATTATTGATTATTATCAATTATATTTTTATACTAATTAATTCCTTATTGGAAATATTTTATTAATTATTTTCCAAGGAAAATATAATCTTATATTATTTAAATAATATATGAAATGATTTTTAGAATAATTATAATAATTATTATGTTATTATGTGAATTTTGCTCAGATTATTAAGTTAATTATGTTATTTATGCAAGATAAATCAGATATGGAATCCAAACCTTAATTCTGGGTTTTGATCAAGGAATGAGAATAATAATATAATATTATTATTTGTCAGTGTTATAGATATATATGGTTATGTGTGTAATGTTAATGTGTGGAACAGTTTTATTATATTACAACTAAACCTTAATAATATTTTACAAACCCTATTTCTGGTTCTGGAATAAGGAATGGTGATAAAAATATAATATTATTTATATTTTAATTTTTCAGTGCTATAGATATGTACTGGATGTATCTGGGCTAGTAATGATTGAGTAATTGTGGTGCAGTATTTGAAAACCCTAGTTTTACTGTGGGAAAACCCTAATTTTGAAACTCAATTATGAGTTTAAGGCTATTATATAACTGTGTTATGTGATATATGCTATGTATTATATAATTTTGTTATTAAACCCTATTTAATAAATAGAAACCCTATTTAATAAATAGAAACCCTAGTTTCAAACTGTTAAACTCTAATTGATTTGAAACCCTAATGCGAAAGTCATTCACGACTTTGACAATTTGTTAAAGCCGTTATGTAATCACAATAATGTGATTAACGACTGGTGATATAAAAATTAAAACCCTAATTTTCTATTAAAACCTTAAATTTTAATTAGTAAGTTATAATTAAAATTTTATTGAGCTTTAGTGTTAATTGTTCAAGCCCTAGAAATTATTTGGGGAACCTTAAGGATTAAAATCTAGTGATTAAAACCTAGATTCAAGTACCATGGACAAGAATACCCTTAATTACTTTGTTAAATTACTAAAATAGCATTTTTAATTTATTTAATTGAGCTTACTTGCAAATCTTGCCATAATTTGGGTTGTTTACCAACCCTAGATATCCCATGTGCCAAAATCTTTTCATATCATCCATTTTCAGCAGCCATACATGCACCAACATTATATAAATAGATTTGGAGAGAGAGAAATTCTTTTTGCTAGCTCAAAATTTTCCAAACACTCAACATTTTCTCTCAAGCTCCCCACCTACGGAATTCTCTCCTAATCTCAGTCCTAAACCAAGCCCCACGATCACACTTACCAAAACCGTAGCCTAGAATCAAGATCAAACCAAGAAAGGCATAAAACTCAAGCTTGAAAATCTGTCCATAATTTGTTGTTGGATCTTGTGTTTAAGTGTTAGATTATATTGGTTTTAGTATCTAGTGATGATTTGGGTTGCTAGATGTTAGATCCATAACATCTAGAAGCTCAGATTTGAAGATCTATGAAATCTGGAAATTTCGTTCTTGAGGTCTGACAGCCTAATGTCTGTCCATTTTAATCTTTGGTCGTTTATGATTTGTGTTATTTTTAAGTTGTTATATGTAGTCTGTAATGTGCTCTTTAAGATGCAAAAAGAATCAGAGTCATTGAATGTCTAGATTGCTAGATATGGTCGGTAAAAACCCGTTGACCGGGCATGACCGGTCAAAATCTGGGTAACGAAGAACAGCATGAACAGCCTCTGGCAATGTTTTGTGAGCTTTATATCTGACATGTTTTTTGATGTTTTGTTGTTGTTGTTTGGTTAATTTTGTAGCTGGGTAGGTGGACTATAGATCCAGGTGTTAAGATCTTTAATATCGTAAGCGTATGAAGTTTAATTAATGGTCAAACTTACATGTTTGATCACAGTTAGCATTTCTGGGAAAATTCCCAGAAATTTTTAGGCGAAGCCGACTGACATGGTTTGACCGGATCTTTTCTGCTCATTGTGTTGTTGTTATGATTATGTTTTGTGATATATTTGTAGTGTTACATGTGGTCTAGAACCTAGAAGTCATAGATCACAAAAACAGTGCATGGATTGCAAGTTGTGGAAGCCCAAAATTGGATGGACGAACTGTTCTTCATTTCTGGGTAACCCTGAAAATGAAGAACAGGTCTGACAGCTTCTTTGAGGGCTCAGATCTCCTTTATGTTATGTGTTATGATCATTTTTCTTACTGGATATTGTAGTCTTGCATTTCCTCTACGAGATCCGACCAAAAACAAGTCTAGATTCATAACACACACTGATTTACACAGGGTCAAAGTAGCACACACGATCACTGTCTTGAAGTTCTGGGCTTGATCAAGAACACCTATAGCGACAAAAAGTGTCGTTATAGCCCTTTAGCGACAGTTTTATTTATAATTTCCGGAAATTAATAAAAAAATTGATAAAAATAGTTTTTAATTATTAAAAATACATAATAAATTCTTAAAAATTATTTTAATGTCCGAAAATTATATTTTAATTATTTTGGGTATATTTTGAAAAAAATTATTATTTTTGGAATGTAAATGGCATTTATTTATTTAATTACAATATTAGATAAATTATTTAAAAATAGTTTTAATTAATGAAAAATCATGAAAAATTATATTATTGTGTTAGAAAATAATTTTGAGTTATTTTTGATAACTTTTAATATTATTTGATAATTTTTATTAATAAATTAATATTAATGATAATTAAGTTATTTACTAAATGAATTAAATAATTAAATTAAAAATGATTTTATTATTTTAAAAATTATTTTAAATAATAATAAGGTATTTAAAAATATTTTAAGTTTTAAAATATAACTTTTAATATTTAAAGGTTAAATTCATTAATTAATGATTATTAATGATATTAAAGTTATTTAATATTTATATTAAATAAATTAGTTTAAAAATGATTTTAATACTATAATAATCATTTTAAATGAAAATAAAGTGTTTAAAGATATTTTAAGTTATAAACTATAACTTTTAATATTTAAAGGATAATTTCATTAATAATTTAATATTAATGATATATTAATGATATTAAGTTTATTTAATAATTATATTAAATAAATAGTTTAAAAATGGTTTTATTTATTTAAAAATTATTTAAAAAGGATATAAATGAATTAAAAATATTTTAAGTTATAATTAATGACTTTTAATATTTAGATAATAGTTCATTAATATTTAAATATTAATGGTAATTATTTAATAATGATTTTAGATGTTTTAAAAATCATTTAAGGGTAATATAAGTATTTTAAAAATATTTTGAGCTATTATAAATAACTTTAATATTTTGGCAATTGTTTCATTAATAGTTTAATATTAATTAAATATTAATGATAATAGAATTGTTTGATATTTAAATCATTTAATAATGATTCTGATATTTCAAAAATTATGGTAAATGGTAATAATTATTTTATAATTATTATAAGGTCATGAAAAATAGTACTATTGTTGTTTAAGTTATCTAATTGGATATTGAGATACAGAATAGAGTCTCAGACTCGATAATTATTCGATATGGCTGTCGATACGCCAACATGTTTTAGAAATTAATCGGAATTTAGATATGTTGATTTGTTAACTGTTTATTTGCGATTCAATGGTGGTTAAAGTTGTGTGACAAGGTGATTAGGAATGAGTTGATGTTAGTTTGTGATGCCATGATTGTTGAACATGTGTGATAAGATGATTAGGTTATGTGCTTACTGCAAAATGAAGTACTATGTGTTATGATATATTGTTCTAATCGAACGATTGATTTGATTAATGATAGGTCGTGATAGAAAGATAGAACTAAGTTGAGAATTGTAAGCAGCGCATCAGGCAAGTAAACTAACTTTGCATTTTCTTTATGCAATGGATAGAAGTGAGAAGTTCAGAATTATTATTATTAATGTACAGATTGTTAAACCTATATTATATACACCATTTGAATGTTAGTATATGATAATTCGAATATATATTCTGTCCGTTAATTTCTAGAAATGATTATACAAGTGTCCCCACTTGAATAATCATTGTATTTAATCACATGTTGATACACCTTTGTTATACATATATTTTGAATTATAGATTATTATTGGATAAAATGAAACCTTTTGTCTGAAACCCTGACAAATATGAACATCCCATTCACGGGAAAACTTTTATGCGCCCAAGGCGGACCAAGTAAGTGATAACATCGTTCTTGTAATGCAGTATTGATCAATGCATGGCACAACGGGCTGATCACCCCCGTGTCCGTAAGTTATGACGGTTTGCAGATGAAGTTCTGTTAAACCTTTTCAAAAATAAAAATAATGTTCATAGAATGTCACTTACACCCTATTTATAGCCAGTACGTAGTTTCAAAAAATTTGAAGAGGGTTGTTATGTTATTAATATCGGTACAGAATACTTCATAACTATTGACTTGTTGTAGATGGATATTATAAAGAAAACATTTAAATTCTTTCAGCTTATATATATATATATATATATATATATATATATATATATATATATATATATATATATATATATATAATATTTGTTGGGCACTCAAATGCTCATCCTTGCTTAATTTAAATGTTTTCAGATAAGTGTGAACAATCAGAAGGATCGGTCAAGAACAAGTGAAAAGGAAAGTAAACAGATTAGGTTTACGGTGTCATATAGTAAAGGTTGCGTACTTGGGATTAAACTCTGATAAAGGTAAGATAAGTTTATAATTTATTTTAGTGCTATTATTATTAGTAACATTTTCGCACATAGAAATGGTATCGTGAAGTACCGAGTTCGGATTTCAAGTATCCGGATTTGGGGATCTCACATCATGGTATCAGAGTTATAGGGTTAGAAACCTTAGGTGGGTTAGACCTTAGGCTATAACCTTAGAACATAGGAAAATGTTAAAAATACAAATAACTCCTATAGAGTTAGTTGGTTGGTATGATTTAAAGATGAATCTCGGCGAGTTGTTAAGCCTCAGAGTTTCCTAACTCTGATAATAAAGACAAACAGTAATGGTGAATAGATAGAGTCTAAAAGACTGGAAGTGCAGGAAAAGGAGATCGTAAAACAAAAACAATTAAGACATAGAATTGAATCATTATATATATTCGATGAGATCACCCCGTGATCTGATAAAATTATGACAGCTAGAAAGAATCAATCTTACGATTGGAAAGTTTAAAGCAAGATTGTTGTGTGAATGGTACAGATTCAAGAAAGGGTTATGAATACGGATTAAATGAAATTTGAATGGAAAATGGGGTTAGGATTAGTTGGGAATTTCAATGATGACTCATGTCGGCAGCTGAGTTGTATGATTCCTTGTATGGGCGGGGAATTGTACTTGGTGTAAAAACTACTTAGTATCTGACACTGATAATCATTGAAATGTTTGTGTCGCGCTATTTCCTATATGCATGTTAAGAGGGTGATTCCTTTCTCATGTGTATAAAAATAGATAGGTCATAGGTAGAGAACATAGGGTTAAGTACGAATTCTTAAAACTCATACTTATGTGACATTCTTGACTCATAGTTATATGAAATGTTTATGAATCCCTCAGCGAATGGACGCCAAAGGTCTGACTAGGATAAGTTCGTAAACTCATATAACTGTGATAAGTTTATGGACTCATAAGTGTGGTTTGACGAACTGGGTATAGTTAATTGTGAATGGATTATTGTGGATGATAGGAATAAATAAGATACTAAATAGTTAATCTTTAGTGAAGCCAAAAAGATATAGGTAGTATTGGTATTAGCTGAATATGTATATTTATGTGTGGTATATGTGATAACTATGTTTGTGTAATAAAATATTTTTAACTTTTGTGTTGGACAAAGTTGTAAATCCAGACTTTTGAAGTCACAAAGGGATAGCGAATGTTTAAAATAGAATGTGTTATGGCATATCAAGTGATATGAATATGAGTCTATGTTGGATTAATAAAATAAGTTGGTATAAAGATAGTAGATATTTATTTGGTCACTGGTTATTACAGTAGACCGAGTTTTTAAAAATCTAATATTTTGAATACATGATTATTTGAGTAGAAAATTTTGTGTTATATGTTAAGCGGTTACGATAAGGCTTAGTATGTAAGAATAATTTATAATAATGCCGTCAAGACGAAAGCGAAACCAAAGGATAGAAGAATCTGTCAACAAAGCTGGAGGACAACCAGACTCGATACAGAAACTTGCGAATATGGACGATCAAGCTGTGCAGAACGGAATACCAGCCGCGAAAGATCAACCAGATAATCGAACAACGTCGAATGTTAAAGACTTCAAGGCGGTCCTATCGCCAGAATTTAAAGGTACGACTGACCCTGTAAAAGCCCAAACTTGGGTTAAGGAAATTAAAAAGGTGTTCGTGATAGTTAGGATAGCTGAGGGGCAAAAGATCTCTTTTGCCACCTGCATGATGAAGGGTGAGGCAAAATTTTTGGTGGAAAGCAAATTAGACGAGGGCAGGAGCAGGTGTGATAGCATGGGATAGGTTTAAGACTTTATTTTTCAAAAAAATTATTTTTCTGCTAGTATACAAGCTAGAATGGAGGTGAAATTTCTGGAATTGAAGAAAGGAAATATGTCAGTTGCGGAATATGTCGCCAAATTTAATGAATTGTCTAGGTTTGCTCCGCATCAGGTTGATACGGAGGCTAGGAAAACACAAAGGTTTGAGCTGGGATTACAACCCTAGCTCTACAACAAGGTGAAAGTGTTGCAGATTCCTATATTTGCAGCACTCATGGGGAAAGCGATTATTGCTGAGGAGGGGAGCGAGGCCATGAGCCTCTACAACAAGGTAAGAAGGAACAAGGGTAAGGTTAAAGGAGCTGGGAAGGTAGGAATTAATTGTGGAAGTAAGGGTGGAAATGAAAAGAGGAAGGCGAACAACTTTGGGAGTGTGCAGGTGAAGCAAGAAGGTGTGAAGGAGAAGCAGGTGGTGTAATATTGTTGATCGATTTCGAAATCAATGAATACGTGCAAGTATACACGGTCAACAAGTAATAAAGTGATAAGAAAAGTATCGTTCCCACGAGGAATTATTTAATAAAAATCACCAAGTAATAATTCTTAGCCAAACTAATTTTATTTAAACAATCTCAAATAGTGATTTTTCTAATTAAGAAAACTAAATTAACTAATTAAAACTAAGATTTTAACGAATGAATTCAAATAAATAAAGATTAAGACTTCAATATCCCCAATTATGAATTATAAATCAATTATCCAATTATCCCAATTATTATGCCTACTGAATTGTTAACAGGAATTCTCAAATGCCAAAAGTCCTTTTCCAAGTGATCAATTGCCTTCTATTTAATCCAAATTAGTCTTGCTATATTCCTATGCAAAATAATTGAATTAAACTCTTTCCGATCCCAATTCCTTATGTGTTACATGCGGTGAACAGATATTTCCATTCAATTCATAAACCTAATTATTCACTGTGCAAATAACTAAGTCACATGATATCATGCCCAGTTCTAACCCTAGAATTTCTCTTCCAATTCCTTCTAGAGTAACAAAGTAATTACTGATCAGATAATTAAACAATAAGCAC
This sequence comes from Panax japonicus, assembly GCA_020205505.1. NCBI lineage: Eukaryota > Viridiplantae > Streptophyta > Magnoliopsida > Apiales > Araliaceae > Panax > Panax japonicus. The sequence continues at coordinate 68,002,965 of CM035107.1, forward strand.
AAGACAAGATAAACAACTCACTTTAACATAAATAATTGGAATATAATGAATAACTAATTCATAGCCATAAAAAGTTCAATTGAAATCTTAAGGAAAGAATTAGTTCATAATTAATGAATTAAAATCAAGAATCCACAATTGAATAGACATTAAAAGATAAAAGTATGATAAGAGAAGAGAATAGAATCTGTTATCAGCAAATCTGATGCTCCCCTCTTGCTCTTGCTCTTGATTTTCAATGGTCTCCAAGTTGTTTCAATCTCCAAAACTAATAAGAACTAGGGTTATGTTCTAATCTAATGGAGTGTATATCTAATCTAAGCTATGTAATCTCCAAGCTAAGCTATGTAATCACCAAGCTAAGCTATGTAATCTCCACTTATTTTATTCCTTACATCATGTATTTATAGGTTACAAGTCTAATTTTTAGCTTAGGAACAAACTCAATCCTATTTGGAGTCAAAAAGGTGTCAAAATTCGCCCAAAACGCGTCCAGGCCCGCACCAGACCCTTCCCCAGTGCCCCGGCGCTGGACACGGCGCTGGGATTCTGCCCCCCAGCGCCCCGGCGCTGGAAATGAACTACAAATGGGCGCCCCGGCGCTGGTACAAATTCTAACATTTTCTGCTCCGACGTACTTTGGGAAAACGGCCATAACTTCTTCGTCCGAACTCCGATTTAGATGATTCAAGATGTTATGGAAAGAAGAAAAGTAGACCTACAACTTTCATTCTTGAAGTGTTCCAAAATAATGTTCGGAGCTATAGTCAAATTGGCTCTGAAGTGACTGTTGTGTAAATGACAAGCCGAAAACGTGAATCTAGCCACGCCGAACGTCGATCCATGCAACTTTTGTCCCAAATCCTACAAAACAATATAAAACATGCATGAATAGACACAAACACATAAAAACATCCTAAAAGACTTGAGAACAACAATAAATTAAGCCCGAATGTATCCAATTCATGTGTATAAAACTCACTCATCAAATACCCCCAAACTTAAACATTTGCTTGTCCTCAAGCAAAAACACAAAAATGTTATGTAATGCAATGTAATGAAACTAATCTATATGCCTACGAATCTAACAGTAATGACAGAAAAAAGTCTATTCAGCCGGCCTTAGAGAAATCAAGTAAACATGATAATACATCATATTAAAACAAATCAGTAATTTCCCGATCAATCATCAAATCTTAGACTGTTATCACTAATATAGTGCGTGTGTGCTCCACAACAATGTTAACTGATACAAAATCAAATTTAAGACATAATAGATATCTTCGAAGACATCATACAGTGAAAAATCACAAAATTCACGAACAAGCTAGATCCAACTAAAGTCAAACATCCACCAAGTTCAAGAGTCCAATCTGGGATACTTATGCTTTTACTTTTCACTACAGGGGCTTTTTGCTCTTATCCCGTTTTATTATTTTTTTTTTAACCATGACTGTGAAATGTCTCATTCCATTAGGCTAACAGTGTCACCCCTTAGCGAGCTTTCGACCAACGACTCCCAGACCATATAAGACCTTAGGGCGCTAGGTTTTAAGATACCACTTCGGGCGTACTTACTCAAGTAACAAAGGCCCCGAAACAAAACTAGCCACGGTAATTTTTTTTTTCTTTTTCTCTTTTTTTTTCTTCTTTTTTTTTGATAGATGGTTGGTGAGTGCGTTTTACGCTCCATCTCACGCTTGTGTTTATGGGGAGTGTTTCTCCTCAATCCACCACAAGACTCAACATGTTTTTTTTAAGCTTATATACCCCAAAATTTCCCCCCAAACTTAAGTTTTTATCAAAATTTAGTCATCTCCGCCAATTCATGTCTTTCATTCCTTCAAACTAGTATTATCCTTAAGAAATCCATTATGTATCAATTTAAACTTAATCAGTCAACATGGCTATTATTAACGTGCTAACCTTGGTTATACCAGCTTCAAACAGGAAAAGATTCAATTCATAACAAAAAATCATATCAAAGCCTGAATATTCAATACTATACTTCTCTACTTAACTCCAGTCTCATCATTGGCCAAAATAGACTTTTACTATCTAACAGTTGGAATCATGCAAATATAAACTAACTGCAACAAACATAGTAAACTAACTACTATTTTTGCGATTTTTAAATTTTTTTTTTAAACAAAAAACTGAATGCAAAAACTAAATGTAAATAACTCGAAAACATAACGAACTACAATGTAAATAACTAACTATATGCAATACGACACTAAAATGCCCCCAAACTTAAACTAGACATTGTCCTCAATGACTGAAATAAAAAAAATTAAAGCAGAGGACTTCCCTGAAAATATAACAATCTTCCTCCTTGTCCGCTAAGTTTGGAGAATAGGCTAAGCACATGGAACAAATTGGGCACCACACTTGAATTTGACTTGAATAACCTGTAAAACCATGATAGAAGCAATTTTATTAAATCCTAAATAAATGCAAATTCAAAACTACTAATATAAAACTTAATAAAAACTAAAAATTAAAAATAAAAATTAAACTTGGGTTGCCTCCCAATAAGCGCTTGTTTTATAGTCTTAGCCTGACTTTGTTTGGTCAATGCTATCCAATTCCTCTTCGAAAATTGAGGAACCCTCCATCCATCGGAAATAATATAGCTTTTGGTAGGTTCCCATTTACGATAGCCATTGTATTAAAGTCACCTAGCATGCTTTCTTTAGATAAGATCACATTCAAGAACGTCCAACATCTAGGTGGTTTCTCCATTGTGTCTGCGAATATATTCTGGCATTGAGGCTTGTCAGACACAATAATTTCTTCTTCTATCTTCTCCAGCTCATCGCACCATGGTTTCGAAGGTGTACTTGCTTTTACATCACAGAGAGTATTGCCGACGACATGACTACCAATCGGACAAGGTTTTGCAAATCTAACCGGACTCTTGAACTGCGGAGGAGAAGGCACTTGAGGCATAAATAACATTGGCTCATCATCATTGGGTCTCACAATTAGTTCTTCACCGACCTTGTTGTCATTATCCCCACTTGTCTCCTCTTTTTCATCTCGTGGCTCATCCAGTTGTAGATTTGGCTCGGGCTCACCATCAGTCTCGGAATCTGTGTCATAGGGCCAGGTGTATTAAGGACGGTTGTTCAACTCATGTGCTATCTGTTCCACTTGATTTTCCAGATTTTTGATCAACGCCCCTTGGCTTTGCAAATTCAGCTCTACTTAATTCATTTTCTTATCTTGTTCCTCGTTCTTTTTGTCAGAAGCTCTAATGAATTTTTCTAAGGCTTCTTCCAAAATTGATATCCTTTCTGGTTGTTGAGTCAGATTTTGAAATCCGGAGGTGTGTTGTTGTCTAGATGGTTGAGCTGCAGCTTGATTGTTACTCCATGAAAAATCCGGGTGATACTCCCAATCCTGATGATAGTTGTTGGGATAGACATAATTATTGGGGTAATCACCACTATACTGTACTGGCTCGAAACTGATGGCGCATTGATGACTCATATGATTTCCAGCACAATAATCACAAATAACCGCCATACTTTGACGACGCTGAGCTTCAAAAGCTTCAAACATCCTCGAAAGTGTCTCAATCTGTGCAGACAATGCAGAAAGTTTCTCGAGTCTTTCAATCTCCGCTCCCCTTGGTTGAGTCATGTTCGTGTATGGCCATTGATACACAAAGTCATCCATGGTACCTGAAAAGAGAGAATTATAGAAAGAGAATTAAAAATAAAAATAAAAATATTTAAATTAAGACTAATTTGATTGAAATTAATATAGGACAATAATTATTAAATTAATTCCCCGGCAGCGGCGCCAAAAACTTGTTGATCGATTTCGCAATCAATGAATACGTGCAAGTATACACGGTCAACAAGTAATAAAGTGATAAGAAAAGTATCGTTCCCACGAGGAATTATTTAATAAAAATCACCAAGTACTAATTCTTAACCAAACTAATTTTATTTAAACAATCTCAAATAGTGATTTTTCTAATTAAGAAAACTAAATTAACTAATTAAAACTAAGATTTTAACGAATGAATTCAAATAAATAAAGATTAAGACTTCAATATCCCCAATTATGAATTATAAATCAATTATCCAATTATCCCAATTATTATGCCTACTGAATTGTTAACAGGAATTCTCAAATGTCAAAAGTCCTTTTCCAAGTGATCAATTGCCTTCTATTTAATCCAGATTAGTCTTGATATATTCCTATGCAAAATAATTGAATTAAACTCTTTCCAATCCCAATTCCTTATGTGTTACATGCGGTGAACAGATATTTCCATTCAATTCACAAACCTAATTATTCACTGTGCAAATAACTAAGTCACATGATATCATGCCCAGTTCTAACCCTAGAATTCCTCTTCCAATTCCTTCTAGAGTAACAAAGTAATTACTGATCAGATAATTAAACAATAAGCACAAGACAAGATAAACAACTCACTTTAACATAAATAATTGGAATATAATGAATAACTAATTCATAGCCATAAAAAGTTCAATTGAAATCTTAAGGAAAGAATTAGTTCATAATTAATGAATTAAAATCAAGAATCCACAATTGAATAGACATTAAAAGATAAAAGTATGATAAGAGAAAAGAATAGAATCTGTTGTCAGCAAATCTGATGCTCCCCTCTTGCTCTTGCTCTTTATCTTCAATGGTCTCCAAGTTGTTTCAATCTCCAAAACTAATAAGAACTAGGGTTATGTTCTAATCTAATGGAGTGTATATCTAATCTAAGCTATGTAATCTCCAAGCTAAGCTATGTAATCTCCAAGCTAAGCTATGTAATCTCCACTTATTTTATGCCTTACATCATGTATTTATAGGTTACAAGTCTAATTTTTAGCTTAGGAACAAACCCAGTCCTATTTGGAGTCAAAAAGGTGTCAAAATTCGCCCAAAACGCATCCAGGCCCGCACCAGACCCTTCCCCAGCGCCCCGGCACTGGGCACGGCACTGGGATTCTGCCCCCCAGCGCCCCGGCGCTGGAAATGAACTACAAATGGGCGCCCCGGTGCTGGTACAAATTCTAACATTTTCTGCCCCGACGTCCTTTGGGAAAACGGCCATAACGTCTTCGTCCGAACTCTGATTTAGATGATTCAAGATGTTATGGAAAAAAGAAAAGTAGACCTACAACTTTCATTCTTAAAGTGTTTCGAAATAATGTACGAAGCTATAGTGAAATTGGCTCTGAAGTGACTGTTGTGTAAATGACAAGCCAAAAACGCGAATCTAGCCACCCCGAACGTCGATCCATGCAACTTTTGTCCCAAATCCTACAAAAAAATATAAAACATGCATGAATAGACACAAACACATAAAAACATCCTAAAAGACTTGAGAACAACAATAAATTAAGCCCGAATGTATCCAATTCATGTGTATAAAACTCACTCATCAAAAATGCAAAACTGGGGAAAGAACCACTCTGGGAATGTTTGAAATGGAAGTTTGTATGCTATAAGTGAGGACAGGAGGAATATATCTCTCCCAACTGTCCCAATCCAAGAAGGTATAGTGAATGTGTTATGTACGAATCAATGGAAAATAAGGTGGGAGACTGTTCAAGAAGGAGAATGGAGGAAAGGAATGCGAATACGGGGAAAAGGCAGCAGGACATTGGCGACAACGAGACCAACATCAACCAACGAACCAACAGAATTAACTGCAAACGTCTTCAACATGACCGTTCAAGATATCGTGGCAGCCGGAGATGCAACTCTAGGTATTACTCGAACCAATATTATTTTCTTAAATATTGATTTCTTATATATAGTAAATTATTTTTATAAATTATTTTGAAGGAGGAATTTGAGTTCTTTTAGAAATCAAAATTCCGTTTAATCAGAAAGACAAGCTTTATGTGAATAGTTAAAGATCGATTCGATCAATCATGATCGAGATCTACTTGCAATGATTGTGTATGCTATGTACCCTGGTATGTATAGATTTTAAAGTGGTGATTCCGGGGACGGAATCTTTATAAGGGAGGGTGAATGTGACGACCCGATATTTTCTATTTAAATAAATCATAAATTTTACGTATAATTTTTTTTTATTAAAATAAATATGAATGATATGTGTCAAGGTAATATGTAATTATAATTATATGTGTGATAAATAAAATTTATTTATTACATTAAGTATTGCAAATAAAATTATTTTAGAATTATTGACTATTATCAATTATATTTTTATACTAATTAATTCCTTATTGGAAATGTTTTATTAATTATTTTCCAAGGAAAATATAATCTTATATTATTTAAATAATATATGAAATGATTTTTAGAATAATTATAATAATTATTATGTTATTATGTGAATTTTGCTCAGATTATTAAGTTAATTATGTTATTTATGCAAGATAAATCAGATATGGAATCCAAACCTTAATTCTGGGTTTTGATCAAGGAATGAGAATAATAATATAATATTATTATTTGTCAGTGTTATAGATATATATGGTTATGTGTGTAATGTTAATGTGTGGAACAGTTTTATTATATTACAACTAAACCTTAATAATATTTTACAAACCCTATTTCTGGTTCTGGAATAAGGAATGGTGATAAAAATATAATATTATTTATATTTTGATTTTTCAGTGCTATAGATATGTACTGTATGTATGTGGGCTAGTAATAATTGAGTAATTGTGGTGTAGTATTTGAAAACCCTAGTTTTACTGTGGGAAAACCCTAATTTTGAAACTAAATTATGAGTTTAAGGCTATTATATAACTGTGTTATGTGATATATGCTATGTATTATATAATTTTGTTATTAAACCCTATTTAATAAATAGAAACCCTATTTAATAAATAGAAACCATAGTTTCAAACTGTTAAACTCTAATTGATTTGAAACCCTAATGCGAAAGTCATTCACGACTTTGAGAATTTGTTAAAGCCGTTATGTAATCACAATAATGTGATTAACGACTGGTGATATAAAAATTAAAACCCTAATTTTCTATTAAAACCTTAAATTTTAATTAGTAAGGTATAATTAAAATTTTATTGAGCTTTAGTCTTAATTGTTCAAGCCCTAGAAATTATTTGGGGAACCTTAAGGATTAAAATCTAGTGATTAAAACCTAGATTCAAGTACCATGGACAAGAATACCCTTAATTACTTTGTTAAATTACTAAAATAGCATTTTTGATTTATTTAATTGAGCTTACTTGCAAATCTTGCCATAATTTGGGTTGTTTACCAACCCTAGATATCCCATGTGCCAAAATCTGTTCATATCATCCATTTTCAGCAGCCATACATGCACCAACATTATATAAATAGATTTGGAGAGAGAGAAATTCTTTTTGCTAGCTCAAAATTTTCCAAACACTCAACATTTTCTCTCAAGCTCCCCACCTACGGAATTCTCTCCTAATCTCAGTCCTAAACCAAGCCCCACGATCACACTTACCAAAACCGTAGCCTAGAATCAAGATCAAACCAAGAAAGGTATAAAAATCAAGCTTGAAAATCTGTCCATAATTTGTTGTTGGATCTTGTGTTTAAGTGTTAGATTATATTGGTTTTAGTATCTAGTGATGATTTGGGTTGCTAGATGTTAGATCCATAACATCTAGAAGCTCAGATTTGAAGATCTATGAAATCTGGAAATTTCATTCTTGAGGTCTGACAGCCTAATGTCAGTCCATTTTAATCTTTGGCCGTTTATGATTTGTGTTGTTTTTAAGTTGTTATATGTAGTCTATAATGTGCTCTTTAAGATGCAAAAAGAATCAGAGTCATTGAATGTCTAGATTGCTAGATATGGTCGGTAAAAACCCGTTGACCGGGCATGACCGGTCAAAATCTGGGCAACGAAGAACAGCATGAACAGCCTCTGACAATGTTTTATGAGCTTTATATCTGACAGGTTTTTTTATTTTTTTTTGTTGTTGTTTGGTTAATTTTGTAGCTGGGTAGGTGGACTATAGATCCAGGTGTTAAGATCTTTAATATCGTAAACGTATGAAGTTTAATTAATGGTCAAACTTACATGTTTGATCACAGTTAGCATTTCTGGGAAAATTCCCAAAAAATTTTAGGCGAAGCCGACTGACATGGTTTGACCGGATCTTTTCTGCTCATTGTGTTGTTGTTATGATTATGTTTTGCGATATATTTGTAGTGTTACATGTGGTCTAGAACCTAGAAGTCATAGATCACAAAAACAGTGCATGGATTGCAAGTTGTGGAAGCCCAAAATTGGATGGACGAACTGTTCTTCATTTATGGGTAACCCTGAAAATGAAGAACAGGTCTGACAGCTTCTTTGAGGGCTCAGATCTCCTTTATGTTATGTGTTATGATCATTTTTCTTACTGGATATTGTAGTCTTGCATTTCCTCTACGAGATCTGACCAAAAACAAGTCTAGATTCATAACACACACTGATTTATACAGGGTCAAAGTAGCACACACGATCACTGTCTTGAAGTTCTGGGCTTGATCAAGAACACCTATAGCGACAGAAAGTGTCGCTATAGCCCTTTAGCGACAGTTTTATTTATAATTTCCAGAAATTAATAAAAAAATTGATAAAAATGGTTTTTAATTATTAAAAATACATAATAAATTCTTAAAAATTATTTTAATGTCCGGAAATTATATTTTAATTATTTTAGGTATATTTTGAAAATATTTAATATTTTTGGAATGTAAATGGTATTTATTTATTTAATTACAATATTAGATAAATTATTTAAAAATAGTTTTAATTCATGAAAAATTATATTATTGTGTTAGAAAATAATTTTGAGTTATTTTTGATAAATTTTAATATTATTTGATAATTTTCATTAATAAATTAATATTAATGATAATTAAGTTATTTAATAAATGAATTAAATAATTAAATTAAAAATGATTTTATTATTTTAAAAATCATTTTAAATAATAATAAGGTATTTAAAACTATTTTAAGTTATAAAATATAACTTTTAATATTTAAAGGTTAAATTCATTAATTAATGATTATTAATGATATTAAAGTTATTTAATATTTATATTAAATAAATTAATTTAAAAATGATTTTAATACTATAATAATCATTTTAAATGAAAATAAAGTGTTTAAAGATATTTTAAGTTATAAACTATAACTTTTAATATTTAAAGGATAATTTCATTAATAATTTAATATTAATGATATATTAATGATATTAAGTTTATTTAATAATTATATTGAATAAATAGTTTAAAAATGGTTTTATTTATTTAAATATTATTTAAAAAGGATATAAATGAATTAAAAATATTTGAAGTTATAATAAATGACTTTTAATATTTAGATAATAGTTCATTAATATTTAAATATTAATATTAATTATTTAATAATGATTTAAGATGTTTTAAAAATCATTTAAGGGTAATATAAGTATTTTAAAAATATTTTGAGTTATTATAAATAACTTTAATATTTTGGCAATGGTTTTATTAATAGTTTAATATTAATTAAATATTAATGATAATAGAATTGTTTGATATTTAAATCATTTAATAATGATTCTGATATTTCAAAAATTATGGTAAATGGTAATAATTATTTTATAATTATTATAAGGTCATGAAAAATAGTACTATTGTTGTTTAAGTTATCTAATTGGATATTGAGATACAGAATAGAGTCTCAGACTCGATAATTATTCGATATGGCTGTCGATACGCCAACATGTTTTAGAAATTAATCGGAATTTAGATATTTTGATTTGTTAACTATTTATTTGTGATTCAATGGTGGTTAAAGTTGTGTGACAAGGTGATTAGGAATGAGTTGATGTTAGTTTGTGATGCCATGATTGTTGAACATGTGTGATAAGATGATTAGGTTATGTGCTGACTGCAAAATGAAGTATTATGTGTTATGGTATATTGTTCTAATCAAACGATTGATTTGATTAATGATAGGACGTGATAGAAAGATAGAACTAAGTTGAGAATTGTAAGCAGCGCATCAGGCAAGTATCCTAACTTTGCATTTTCTTTATGCAATGGACAGAAGTGAGAAGTTCAGAATTATTATTATTAATGTACAGATTATTAAACCTATATTATATACACCCTTTGATTATCAACATGTTAGTATATGATAATTCGGATATATATTCTGTTCGTTAATTTCTAGAAATGATTATACAAGTGTCCCCACTTGAATAATCATTGTATTTAATCACATGTTGATACACCTTTGTTATACATATATTTTGAATTATAGATTATTATTGGATAAAATGAAACTTTTTGTCTGGAACCCTGACAAATATGAACATCCCATTCACGGGAAAACTTTTATGCGCCCAAGGCGGACCAAGTAAATGATAACATCGTTCTTGTAATGCAGTATTGATCAATGCAGGGCACAACGGGCTGATCACCCCCGTGTCCGTAAGTTATGACGATTTGCAGATGAAGTTCTGTTAAACCTTTTCGAAAATAAAAACAATGTTCATAGAATGTCACTTACACCCTATTTATAGCCAGTACGTAGTTTCAAAAAATTTGAAGAGGGTTGTTATGTTATTAATATCGGTTCAGAATACTTCACAACTATTGACTTGTTGTAGATGGATATTATAAAGAAAACATTTAAATTCTTTCAGCTTATATATATATAATACTTGCTGGGCACTCAAATGCTCATCCTTGCTTAATTTAAATATTTTCATATAAGTGTGAACAATCAGAAGGATCGGTCAAGAACAAGTGAAAAGGAAAGCAAACAGATTAGGTTTACGGTGTCATATAGTAAAGGTTGTGTACTTTGGATTAAACTCTGATAAAGGTAAGATAAGTTTATAATTTATTTTAGTGTTATTATTATTAGTAATATTTCCGCTCATAGAAATGGTATCGTGAAGTACCGAGTTCGGGTTTCAAGTATCCGGATTTGGGGATCTCACAGCAGCGCCGAGTACAAGTACAACAGTGTCGCCGCAGCGCCACTCCCTAGAATGTTCAAAAATGATTTTTTTTAAAAATGTCAAGTCTAGCAATGTGGTATTAACCTAATTTAATAAACATAGAAATAAGTTAGAAGTATAATGAGATGTTAAAATAGATACTTAACATGTAAATAACATAAGTGCATGTGGATTGAATTATTGAATACATAATTAGCTTGTTATTTGTGAAAGTGTAAATTATGTGACAATGAATGTGATAAATTGACTAAGTATAGTCATAACCAAAGTTAGACAAAAAGAATGAAGTTGCTATGATTAGTTACTTTATAATTGACTAGTATTGTGAACATAAATGATTTGTAGGATTTAAATCAAGGAACGAGTTTAATTAGCGTGTAATCTACGCACGAGGCAAGTTTCCTAACCTTACTCGTTATCATTATTCAAGTTATTCTCATTATAATTAATCAAGTTCAATTGTTATGTTAAAGATTAATTATCTTTTCAAAGTATGATTCTGTTATACAATATTTGTTCTATTGTATACCTCTTGAGATTATTATTCAATCTAATTATCATTTATTGTTGAACCTTATTAGACTAGCGAACTCTTAATTGATTCGACTAGTCCATAGTTGATGAACGTTCTAAATTTCAGAACCCTTATTGAATTATCCAAACCAAACTTCATTTGGTGCGGACTCTGATGTCAAACTGAGATGAACAACCCTGTATAGGGATTTCTTATGCGTTAGCGTTAAGATATTGTGCACAATATGGTACTAAGGGCTGATCCCCCTAAGTACGAGTAGAAAGGTCCATAGTCTTATGACTGTTAAAGGTTTCAAGTATAACCCTTGTTAACCTAGGACATGGTTCAAGGTCTTATAACCCTCAGAAATCTTTTGATTCTTGTTACTCATTCTTGATTCAAAAGTTGTGCTTTAATTTCAGAAGTCTTTAATTCACTCGCATGTTATTATACATTGTTATTTCATTATTTTACTTGTGGGCAGTAGTGCTCACTCTTGCGTAATAATAACATTGCAGTTAAGAACGAAAGAACCGACGAGCCTTCTACTAGTAAAGGCAAGGGCAAGGTTAACAAATATTGAACACTTGTATTTATGAGATGTTGGATTTATGTGTTAAGACTTAATGTTGTTAAGACTTATTAATTATTTATGTTTCCGCACAGATGTTTAAGGTTAGTTTAACTTGGGATTGTATTTATTATTCGAATGTTGTAACCCCATAAGGGGAGGATTTTATTTCTATATATTGCATGGTTTGAATTTATTATGGGTAGATAGATAGATGATATTTGTACAGTGAACACAAAATCCCGTGGAATCGACGTACCTAGATTTGGGGGTGTCACAAATATAATCTGCTAAAATAACTAATTAGTTTTAAGAAAATATTCTGGTGAATTTATAATTTAAATAAAATATTGGGTGTTAAATAATTATCTTAAAATAAGCAAATATTCAAACTTTAATTATTAAGATAATTAAATAGCTTATGTGAGTAATTAAAGTAAAGCAAGTAGTAAAATCAACACCAAGATTTTTACGTGGTTCAGCAATTACCCTCTATAATAATAGCCTAGTCCACGTCCAATACCAACTTGTATTGGAGACTAACTTTATTTATATCTGTATAAATAAACACCGATTACAAAATAGATTCTTACAAAAATTAATTAACAATTAATTTCTCTTGAGCACTCTTACTCCTTGTGCACATATGCACTCTTCAAGCACCCTTGCTTCCTTGAACCTGTTTGTAAACCTTTTCTCTAATCCACTAGGATTAACACCTTTGGACTACACTTAGTCTAAACAGAAAATTTAATACAAATATAGAGGTCTATGATCAATGCAAGAATAACTAATTTAACAATTAAAGACTCAACTATATGCAATGATCAATTATCACAAAAAGATAAATAATTAAATCTTACCAAATACCAACTCAAATAATATCAAAAATTTAATTGCTTAGCTGCTCAACGTTTGCACAAATCAAAACAAGTTGCTTAATAATATCAGTGATTGGTGCAAGGATACATTCGTGAGTTGTATTTTCCATACATGAATATACCGTTTTTATAGCCCACAATATTTTTACCGTTAATTAGATATGTTCTGTTTTGTTCAAATATTCAAACGGCATATAAATCCACAACAACAAAGAAGGTGAACGTTTAAGTGATATTTATCCAAATAATAGAATCAATCCTTTTTTGTGTTATATTGTTAGGATAATTTCAAATACACCTTTAAGAGATAACTCATTACATAATTTACTTTGACTTTATCTCTCCATATTTAAAGTGGCATGTTATCAACTAAAGTGACGTATAGCATAAAAGGTGGTGTATGACATCAAACAACTTTTCTAATAATCAATGTTTTCAAAGTTCCAAGATATTCATGATTACCCCTTGAAAACCGCATATGCAACAAATCATAAAGATATATAGCTTTCGTCCTTTAAGTTTTGTAGGCATGCATCCACGTGTATGCACAAGTATATGTATACCCATATATAACAGCATGCATACGAAAAATATACATATAACATATATCAAGTAAAATATTAATTTCTTTTGTACTTGCTGATATATATTAATCTGAACTCAATTTAGTTTTTAAAAAAAAAATTTTAAATTATTTTCATTTAAGACATATAACACAATGCAAATAATATGTCCTAGAGCCTTTAAATGAAAAATCAATTATTATGCAATTGACCTTACATTTGGTTTTCCTAGTAAAGAAAAACTCTTCAATCCAATTAATGTTCCTTATCATCAGATACCTGAAATGTCATAAAACAATTTAGTATACGAATAATTCATCATCAAAACTTAAGGATAAAATATGACTAGTTCAACAATCGAACTTTAAAATGTGCTCAAATTTGATTCATTTATATTTTGAGTCAAGCTTAGATCGAACTTTTACTCGAGCGAGTACGATTCGTGCCAGAACTATTTACTCATTTTACAGTCTTACTTATTAATTGTGAAGAGATTGGCATGTCGTATATATATATTTTTTTAAATTAAAGTTAACTAGAATATTTTCTTGCAATTATCATAATATTTTATTATTACAAATATTTTTAAAAATAATAAATTAAGAAGAATATTACTTACGATTATCGCAATATATATTTTATACTTAGAATGTTGGTGGCACGACAGGATTCTATCAGTTGGATATTCAATGGGACGGGAAGAATTTTAGTCCATTTTAATACATTAAACGGACCGAAAAAATTATATAAGTATATGATTTAAGGCAAAAAAAGGAGATGAGGGATACCACATATAATTTCGTAACAAATCATATAAAAATGACCTAATTTTGTTTATTACATACACTTCCTCCTATGTTACGTACAAAATAATATTTTATAATTTTTCAAAATATTATTATTATAAGTGAAACCTTACGCAAGAATGTAATGTAGCTCTCATGTGACGCCCCCAAAATATGTATACATAACCCATTCTGAGTAGCCAAATACATGGTACATAATTTAAATACAACTTCATTTATACAATACGACAAAAATGTAGCTGAGAGTTTTAACACGAATATTGTCTTGTAGACAATATTCAAACTCAAATGGAGTCCTCATTACAATTATTATCACACTATTTCATAGAATAGTGAGGACTACTACAGCCACCATTTCGAACTGTCTCTCGATTCCCCGACTAGTCCCGACTATGTTCTCATTTCCTGAATAGAACAATGAAAGCAAAGGGTGAGCTCAACTAGACTAGTAAAGAATATTATGAATAAGATAATGTAGAATAAATTATCATTAGCCTTTAATAGTGTAAAACTGATATAATACAATAAACAACAAGTTTAACTGCATCGGAATAAGCAATCCATTAGAAGAGTCAAGTAGAGCATGATATCTACAATCTTCTATGATTTAAAAGTTCATCATCAATATTTTATCACTTTAACACAACTCAATATATAATCCACATCATCGAATTATCCATGCACTACGGGCCAAGGATATTCGTTAGTATCACATTCATGAATTATCCATGCACTACGGGCCAAGGATATTCGTTAGTATCACATTCATGAATTATCCATGCACTACGGGCCAAGGATATTCGTTATTATCGCCAATTAATGGTTGTGATCATGCCAACAACTGTCCATCAATGTATTACATGCCAATGAGGACTTTTACCACATCATTTGTAACATTACAGGTCATTATTATACCGATACATAACTCGTGGTCATAATCATACCAATCAACAATCCATCTATGCACTACGAGCTAAAAATTACTTTCATCACAATATAATCATGAGGATGATGACAATGATATAAGAATTCAATTAAATGAAAGCAAGGATAAATTTTAAAGATTTATAATTCAATTTATCCAAACTTCAAGAATGTCCAACTTATCAACATGATGCTGCTTTGTGGAGTAAAATTCAAGAATAATATTGTATCAAAAATAATTTGGACAGAAATATATATATATATATATATATATATATATAATTTTCTACCGACGATTTTGAAGAATGAGTAAATGGGGGTCCATATAATAAGCAAAATTTACAACAAATACTTCAATAAAAATCCCTCTATTTATCTCAATTTACTTGGCTTCACTAAACATATTTTTAATAACATTTATTCATCATTAATATTATAACTCACAATATTAACAACCTGATCATTCCCGGGAAAGAGGGGGCTTTTTGATAAGGACTTCTCCTTATTGGCGCGCAATTAGGTGACCAAACCTCTTTTCTCGACAGAACTTTCTAGACATTGTCAATAATGCAAATAATAATATGAATAACTTTGTCGTCTCAATTATTGATTTAATAATAAAAAAATATTGTGACAATAATTGAATCAATAACGTGAGATACTAAGCAGTAATTATTGTGGCAATAATTGAATAAAACTGAGTGACTTCTCATGTAAGAATCAATAATTAAAGATACTGTACAATACCGTGTGCTACTATGAAACCACGCGTATTACTATACTTTTATCACCGGTTTGTTGGGTAAAATCTAATTACGCACAACACGCAAGTATACGTGATCAACAAGTAATAAAGTGAAAGTAGAGTATCGTTCCCACGAGGAATTGTTAATATAAATTACCAAATACTAACTCTTAACCAAACCAATTTTGTTTAAACAATAAATTTAATGTTATAAATTAAATTATTTAACTAAACTAATTCTTATTACCACTAATTAAAAATAAGATTATGGAGATTTAAGATCACAATTTCACTTATTGCTTCATTTAAATTAATATACTTCTTATTAATTAAGCTCACTATTCTGAATTGTTAATCAAGAACACATAAGTAAATATGACCACCTCTCAATGCACCATACTCAAATCAACTTAAATCCACAAATGATAGAATTAAGAAGAACACCCTAATTAACTAATTCACTATATCTCTATGTGAATTACAATTAAAAAGGATTTTAAGCACAAGTTCTTTATTAGATTACATGCGATGCTAGGCATATCTCTATCCTAGACATAAATTATGTATTCCAACGCCATGCATAAAACACAATCACATGCTATTATGATCAGATCTAAATCTATACTTCATCTCTCAAGTTCATATAGGTTATCACGGTAATTGTTAGCTAGGCAATTAAACAATTCATCACAAATCATAATAGACAATCCAAGAATAATCACAATAATTAATAGAGAAGCATACTAAAAAAAACTATGCAATAAGCTCCATTGTAATCTTAAACAAAAGATTTAGTTCATGATTAATGAATTAAAACCAAGAATCCACAATTGAAATAACATTGAAAGATAAAAATAAGAGTAGAATGAAGAATAAATTTGTTGTCAGCAAATCCCCATCTTCCTCAAGCTCCTGCTCTTGATCTTCAATGGTCTTCAAGTTGCATCAATCTCCAAAACCAATAAGAACTAGGGTTTCGGTCCTAATCTACTCTAATGGAGTCTTCTCTCCCCCCCTAATCCTTGTTATTATCCTCCTCTTATATGCCTCTTTATGTGTCTTTAAGTCGTCCTGGAAGTCCTTGAATCAATTAGCTTGAACTAATCCTTCTCCAACTCAAATTCTGACAAAAACTACTTTTTCTGCGCGTACCCCCGCTCCGACAGGCTTTTTTGCACTGATAGGCCCGCCCCGGCTAGCATACCTACTATTTTGGGCTTGTATCCCCGCCCCGACGGGGGTTTTGTATGCAAAACACCCGCCTCATCGGGCATCCTTTTTCTGCTGTAGTGTCCTTTCGTAAAACGGCCATAACTTTTTCGGGAAGAGTTACAAGGCCTGCCACCTATCAAATCGAAGATCTCGACGAGCTCTATAGGTTTTATTCTTTGAGAATTGAGAAATAACGGACGGGTGAAGATCGAAATTGGGGTTGAAGTGACTACTATGCAAATGGCCACCCAAAACAGTGAAGTTCAACTTCCATTGGTACAAAGGTCATAACTCTTGCATCCGAACTTTGATTAGAATGATTCAAGATGTTCTGGAAAGCTAAGAAGAAGCTCTACAATATAATCCAAGTTCTAAGCCAAGGACATGAAATAAACATGATAGCCCAAATGATGTCCGGATTGCTTTTCTTTGCGATTTCATACCAATTCTTTGTGATTTCATATCAATAGATGCTCACACAGCTCCCAAGCATATAATCTACAAAATTAACACAAAATGCATGAAAAGTAACTAAGAAACATGAGTTTAAGCAACTAATTCAAGTAACAGATACCAGATAAGTAGGTATAAAATCTACTTATCAAATACCCCCAAACTTAAACATTTGCTTGTCCTTAAGCAAAAACACAAAACAACAATGCTATGCAATGCAACTAATCTACATACCAACGAATCCAGCAGTAATGACAGAAACAAGTCTATTCAACCTGCCTAAGAGAAATCAAGTAAACATGATAATACATCATATCAAAACTCATCAGTTATTTCCCAATCAATTATCAAATCTTAGACTGTTATCACTAATATAGTGCGTGTGTGCTCAACAACAATGCTAACTGATGTAAAATCAAATTTAACACATAATAAAACTCTTCGAAGGAATCATACAGTGTAAACTCCAGAAATCCACAAATGAGCTAGATCCGACTAAAATCAAATAATTATCAATATCGAGGGTCAACATGGGATACTTATGCTTTATTTTTCATCTACGGGGGCTTTTTGCTTTTATTTCCCGTTTTATTCATTTTTCTCTTCTTTTTTTTTATATACACATAGCTATGAAATGACTTATTCCCTTAGGCTTTTTAATGCTACCTTAACGTGCTTTCGACCAACGATTCCCAAACCATTAAGACCTTAGGGTGCTAGGCGTAACGACAATCCCCTCAGGCTTACTTACTCAAGTAACAAAGGCCACAAAACTAGACAAGCACGCCACGGTGTTTATTCATACTTTTTTTATTTTTTATATAGCTTATATACCCAAAAAATTCCCCCAAACTTAGGTTCTTGTCTAACTTTAGCCATCACTACTTATTCTTCTCATTCTTTCATTCAAACTAGCATTATCCTTTAGAGTCCCATTATGTATCAATTTAAACTCAATCAATCAACAAGTTATTTTTACTGTGTTATCCTTATTATACCATTTTCAAACAGAAAAAGACTCAATTCATAACAAGAAATCACATCAAAGCTCTAATAGTTAGTATTATACTTGTCTACCCAATTCCTATCTCATCATTGGCCAAAACAAACTATAAATATCAAACAGCTGTACTCATGCAAGATGTACTAAATGTTATATAAAAATAGTAAAATAAACTACTGTGCAAATGCAAACTATATGATATGAATGCCAACATATATGACATAAACTAAATGCTAAAACATGAAACCATAAATTAAAACTAATTCCCCCAAACTTAACAAGTACAATGTCCTCATTGTAAACATATTGAAATAAAAGAACAGAGGACTTCCCTGGATCCTGCTAAGCTTGTGGTGGTGGTGGTTGTTGACAAAGACTGAAAACTCCTCCATATAAAAATCTAAAGGAGGATACTGTGGCATGGGCTCAGATTGGTGGCTCCCCTTTCCATAATCTTTTGCTTATTTATTTAGCCACCAATACCTGCAATGAAGAGAGACAACATGGATTAGAATAGCACTTTGGATTTATAAGAGAACTTAATAAGAAATTAATTCCTATCTACTAAATAAATTAGTAAAGAATATAAATATAAAAATTCCTCGGTTGCCTCCTAGTTAGCGCTTAAATTACAGTCTTTCAGCCTGACTTTGTCTAGTCAATGCTATCCAATTCCTCTTCGATACTTGAGGAACCCTCCATCCATCGGAAACAATGTAACTTTTGGTGGTTTCCCATTTGTGATGGCTATCGAATTAAAGTCACCTAGCATGTTTTGTTTAAATAAGTGCCCAATTAAGAATATTGAATAACTAGGTGATTTTCCGTCCGTTGAGCCTATGATTCGATTAGGGCTTTGAGGCTTAGCAAGCACAATGGGCTCTTCTTCTATCTTCTCCTCCTCATCCCACCATGGCTTCACATTTGTACTAGCTCTTATATCATAAAGAGCATTGTCGACAACATGAATACCAAGCGGGCACAGTTTTATGAATCTAACTGGACCCTTGACTTTGGTGGAGAAGGCACTTGGGGCACTAATAACATCGGCTCATACTCGTTGGTACTCATATTTAATTCTTCACCGACCTTGTTTTCATTATCCCCACGTGTCTCCTCTTTTCAACATCTCGTGTCTCATCCAGTTGTATATTTGGTTTGGGCACTTCGTGAATCTTGGAATCCATGTCATAACACCAATTATATTGAGGAAAGTTGTTCAAGGCTTTGAACATTTGATCTATCTTATTCTGAAGATTCTGAATTGATATCTCTTGATTAATCCTCCTCTTCTCATTTGATGCTACAAATTTGGACAACAATTCCACCACCCTTGAATTATCTGTCCCAGTTTTAGAATCTATGTATTGAGGACCATGAGTTGAAGTGGTGATGAGTTGTTCCATCTGTTGCTGAAAATTATTGCTCGATATTTCTTGACTCATCATCCTCTTCTCTTGGTTTGCTATAAGCTTCGACAAGAATTCCTCTAAATTTGACTTTTCTTCTTGTGGCAATGGAGGTTGACATGAGAATTCCAGTATGTATGTTGGATTTGGAGCGTAGTATTGGTCTTCATAAGTATAGCTCCATAACGAATACGGGTGATACCCCAAAGCTTGATGATAATTGGCATATGCATATTGGTTGAGGGAGTTATCGCCATACTATACCGACCCAAGACTGACCGTGCATTGATTACTCAGGTGATTGCCAGCACAATAATTACATGTAACTGCTATCCTTCAATTACGTTGGGCTGCAACTACATCCAATCTCCTCGAAATTATCTCTAGTTGTGCTGATAATGCAGAAATTCTATTGACTCCACCAATCCCTGTGTGCATTGGTTGAGTCATACTCGAATATGGCCTTTGATAATTGCATCCAACCATGGTACCTGAAACGAGAGAAAAATATGAAGAATATAAAATATTAAAAAAAATGTTTAAATTAAGACTAATTTGATTGAATCTAATATTGGAAAAAAATATTAAACTAATTCCCCGGCAACGGCGCTAAAAAATTGTTGGGTAAAATTTAATTATGCACAACACGCAAGTATGCGTGGTCAGTAAGTAATAAAGTGAAAGTAGAGTATCGTTTTCACGATGAATTATTAATACAAATTACCAAATACTAACTCTTAACCAAATTAATTTTATTTAAAAAATCAATTTAATGTTATAAATTAAATTATATAACTAAACTAATTCTAATTACCACTTATTAAAAATTAGATTATGGAGATTTAAGATCCCAATTTCACGTATTGCTTCATTTAAATTAATACACTTCTTATTTATTAAGTTCACTATTCTGAATTGTTAATCAAGAACACATAAGTAAATATGACCACCTCTTAATGCACCATACTCAAATCAACTTAAATCCACAAATGATAGAATTAAGAAGAATACCTTAATTAACTAATTCACTATATCTCTATGTGAATCACAATTAAAAAGGATTTTAAGCACAAGTTCTTTATTAGATTACATGCGATGCTAGGCATATCTCTATCCTAGACATAAATTATGTATTCTAACGCCATGCAGAAAACACAATCACATGCTATTATGATCAGATCTAAATCTATACTTCATCTCTCAAGTTCATATAGGTTATCACGGTAATTGTTAGCTAGGCAATTAAACAATTCATCACAAATCATAATAGACAATCCAAGAATAATCACAATAATTAATAGAGAAGCATACTAAAAAAAACTATGTAATAAGCTCCATTGTAATCTTAAACAAAAGATTTAGTTCATGATTAATGAATTAAAACCAAGAATCCACAATTGAAATAACATTGAAAGATAAAAATAAGAGTAGAATGAAGAATAAATTTGTTGTCAGCAAATCCCCATCTTCCTCAAGCTCCTGCTCTTGATCTTCAATGGTCTCCAAGTTGCATCAATCTTCAAAACCAATAAGAACTAGGGTTTTGGTCCTAATATACTCTAATGTATTTTTCTCTTCCCCCTAATCCTTGTGATTCTCCTCCTCTTATATGCTTCTTTATGTGTCTTTAGGTCGTCCTAGAAGTCCTTGAATCAATCAGCTTGAACCAATCTTTCTCCAGCTCAAATATGACAAAAACTACTTTTTCTGTGCGTACCCCCACCCTGGAGGGCTTTATTGCACTGATAGGCCATCCCCGGCTGGCATACCTACTATTTTTGGGCTTGTACCCCCGCCCCAACGGGCATACTTTTTTTTGCTGCAGTGTCCTCTTGTAGCGCCCCCAAATCCGGGTATCTTACAACCCGACAGATGGTGCTATACTGTACAAACATTCATACATTCATTCAATTGAAAGTCTCAAAGAATGAACATAACTTATATATATTTTTTTCAATATTTACATTTCCCAAGTTCTAAACCCATTACAAAGGTTCTTTTGTCATAATATTCATTTCATTACAACAATAGACCTATACTATTACATGACAGCTTTAATAATCTGCCTTAGCTTTTCCTTTATCCTTATTTGATCCTTCAGGACGTTCAGTCTTAGCTGCATTCATATGGTTCAAGCAAGAGTGAGCATGACTAGCTCAGCAAGTATAACAATTTCAATAACAACATGCTTGATACATATGAATCATATATCTTCGATAACTGAACAATAGCTATGAAGTACTATAGATGATTCAAAATAGTAATTCATCTTTATTTTCAAAATGTTTCATAATGAATAAATTCAGTAAAACATTCACCCCGGTCAAAGACCTTGAGCATTCATTCTTTCTTTGAAAAGGACAACCCGGACCTAAGTCCGTAAGCCCGATATTACTTACGAGCACTTCTAGGTGATCAGCCTATTGTACTCTGTATTGATCAATACTACATCCATTAAACGTATGTACGTTTAATCATTTGGCAACCTCGTGTGCCTGTCGTTTTACCGACAAAACATTTTAACAATTCAGTCTTCTTTTGAAAACTATTATTAGTTGACAAAAGATACTAACATTTGATAACAGATGAATAGATTATCAATAATCCACTCAATATGTTAAGTCTAGCCAAAGAAACTGGCTTTAACTTCATTATACTTCAATTCATGCGAAAGAATACATGAACATCATAAACTTGTTCAGATTGAACTGAAACAAGAGTTAGAATACTTGCCTTCAGCGTCTGCTACTGTGTATTTTACTTTACGTTCAAGTCTTTCAAGTCTCTACAATACATGATCACATAATGCCTTACATTAGGTCACATATAATCAAGTATGTATCTGAATATATCTTATCCTTAATTTCAATCTAATTATAGATTAGATTTCATTCTTTATGTACTTTGACTTATCGTTCGCTTTACATTCATTCGACATGGTTATATTAACCATTCTTCATTACTTTTAAGTCTTAACAATGTCCCAACAATGTTACTTTAAGTTGTTTAAGATAGGTTTAATTCAATCTCCTATCATCCCCTTCCTTTCCCTTCATTTTTATTCTTTACTGTCTACATTCTGTGCCTGGCGCCGCGGCGCGGGCATTACACTTACATCTCGCGCTGCGGCGCGAGTTAGCAATACCTGAGCTCCAGACCTCGTGCTGCGGCGCGGTCAAATGGCCTAGGGTTGGCGCCGCGGCGCCAACTCTGTGCACCAGAAAATTTTTCTAACTTTTAATTTTTGTGAACTTCCCGGACGCATAACTTCTTCGTTTTAAGTCCGAATTGGCTCGTTCAAAAGCCTACGGTTCACAAATTACGTAATCTACACGTTCATGCAAGAATTTTATCTATTTGACTTCGTTTGTTAAATATTCACCTATTGGTTTATTTTTAACGAAAACGATAAACGTTCGTGAACGTTAGACGCTCGTTTCTTTGTTTTAAGTCAGAATTCGTCCATTTTCGAGTCCACAACTCTTAAATGACAAACATGACTTGTCTCCATTGGAAAATACAATTTTCGAACTCAAACTCAAAATTTGACTTCCATTCCGGAAATTTTACGAATTCGACGATTATCGTCTAATCGTACCATTTCCGGCAAATTTTCCTTCTTATGGTTTGTTCAATATTACAAATGAATTTCATTCATAATGTTAACATCTTAACATGCTAATTCCAACAACTTATAGTTCAAGTTGGATTTTTCCTTATTTCTTTCACGAGCTTATAACTTGTCAATTTATAAACTACTTATTGCTCCTTTGTTCATCACTTATGATAATTAAAATCCATTAATCATCACCTTTATATGTTCTCAATGCATGGTTTCATTCATGTATACTTGATACATCTTCATAAAAATTCTTTACTTTCATTAATAAACACATTACAAGTTCGTAATACTTTCACATAAGTTTATAACTTATGCTAGCTTAAATGACTTATTACCAACTTATGTGGCTTAAGTTCATTACTTACACATTCTTCTTCTTAACATTCATATTCCTTAATTCATCTTTGCTTATCAACCTTTCATGCATAGAGATAGAAGATAATTAGAGAAGAAGTCTTACTTTAGAAGTTCTTGGTAAAGTAGCTTCTTCTTTCTTCTTGGCTTATGGAAGTAACTTATCTATAACTTAAACTCCCTAACAATTAAGCACTTTGAGAGAGAGTGATTGGATTAATTTGAATAACTAGCAAATGACTTGTCATGCTTCTTTATTTATAGAACTTGCAAGGCTTGGGTAGATTAGTCAATTCCATCATCCCACCTCCTTTTGCACCTCCTTACTATTCATTACTTGACCAACACCACTCATATCCTTTACTTGGCCACTACTCTTATTACTTGATCATTTCTTATCTTGGTCATTACTCATATTACTTGGTCATTACTTATCTTGGTCATTACTCATATTACTTGGTTACCACACATTAACCACATTAATATGGTTTTGCTCCATGGATCACCCAACTATTGGGCTTCTAACTTGGCTTAGTTATCTTAACCTTTTGGCTTTGCATTAATAAACCTTAACTTGTTTATTAATTATCATTGGGCCTTAACATTTAATTTACTTGGGCTTGTACCAATTGTTAACCAATCTTCCAAGCCCATTAGCATTACTTAATACATATACATATTGTTTATGTATTATTCTCATATTATCATTTGTATATAACTTTGTTATATACGATATTCCATTCTTCTTACAAACTCGTATAATACTTCATATTATACTCGTTTTCTTTCCTCGTATAATGCTTACGTATCATACGATTAATACTTCCTTATTAATACTTCGCTTTCCTTAATATTCTTGAATTAAGTCCGCAAGCGAAATATTACGTTACCCATAACTAGATTATTATTACATAATCCATCTTACTTTAATATTCTACCATTACGTATTTCTCGGAAATTCAAAAATAAATCCCGAGCAAATACCGAT
The DNA here is from genome assembly GCA_020205505.1 of Panax japonicus. NCBI lineage: Eukaryota > Viridiplantae > Streptophyta > Magnoliopsida > Apiales > Araliaceae > Panax > Panax japonicus. The sequence goes on from CM035107.1 coordinate 68,027,965, forward strand.
GAATAGTGTTTTTCGGAAAATTTTTCGAAAAACTTTTATTTTCGTCTTGGAAATTCAAACACCTTAAATCCTTCACATAACTCAAATACTAAGATATTTCAATATCAAAAGGTTACAAAACGACAATCATCTTGATATCCCACATAATATGATTTTATTATTATTTAATCTAATAAAATCATCTTACATTAAAATTCGAATTTCTCGGTCGTTACACCTCTGGTAAACTGACCATAACATTTGATCCAAAAAGAGTTACGAGGCCTGCCACCTATCAAATCGAAGATATCGACGAGATCTAAAATTTTTATTCTTTAAGAATTGAGAAATAACGAACGGATGAAGGTCAAAATTGGGTTGGAAGTGACTGCTATGCAAATGGCCACTCAAAATAGTGAAGTTCAACGTCCGTTGGTACAAAGGTCATAACTCTTTCATCCGAACTCTGATTGGAATGATTCAAAATGTTCTGGAAAGCTAAGAAGAAGCTCTACAATATAATATAAGTTCCAAGCCAAGAACATGAAATAAACATGAAAGCCCAAATGATGTCCGAATTACTTTTCTTTGCGATTTCATACCAATTCTTTGTGATTTCATACAAATAGTTGCTCACACAGCTCCCAAGCATATAATCTACAAATTGAACATAAAATGCATGAAACATAACTAAGAAACATAAGTTTAAGCAACTAATTCAAGTAACAGATACCGGATAAGTAGGTATAAAATCTACTTATCTGTATTTCCATAGTTTAACGGTATAACTTTTGCCGTTATTTTCATAAAAAGTTATTCTTGTCATTTTCTAACTCTGACAGTAATTCTGTTGTGGGGCCCACCAATGATTGTGTCGTCGTACAAAAATTTCCTGATAAAACGAATATTCTCCAACCAATTGAATATTTTATGACAACTTGCTTTGTAAAATTTGTAAATATTACCCCTAACTATAACATTATATCAAATCCACACCTTATTATTCAAAAAGATATTTAGAGAAAATTAATCTTTATTCATAAAAGTTGGGGTCTTACAATCTCCCCCTTCTTATGAAATTTTCTCAAAATTGGTGTACGTACATGGTATATCGAAGTGGTGAGGATACCTTGATTTCATTTTAGATTCTAACTCCAATGTCATTTCCTCATTATCGTGGTTTCTCTACAAAACTTTGACTTGAGGTATAACCTTGGAGCGTAGAATATGTTCCTTCTTATCCAAGATTTTAACATGTACCTCTTCCTACATTAAATCTTCCGCTATCTCGTCTAGTTCTAATTCAATAATGTGTTTCGGGTTTTTCACATATTTACGTAATATAGATATGTGAAAACATTATGAACACGAGACATACTTGGCGGTAAGGCGAGTTTATAGACCACAGTTCTTACTCGATCGATGATTTCAAATGGGCCAATGAATCGAAGATTGAGCTTTCCTCTCTTTCCAAATCTTGTAACTCCTTTCCATGGAGTAACACGTAATAATACATGATCTCAAACGTTGAATTCCATGTCTCTTTGATGAAGATCAACATAACTCTTTTGTCGATCTTGTAAGGTTTTTATACGTTATCGGATCATTTGAATCTTTTTCATTGTCATGCGTACCAATTTTGGTCCCAACAATGTTGCTTCACCCACCTCATCCCAGCATACTGGAGAACGATACTTTCGTCCATACAACACCTCGAATGGAGTCATGTCTATACTTACTTGATAATTATTGTTATAGGAGAATTCCACTAATGGCAAGAACTTGTCCCAACTTCCTTTGAAGTCTAGGACATAGAGTCTTAATAGATCTTCAAGAGTTTGAATAGACCATTCGACTCTCCGTCCATCTGAGAATGATATACCGAACTAAATCATAAATCTGTGCCTATAGCTTTTTGCAAACTAACCCAAAATCGTGAAGTGAATCTTGGGTCTTGATCAGAAACTATGGATACTAGCATACCATGCAGTCTTAAAATCTCATTTATGTATATATGAGCAAGACGTTCAAGTGAATAAGTTTCTTGTATAGGCAAGAAATGAGCAGACTTGGTTAATCTATTAACAATGACCCAAATTGCATATATGCCTTGAGAAACCTTGGGAAGACCAGTAACGAAATCCATGGTAATGTGCTCCCACTTTCATTCTAGAATTTCAAGTGGTTGCAATGGACCTTTTGGCACTTGATGCTATGCCTTGACTCGTTGACAAGATAAACACCTTGAGATAAACTCCGCTATATCTCTCTTCATATTGTTCCACCAAAATGTATGTCGAAGATCACGATACATTTCGGTACTCCCACGATGGATTAAAAACAATGTGTTGTGCGCCTCCATCATGATCTTATACTTCAAATCAAAGTCGTTGGGAACACAAAGTTTGGAGATGACTTGAAGTATTCCTTCTTCATCGATTCTTACTTCCTGAATAGCACTTGTGATAATCCAAGATTTTAGTAATTGTTATTTAAAATATTTATTAAATGAAATAAATATTTTATTGATGTGGTTATTATTAATAAATATTGATGACTAGATAATATTCTAAATTAAATTAATTTATAATTTAGAGAGTTGTAATATAACATGAGATGTTATATGGTTATTTTAATTTAATAATTTAAGATGGTATGATAAGTTATTAAATAAAAATTATAATGAGATTATAATTTTGTGATATTTGTTTAAGTGGAATACTTATTTTAAATATAGTATGTGTAATTAATTTATTTGATTATTATTAGATATGAAAATCCAAATAAATAATATGTGATTATAAATTATAAACTAAATTGTTTATTAAAATAAATTAATGAAGTTTAATTTAGTTTTTGTCAAACAAGGTTTAAAATATTAAGTCTTTAATATTTATAGGGTTTTTCCAAACAAAGCCTTATGGCTTTTGGATTTTTTTTAATTTGTAAATAATATAAATAACTTAAATTAAATTAATTAAATAATAAGTATTATATATTTATAATATATGCGATTATTTTGTAACTGATACAACAATAAGTATGCGTATTATTATTACTATCAGTTTGGTTTTACGCATAACCTTAGTGTTAGGCCTTAGAAAAATTCCGAGAATTCAGAGAGACCTTGACAGAGAACTTGAGAGATTGAGAGAAAATCTGAGCAACGTCAGTGTTTAACAAAGAGGATTTCCAAGCTATTTGAAGGTATTTCATAACACCTTGATATTATATATATATATATATATATATATATATATATATATATATATATATATATATGCATATATGGGGTTTTACGGCATAAAATCTCATGTTCTGTGAATCCAAATTGTTGAATTGTTGATATATATATATATATATATAACTGGTAATTGTGAGTATATGTGTTTATGATTATTAGAGTTTGTGTTTAAGCAAGAATTGTATGCTAATTTCGTTTAAAAGTAGAAAAAAAATAATGACAGTGAATGTTTTCTCATATGTTTTGTGAAAGTACCAATGGTAGTGGTCAATTAGCATGATAAACTGTAAATTGAGTCTTGTTTATGTTAGTTTATTAAGAAACGAAGAAAACATAGTTTGAACGAAGTGATTTGGTGAAGAATTGAAATCACAGTGATGAATTTTGTAAAAAAAACTCAAAAATGGAGTTTTCATATGAAAATAAGAAATTTGAGAAATTAAAATAGTTAGAAGTGTTGTTAAATTGTTCTATGTTGATGAATATGTTAGCAATCATGTTTATGATAGTTTTATATTTATCTTATATGTTAATATTACTATTTTATGGGTGAAATTCGTGTTTGTTGGGCTAAAGTCGGCTACTGTTCATAGTCGACTCTGCTTCTGTATGTGCACCAGCGCAACTGCGTTGTGTGTGGCGTAGCTGTGTTATACACTGATCTGAGGCAGAGCCTTTTGCTGCTACTACAGATTTTGGGTAGCCTTACCACTTGGTCTAAGGTTATGTTAATGTGTCACACATATAGTAAGAAGGTTAAAACAAAACAGTGATATGTAATTGATAAATTCAAAGTTATGAGAATGATTAGTAAGTTACAAACGTGTTATGTGATAACTTAGTATACACAATGAATGTTAGACAAGTGTTGTAAAGTCAACACTTAGAATTTCTGAAATGTAAATGGTAATGTAAGACTTGAACCGAAATAACAAGTTTAACTAGAAATGAGTGTTATGTTGGAAAAAGGATGTTAGTACATTGTATATTGATTAATAAGAAGGGTTATGAGATGTAGAGTAAAGTTTACATTATAGCTACTATGCATTACTATGTGACTAATAGTTAATATGAATAATGATATAACTGTGTAGGAATACACGAAGTCAGATAAGCGATAAGCAGTTAAGTTGTAGTTCATAGACTACGAATCAGGCAAGTCTTTCAGTTCCTATTTTCTATATGAACTTGATGATTAACTGTTTTAAATCTTTATTGCAAAGAGCATGATATGTTATATATATGTTGAAAGTATAAAATGTTAAAGTCAATTTATGACTACGTTGATTGATTAAAGCATGTTGATTGAGTAAGGAACTAAATATTTATACTTGTTATATGAATTGCAGCATGTATGTTATATGTTGAGCATTTAATTATGTGTTATGTGATGCATGAAAACTATTAGATTTTGCTGGGTTGTCGAGCTCAACCTTGCAAATAACCATTTTTACAGGTTAAGGATTGAAGGTAACACTATGTGCTACTTGAATGACGTGGATCAGAAATAATACACGAAGATTAATATTTTAGTTAAAGTTGTTATTTTTTTAAACCATGATTAAGATTCAAAAGATGTACTAAATGTCTTATGAAGTATAGTTTTATGTTGAATTGTAAAGTTAAAGTTTGAGTTATCTGATATGGAAAGGTTATCGAATTGAAATGTAAAATTTTATATAATAACTATGATAAAGTGAATCATGGATTGCATATGATTCAAAGACATGTAGATAATAAAGGTTTTGATTCAGGGAATTAAAGTAAGAAGTTAGAAAAGTTTAAATTATTCCGCATATTATTAAGTTTAACATCGAATAATGATGTAAAATTAGAAGTTAGACGTATTATTAACGACCGAAGTCAGTAATTGAATTGTATGAAATTTGGGGTCGTTACAGCACCTTCTTGCACTTTCTTATTCATACGCATCAGCTCCAGGTCTGTAGCTTGAGAATCTTTAACGTTATCGATTAAAGTTGGTTCTACTCGTATATTTAACATCATCACGTGGGTTCCTAGAATATTTAACTCTATCTTCGTCCTTTGTAAGTCATACAAAATGGGCCTTTGCGTTTACAATATCGTACTCGTACCCGCATATGATCTTCTACTCAACGCATCAGCTACTACATTCGTTTTTCCAAGATGTTATTGAATGGTATAATCGTAATCTTTCAATAGCTCGAGCCAACGTCATTTCCGCATGTTGAGTTCCTTTTGGGTGAAGAAAAATTTGAGTCTTTTATGATCTGTATAGATCTCCACCTTCTCCCCATATAGGTAATGCCTCTAGATTTTAAGCGCAAAAACGACATCCTTTTGGACATGCTATTGAAGTTTAAGTGAGACAGCCTTCTATGCCATAAGTAGCTCATTTCCTCGGATGCTTTTGCCAGAAAACATATTGTCTCATCAGAGCTTAGTTGACCAAGATCCACTGTGTAGACATTTCCTTCTCTTGTTCCGGTCAACTTTACGGCAGATGTCTTCAAATCTCTGACTGGACACTGATTGTTGAGAAATGTTACTTGGTGACCCTTATCGCAGAGTTGGCTGATACTTAGAAGGTTGTGTTGGAGTCCTTCCACATAAGCTACTTTGCTGAAAGATACTTCAACATTGCCAACAGAGCCGTATCACCTTGTCTTGCCAGAGCCATTATCTCCAAAGATGACTGAGGGACCCTCCTTTTCTATGTAGTTAGATAGTAGAGCTTTGTTCCCTGTCATATGCCTCGATCATCCACTGTCCAGATACCATGTTGAGGTCGTGGAGCTCTTTTCCTGTCAACACATTTGAACCTTCATTTTGGTACCCATATTTGCATGGGTCCTTCATTGTTAGAGCCTTTGGGGACCCAAATTTGTCTAATCTTGGGTCTCACATGCATGGAGTTATAATAACACTTTGTAGCCCTATGACCATATTTGTTGCATATGAAACATATATTATGATGCATGCATGTGTGTGTGTGGTGATTTATCTTCCACTTGGACTTGTGTGGTTCCTTAGTTAACCTTATGTTAAACTGATTCTCTTTCTTCCACCTGTCCTAAGGTTTCATAAATAGTGATGATTGTGCCTCACCTCTACTGTACCTTCCCAATTGATTCGTAGAGTTGGTTTTGCTTGACTCTACGATTCTTTGAGGTTGGTGAGTAGAGGTTGGGTTACTCTTCTCCTTTATGAAACCCAGACCAGCGTGAGATCCTTTACTTCTTTGAATATAACTAAAAACAGTAGAACAAGGTTGAACTGGCCCTTCCAACTGTGAGGATTTCAAAAAGGCAATGCCTATACCAAAACTTAAGGCATTACTAGTGTTAGTTTCCATTGTCTTTTCCACACAAGGTTCTGAGATGAATTCCCCAAAGCCTAGACATGTTCTGTCGAATGTGTTTCTCTAACTAGAGAGCAGGCAGTCCATGGACGATGAAGATTTGTTCCATGCAGAGATAGTCTTCTCTAGATCCTCAACTTTAAAGGTTAGAATAGACTCTCTTTTTGCATTGAGTGTGTTTGTCAGTTTTAAAGTTTCATTCTCAGCCTCAAGCTTGGAAAGAAGATTAGTACTTAGAAGGACTATTTCAAGATCTTCTTGAACTTTCTTCTTCTCCTCTTGAAGAAGTGAATGATCTTTAGACAAGACTTTGAACCACATCATGTATTGATGTAGATCAGTGGTTATGCCGTGCAGTGCAGTTCTTAAGTCATTCATGTCTACATCAGGTGAGTTGAAATCAAAAACCTCATCGAGACTTATATTATATATGTTGAGGCTTTGTTTGTCCTTTGCATGTTTGTCCATTAAGCACAGATTGGCCATTTATGGTTCTTCTTCATCTACGGAGTCAGCATTTGAGTCATTGTCTGAATCACTTCACGATCCTCCAACTACCAGGCCTTTGTCTCTTTTCTGAGGCCTCTTATTTCCTTTGTATTCCTTCTTTGTATGTGTTTTCTTCTTTAGTTCTTCTTTGATAGGTTTGTTGCAGTTGGAGATGAAGTGGCCAGGCTTTTTGCAGTTGTAGCATAGGTCATTCATTTGCTCCTGACTGTTGTAATTGCTGACCTTCTTTGGCTTGCTGATTCTTCCTTGTCGCATGAATCTTCTTAGTCTCTTTACCAGCATAGCAAAGTCATCGTCATCGTCTTCATCATCATCAGAGTTAATCTCAGTGTTGACCCTTGATATACTTTCAGTTGCCACCCTTATTCTTTCTTCTTCCTTCTGATAAGGTTTCAGCATGTTGGGTCAGCTCCAGTTCGTAGGTCAGGAGATTGTCGTATAACTGTTGAACTGTCATCTTATTAGGATTATTTGATTCTCTTATTGCTGTAGTCTTGGCATCCCACCTGCTCGATAGGGCTCTCATGAACATTATGGTCAGATCCTTGTTAGGATAGATCTTCCCATACGCTCGTACAGAGTTAATTAGAATGTTGAACCTTTCATAAGTTGCAGTCACATTTTCTCCTTGCACATGAGCGAACATTTCATACTGCTGTGTCAGGAGAAACTGTTTGTTCTCTCTGACTTCTTCAGTTCCTTCGTGCATGATCAGCAGTGCTTCCCAAACTTCCTTAGCTATTTTGCTGTTTACAACATTTTCAAACAGATCATCCTCTAAGGATTGGAACAGGATGTTCTTAGCCTTCTTATCAAGTTGGACAGCTTTCTTCTCTTTGTCTGTCCATTCTTCTTTAACTTTGAGTTGAACTCTGTTTGGATCGTCATTGGTTGGTGCAAGCTTTGTTGGTATATAGGGCCCATTTTGAACGGTCTCAAATAGATCTTCATCTATTGAGTCCATGTATGCTTGCATCCTGACTTTCCAGTTAGCAAATTTATCCTTGTTGCACATTGGTGGCTTGCTGCCTCCCCCGGTCCTGGATTCACTTGGTACGAGTGCCATTGGATCTACTAAAGTGTGTAAGCTATAAAATAGAACCTGCTCTGATACCAATTGTTAGTTCCTATTTGGCACAATAGTTATCTAGAAGGGGGGTTGAATAGATATTTAAAAATCTTCTCCTTTTAAACTAGTTCTTTGATAATGATTAAAACTTAGCTGAATTAATATTTGTTTTAAACTTCTTTACCAAGCAATGGAGTAATGAGGGTGAGGAAGTTATGGCAGTTATAACAGATATAGCAATTATGATATGAATATAAATGACACAGTCATTTTTAAGTGGTTCAGAGCACTTAAAGCTCCTAGTCCACTCTTCTACTCAACGAGTAGGATATCCACTAAGGATGTCTATTACAACTTCTAAATCACACAGATTCCTTCTAGACCAGCAGTCTAGGAACTTCTTAGTTCACTCTTGAACTCTTCAAGTCCAGCAGACTTGGCTTTCTTACAGTTCACTACGAACTCTTCAAGTCCAGCAGACTTGGTACTCTTCTTTAGTTGGTTGATAATGTTGTGTTCTTGATGGTTGCTATTCAGTCGCTATGTAAGCACTTGTTCTAAAGAACTGAGTAGTTGAGCAAGCTTTGCAATATCTCAGATCGTAGAGTTGAGCTTTAGAGAGATGTTCACGTTGTTTGTTCAATGCTTGCTTAGTTCTCTCTCATCTGTCTGATCTGTATATATATGTGATGTTGAAAACTCTCCGTTAGATCCATCCGTTGTGGCATTAAATGCGTCTGAACTTTCTGTACTGTGATTGAGACATTTCTGCACATCTTCTGAATTCTGCATTCTGGCCCACTGACACTGCAGGCTACTTTCTCACCTACCACCTGCAAAGGTGTTTTGTCCCTCTTACCCATGGTACTACCTTAGCTTCTTCAATACTCTTCTTTGTTGCATACTAAGGATATTACATATATTCTGGCACTGATGAGTACTTCAGCGTCTAGGATCCATTTCTCACAAGTTGAAATCACAGATCATGAGGCTCGACATCTTCTAACATGACAGATGATGCTATACGATTTGGATCATGGTGTTCTACGATTCAGATCACAGCGTCTTTGACATCTTTGTACACTACGATGCTATTAGTCGAGAGCCCTACGATTTCCCTTAAACCTTTGCACACTACGATCTTCACTTGCTCGTGTTATTGACTCTACGTTCCCGAGAGCACACTACGATCGTTGACTTGTAAACTTCATGTTTCCTTGAGCATACTACGATCGTGGAGATGGCTCGGCAGACGTTGGGACTACTCTACGATTTCCGAAGAGTCCCTTCAAGGTAGGCATACTACGATCTTCAGGCTCTACGTTTTCTACCTTAACTTCAGTAATGTTGATCAGATTGATGGACTATGATTTCTTCAATACTAGTCTATTACATCTCTAGATCAACCTAACAGTTTTGATCTTTCTATCTATACATTCCCTAACAGAATGGTACACGTTGAGAGCTCAGATCAACCTAACAATTTGATCTATCACTAAGTCCTTGTACGTGTATTCATTGAAGGACCTTACAAATAATCATTAGCATATACATTAAAACATCAAATCATAATATGCATTCTCCCAACAATCTCCCCCTATTTTATGTTAACATAACCAAGGAGATTTGTTGTCATGATTATTAGTGACTAGATGCATTTGCAGGAAAATTAAACATGACTTAGTATTTCAGTGAGCACCTAAAATTTCTAGAGAATAAGCATGAATTTATTAATGATCAGAAGATATTACAATTCAGCATTACATCAATAGGAAATTTAAGTTTCAAGTTATCTCTGTTTCCTTGACCTCTTTAGTGGAGGTGGGTTGGCGTACTCCTCAGCCCTTCTTTTTCTTTGAGCTTCCTCGTTTCTGCCTAACTCTTCCAGCTCGCTTAAACTTAGTATTGGATTCTCCTCATGCCTGTGCATGAATGCAGGATCTCCAATTGGCATTCTTATGCGTACAGTAGACATATCTTGTGAGCTGGGAGTTGACTCCTGACGGCTTAATGGTATAGCCATTACAATTCTCTGTTGATCAGATCTTTGAGTCTGACTGTGGAATTGTCTTGCAGGAGGGCTTCGTGATGCTTGAGCTTGATATTGTCATCTTCCCCTTTCTTGAGTTCCATGACCTCCTCCACCTCCTCCACCTCTGCCTTGTCCTCCCTAAACTCCTTTCCCTTTATTCTCCCCCTTTATGTCAGCATCAAGGGTTCGAATATCGGCAGACAGTCGATTAACACATTGGACAAGCTCGTTCAGTTGGCTTTGTGTCTGAGCAATGTCCTCTCTATTTTCCTTGATCTGTTTTTCAAATCTTGCTTCTTTGTTTTGGAGAACTGAAAGAATAATATCATTATATTTTTCCTGATTTGCATAAGATTTCTGGAAGTCGTAGACAGAAGCTTTCAAGTTGAGGATATTGTCCAGCATAATTGTATGTTAAAGGTCTTGGTGTTTCTGCATTTCGAGTACAGTCTCTCTTTGCTTGGCAGCTATCTGGAAGTGGATCTCATCTCTGTCCGACATATTCTTCAGAATCTCTTTGATAATTTCCCTTAGCCTTTTTGTAAGCTCAGTATTCATAGTGCCAGGGAAATTATTTGCAGTTGTGATCATTTGATTTAGCCGGATATTGATGAGGTCAGAGTGAGTTTCTAGACTTACTTCTATAGACTTGACCATTTTCTCAGAAGTTTCTTTCAAGTCATCCTTGGTAGGCAGGCTTGGGAGAGTATCATTTTCTTGTGGATTGTTAATTGGAGGGGTTCTCTATTGGGATTGATCTTGCAAGTTGTAAAGAGATAGATCAAGACTAAAGTAGTCATTTGATGAGGAGGAAGGTATATCAGATGGAGGGGCTTGGGTTTGGATGTCTGGGATAGGCGACTCTACGATTTCGATGTGGGACTCTACGATGTGGTTGGAGTCTGGAATCGTAGAGGTGGTGATTTGTGGTTGCAAGGTAAAGTTAACTTCATTTGGTTCTTCAGTTATAGAATTTTGGGATTCTATAACTGGAAATTGGTTTACTGGATTGAGAGTCACTTCCAACCATCGAGGGAATTCATAAAAATAGCTAAATTAAGATGATGGTAAGTGATTAACTCTGAATTTGGTAGGAATAGACAATACCTCATATTTGTCTTTTGATGAGGAATGGTTGGTAAGCAGCTTCTTGGCAAAGATGACTTTCCCTGGAAATCCATGAGCCAGAACTGAGATGGCTGGATATTCCTTGAAGCTCCAGAACATGTGATCCCATGAGTTCAGGATTTGAGCTTGATGGTATGCCATCATGGGTAGATAGGAAAACAGTTGAGTGTACAGATAGCTCCTATATCCATCTTTCCCTACACCAGTGAATTGAAGATCATCATCATCTTCTTCCTCTTCACTATCTTCATTTGAGGATTCTATTATCTCAATGGGCTCTTGATAACCTTTTACTGGTTCCTCTTCATGTCTAGTAGGGACATCTTGATTTTGGGCTGGAATCTCCTCTTCTGTCGAGTGGATATCATGAGGCTCCCCCACAGCATGATCATCTTCTTGTAGATTCAGTAAGTCCCCCTTAGCTGGAACATCTTCTTGAGAGATCGGAAACTCCCCCTCAGCTGGAACATCTTCCTGAGAGATCAGAAACTCCCCCTCAGCTGGAACATCTTCTTGAGCTGTAGATTTCTCCCCCTCAGTGGCAGCACTGTCCTCTTTATTTGCATGGGACAGTTCTTCTTTTGCAGCCATATTCTTGGCTTCCTTTTTCAGCACCTTTTCATTTTCAAGAATATACTTCTTAACTAGCTTTCTTTTTGATTTGTTGGGTTTAGCCACAACTTCTGGACTCTCTTGAGTCATAGCTATGTCATGTTGAACAGCCACTCTTCTTGAAGCAGCTTCCTCCATTTCTGCCACACTTGGCCTGGTCTCAGAGAACAGCAGAGACTCTACGATAGAAGTAACTGTTGGTCTTTTGTACTTATGACCAGTTTTCTTCTTCTTTAGGATTTGTGATATGGTGGCTTGATCCTCTTTAGCTTCATCTTGCTGCTGCTTCTTTCTCAGCCTCCGTAGAGTTTCTATATCAGAGGACTCTACAGGAATGTCAGTTGTAGATCCTTGAGGCTCTTCGATCTGTCTAGCCCTTAGCTTTCTCTTACCCTTACTTTTTCTGGCAAGAGCAAAGGGTTCTCCCTTGTTGGCTTCTCCTTCTTCCCTGACAATAGATATGTTTCCTGGAATGCCTGCGTTTTATAGATCCGTAGTTCTTCCACTGGACTCTGTCATCATTCGCACATACTCAGCAGGGTTTCTCTTCTAGTTTTCAAACAACTGCTGGGTCATTCTTCGATTTGGGTTTATGGCTTCTCCCTCTTCATCCCCAATTTTGTCACCCAGTGCTGATTGCAGAATGATACTTATAAAATGCCCATATAGCATCTTTAGAGGGCTTTTTGATTTCTTCGAGTTGAGGATCCATCTGCCGATCCACTCAAGTAATACAGCTCCATAGTTGAGTTGTATACCATTAAACATGGCCGTCATGAGCCTTAGTTGAGACTCATTCACTAAGTCATGACCCGAGCTCTTACAGCAGATGCATTTCCCAATAATGTCAGTCAAAAAATCGTACCTTTGTGGGAACTCCTTTTTTTGTATCCTTTTACAGAGGGGTTTTTCTTGTGACGCATTTTTCTTAGACCCTCTTGGAAGTTTATTCTGTCTAAGAATGGGTGCCCTTCATTCTTAAAACCTAGGGACAGATTGAAGTCCTCTTCCCTTAGTCTCATTTCTACTCCCTTTACTCGAGTAGTGATGGTGTTGTGTTCGAACACACCATTCTTATAGAACTCCTTCACTAGCTTGGGATAGATGAGTGTATCGGTGCTCAACGGCTCTTTGAGACCCGCCTTCTTAAGTAAGGCCAGCGTCTTGTGAAATTTTGGTGGAGAAGTCTTGAACTCATCGAAGAAAAGTCTATAACCTAAAACCACATTTGAAGCAGCCATTGATTTTATAGTTGGAGGTGAGATACGACTAAGCTTTCTGCTTATTTAGGGTTTCGCTTTGAGAGAGAGAGAGAGAGGATGAGAGAGATAATCTTTTGAACTTTAGATTTTAAAAAAACATGATTTCAATTTGTACTTGTAACTTCCCTCTCTCTTTTTCACTTAGTGGGACAGGTGTCGATTTTTCTTGGCTCTATGATTTTGACTGTGCAAGAATGTACTGATTTTCCCTTGGCGTTTTTAGAATTGAGGTGTTCTTAGGAAGACTATGATCGTTGAGGTAGTCTTATGTTCGTTGAGTCTATCCTACGATCGTCGAGTCTGTCCTATGATCATCGAGTCTGTCTGGTAGTCGTTGAGTCTGATCAGCATTCGTTGAGTCTGTCTTACGATCGTCATGTCTGTCCTATGATCGTCGAGTCTGTCTGGCAGTCGTTGAGTCTGATCAGCATTCGTTAAGTCTATCCTACGATCGTCGAGTCTGTCCAAATCCTTGTGATGAGTTTTTGATAAAGCATTCTTTTAAGGCAGCTCGGGAAGGGCCAACCTCTTGGAGAGATTTAAGGGTTAGGTTTGTTCCTGAGCCACCTCTTAGAAAGATTTCTTTGTTATGAAGCTTGTCTTCACAGGATGAGCTTTTATCATCGTTGAGTCTGCACTAAGATGGTTGAGTCCTTGCTACGATCGTTGAGGTAGTTGTCTGTTCAGCTCTACGATCGTGAACTTCCCTTAATCATGTCTACAATTTTGAGTTCAGCTTTGTATCTGTCATGGTTAGCACAATCTAGAGCATATATTTTATGGTTGTAGATTTAGCATTCCTGGCTCACTTATTAACTTATTAAATCTGGATTCATCTAGTGGTTTTGTAAAAACAACAGCAAGTTGATTTTCTGTAGAGATATATTGTAAAGATATAGTTCCATTTTGCACATGATCCCTAATGAAGTGATACCTTATTTCTATATGCTTGGTCCTAATATGCATGACAGGATTATGAGTTATTACTATGGCACTTGTGTTATCACAGTGTATGGGAATAGATTTGAAATCGAACCCATAGTCAGCTAGCTGATTTCTCATCCATAGGATCTGAGCACAGCAGCTGCCAGCAGCAATATATTCAGCTTCTGCAGTTGAAGTAGACATTGAGTTTTTCTTTTTGCTAAACTAGGACACAAGTCTGTTTCCAAGAAGTTGACAGGTGCCACTGGTACTTTTTCTATCTATTTTGCATCTTGCAAAATCAGCATATGTGCATCCTATTAGTTCAAATGAGGATTCCTTGGGATACCACAACCCCAAGTAGGGTGTACCCTTGAGATACCTGAAGATCTTCTTTACAGCAGACAAATGTGACTCTTTAGGATTAGCCTGAAATCTAGCACATATGCATGTTGCAAACATTATATCTGGTCTACTGGCAGTTAGGTATAAAAGAGACCCTATCATACCTCTGTATTGAGTGATATCAATACTTTTACCTTTCTCATCCTTGTCAAGCTTGGTTGCATGAACAATTGGTGTTTTCATGGGAGAGGCTGATTCTATGCCATACTTCTTTAGTAGGTCTTTGATGTACTTGGCTTGGTTTATGAAAATTTCTTCTTCAGTCTCCTTTACTTGCAGTCCAAGGAAGAAGTTCAGCTCACCCATCATGCTCATTTCAAACTTGTTCTGCATTAGCTTAGAGAATCTCTTGCATAACTTTTCGTTAGTAGAACCAAAGATAATGTCATCAACATAGATTTGAACTAGTAAGACTTTGTCTTTATGCTTTCTAAGAAACAGTGTGGTATCTACTCTACCTCTAGTGAACCTATTTTCGATTAAGAAGTTAGTCAGTGTTTCATACCATGCTCTAGGTGCTTGTTTAAGACCATATGAGGCTTTATCTAATCTATAGACATAATTGGAAAGAGATGAATTGATGAAACCTGGAGGTTGCTCTACATAGACTTCTTCTTGGAGTTCTCCATTTAGAAATGAACTCTTGACATCCGTCTGGAAGACTTTGAACTTCATGTGAGCCGCAAAGGAAAAAAAGATTCTGATGGCTTCTAGTTTGGCAACAGGTGCAAATGTCTCATCGTAGTCGATACCTTCTTATTGAGAATAACCCTTTACCAATAATTGTGCCTTGTTTCTGGTTATGACCCCATCTTCATCCATTTTATTTCTGAAGACCCACTTAGTTCCTATCACGGGATGGCTCTTTGGTCTTGGTACCAATCTCCATACTTTACTTCGTTCAAATTGGTTGAGCTCTTCCTGCATTGCTTCTATCCAGCTGGAGTCTTCCATAGCATCCTCTATCTTCTTTGGCTCTATTTGTGACAGGAAGCTTAGATAAAAACATTCATTCTGAGTAGCAGCTCTTGTTTTGACTCTGGCACTCGGATCTCTAATGATTAGATCCTGAGTGTGATCTCTTGCCCATCTATTACCGGTTGGGACATCTGTCTTGATGCCTTCCTGTCTTAAATCTTCAAGGTCTATTTCTTCTTCTTGGAGTGGAGGCTCGCTGTCTTGCATGGACCTCTCTACAATCACATTCTCATGCTCAATGATTTCACTATCTGGCACTGCGATCGTAGTGTTGAGCTCGACGACTTCATTCTTAGTGTCTGCACTATCGGTCGTAGTGTCTTGAGGTACTGTTTTGTCTAAGTCGGTTTCATCAAAGATGATGTATATTGAGACTTCAACATCCAGTGTCTTCTTGTTGAACACCCTGTAAGCCTTGCTGTCTATGGCATATCCAAAAAAGATTCCTTCATCTAACTTGGCTGGAATTTTGTCAGATACTGATTTCCATTGTTGAGAATATAGCAAGCATATCCAAAGACATGAAAGTAGCTGACACTTGGCTTCCTTCTTTTCCACAGTTCGTAGGGCGTCTTCTTGATCATAGAGTGAATTAATGATCTGTTCTGTGTGTAGCATGCAGTGTTGACAGCTTCTGCCCATAAGTATTCAGGCAGACGAGCTGCTCCTAGTAGAGTCCTTCCAGCCTCTATCAGGGTTCTGTTCTTTCTTTCAGCAACTCCATTTTGTTGAGGAGTTCGTGGAGCTGAGAAGTTATGACTGATGCCATTGTCTGAGCAGAACTTGTCTATTTTTGAGAAATTGAATTCTCTTCCATGATCACTCCTTATGGCCTTGATTTTCTTTCCTTTCTCGTTCATCACCAGTCTGAACATCTTGATTAATTCGGAGCTCGTTTCAACCTTATAGGTTAAGAAGAATACCCATGTGAATTTGGTGTAGTCGTCGACTATGACTAGAGAGTATCTTTTTCCTCCAAGACTAGTTGTTGGGATTGGCCCAAAGAGATCCATATGGAGCAACTGCAGGGGCTTGTCATTGGAGTTGGCAATCTTGCTCTTGAATGAGCTTCTGGTTTTCTTTCCAAGATGGCAGGCGTTGCATGGCCTTTCCTTCACAAAGTTGAACTTGGGTAAGCCAGCTACGAGGTCTTTTAATGCCAGTTTAGACATGCTTTTGAAGTTTAAGTGAGACAGCCTTCTATGCCATAGCCAGCTCATTTCCTTGGATGCTTTTGCCAGAAAACATATTGTCTCACCAAAGCTTAGTTGACTAAGATCCACTGTGTAGACATTTCCTTCTCTTGTTCTGGTCAACTTTACGGCAGATGTCTTCAAATCTCTGACTTGACACTGATTGTTGAGAAATGTTACTTGGTGACCCTTGTCGCAGAGTTAGCTGATACTTAGAAGGTTGTGTTGGAGTCCTTCCACATAAGCTACTTTGCTGAAAGATACTTCACCATTGCCAGCAGAGCCATATCATCTTGTCTTGCCCGAGCCGTTATCTCCAAAGATGACTGAGGGACCCTCCTTTTCTATGTAGTTAGATAGTAGAGCTTTATTCCCTGTCATATGCCTCGATCATCCACTGTCCAGATACCATGTTGAGGTCGTGGAGCTCTATTCCTATCAACACATTTGAACCTTCATTTATGTACCCATATTTGCATGGGTCCTTCATTGTTAGTGCCTTTGGGGACCCAAATTTGTCTAATCTTGGGTCTCACATGCATGGAGTTATAATAACACTTTGTATCCCTATGACCATATTTGTTGCATATGAAACATCTATTATGATGCATGCATGTGTGTGTGTGTGGTCATTTATCTTCCACTTGGACTTGTGTGGTTCCTTAGTTAACCTTATGTTAAATTGATTCACTTTCTTCCATATGTCCTTAAGTTTCATAAATAGTGATGAGTGTGCCTTACCTCTACTGTACCTTCCCAGTTGATTCGTAGAGGCTGTTTTGCTTGACTCTACGATTCTTCGAGGTAGGTGAGTAGAGGTTGGGTTACTCTTCTCCTTTATGAAACCCAGACCAGCGTGAGATCTTTTACTTCTTTGAATATAACTAGAAACAGTGGAACAAGGTTGAACTGGCTCTTCCAACTGTGAGGATTTCAAAAAGGCAATGCCTCTACCAAAACATGAGGCATTATTAGTTCTAGTTTCCTTTATCTTTTCCACACAAGGTTCTGAGATGAATTACCCAAAGCCTAGACCTGTTCTGTTGAATGTGCTTCTCTAACTAGAGAGCAAGCAGTCCATGGACGATGAAGATTTTTTCCATGCAGAGATAGTCTTCTCTAGATCCTCAACTTTAGAGGTTAGGATAGACTCTCTTTGTGCATTGAGTGTGTTTGTCATTTTTAAAGTTTCATTCCCAGCCTCAAGCTTGGAAAGAAGATTAGTACTTAGAAAGACTATTTCAAGATCTTCTTGAACTTTCTTCTTCTCTTCTTGAAGAAGTGAATGATCTTTAGACAAGACTCTGAACCACTTCATGTATTGATGTAGATCAGTGGTTATGCCATGCAGTGCAGTTCTTAAGTCATTCATGTCTACATCAGGTGAGTTGAAATCAAATACCTCATCGAGACTTACATTATGTATGTTAAGGTTTTGTTTGTCCTTTGCATGTTTGGCCATTAAGCACAGATTGGCCATTTGTGGTTCTTCTTCATCTCCGGAGTTAGCCTTTGAGTCATTGTCTAAATCACTTCATGATCTTCCAGCTACCAGGCCTTTGTCCCTTTTCTAAGGCCTCTTGTTTCCTTTGTATTCCTTCTTTGTATGTGTTTTCTTCTTTAGTTCTTCTTTGATAGGTTTGTTGCAGTTGGCGATGAAGTGGTCAGGCATTTTGCAGTTGTAGCATAGGTCATTCATTTGCTCCTGACTGCTGTAATTGCTGACCTTCTTTGGCTTGCTTATTCTTCCTTGTCGCATGAATCTTCTTAGTCTCTTTACTAGCATAGCAAAGTCATTGTCATCGTCTTCATCATCATCAGAGTCAATCTCAGTGTTGACCCTTGATATACTTTCAGTTTCCTTGAGAGCAATACCCTTATCCTTCCTTCTTCCTTCTGATAAGGTTTCAGTACATTGGGTCAGCTCCAGTTTGTAGGTCAGGAGATTGTCGTATAACTGTTGAACTGTCATCTCATTAGGATTCTTTGATTCTCTTATTGATGTGGTCTTGGCATCCCACCTGCTCGGTAGGGCTCTCATGAACTTTATGATCAGATCCTTGTTAGGATAGATTTTCCCATGCGCTCGTAGAGAGTTGAGCAGAACGTTGAACCTTTCATAAGTTGCAGTCACGTTTTCGCCTTGCACATGAGCGAACATTTCATATTGCTGTGTGAGGAGAAACTGTTTGTTCTCTCTGACTTCTTCAGTTCCTTCGTGCATGATCAGCAGTGATTCCTAAACTTCCTTAGCTATTTTGTTGTTTACAACATTTTCAAATAGATCGTCCTCTAAGGATTGGAACAGGATGTTCTTAGCCTTCTTATCAAGTTGGACAACTTTCTTCTTTCTGTCTGTCCATTCTTCTTTAACTTTGAGTTGAACTCTATTTGGATCGTCATTGGTTGGTGCAAGCTTTGTTGGTATATAGGGCCCATTTTGAAAGGTCTCAAATAGATCTTCATCTATTGAGTCCATAAATGCTTGCATTCTGACTTTCCAATTAGCAAATTTATCCTTGTTGCACATTGGTGGCTTGCTGCCTCCCCCGGTCCTGGATTCACTTGGTACGAGTGTCATTGGATCTACTAAAGTGTGTAAGCTATAAAATAGAACCTGCTCTGATACCAATTGTTAGTTCCTATTTGGCACAATAGTTATCTAGAAGGGGGGTTGAATAGATATTTAAAAATCTTCTCCTTTTAAACTAGTTCTTTGATAATGATTAAAACTTAGCTGAATTAATATTTGTTTTAAACTTCTTTACCAAGCAATGGAGTAATGAGGGTGAGGAAGTTATGGCAGTTATAACAGATATAGCAATTATGATATGAATATAAATGACACAGTCATTTTTAAGTGGTTCAGAGCACTTAAAGCTCCTAGTCCACTCTTCTACTCAACGAGTAGGATATCCACTAAGGATGTCTATTACAACTTCTAAATCACACAGATTCCTTCTAGACCAGCAGTCTAGGAACTTCTTAGTTCACTCTTGAACTCTTCAAGTCCAGCAGACTTGGCTTTCTTACAGTTCACTACGAACTCTTCAAGTCCAGCAGACTTGGTACTCTTCTTTAGTTGGTTGATAATGTTGTGTTCTTGATGGTTGCTATTCAGTCGCTGTGTAAGCACTTGTTCTAAAGAACTGAGTAGTTGAGCAAGCTTTGCAATATCTCAAATCGTAGAGTTGAGCTTTAGAGAGATGTTCACGTTGTTTGTTCAATGCTTGCTTAGTTCTCTCTCATCTGTCTGATCTGTATATATATGTGATGTTGAAAACTCTCCGTTAGATCCATCCGTTGTGGCATTAAATGCGTCTGAACTTTCTGTACTGTGATTGAGACATTTCTGCACATCTTCTGAATTCTGCATTCTGGCCCACTGACACTGCAGTCTGCTTTCTCACCTACCACCTGCAAAGGTGTTTTGTCCCTCTTACCCATGGTACTACCTTAGCTTCTTCAATACTCTTCTTTATTGCATACTAAGGATATTACATATATTCTGGGACTGATGAGTACTGCAGCATCTAGGATCCATTTCTCACATGTTGAAATCACAGATCATGAGGCTCGACGTCTTCTAACATGGCAGATGATGCTCTACGATTTGGATCGTGGTGTTCTACGATTCAGATCGTAGCGTCTTTGACATCTTTGTACACTACGATTCTATTAGTCGAGAGCCCTACGATTTCCCTTAAACCTTTGCACACTACGATCTTCACTTTCTCGTGTTTTTGACTCTACGTTCCCAAGAGCACACTACGATCGTTGACTTATAAACTTCATGTTTCCTTCAGCATACTACGATCGTGGAGATGACTCGGCAGACGTTGGGACTACTCTATGATTTCCGAAGAATCCCTTCAAGGCAGGCATACTACGATCTTCAGGCTCTACGTTTTCTACCTTGACTTCAGCAATGTTGATCAGATTAATGCACTATGATTTCTTCAATACTAGTCTACTACATCTCCAGATCAACCTAACAGTTTTGATTTTTCTATCTATACATTCCCTATTAGAATGGTACACGTTGAGAGCTCAGATCAACCTAACAATTTGATCTATGACTAAGTCCTTGTACATGTATTCATCGAAGGACCTTACAAATAATCATTAGCATATACATTAAAACATCAAATCATAATATGCATTCTCCCAACAGGTTGCTCTCAGCTTTAAATTTCTTCAATCTTCGCTAGATCAACAGATATTCTGTGATTTGATATCACGTGCCCAAGGAATGCCACTTCCACAAGCCAGAACTCGCATTTCTTCAACTTGGCATATAGCTTGTTTTCACGAAGCTTTTGGAGTAACAACCTCAAGTGTTGCTCATGATCTTCATGGCTTTCGGAGTATATAAGGATGTCATCAATAAAGACAACAACAAAATGATCCAAATATTCCTTGAATACTCAGTTCATCATATCCATGAAGGCAGCAGGAGCATTGGTCAATCCAAAAGATATGACTACGAATTCATAATGCACGTACCGAGTTCTGAAAGCAGTTTTTGGAATGTCTTTAGTTTTAATCTTTAACTGATGATATCCGGAACGAAGATCGATCTTTGAAAAGAATTTGGTACCTTATAACTGGTCAAACAGGTCATCAATGCGAGGCAACGGGTACCTATTCCTCAAATCTCAACCAGGGATCATATCTCTAAGCTTTGATACCAACTGTGACGCCCCCAAAAATAGGTATACACAACCCATTCTGATTCGCCAAATACATGGTACATAATTTAAATACAACTTCATTTATACAATACGACAAAATTATAGCTGAGAGTTTTAACACGAATATTGTCTTGTAGACAATATCCAAACTCAAATGGAGTCCTCATTATAATTATTATCACACTATTTTATAGAATAGTTAGGACTACTATAGCCACCATCTCGGACCGTCACTTCATTCCCCGACTAGTCCCGGCTATGTTCTCATTTCCTGAAGAGAACAATGAAAGCAAAGGGTGAGCTCAACTAGCCCAGTAAAGAATATTATGACTAAGATAATGCATTATAAATTATCGTTAACCTTCAACAGTGTAAAACTAATAAAATACAATAAACAACAAGTTTAACTGCAGCGGAAGAAACAATCCATTAGAAGAGTCAAGTAGAGCATGATATCTACTATCTTCTATAATTTAAAAGTTCATCATCAATATTTTATCGTTGTAACACAGCTCAATAAATAATCCACATCATCGAATTATCCATGCACTACGGGCCAAGGATATTTGTTATTATCACCAGTGGTCAAGATCATGCCAACAACTGTCCATCAATGCATTACGAGCTAATGAGGACTTTTACCACATAATTTTTAACATTACAGGTTATGATTATATCGATACATAACTCCTAGTCATAATCATACAAATCAACAGTCCATCTATGCACTACGGGCCAAAGATGACTTTCATCACAATATAAGTATGAGGATGATGACAATGATATAAGAATTCAATTAAATGAAAGCAATGATAAATTTTAAAGATTTATAATTCAATTTATTCAGAGTTCAAGAATGTCCAAATTGTCAACATGATACTGCTTTGTGGAGTAAAATTCAAGAATAATATTGTATCAAACATAATTTGGACAGAAAAAAAATAATTTTTTATCATGAATAGTACCTCGGGTGAATAGTACCATGTGAATAGTACTTCGTGAATAGTACCCCGTGAATAGTACTCCGACATGAAAAGGTTAAAACTTAACAATAATGTTCAGAAAAATATTCCCGTGAAAAGATACTCGATGAAGCGCAAATTTCAAGGATATTCTACTAATTTTCAAGAAGTATAGAAACAATACTTAACAAAATAAGTGTAGAATTTAGAATCTGAAACGAAATAATATTACTTACATACGACAAAGTATGGAAGAAAATATTATTTTTAATGAATATTGAACAAAAATAATATCCCTTACTATAAAAGGAGAGTACTTCTGAATGGTATAACGACAATATTCTTGAAGAAAACTTATACTATTTTCTACACTCAAGGCTTTCTTAAACTGAAAAGAAATACGCTCAATATTATAGAAGAAAAATTCTCTGATTCTGGTATGATTTTCAATTCTAAACTAAGCATCCTATTTATAGGAGAATGGCGGGATACTATTTAGAATTTTTTTCACACACCAACAGTTGAAATCACGGGCACGCAGAATTGGCGAAATTTTTTGATTTACTATGCAGCACTATGCAATAAAATATTCTAATAAAATGAAAACTTTAAATAAAATATAATCTATTCTATTTATAATCTAATAAAACAAAATGAGTAAGTGGGGGTCCATGTAATAAGCAAAATTTATAAAAAATAATTCAATAAAAATCCATTTATTTATCTCAATTCACTTGGCTTCACTAAACACATTTTTAATAACATTTATTCATCATTAATATTATAACTCGTAATATTAACAACTAGATCATTTCTAAGAAAGAGGGGGCTTTTCGATAAGGACTTCTCCTTATTGGCGCACAATTAGGTGACCAAACACCTTTTCTCGACAGAACTTTCTAGACATTGTCAATAATACAAATAATAATATGAATAACTTTTTCGTCTCAATTATTTATTTAATAATATAAAAGATTATAAAAATAATTGAATCAATAACCTGAGATATTATGCAGCAATTACTGTGGCAATAATTGAATAAAACTAAGTGACTTTTCATATAAGCATCAATAATCAACGATACTGTACAATATCGTGTGCTACTATGCAACCATGTGTATTACTGTAATTTTATCACCAGGTATTTCCATAGATAACGGTAAAACTTTTGCCGTTATTTTCATAAAAAGTTATATCTGTTATTTTCTAACTCCGACAGTAATTCTGTTGTGGGGTCCACTAATGATTGTGTCATCGTACGAATATTTCCTGATAAAATGAATATTCCCCGAACAAACAAATATTTTATGACAACTTGCTTACTTTGAAAAATTTGTAAATATTACCCACAACTATAACATTATATGAAATCCACACCTTATTATTCAAAAAGATATTTAGGAAAATTTAATCTTTATTCCTAAAAGTTGGGGTCTTACATCTCACCTCCCATGCCCTCACGATTTACATACATTTTAATTCTTTAAGTTTTTCATTTTTTACAACTTAAATCTTAATGTTTTAACTTAAAAGAATTATACTTTAGTATTTTTAAATTTCAAAAATAATTATTTTTTTTACCACTAGCGAGTAATAATTAATCCGAATGAGAGTATTTTTTGTGATTTTAATCCTAAATATCTTTAAAGCATAAAAAATTATAGATACGTGGTTAATGTGATAAAAAAAAATTAAATATTAGAGTAAATACAAATGATATATACTCTTAAAATATGTTAGACTTTGACTTGAGTGATATATTGGTCACGACCACTTGACTTAATCATTGATCACTAGAAGAACTAGATTGAAATTTTTGTAGCTTAATTAAATGGCCGAATCAAAATTAGATATCTGCTAATGATGGATTTGGGGACTGTCTGTGTTGGTAGTGTAGGACTGTTGGTGGTTGTGGCGTTGTCATGGTGCTAATTGTGCCAACTCCGTGGTGATGCATGGTTGAGTTAGTGTTAAATTATATACACCCTCCATATATGTTAGAAATTGTTAAATTCACAATAAAAAATATTGTTTCTACAGTTATGAAAATAATAAAAAACGTTGTATATTTAATGTAAGACCCCAACTTTTATGAATAAAGATATAATTTTCTTTAAATATCATTTTGATTAATAAGGTGTGTATTTGATATAATTATATAGTTGTGGGTAATATTTACAAATTTTGCAAAGTAAGCAAGTTGTCATAAAATATTCGTTTGGTCGGAGAATATTCATTTTATCAGGGAATATTCATACGACGACATAATCATTGGTGGACCCCACAACGGAATTATTGTCAGATTTAGAAAGCAACAGAAATAACCTTTTTATAAAAATAATGACAAAACTTTTACCGTTAACTATTGAAATACCCGGTGATAAAAGTACAGTAATATGCGTGATTGAACAGTAGCACACGGTATTGTACAATATCTTCGGTTATTGATGCTTACGTAAGAAGTCACTCAGCTTTGTTCAATTATTGCAACAGTAGTTGATGCATAGTATCTCATATTATTGATTCAATTATTGTCATAGTATCATCTGCACAATATTTTATATTATTAAATTAATAAATGAGACGACACAGTTATTCATGTTATTATTTGCAATATTGACAATGTCTAGAAATTTCTATCGAGAAAAGGGGTTTGGTCATCTAATTGCGCGCCAATAAGGAGAAGTCCTTATCGGAAATCCCCCTCTTTCTTGGGAATGATCTGGTTGTTAATATTACGAATTATAATATTAATGATAAATAAATGTTATTAAAAATGTGTTTAGTGAAGTCAAA
This sequence comes from Panax japonicus, assembly GCA_020205505.1. Taxonomy (NCBI): domain Eukaryota; kingdom Viridiplantae; phylum Streptophyta; class Magnoliopsida; order Apiales; family Araliaceae; genus Panax; species Panax japonicus. Next base: position 68,053,096 of record CM035107.1, read on the forward strand.
TGAATTGTGATAAATAGAAGGGTTTTTTATGAAGTATTTGTTGTAAGTTTGGCTTATTACATGGACCCCCACTTACTCATTTTTCAAAATCGTCGGCAGAAAGTTATCTAATTTTTGTTTTATTATAAATATATATATATATATATATATATATATATATATATATTATATAAGTTTTGTTTTTATTATTATTACAATAATAATAAAACAGAAAACTTTTTATATAAAACAGAATACTTTTTATAAAGTTATTCGTTTATTAGATTATAAATAGAATATATTATATTATATTTAAAATTTTTATTTTATTAGAATATTTTATTGCATAATGCTGCATAGTGAAAATCAAATTATCAGTCGACGAACTGCCCGTGAATATTTTCATATTCACCCGTGATTTTCTAATTCAAATAGTACCTTATCATTCTCCTATAAATAAGATGTTTAGTTTAGAAATGAAAATCACACCAGAATCATAGAATTCTTCTTCTATAATATTGAATGTATTTCTTTGTAGTTTAAGGAAGCTTTGAGTGTAGAAAATAGCACAAGTTTTCTTCAAGAATATCCCCGCTATACTACTCAGAAATACTCTCTTTTTAAGGTAAGGGATATTATTTTCATTCAATATTTGTAAGAAATAATATTTTCTTCCATACTCTGTAATATGTTAGTAATATTATTTCGTTTCATATTTTCCTAATTCTACACTTATGTTGATAAGTATTGCTTCTATACTCCTTGAAATTAGTAGAATATCCTTGAAATTTGCGTTTCATCTAGTATCTTTTCACAGAAATATTTTTCTGAGCATTCTTGTTTAATTTTAATCTTTTTATGATGGGGTACTCTTCACGGGGTACTATTCACGAAGTACTATTCATGAGATATTATTCACTCGGGTACTATTCACCCGGGATACTATTCACGATAAAAAATAATTTTTTCCCTGTACAAATTATTTTTGATACATAAATATTATTCTTGAATTTTACTCCACAGAGAAGTTATCATATTGACAATTTGGACATTCTTGAACTCTAGATAAATTGAATTATAAAACTTTAAAATTTATCCTTGCTCTCACTTAATTGTATCCTTATATCATTGTCATCATCCTCATGCTTATATTGTGATGAAAGTCATCTTTGGCCAGTAGTGCATAGATGAACTATTGATTGGTATGATTATGACCAGGAATTATGTATCGGTATAATCATGACCTGTAATGTTACAAATGATGTAGTAAAAGTCCTCATTGGCCCGTAGTGCATTGATGGACAGTTGTTGGCATGATCATGACCACTAGTGATATTAACGAATATCATTGGCCCGTAGTGCATGGATAATTCGATGATGTGGATTATTTATTGAGTTGTGTTACATCGATAAAATATTGATGATGAACTTTTAAATTATAGAAGATGGTAGTGTTAGGAATATACATGAGTATGTTATTCCTATTTATATATGATTTGATTTTGATATAAATGAATGAATATGCAAGTATGCTTGCATTAAGGAAAGCTGTAAAGTCCTTTGATAGATAATAGGAACATATATACAAGGACTTAGAATGAATTGATCAAATATATTAGGTTGATCCTACATAAGCAAAACAACTTTGTAAAGTCCTTAAAAAGAAATGATGTACAAGGACTATAAATATAGAAAGATCAAGCTTGTTAGGTTGATCTTATAATGTAATTGATAGGCATGTCTGATCTTCAAACACTGCACCAGCATCGTAGTCTGCTAGGAGAGTCAAGGAAAACTCGAGAACTATCAAGGCGGAATCGTAGTCTGCAAGATAGTAGATCTCGAAGTTCATAGTCTGCCAGGAGAGACGAGGAAGGATCGTAGTGTGTCGAGAAGAACTTTCTCAGAGCCATAGTCTGCTGAAGAAGTCATGTTCAGAATAGTAGAGACAACATGTCTAAGAGCCGACCAAGCATCTGCCAGAGCCAAGTCAAGAATCGTAGGCCACACTTGAAGTAGTGGAGTCTACTTATCATATCAAAGGCAGAGATCGTAGTCGAGCCAGATCAGATGAGGACAACAAGCAAAAAGACAGAAATTGTAGTCTGTCAAGATCTGATCTCGGAGTCGTAGTGTCTGCAGAACCAAAGCTAAATCATAGTCTACAGAACTAAGGCTTCAATAGAGGTGCTCACAACGCCAAGGAAGAATTGTAGAGTCAACACGATTCTCAACAAATGAGCACTCCCAGAATATCCAAAGTATGAAGCCTCTGGTTTGAGTTGCAAAGATACATTCCACCTGAAGGAAACCAGAGAGTACTCAACGAATGGCATAAAAGTTAATAGAAAATCTAAGTACAAACCCAATCAGCATCCATATTGAGTTGTGAAGCCATTCAAGATGAAGTCTTCCATAATTCGATCAGAAGTAGACTTCAGTAAAAGTGACTGACTAACGAAAGTCAGCAAGTGCAGTAGCTGTCAAGAGAACAAGACAACAACCTTAGGATTAACCAGGATCGTAGTGTTTTCCAGATTAGAAGTAAAAACTGATGGGATCTATAACAGAGACACTGGCCAACCTATACATAATAGACAAAGAAGATGAATCATGGGTCAGACCATTGATGATATGTGAACAGGAGATCACAAGGAGAAAGAGACTGAGCATGTCTAACCTGATAAGTTTTGAAGTTGAGAAGGGACAGAGTAATCAGATAAGTTGTTAGTACCTAATGTAAGTTAAGGCAAGTAGAAGTGATGAAGCACTGCACGAGTGGAGCAAGAGGTGTTCTACATTGAAGATCCAATGAACACTCTTCAGAATCGTAGTGTTGTCTCAACTAGTCAATGAGCAACATTCAACAAGACACACTACGATCAGGTCCTAGAACATCTACATCAGAAACGTAGAGTTCGGTCATCTGAAGATTGAAGCATTGGCAATGGTTTAATCTAAAGACTGATATTTGAACGTTGCTAATTGAGAGCATCGATGCAGAAGGACAATTCATGATGTTCTGATGGAGGAATCAGAAAGAAGAAATAAAGATGACTACCTGCCTAACACACCAATGTGACATCTCTGACGGGGTAGGTGAAATAGTAGACTGCAGTGTCAGAAAAGTGAAAAAGGGGATGTCATGTCACATCTGCAGTCTGCACCAAATAACTCGAGATCTACAAAGCAATTCAAATAGCTCCCAACGGCTATATTCCAACAGAAAGATTGTGAAGGAGTATATATATAAGCTAGAGCTTCAAAGATCAAGAGTGGCTGAGTTGAATAATCGTTGAGTTGTTGGAATGTTATATTGTTGACTCTACGAGTTCCACCAGAGCTGAACAGAACAAGTCTCAGTAGCAGTGAGACTACGAAGGTGGAAATGAAGTAAATTTAAAGAAGGACTTGACCAGACTAAAGCTTCACTCAACAAGGATGAGAATGTCACTGAAGATGGAAACTAAGCTGAGAGATGAGAAGGCCAAGAAGATAGTATTTGAAAAAGTGGCAGAGCACAAAGAAGATCCAGAGAGCTACTCTATGAATCACCACGAACCAAAAGCTAAAGCAGAACAGATGCAGAACCATGTATGCATACCATTCAAGAAGGGTTCAGGGAATGCTAAGTGTCAGACGAAGTCTACCAAAAGCTCAAAGACTTAGCAAACCTAAATGATGATGGTGCACAGATGACATCAGATGAAGATGAGATGAACAGTATGAAGATCAGTTGCACCAGATGAAGAGGTGGTCTAGACTCTACACAGGATGCCAAGAGGACCACGTCAAGTTGTTAAGTACAAAAGATGTTAAAGCTTCAAGAAATCTTAGCAGCACAGCACATACAACAACTACTACAACAACAAGTAGCCAGGACCTGAGGGGTCCTTGTGCGGAGGGACTAAATGAATTTTCAAGCCTGTTGGGTTTAAAGAGTTCATAGAAAACTAGAGTTACAAGTCTGTTGGGCTTGAAGAGTTCTTAGTGAATTGAAGTTCCAAAGTTGTATGCCTTGAAGGAATCTTAGTGATTCAGGGTGCTGCCCTTCCTTAGTGGAATTCTTGCTTGTTGAAGCAGAAGAGTGGATTAGGAGCTTGAGTCTTTGAACCACTTAAAATCTCTTGTGTCTTTTACATTCAGTCATTTACTTTCTGTCATTTACATTTTGTACCTAATTGTTATAAATGCTATGTTTGTATTAACTACTTACAACTAAACTAACTTCACCAACAATGTATGTATGTTCATGAATATATCAATGAAGTGGATCTTTTACTTATTTCGCTATACTTGAAAAGATTCTTATGTTTGTCATATGCTAATTCATTAGCAGTACAAAATAAACATGAAAAGTATTTGAAATCAAAAGGATCTATTCAACCCCCCTTTCTAGATCTATTGTGTGCCTACTAGGAATTAACAATTGGTATCAAAGCAGGTTCTCATGCTATATTCAAAAGCTAATCACTTTGAGTATGATCCTAGGCACAAACATTTTTCTAAATAGTTTAGTAGTAAGTCACTTATAAATGTAGATGAGCTCATACGTTGGAAATAATGTGTATAGGTAAATGTGTATATACACCTGAAGCTGCTCATATTGGTCCATGTTCTTAAATGTCATAGCAACAAGACCAATCCTTATCCACAGTCAATCTCGTAGTCTGAAGACCAGGGATGAAAGGCCATATATGCCAAGAAATACTTATCCAGAGGAGAAAGAAGAATTTCTCAAATATGCATTTGGCTAACCAGCAGCTGGATGTGAACCTTGAGGTTCAAGGTTTTTAAAGAACTAAGGATGCCATGATTTTCCTAGCTTACATCTTCAAGACTATGACTGATTGATAGAAGGTCAACTGGAGCAACAAGTTGTCAAAAATGAATGTAAAAATATGCACATCAATGCCTAACCTCATTATATCAAGATAAATGACTGTCAAGAAACTGACATTGGAAAGGTACGGTTCCTCATTAATATAAATGTGTACATCATGTTACATCACCTTATGTACTATAACAATATTCTATCAAGAGACCTTACTCTTCCTAAAAAGAGGAAGAGAGAGAGTACATTAAGGTTGAATACTTAATTGTCAACAAACGCTCTCTCCACTCAAAGTTCAAGTTGAAGATAGCTTCTTGAAAGAAGTTTGGAGTATGTCATAAGTTAATCTTAATCCTAATGCTTAAGTGGAGTAACTCTTGCTAAAAGAATCTGGATGTATAAAAATATATACAAAACCAATGTTCTGTGTTCTTGATAAAATAAAGAGCATGATCAACACTAGAGGGGTATCTTAAAGATTCTTAGAAACTGATCATCTCCATGAATCAACCAGATGCAAATAAAAAATAGAGTTATTTTCTACTCTGAAAACTTTCAAGAACTATGAACATAATCAAGCAAAGAGTGAAACAATCAAAGAAATAGAATGTCCTATCAAAATACTTAATCATTCATAAAATCATCATCATGCATTATAATCATCATACCTAAATCTGATATATGCATAAATGTGTTTATTGATGCAAATATGACATAAGATTAAGAATATGAGGGATTGAGATCTTGAGATAACTGACCTAGCAGGACCCAAACAATCATGGGTACCAAAAATAGAAACTTACCTAACCTACAGGTACTTAATTTATCTGACCACACAAGGAATGCTAAAGCACATAGCTTCCATCACAAGGGTTCAAACAGGTGAAAGGTCAACTGCCTAAGAAGGGAAAATGCAACCACAAATCAAGAAGTCTTCACTCATCTCGATCGTAGAGTTCAGATTTGCCAACCCAACAGAGGTGGATGCTGCAACGACTACTTCATGACAAGGCAAAAGAAATATACTGGTTATATCCATGCAAAGCTTATCATTCCAAAGGGAACATCCTGGAGATCTGAATGATAGAACCTACATTCGTAGCAACTGATCAATAGATAGTAGAGTGACCAATTCGAAAGTACTCTACGAATCAAATGAAACTGATTTAATCATAAAAATACCAGATCAGTTCAAAAGGTTTCAACTAGAAGGAAAAGTACAAAGGTGACCTTGTAAGGATCTATATGCAGAAGCCAGTCCAAGACAGAGGTATCAACTATGGGAGCAACAACATGTTGAAGTCTAGCAATGCCAAAACTAAGGAGGAACACATTGAAGTTAAATCATTCATGATAAATTATCCAAACGAAAATGTCTCAGTTAAAGAGTCCCAAAACTCTGTGACTGATGAACCAAATAAAGATCCATAGTCAGTAGTAACATCTCAAAATTTGCTACTGATAACCATATCAACTAACCACCTAAATTATGGAGTACTCCCGATCGGTCTCAGTAATCGTAGTGTAAGAGCATGATGACACCACGATTGCAGCCTAAACAAATACCAACACCAAAGAATATCCAGAGTTGGTAAGTAAATGCTCAAGCAGAAAAGACCAGTGTGATGTCATTGTTACCACCATTTCATAAAGCTCTTCATCTGCTAAGTGCCTCAGTGACAAACCTGACCCTTAGTTCATTCTAAGAGGTTGGCCTATCCTGAGCTACCTTAATAACCCAGAAGGAATGCTAAGTCATAGCTCATCATAAGAACCAGTCCAGATAATAATCGTAGAGTATGATCAGCAGCAATCTCAATAATCGTAGAGAAGCCTCAACGATCGTAGTATTTCCAAATGATACACTAGCTCATGGGGAGCTAAGAGCATATCAGTATTTTCCACACCATTCAAAATCATGGAACTCAGTAGAACTCAACACATGTGCTTATATAGAGTCAGAAGGAATGGTCATAAAGACAAATTTAATTTAAAATCTCCAAACAGTTATCAAAAGTTATTGAACCTCTCTCCCTCCCTTTTTCAAACCCTAAAATTCTCTTTAAATCCTGAATCCATTAAACCTCGAGCTTCGCCCAAATCGCATTCAACTATCTCTCATAAGACTCCTAAAATTAAATACCCATACACTTTGAACTCTCAAAATGGAAGAATGGCGTGTTATAACTGGAATCCAACTCGACTTCAAAAAGTTCGAAAGATTAGAAAAGAAGTTCAAGGATATACTTGAACTTGTAAAGAATGTTGGGTTTGCAGAATGCTTGGAAGCTAACACTCTAGTCTATACCGATCTAGTGAAGAAATTCTACTCAAATGTAATGATAGATTCTGGGCTTCTGTCCTGTCCACAAAGGTCAAAGGAGTAAGCCTGAAGATAAGAGCATCATACATCAACCAATGTTTAGGGTTTCCTAACCAAGGTCTGATAAATCTTGAGGAAGTTGACATTGAAGAAGGCAAGAAGTTAATGCACTACAGAAGGAATGTAAATCTGAAAGATATGAAGAAGAAGGAGTTTCCTGAAGAGTTTAAATTATTGACTGAGATTACGGGAAAATAAATCTTGTGCAAGGACATTGCACATGATACTGTCAGTAATCTGCAACTAAGAGTTATTAATCGTTATGAAGCAGCAGATGAACTTCGAAGCCATTCTAATTGATTGGTTGACCAAATGGCTGGAAAAGGCTGAGATGAAGAAGTCTACAGATAAACCCCTCACAAAGGTTTTTCATGGAACACACTTGAGCATTATACTAAAAAAGAAATTGAAAAGATAGATAAAGGATGATGAGGGAGAACCACTGAATGTTCATAAAGTGATGTCCCCATAGTTGTTTGAAAACTGGAAAAAAATCCCAAGGAAAATAAGAGGCTAATAACATCTGGCAGCAACAGCAAGGTCTCTATAAAGAAGAGAAAGGAAAAAGAAATGGAAAGTAAGTTGTCTTAGTCTGATGACTCTGTACCTATAGCAGCCACTCCAGTAAAGAAGAAATCTAAGAGTGTGAAGAATACAGAGGCTCTACCAAGCAGTCTCTCCACTGATAAAAAGAGATATGGAGTAGGAGAAGAAAAAGCATCAACTACAGCAACCCCAAAAAGGAGAAAGAGTAATAGATTGCTTCAAATGCCATCCAAGAAGAAAGAAAAGGTGATGAAGAAGTCAACATCAGTTCAACAAAGAAGTCTATCTGCTGAAGAGAAGAGAGTAGATTCAGAAGAAGAAAAGAAAACTGAAGACTCAATGAATGAATTCTCAAGTAGTCTTTCTGCTGATAAGAAAGTGGCTAAGTCTGAAGAAATCAGATCTCCCACTGTTGAAGTCTCAAGGAATTCTTTTGCTACTTCAGAGGACTCAGGGCCTAAAGAAGAATCATCTGCCCCTGTGGATGAATCTCAAAGAAGCTCATCTGATGAATCAAGGGCTTCAAAATCTGAAGATGAAGAAAGGACTGCATCTCTTATAGCTGAATCTCCAAGGAGAAGAAAGAGCAACAAATTACTTGCTAGATCTATCCTAAAGAAGAAAGGAGAATCTTCTAATTCTATCATTTAATTAAGTGATGATAAGTCTGAATCCAAGGGAGAAAATGCTAAAAGTACTGAAGAAGGTACTAGTGATGAAAATTAGCAAGAAGGATTCACTGACGAATCAGATGAAATGATTAAGCATGATTCAAGCTTAAAGATGGAGACAGATTCCATCTCTGAAGATCAGGAATCAACAGACTATCGTATTCCCTCTCCAGCAAGAGTCTGCCGAAGGTTTGTAGAGAAATTCTTTGATGAACCACCAAATGTACTATCATGGAGGTGGATAAATCATGGAAATGAACAACTCAAAGTTGTAAGGATGTCAACAAAAGATTTGTTTAATAATTAGAAAGATATGGATTTAGATTTCACTATAATACTGTACAATCCTGATGATCTTTTGATAAAATGGTTCTACCCATGGCTGCCCTGGTTAAAGGCATACACTGGTAAAGATGAAAGTTACTTCAGCTGGACCTACTCATATTTTCCAAATCTGGAGCTGGTGTCTCAAAAATTTCCAAGAGTAAAGAAATTTGCAACAAAGCTGATCAAAGACCAGTCTCACATCAAAGTCTATCGACATGCTGGTAACCACTACATTCCCTACGATTGTAGAGTGGTTTCAGATGACAGAAGGATTTTATCCAAGTTTATGATTGTAGAGTTCCTCCACTCCATTGAAAATGATCAAGCTCAGTCTGAGAAACTCTACACTGCTCAAGCAGAATTGTCTGATATTCCATCATCCTCCAATAGTGATTGGCACTCAACGATCTATCAGATTCTCACTGCATTCAAAAAATTGTCCAAGAATGAAAATCGTGGAGTCTAATCTGATGTTCAACAGAAATCTGCCCAACCAAATGACCAAAATCCTAAGGAGCAGGAGTTACTGAAGAATTCTGACGAGTTGGTTGAGAAGATATGAGTTATAATATTAATAATGAATAAGTTCATGTTGATTAAAGATGAAATTGATATTTCCATTGTGTTGGAATTATTTATGTTAGTGGAAATCGATATTTATTTTGATAATAATTGATTTCTGGAGGTTATATTGATCAATCGGGTAATTAATCGGATAAATGAGTAATTAATTGCTATTAGTTCACATGAATGGAACTATTGGTTCACATGCATTACTATTAGGGGAGGTGGTGCAAGATTGATAATACTTGCAGGACTAAATTAAAAATAGAGGAAAAGATGAAGGTACTTTATTGTAATAATTCGAGCCCCAAAATATTCAATTATCTAAACTATATTTTCCTATAAATAGAATCTCATTTTTCTTTCATTCTCACCAATTCACTAAGACTCACAAGATCAATTATAGAGAGAAAAGTTTAAAGAGAGAAGCTATAGAGAGGAAGAAGAAGAGTATTCTGCCACTTCACTATTCTAGTATCCAGTCTTCTTCTAAGGTAAGGGATATTATTTTTGTTAAGTATTTATAAGAAATAATATTTTCTTCCATACTCTGTAGTATGTGAGTAATAATATTTCGTTCCGTATTCTGAATTTTACACTCATTCTGTTAAAGTATTGCTTCTATACACCGTGAAATTAGTAGAATATCCTTAAAATTTGATCTTCATCTAGTATCGTTTCACAAAGATATTTTTCTGCACATTCTTGTTAAATTTTAAGCTTTCATGTCGGAGTACTGTCCATGAATACTATTCATTTATACGGTACTATTCATAAAATACTATTCATTGGGTACTATTCACAAAGTACTATTCATAAAGTACTATTCATAAATTCATATTCACGAATACTATTCACAAAGTACTATTCACGGGATAATATTCTTGAAGTACTATTCACGGGGTACTATTCACTCTGGTACTATTCACCTGGAGTACTATTCATGACAAAAATTGATTTCTTTTCGGTCCAAATCATTTTTGATATAATATCATTCTTGAATTTTACTCCACAAATCAGTATCATGTTGACAAGTTGGACATTATTGAATTCTGGATAAATTGAATTATAAATCTTTAAAATTTATCATTTTCTTTCTTTTAATTGAATTTTTAAATCATTGTCATCATCCTCATGCTTATATTGTGATAAAAGTCATCTTTGGCTCGTAGTGCACAGATGGACTGTTGATTATTGGTTTTATAGTTGTATATCTTTGGCTTACGTGCAAAGATGGACTGTTGATTATTGGTTTTACAGTTGTATATCTTTAGTTTACGTGAAAAGATGAACTGTTGATTGATAGCTTTGGCCCGTAGTGTAAAGATGAACAGGTGTATGACATGATCATGACCATGAGTGATACTAATGAATATCCTTGGCCCGTAGTGCATGGATAATTCGATGATGTGTTTGGAAGGATCATGACCATTAGTTAACAGTTGAATGTTTTTTTCCGTAGTGCACTGACAGACAATTGATTGGTATGATCATGACCATTGGTTTTATAGTTGAATATCTTTGGCCCGTAGTGCAAAGATAGACAACTGATTGATATGATCATTGTTATTATATTTGAATATCTTTAGCCTTTGGGGTAAGGATATTGAGTAAACGTTTTATTAAGCCTTTGTAGCAATGAGAAACTGTTGATTTACATGATTATAAACTGGTGATGAAAATTCTCTTTGTCTTGGGTACAACAAATAATTGTTGATGAGTATTACAGGAATGAATTATTAATGATGGACTTTTAATTTGGAGGAGATAGTAGACATTTATGTTCTACTTGACTCTTCTAATGGATTGTTGATGCCGCTGCAATTATGGTTGAAAATTTTATCATCTACTATATGTTCTAAATCTCTGATTTATTACTGATGAAGGCTATTGATAAATTAATTATCTTAGTCATAAATATTCTTACTGGACTAGTTGAGCTCACCCTTTTGCTTCACAATTCCTTTCAGGTATTAAGAGTGTAGCTGGGTCTAGCGGGGATAATAGGGGAATAGTGTGATTGTCCGAGACTGTGGAAGTTTCCCAATACATTACAAAACTGCATGACATGCAATATATAATTGTATTGAGGACCTAAGATGGGTGTGTCGTATGTTATACGTCTCTTAATAATTGATTTTGGTGAACAACAATAGGGTGATGGGAACCCAACTTTGAAAGCGTCAAAAATGCACCTCATTATAATGAACAGGATGGTAATCTTCTCGTTCTTCTTTGGGGTCTTGAAATATTTGTTGTTGTATTTTATATGGCATTGTAATAATTTGAGTTTGGATACTGTCTAGGAGACAATATTGTATTAAAACTCTAAGCTGGTGTGTTGTATTATTTTACACGACACTTAACAGTTATACAAATTAAGTTTGTATTTGTATTTTGTACCATGTATTTGGCGACTCGAAATGGGTGATGTATACCTATTTTGGGGGCGTCGCAATTGGCGTGTCTAGAAGTTCTGTTGAGGAAAGGGGTTACTTAATTATGTGTTGTTTATACGGAAGGCCCCCTCTTTCCTGGGAAAGATCTGGTTGTCAGTATCGATGATATCTGTGATATTAATTAATATAATAATACAAAAAATTGATTTATAATAAATAATGATGAGTAATAAAGAATAATAATCTTGGAAATGTGTAATGTGTGTCCTGAAGTGTGAAACGTGTGTAAGAATAGTCTTAAAATGTGTAACGTGTGTCCTGAAGTGTGAAACGTGTATAAGAATAGTCCTTAAGTGTGTAACCTGTGTTCTAAAAATGTGTAACTTGTGGATATGTGATGGATGGTGTAGATTAAAAGTTATCTAAAATGTGCAACGTATGGATTGGTGATACACGGTATAGATTAAAAGTTGCCTAAAATGTGTAACGTGTGGTGATGTTGATGTGGGTTAAGTTTTTGCTAAAAATAGGGGGGTTAAGCAGAAGGGTTTTCATAACTTTCTTGCTTATCTTTCCTTCCACTTTCTGAATCATTAGTATAAGGATTTTTGAAGTGCTAATGTTGTCTTAACTTTTGGTGCACCAATTGTTCAGGTTAATAAACTTCATAGAAAGCAGTATCCAGTCACTTGCTAATTGAGGTAAGGGATATCATTTCCTTTCATATTCCATATTATGGTAAGAAATTATTGTTCGTTTCTATAACTTTTTCATTAAACGGTAAAAAGTCCTAAACTATTTAGAACTTCCTTAATAGTTTACGCTTCATCTAATATCTTTTCACCTGAATCTTCTTTTTGCACTTTACACATGCAACATCTAATATTTTTTCACCTGAAACTTCTTATTGCATTTTACACATTATAGTTGAATTGTAAACCTTATTTATTCTATTTTTGAACTCTAATCGAATTTCTGGATATCATGTTGATAATTTGGACTTTCTTGGACTCTGGGTAAATTAAATTATAAATCTCTAATGTTTATTCTTGATCTTATTGTTCTTATTATTTCCATTCATCCTTTATATCATTGTCATAATCCTCTGATTTAAATTGTGGTGAAAATTTCTATTTGGCCGGAGTGCAAAGTTTAACCATTGATTGGCAAGATTATGACCAGAAACTGTGAATAGGAAAAGGCTTGTGGTGAAAGTTCTCTTTGGCCCGTATTGCAAAGATGGACTGTTGATTTTAATATTGTTATTAGTTACTAATTAAATTACATATGAATGTATTTATTAGGTCATGCGAAGGGTTTTGGGCTGACCTCCTACCCTTCTCGAGTTTTGGGATAAAACCTATACGAAGAAGGGAACACCGTCTACTATGTCTCCCGCGGCATTATCTATATGGGTAATCATTGTTTTATAAAATAATTTGAAGTATTTGGTAGTTAATTAGATTCTTTAAATAACTAACATGTAGATAATAAATTACAAGACCGATTTCAGAAGCTTAAGGACCAGCGTATAGTTGAGTTGTTGGCTACTAAGGGAAATCCTAAACCGTTAAACTCTACTATCCCACCGCCCGAGATTAGGTTATCTAAGATGAAAATTTAACTATTTCGATCGTGTCTCAAGATCCCCCTAGTAGCACTACCAGTAGGTATTGAGTGTTAGGTCAGCCTAGGATATCAGCGTATACATTCCCAGGAGGTATTCATTCTTTTCTATTTCTTGTTATTTCGTAATTTATATCGATTGACTCGTAAATACTTTCTTACTTTCTAAATTTATTTCTATTTTCGCAGACTTTAGCCAGCGTCAGTGTCTTAGACCATCTCATACGGGTGCTGGCTTGGACAATGATCTATTCTAGAGGACGACGACGCGAGTGTCGGATACATTTGGTACCGATCCGATATTTAGTCAACAACTATTGTTTACCCGTGTTCGTCTGCATTAACTTGCTCAGGACATTGCAACAGGAGTCAACACTAAGAGTACAGGTATCCCTCTGAAGCAGTTTGCCACGAAACGCGATGAGGTAGTACGGATGGTGGTTACACTCGTGACGGAGGCTTTTGGGCTGCTGCTGATGAGCCAGCCCCAGACTCGGGTATTTTATTCATTTTAAGTTGTATATCCTATATGTTACTTAATTATTATCTAGGTATTTCTTTAATTCTCATATATGTTTACTAGTATGTTATATTTTATTGTATTAATAGGATGGCGATGACGAGCGAAGTGATGATGGCGATGATGAGTGAAGTGATGATGGCGATGACTTTCAGACATCGGAGCCTCAGCGTTATCCTTCGCCCGTTAACCCTCCTCATAACGATGGTAGTACTAGTCGTCGTTTGTAGATAGTTATAATTTTACTTAGTTTATGTTATAAATTATTGTCTTTCTTAGTTGTAAATTGTAGTTTATCTTATTTTACGTTGTGAATCATTGTTTATTACAATTTTTAGTTTAACTTATGTGTATTAATGTTATTTATCGTAATTTAGTTTATAATTATTATCGTTACGGACGCTTGTAATATCCGGGAAAAAAAATTATATTCTTAAAACATATTATTTGGACTTTGAATTTTATTTGAGTCAAACTTATTATTTAATTAGTTTGGGCTAATAAGTATTAGTAAGGTATTAATAAGTGTTGGATAAATTAACTTAGTAAAATTGGACTTTTCTTATGTTTGATAGTTTTGGTCAAATTGTATTTAATTTATGTTGACTATAATAAGTATGTGGTTACATTAATTTGGGCATTTATACTAATTGGGTCAAACTAATTTCTAAGTATTTAAGTTTGGGCTTGTTAAACTATTTGAACCCAATTCAAATTGTTGGGTTGAAAACCAAATTATAATAAGCGTAACTTTAATATAGTAAGTTAGGGTTTCTCTAATATTGATACTGCAGTAAACAAATAAAATGAAGAGGGGAAATAATAATAAGACAACAAGAAACGAAAAAGAGGAGGAAGAAAGGCTGTGGCATAAAAAGGAAAATTTGGAAGGAGATTGTGAGACTATTTTAATCATAATCGTATCTCTAAAAGGTATTTATTGGATTTATTTTGAATATTAAATAATTTATTTATTTTAGTGTGATTACAATCTGTTTTAGAGATTTTATTGTGTCTTCGTTTGTTTAATCCAGCGTGTTGCTATAGTATGAGAATATGTGAGAAATTATATATTAGATGAGAAATTGAATTGTTAGTGAGTAGGTTCGTAAGCAGTGTGTATGTAAATGTAAGGTACAGTGCCGTGAATTCGACGTAATTATAAAAGGTGAATGCCTGATTCTTCTTGTGTATATGCAAGTGACTAAGCTAATTATTATAATAGAATTTGCATCCATCATATATATGTATATATCATAATAATCATAGGTGTAGTTAATAGGATTGTATATGTTAAAAGACTTGAATAGTGGCTTGCATGCAGTCATCAGGAGTTCTCAACGAAATTAGGAAGTAATCGTGTTTTTTTAATATTTTAGTATTAATACATTAAGAGATAATATTATATATATTAAAACATAATTATTTTATATTAATTAATATTCGTGTACTAATATTGATTTTTTTTTAAAATTCATAAAATATAAAATTTATAATTTGGTAATTTAATTAATGGTCTTGTACTATTTATTTTATAATTATATTAGATCGGATTGAGGAGATCTAGCAGTGTAATATTTGAGTACGGTGAATTATTTCGGTATTATTTTCAAGTACAGATTTCATACTCTTTCAGCGATACTCTTGTTAAATTTGATTTGTTCGTTTTGTTTCATGTTTCGAATTTCGTTATTATTTCACATAATTGTTTCTTGTGAAAGTCATATAATAATTTCATTTTGGAGTTGATACATATAACTCGTACTTGTACTCTTTGTATTAGGTTGTCATGTTTAGTATTTATTTTTGATAATTGTAGAGCGGTACATATTGCTACCTTCTTTTTGAGACATTGTGACTATAATTTGATTTGGTTCAACATGTACATATAGAACCCTTTTGTTAGTATTATGTCGCATGTGTTGCAACATGATATTTTTGTTAGAATATACCATAGGGTATACCTGAGCTATAACCACCTGTGGGGGTACCACAGGCATGTCGTCTTGGCACGAGAGGCATGACACTTTTCGTGGCAGTGTGATTAGTCCACGACGTCTCCTTTTTGGCTCCGGAGGAAATGGGTCATATGGTGTTTAGTTGTGGGAGGCGTATGGGTTAGCCCTAGTTTTCTGTTCTGCGAATTGGTGATGTTGTGCCAAACACACATATCCGATTTGCATACATTTGAATTCGCGGTCCAATGTGTGATTTGCATGTGTGACATTATTTTGACTTGCCTGTGTGGTAATGTATATTTCTGAGCTCAATCGGTATGAAATGACACACAACCATTTGATTCAGCCTATTATTTCATTGTATTAGTTTTGTTCTGTTATGTTCAATTCAATTAATTGAGTTAGTTATTTCGGTTCAATATTTCTTTACTCTTTTGTTTGTTTCGTTAATTCTGTTGGTTCAGATATATTCTATTCAGATATTTGGAGATTTTATTTTTCGTCGAAGGTAATATTTTGTCTCTGTTGATTTTGTATTTCAGTTGTATATTTTTTGTATCTTTATATTCGTATTGGGGCAATTGGCTCATGTTGTGTTTTTCTTCCGGCAGGTTTGCAGGGGTGATTCAGGGATAGTGTGATGAGAGTGTTGCCTTTAACCATCTAGGTTGTTTCGATTTTTAGTTTTGATTATTTTGACTCTAGTTAGAGAATTGTAATTAGTACTTCATTGATGGATATCATTATTAATATTTTTGAAGTTATTAGTGCTATGTTTACTTATTTTGAGATTTGTTGTGTTTTGCTGGTCACCTCCCTTTCCTTTTCGGGAAGGGGGTGTTACAACGTTTATGTTGTTGTTGAGATATGTATGTATGTGTTGTTGGGAGGAGTTGTCATTTTGACGTATATATTGTTTGTTGGAATATATATGCACGTGTTATTGTTGGGAAAAACTAGCTAAAAATAGATACATGCACAAATTGTGTTTTAAAAACCTGAAATTTGTAAAAACAAAAAAAAATATTTTTTTTTGTTTAAAGTTATTCTCTACGGAATAAGGTAATTTTCGACAAAAATTCCGTCAAAAATAAGTTGGACCGAATAACCAGAAAATTAACACGTGACACCGCTATATTCGACGGAAATTCTGTCATAAATAATTCCGTCAGGAAATTATAATCCCGACTAAACTCTCGACGGAATTAATTCTGAAACTGTTAATTTCAACCGAATTTTTAACAAAATATTCCTTCAAAAATAAGTTAATTCTAACAAAAGAAATTTATTTTCGATAGATATCATAATGTGCTTTTTGTTTGTAGTTATTCAAAGGCATATTGCTTTCTAATAATCATCAAAAGCATATATACTCTTCCTTATCCAATATTTAAATGAGATAATTTCATTAAAACAAATATTTGATTAGACTATTTAGTACGATCCAAAACAAACAACTGATAAAGTAAAAAAAAATTCTTTATTTTTCCATTGAGTCTCTTATAGAGGAACTTAATAATCTTTCGTAATTTAATCCTGAGAAATATTTCAATCTAGAGGAATAGTTCATAACACTAATAGTCCTTTGTTAATCCTTACTTGATTATCCGGGGATTGAACTATTAATACTTATTTATACCAACTTAGTACTTTCATACACCCTTTATTCTCCTTCAAGCACTTTGATCCTTGAATTATTATAATTTATGACCTACACATTTTAAAAACATCTATTACTGTGGCCACGGACCTGGGCCGGGCTTAGACCCGGAACAACCCACGAAAGCCTTGTCTGGGGTTGGGGAATTAGTCAGACTGCGGACCGGAAACCCCACATTATACGTAATGATTTAGAAACAAAACAAAAAAATTATACGTCTTAAAGATAACAATATTATTCCCTCAATTCATAATCATAATCATAAGATCATTATTGATTTTTAAATTTTAATTTAAACTTTGTATATAATTTATAATAATTAATGTTACATTGACTAAAATTATAAGAATCTGTGTTAATTTTAAATTTTAAAATATCTTAAATTCTAAAATTACTTAAATATACATTTTAAAAACATCTATTACGTTCCCAAATAATGAAATGATTTGTCTATCTACAAATATCTATGTATGACAAATTAGATTGCAACTTCCGTGAAGCAACAATAGATAAGAATGAAGTTATTTTTAACTCATTTTTATCGCATGTAAATATTTATATTCAACAAAAATGTGTCTTGATATACAAGAAGATTCTTCCAAATGTATGCTTTGCTCTTAAGACAAGAATTTAATAGCGATAATGCTAGAGACAATAATAATAAATTAATAATAAATTAAAAATATCATAACACTTTATAATTCAATGCTTCTTTTTCTTTTAAAATGGATTTGAAAAGTTAAATGCATCTCCCTTTCTTTTAAAAGGAACTACCATAAATAGAAATAGTCAAATCCCACATATCATAATTGCAAATAGCTTTAGTGCCTTCATTTCATGTATAACTCACCAAAAGAATAAGGGAAGCAAATAAATGGAACACAAACAAAAGCAAATAAATGGGAACACAAACGAGAAAAAAAAAACAAAATTGAAAACATTAATGCTGAATCAGGAGTGTAATAAGAAGTGTACCATCCTACATAAACAATACAAAACAAAACTAAACTCCAGACACCCAGCACATGTACAAACATCCTAATCTCACAAAATCACAGAAATTAAGAAATTTCAGTAGCGGTCAAAGGAAGATGGTCCTCCTCCCCTCTTAGGGCGGTCATAGGGACCAGCTCTGTCCCTGTAGCTTTCTGCTTCATAACGTGCCGGCCCTCCACCGCCATATCTTTCACTGCTCCTCCTAGGACCGACATCCCGGTCGTAGTCTCTCTCTTTGCCGTACCCATTTTGTGCATTACGATCTGAACCCCCATACCGATCACTTCCAAAGCGATCAACACTGGGTGGATACCTGCATATATACTAATAGCTTTTAGTAATACACCAGAATTTAGAATTATTTTCAAAGCAAATTAATGAAAAATGAAATTCAGAATATTAAAAAGAACGGGAAGCAGTCAAGAAAATAGCTTAGCAACTACAACCACAAGTTTTCCTTTCCTGTTTCCTTTCAGTTATTTAGTAGAATGAATTTAGTACCAGACACTACTGGGAGACTAGGATCTTCTAAAAAGGTACCAACAATATTAATGAGATAATATAAATTTATCAGATCATACCTCTCCGTAGCATAGCGATCACGACTTGCATATTTGCTCTCTTTGCTGTCGTAGCGATCCACGCCAGGGTGCCCTCCATCATACCTATTGTCCACGAAACGATCACGGTCACGATCACCATAGTGATCCCCACGACCACCGGCCCCACCAAACCTAGAGCGCGAGGAGAATTGACTACCACCCCGGCCACCACCCGCTGAAGGGCAGTCTCGGGCCCAGTGCCCAGGGCGTCCACACTTAAAGCAGTCGTCCTGCCCTGAATACCTGTCTCCTCCATAGCTGCCCCTGCCACCTGATGAGTAACCTCCGCCATAGCCATGGCCTGGATCCTCAGCCCCCATCTTTGGTTGGGCCTTGTTAACTGAGATTGTCCGATCACCTAACTCTCTACCATGCATTTCTCTTATTGCATCTTCCATTCCCCGACGATCTGCAAAGGTCAAAAACCCAAATCCGCGGGTACGCCCTGTATCTCTTTCTAGCATGATCTACAGGAACATCACAGTTCAGAAAACAAAAACCATGAAATAGCATATATGCATGAAGCTGCAGCCACATTTCGTGATAGCCACAAAAAGTCACTTATCTGATGCTAGTAAGTGACAAAAGAGCATAAATATAAAAACGTGACAGGAATGATGCCACAAAGTTAGAAAGTCTAGAATTCTAGGTTTCAAACCTAATAAATGTTAGGTCATAATTCCTTTAAACACAGAATTTCGTCACTAAATACTTCCAACTATCATTATAATACAAACATTTCGTAAGTGTGTCAGATTTGAAAATTGAATAATTATAATTTTAAGGATATGGGACGACACTTGTAGGAAATAGATTCACTAAAATATTCTTCAACATCTAGGCACAATTCTCAACATATATAATATCATGGACTAAAAGTAACAAGGTAGGCTATATCATCTGGTTACAACATTATCTGTTGCAAGAATTTATTAGAATAATTTTAATGACCTATTATGTGTTTTGCTAATTTAACGATTTTAAGCACGTTTCATGCTGTGCTGAAACCACAATTTTGAGGGTTTTTCTTTCATGGTCACAATGCTGCGGTCTACAGAAATTCAGAATCATATAAAGTTAATGGATACTCATGACAACACCTAATCTCTAATTGTGCCACTCCACCGAAGTTTACTACAAGTTGGTTGACAAACTGTTGAACTATGTCTCATAATTACAAATAATAGTTGAAAAAAGAGCACATAAAAAATTAAATAATATAAATAAATTGGTGCACTGAAAAATTACGTGAAGACAATTGACGTAAACTAGACAAAGCTCCTAAAATATTTGGATTCTTTACCAAGGACTCGAGGAGAACTAGACAATAAAAATACCACATGCATGCACACATTGCACAAACATCTGGAATTATATATCTCTATAACATATTTAAACAGGGATACGATGCCAAATCATCAGAGACTGAAAACCAGTAGTTAATTAACGATCCCCCAAAAAAGTAATTATAGTCTTACTTTTTGTTACTTTTTCAGCTTAGGGATGATGAAGAATCTTAAGAGTATTATACTTTGGCCATGATTTATAAAGCATTTTAATGATGAAAATCTTAATAAATTATTGATATAACAAAAAGTTCTTACTCGAATTGAAGAATCCACAATACTGCAATATTTTTGATATTTTGCCTCAAAAAAGTTCTCTCTTGCCCCAGTTCACCAATCACCACAGAATGGAAGAACAGTACCACTCCCAGTATAAAACATGCAAGCCCTGATATGTTACTACACTTTCTCAAAATAACTTAAGATGCCACTTGTTCTAATTTTCAGTAATCTCTAGTCTGTTAAAACCGGTTCCTTCCCCAGTAAGTCACTAAAATTCAAGCAGCAACAAGCGGGACTAAAACACCGTACACACTGAACAATAAGTAGCCAAAAGAATCATCCAAAAAACAAAATTGAATGGTCCACGTTGTCGCTATTATATGCAGAACTGAACTAATCATAACTGCTCCCAACAAATGAACCCGACTTGGAATCTTCCTTGTCAATATCGAATACTTCTAAACAAACAAAATTTCAGACCCTGGTGACTGCACTGCAGTAAAGCAACAATAACCGCACAGAAACATTAGCTGATATGAAGCTCTACTTCCAATATGAATGTCATTGCACAATAATCACAAGTATATATGAATGTGGGTATGTGCTCGTGATGAAGAGGCAAATGAACAAAAGAGAGAGACCTCGTAACCAATTTCAAAATCTCAACTCCAGATTAACAGATGAAGCTTACTAGAGAACCACAGCAAAATCTTTTCCGATACAAACTTCTTTTCTTAAGTTCTAAATAGAAGTGCAACCACTGCCAAACCTATTGTCTAGAACACTAAAAGTCCAAATAAAGCTAGCATAACTGTGCAAGCTCAATATTAATCTGCACCATGGAGAATGCAACATGCGAAGCACAATGTTGGATTAAATACCCACCATAGCTTCCCAAATTCAATTCACATCCATCGGGGCTTCTTTACACAACTTAAGATGACTATCTAACCTAAATATTTCCCCAAATGAAGGTGTTCAATGAAACTGCTCACCATTGCAACCATTATGGAACTGAAACATGTGCAAGTTATTATATTTTTCAACTTCAAAAGAAAAGATAGGATCCATCCAGATGTATTATTTTTTTAGTGTACCAAAAAGTCTCCTAGGCACAAAATCATAGAGCACTGCTATTTTAACTCCTATCAAAAAATTGTGTTGTAGGAGTACAAACTATTAAGCAGTTCAAACGTTTGGTCTCACTGGTGAAGGAAAGGTTCAAAACTCAATGATCATTAACTTGCAAGGGCCAAACGAAGAACTTTTACGCACAACTGATCTTGAAACTGTCGGTTCTAATGCCATTTGAACATAGATAAGTTCTACTTCCTAAGGGAGCTTTTAATCTCTGAACTAATTATCAAAAGCATTGCCAAACCTTCGGACCACTTCAAACAAGATTTCTTCAGTACCTCTTAAACGATTCAAAAGGATATTATCATGTACTTTAACTGACTGGCCAATTTGGCATCGTGCAACATAATTCCCTGCCTCTTAAAGTGATGCAAGGTTGAATACTCCAACAACCAACAATGTAGCAGTCATGATGAAGAATATGTGCATGTCCGTAATCTAAAAACCTTCAAAGCATAAAAGTACCTACTAGACTATTCAGATGGATAAGAAAAATATTAATTCATACAAAAGATCTACATATGTGAACAGCCATCACATATAATTCCAAGCTTAAGAGTCCTTTCCTTGTTTTCTTTTCCTTTTCAGCACAAGCCACAGAATCTTTAAATTATTTAATTAATGTATATTCAACCTCAGATGAAGACTATGACCGACAATGCTACAGCATGGGCTCAGTTATGGATCATTCAAACCACTTCAACTCTTTTCAATGAACTGAATATTATTTCCCCAAAGAGTATATGAGCTCAATAGAGGAAAGCTACTTGAAGTTTGCTACATCCTGTATCTTATTGATTAGTCAACCTTTCACCCAGTATTGGAGGTTCAAGCTGCCTTTTAGCCCATAATAGATCATCTCTATATGTAATACCTCAAAAATTAGAATCTCTAGTTAACCAACTGAACAAAATCTAATCAAACAAATAACACTGAGCTTCAACGATGCAATCCAACTGTAACAAAAGCTCCTCAAAAATTCCATCTAATGCATTTCAGAGCTCATACCAGCAATCCAGAAAAGGCAACAAACAAGAGGGGGAATTAATACGGAAATCAAAGAGCAAATAATAAGACAGAACAATGACAAAAGAGAAAACTTCCACATATACTAAACTGAACAAATTATATGCAAAAAAGTGTATTTATCATATAATCATTGAGAATAATGGCAAAAGCAAACACAGACACATATTTTAAACTGAACAAAATATATTCATAAAGTGTATTCATCAAATAGTCATTTTTGTACAAATCCTGTAAATTTAATGACACTAAATAAGATAATTATGTCACACACATGGATTGGTTACTGAGAAAGTCCAAGGTAAGAAAAGGAAAAGAAAGAAGCCCAAATCTTACAATTATAAACAGCATTAGCCTGACTTAACCAAGGACAGAGTAAAGTTTTCCAGTTTTTAACAAAAAAAATAGAAACATAAGTGAGGACCCAAATTTCAGGTTGTATTTATCTTCCAAAATCGCAGCAACAAAATACAAAAGTAAAAAAAATAAAACTTTTTGAGTTGACCAATACAAAAAGCACCCCAAATTTTGTGTTAAGACAAGGACTAAATATATGTCGGATTGAAATAATAAGTATGAAAACAGAGAACCAAATTCAATAATGTGTTTTTTACAGAAACCAACCATTAAAAAAAGTACAATAAGCATCCAAGAGAGAAAATCTAATAATCCAAAACACTGAAGAAAATAGAGGACCTGAGCGTCGACAATTTTCCCGAATCGGGCAAAGGCATCTTCGAGCTGACGCTCGGTGACTTCCCACGACAACCCTCCTACGAATATACGGTAATCATCCTTCCCAGCCATTTGAATTTAAGTAATCACAGCCTAAACTGAATAATTTACATAAACCTGATCAGTTAAAAATCAATCAAAATCCAAACCATAACAAAAACAATTTTCATGAAAACCATTAGCAATTAATTACAAGAACAAATATGTGTGTATATTCATATATAGAAATAGAGAGATGAATAGCCTATTAGCATACCGTTTGTTGGTTGTTTGAAGCTGTGACGTTCATGTGCTTTTGTGGGTTTGGTTTGAGATCGAAACCCTAAGATTAGAAATTTAAGAATGAACATGAAAATGCAAACTGTAAGTGCCCTAAGCACAACTTGATGTCTGCCTGCTTCAAATAGGGCTATCAACTGGCCCAGGCCCAATTCGATTACAACAATTTATAGGAACAATTACATATTCTATTATATTTTTAAAATTAAATACAACAAAATACCCTCATAAAACTTTTACACAACTAATACACTTCCAAATTTATTTACAATACTAGTGCAAGTAAGATTCCTTAATTTATGGAATTAATATTCAATTAAGATTCTTTAATTTAGGGCTTCTTCTCTCTCTCTTCATTTATGTATAACAACTGCAACGTACAAAATCTTCATTACATCCCCATCGCCACCTACAATAAATCTCCCATTCGATTTCCTGCTTCTGATGCTCATGATCACGAATCATCTTCTTCTTCATTCTAAAATGGCCTCCTGATAACCTTGTTTTCATCTGCATACATTCAATTTGTCATTCATGTGTATTTAGCCAAAATAAGAGGGAAGCGAGAAACTTGTTATGGATGGGCGGAGGTGCCCAAAAAAAAGAATATTCTGGTATCTTGGTTCTATTATTATGGAGAGAGAGAGACTAACAAAGATGTTAACCATAGGATTAAAGTAGATGTCTAATATGAAAAGGTGCCTCGGGGTTGTTGTGCAGTGAGGTTATGCTCTATGATTCAGAGTGTTTGGCTGTAAAGAAACAACAGCGAAGATGCACGAGTCTTGAACCGTTTTCTTCTTTATTAATTTGGGTTTCATTGGTTTGCTAGAATTTAAGTCCTGTAGGCAGAGCTACTTCTGAGAGAAAAAGAAATTACAGAATGTTATCAAGAGATTCAAGAGAAATTCGCAGAGACATGCTTCGAAGAATAATACCGGTGCAGAGATTCAAATACTGGATGATGGTAACCAAACCTTCATATCTAGGTAACCAAACTGTCATATCAAAGTAATCAATCAACCTCCACACTTTAAATTTTTTCTTAGTACAGTTGGTTACCAAACCTTCAGATCAAAATAAGCAAACCTTCGTACCAAGGTAACAAAACCTTCATACCAAAGTAACTAATTCACATCCACACCTTTAGTTTTTTCATAGTGCAGTTGGTAACAAAACATTCAGACCATGGTAACCAATTCAATTTTATCAAGTTACCAATTTCGTTTGAATGTGATGCAGTTGGTAACCAACCATTCATTCAAAGGTAACCATTTTATTATTTATGAGTAAAAAAGTATTTATAAAAAAAATTCAGAACATTAATAATTATATTTGTTTATTTTTAAATTTTTTGTAGGGCAAATTTTTTTCTTATTCTCATTGGCTTTTTGGACAACGAAAATTCGCGGCGGTGTAGCGGCAGTGTAGCGGCGGTGTAGCGGCGGGCTATTATTTAAAGTATATGTGAGGGAGATGAAGATTTGAATTTGAGTATTTAAATTTGAATTATTATTTTGAATTTGAATTTATTTTTGTTGTTAGATCCAAATATTTGAATTTGAATTATAGCAGTTATTTGTCCTTGATTTTAGGTTTCCTTATTAATGTGAATTGTACTATTTTTATAATAATTACCTTCTTTTTGTAATTATTTAGTTGATGCATTTTTCTTGTAATTACTTTCTATTTGTTGTATACTTATGTAAAGGACCCCAATTTATATGTGACCCCACAAATAAAATTTTAATTAGTGTTCCTATACATTATGAAAATTTTAAGGGTCTTTTACATAAGTATACAACATTTAGAAAGTAATTACACTATTAGTGCACTCATAAAAAATTTACATAATTAATACACTTTCTATATTTATTTATAATATTAGTGCAATTAGGATTCTTTAATTTAGGAAATTAGTATAGGATTCAATTCATAATAATAAGGAAATCTAAAATCAAGGATAAATAACTACCATAATTAATAATTCAAATTCAAATATATTAGATCTAACAAACAAAACAAATTCAAATTCAAAAATAATAATTAAAATTCAAATATTCAAAGTTTGACAACATCATCTTCCTCCTCCCTTTCGCCGGTCATCTTCCTCCTCCCCTTCGCCGCCGCTTCAACACCATGGACGCCGGCCATCTTCCTCCGCTTCACCATGGACGCCGGTCATGCCGATCATCTTCCTCCGCTTCACCATGGACGCCGCCGCTTCAACACCATGGACGCTGGTCACAGCTGCCATTATGACGAATGTTGATTTAGTCCAAAAATTAAAAAGAGAAAAAGATAAATTTTAGTGCAGTTGGTATCCAAATATTTATACAAAGGTAACCATTTTAATTTTTGTGGGTAACCAATAGAAATTTCAGTGCAGTTGGTAACTAAAACTTTCAAATGTAACAATTTTAGTTTTTGTTGGTTACATTTGTATTAAGGTTTGGCTACCAACTGCACTATGAAAAAAAATTAATAATAGATTTTTTATAATTAATTGGTAACCCAATAAAACTGAATTGGTTACCTTTGTATTAAAGTTTGTCTACCAACTGTATTATTAAAAAAAACTACAATAATTTTTTTTAATTAATTGGTAATCCAATAAAACTGAATTGGTAACATTTGTATAAAGTGTTAGCTACCAACTGTACTATTAAATAAAAAATCTATAATAGATTTTTTAAAAATAAATTAGAAACCTAATAACACTGAATTGGTTACCTTAGTATGAATGTTTGGCTACCAACTGTACTATAAAAAAATTGCAACAACTGTACTATAAAAAAATTGCAGGTGTAGATGTGGAGGATGACGTTAATGGTGTGGATAAACATCATCTCCACTGGATCACTAGAAGAATTATTTCTTAAACTTCCTTGATCATCTCCACTGGAAAATTCCTCCGTAACATTGTACTCTGCAAGACCGGGCACGACCTCATCAAGATCAATGGAGTCCTCATCAAGGTAATTAAGCCTGAAATCCTCCGCCACAAGGCCTTCGAACCTATCCTGCTATTAGGTCGCCACACACCTCCCAGATCACTCCACTTTCAAGTTTCAAGTTTGCGCCGACGTAGACATGAGAATCCGAGTCAAAGGCGGCGTGGACATGATAAATGGATTACTCCACTTTCAAGTTTCAATATGCAAAATGATACTAACAAAACTAATACTCCCTAAATGAATTATTGCTTCATATATACGCCACTTTGATTTTATTTTAATATGTAGAGATATTAATTACTTAATTTAATAAGTAAATCAATACTAATCTCCTAAATTAAGGAATGCTAATTGCATACTAATTCCCTAAATTAAGAAATTTTAATTGCACTAATATTGTAAATAAAACTTTAAATACATTAATTGTGTAAATATTTTATGAGTGCACTATTGTTGTAATTATTTTAAAATATGTAATAGAATATGTAATTGATCCAAATTTTAATTATGATTGTGACATATATTTATACACGAGTCTTGCTTATATATTATGAAAATTTTAATTACGATTATGATGTATCTCAATACACGAGATTTGATAAGATTATAAAACTAACCAATTATATCAAAATACATAAAAATATTATCAATTATAGTTATTTATCTAACTAACAATAAAAAAAATTATCGCAGTATATATCATTTTTTAATTTTAAAATAGTCCTTTTTTAAATGAATTAAATGAATAGTAAGTAAGTTCAATGTGAGAAAAAAATTTAAAAAAATTGTTTGTAAAAATAATACATTCATAAAATTCTCAAAATAAACTATTTTTTTATATTATATTCTGTTATTGTAACTTGTCTCAACTTTACAAGTCTCTCTCACTCTATATATATATATATATATATATATATATATATATATATATATATATATATATATATAATAGCACAAAATCGTTTCTCAACTCTAAAATTTAGGAATAATCCTACTACCATAAAAATTTAAAAATAGAAATTAAAAATCTAGGAAAAGAAACTATTTTTTTCATCTTCTATTTGATTTCAAAAAAAAAATCATCTACATTCTTACTATCATAATTATCTACTTATCACTACCTCTTATTCTCATACATTTTTTAAACTTAATTAGGTTTTTTTAAATTCATATTTTTGATAGTAATAATAATAATAATTACTTATATAACATTTTTTTTATTAAATTATATAAAAATAGTTATTTGAGTTTAAGTAAGATTTTATAATTATATAAATAGATGAATACATGAATATATAAACAAATAAATTATTACTTTAAAGATGAATACTATCATTTATATTATATAAATAGATAAACTATTATCCTAGATTTTTAACTTATTTAATTTTTCATCAATAATTAGTTATACATGTCGACGTCGGGATTTTTGGATGTCCCTTTCCGTTACTTGTTCTTTGGTGTTCTCATTTTAGGTGAGATTTGTTTGAAAAAACAATTGAAAAAGGTCCGACATGTATAATGTCGACGATGGACTATTAAGAGTCGCCAGTTGGTTTTTTAAATGGTTGTACCAACACAGTCGAGAAAAGATTTGCACGTTGACCCAGTGATGTGACACTGCTAAACGGGTCGGTGAAACCAAGATTCATTTGGGTCCGGGGACTTGGTTATACGGGGGGAAGGTGTTAGGCACCCCCCGACATCCGTGTTACCACGGTGACCGCATCTTTTCAATAAACTATTATCTGAGTGTGTGTGTGTGTGTGGGTCAATGTGCTGTTATTTGGAAGTTGTGTGAGGCCTCGTTCGAACATATATACACAGGGTTTTAATTTATGTAAAAATTCAGTTTTTAGCAAGATATGGCAGTGATGTTTTATAAAAGAAGTTTTTCAAACCCTGATGCTCAATAGGAATTGAGACCTTTTACACTCCCATTTTATTAAGTGATCGGCTTTGTTGATTTTATTTTACGAATGTGAGGCATCCGTATTAAAATAATATACAAAATAATGCCGACTTCCTCGTGGGTATGAAAACCATATGAGGAAATTCAGACACCGTAGAATAATTTACAAGCTGCTTACAGCTGAAAATGTCCATCATGGGAACCGAATCTAGATTCAATGGGATGAATCTGTGATCACATGATTCCTAGGCTCACAAAATACTGCAGTTTATATGAAAGCAGTAAGCAAGTATATATATAAAATCTGCAAATATATATATATATATAGATAGGATCACCAACCACGAAGCTCCTCCATGGGGGATCAAAAATATAAATAAAGCTGTTAAAAGCTATCAACCGCCACGGAGGAAACTCCAGGCGGGACGAAACTTAAATAAAGCTGTAAATACGGTCAACCGCCACGAAGGAAACTCCAGGAGGGACAAAATGTAAATAAAGTTGTAAATACGATCAACTGCCACGAAGTAAACTCCAGGCAGGACGAAATGTAAAAAAAGCTGTAAAAGCAATCCACCAGCATGAAGTAAACTCAGGTGGGACAAAATATATTTATATATATATAAAAACAATAAACGCACCGGATGTAAAATCCAGGCTCATCGAATAGAGTTCGACCACAGTTCATATATATAAGTATATATATATATATATATAAACGAATAAACGCACCAGACCGAAGTTTAGGCTCATCGAACAAAGGCCGACAGACAGTTAATATATATAAGTATATATATATATATATATATATATATATATATATATATATATATATATATATATATATATATATATATATATATATATATATATATTAAAGCAGTAAACGCTCCAGACCGAAGTCTAGGCTCAATCGAGGCATAACTCGATAATGTTAGTCAATATATATAAAAATATATGTATATATAATATATATATATACAGACTGGAATGAAACCATGGACCGAAGTCCGGGCAAAAGTAAACAACACGACCCTCAACGTTTAGAAGGGTGTGTGCAAAGATGAAGAGAAATACTCTAAGGTGTGTGAGAAGGCTTACAGCTAACTGATAAAGAAGCCTTCTATATCTTTAGAGTGGGTAAACACAGGCTTTTGTGGGTACAAAAGAGGCTATATATGAGCTCACAGGTGTTTAAAAGTAGAAAAATACACTGTATGGGCGAGTGCAGAGCGAATTGTGCAGGGTTTCCCCGTCTTTTTCTCTTAGAAAATCAGCACCCCAAGCCCCATATTTATAGAGAGGGGGAGCCACAGGTCTACCTGCGGCACCTAGTAGCAGGTGTACCTGCGGCTGCTCGGGGTGCCCCGGGAAGTGTGGGTCCCGCCGTATCGAAGTACGTACGCGTTGTTCGCTCGGTCGCTCATAACTTTCAATCCGGGAGACCGATGGAAGTGTGCCATATCATTCCGAAAAGCTCTTTCTGAGAGCTACACAATGACATATGATTTGACCTTTTTTGATTCCAAGAAGATGGGTCCATAACTAAAATGACATTCCTGGGTTTCCGTCAAGTAGTCAGTTGAGCCGTTTTGCGTAGTCTGCGCTCGAAAGTTAAGATATGGTTCTTGTGGGACTTCCTTTGAAGCATTTTGAGTTGACATGAGTGCATTTGATTTGAAGTGAAGTTGATTTTGCAAAATGACCATTTTGCCCCTCCCGGGGTTATCTCCGGTTTTTGCGCAGTTGTAGCAGTCGTTTCTCAGGGTTATCTCTGAGGTTGACTTGATGTTGACTTTGACTGTCCTCAGGGTTATCTTTGAGGTTGGATTGACCTCCTGGGGCTATCTCTAGGCTTTGATCTTGATCCTTCGGGGTCATCTTTGAGCTTAAAACTGACTTTCCCGGGATTATCTCCGGGGTTGGAACATGATTTCCCAGGGCTATCTCTGGAGTTGGATTTGGTTACTCCTAGATTACGATCCGGGGTTTGATGATGAACTTCCGGTAGTATCTGGTATGGATTTGGATTGTCTTTTAGGGTTCCATCTTAAAAGACGAATCTGTCCTCCTGCAATGTTAGTAACAGTAGAAAAAAATTTCAAGTGTCTACAGGTGCCCCTTTTTATCATGTTCATGCAATGCAATGGAATGGACATGATAAAGATTAGTAGACACTTGAAACATTCAAAGGTATTTTTAATGATGTAAATCGCAATGTAGTGAATATTTATGATGAATATGAAAATGTTTTCGCAAATCGCAGTCCGTAAATCGCACATCGCATTTCGCACATCGCACATCGCTTTTTGCATTTGGCCAAATCGTACTTCGCAACTCGCACATCACATTTCGCATATCGTATTTCTCATATCACATCGCAAATCGCATATCGCAAACCGCATATCGCATATCGCAAATCACAAATCGCAAATTGCAAATCGCAATTTAATGAATGTTAAAATGTATTCGCAAATCGCTTTACCTTTTACCGATCATTGCTGCTGCAGATGCTGGTGTTGACTCCAATGGTTAGGCATTTAATCGCTGATGTTTATTTGTTGAAGATAAGTTGAGATGTTTTCCACATCTCTGATGGGGATGACGCTCTGAAATCACTAGACCCTCCCGATGTATTCGCTGGTAGTTGCAATGGTGACTATCCTGCTGATCGCCAAACTTTTCCAGTTCCCACTCGAACGGTGGTATACGAAGCTTTCATCGCTGAACTGTATTGATGTCGCGCTGTATTGATGGCAATGGTTTAGAATACCAGATCTTCCGATATCTTCGCTGAAGTAATATTCCACGGATTACTTCACTAGACTTCGCCTGATGTTAGATTGATGACAACCACCAGATGTCTCATCCTTTTTGAGGTGATTTGGAGTCTCATTTCGCTGTTGGGTACTTGTGGCCCATTTCCTTAAGCGTTTGATTCGCAACCCGGCTGAACTGATGGCCTGAATGCCGTTGATATCCCTAGAGGGTGTATTTCATTCTTTCGCTGCCCATATTTGAACGTCGATGTAGAGGCTTCAACTCGTGAGGACTTAACGCATGTTAATGGTGTAGATTTCATTCGCTAGGCCTTTTATCGTTGACCTTCTGCTCCTGAGTTAAGCATTTTTTGAGAATTTTCCCCTTCTTTCGTAGGGGCACGCTTATGTCGCTATGATTTCTTTCAGGAGTTTACCCCTTTCTTTTTGATGAGAAGCTTGATCTCGTCTTAAGCACCTTTCACTTCTTAGAATTGGAAAAATGCCCCAGTCCTTTCGCATGTTGATGTCGAGGGTTCATATGAGAAACTCTCTATGTTGATGAAGTCGTGAGTGAATAATATCTGAATCGCCATTGAGATAATGATGGACCGTGCTGATGGCGCTAACCGGTGCATTTTCCATTTTAGGATGATTGATAAATGCCCCAAGTGTTGAGTTGTCGCTGCTTCCGAGATTGCCCCCAATCTTGTTGTAAGGGATCCACTATCCGGTTGTCGCTAATTTTGAAATTGCCCCAGCCTCGCTTGTTGTCCAGGATAGTTGCTTTGATAGATGAGCTGATAAGACGCCGAGATCGCAAGAGGCTTTTACATCTGTACCATCTGGTGAACAGGTAGTGGATGTGGGCTTTGATGTTGACAACTCTTTCTGGTAAAGATGTCACTTTGTTAGAGAGATGATGCTCTAACTCATAGGGATATCGTTGTTGCTGAGCAGGATGACGTTATATCCATCCGAGATATCGCATGTAGTTGGCAGTGGATCTGTTGGCTCCTGTAGAAACCCTTGGGTAGGAGATCACAATGTTACCTCCTTTTTCTTAGAGGGAATTCATATTGGACTTGATAGCCCGCATATACACTGATTTGTAGATGGGCTTGTATTTTCCTGCACAGACTAGCTTAGCCATTTTGTCATGTACAGTACACATTGTATATATCAAACAACATTATATATGGCTTGGAAATATATGATGATTCATTTCCCTTTTAGTTGTGCCTTGCTACTTGCTTGATATTTGCTTATTTCTCTAGGACTTTGTGATCTGGATGTATTCTGAACTCCTCCTTGATGGATGGACAGTGAGATGTCTCAGGATTTTTAGAACGGATTGTTGATCTGTGTGTATTCCCTACCATCTTTGGTGTCTTGGGACTTATTTCTGTATGTAGTTATGGATAGGAGTATGTTTGTTTTTGTTTTTCTGTGGTGAGACCGGACCATATAACATGGCTGCCTACGTACTCCCGTGTATTGGGGAGATCAGGTCGACGTAGTTCGCCCCTCAGGGCGAGATGAAAAGCGTAATCCCATGTGCAGGTCAGAGTGCGGGGAAAAGAAAGTTTGATCCTAGGTTGATAATAAACTGGAGGTATGAAAAGTTTGATCCCATATTGTATGGGTAGCCAAACTACAAACGTAAGAGGTTCAATTCGCGGTGGGATGACCTAAGTGGTATGATCGCAGTGAAGCCATGCTGCTGGCTTGAAAGGATGTTTCCCTGAGGGGCAAAGCGTGGAAAGGAGTTGTATGTGGTAAAGGGTTAAAGAATCAGAACGACTGGTGATCTGATGATCCAAAACCAGGATGTTTACTTGATGGTAACCTTAGACATA